>CM072795.1:15094402-16327397 GCA_036983795.1 Megachile lagopoda | reverse complement strand
TCCTGCGTGAGTATCACACGAATCTACCACCTATATTATTATGAATTTAACGTAACTAATTAGAAATACTTGAATGCTTGAATACTTGAATAACTACTTGGAACTATGGACAATGAATTGAATAAAATATTTTGAAAACATTTGGTAGGAGTTGTTATAAATAAAAATACTACTTAAAATTTTAACTGTTTTAGTGTATTGTGGTATTTTTAATATTTTTTCCTAAACAGGAAAAATATTTCCTTAGAGAAGGTCTTAGGTATAACAAATGAATGTGCAGTTTTGTGGTCTCCACTTTCAACTCTCCTAAATAAAAGAAACTGCAGAAATATCAAAAGGAATCACTTGCATTGAAGTTGCAAGCAGAGCCAGCTAAATATGTAATGAACGTGCACATTTATGCATATGCACATCTGCTGATGCATCAAAGAATGTAGGCGATGTATACAATGTGAAATCTGTAACGTCCGTTGCATGACTTTCCTGTTTTAATGTGGCAAATTAATAAATCATCGTCAGAAAAATATCCGTTCATCAATTGAATATATTTCAATGACCTTTAAGGGCCGATTCTAGTGATAAAAAGAACCTAGCGATGACTTGCATCAGTTCGACGACCTTTGTCTATTTTATGTGTTTTTGGTTAGGAGAGATAAGGGTAGTAGATATCTATTTTTCAGAAATGTGGAAAACACGAATTCTAAACGCCAATGGCATTTTGTTAAAACGTAATATTTCACCATGATTCCTTTTATATACTATTCTCAGAACTCTAGTCTAGTGCGATAAACATCTCGATTTTGGAAAAATAGAACGTGACAAATTTTCTTCTATAAGAAACTTTAGCTTCCAGCTGATAGAATTTTTGTTGACAAAATTGCAAAATTACTATGGAAACGTTGGTCACATATTTTATTGTTTGTATTTTATTTTTTTTGTTTGCATTTTTTTATTGTTACTTTTATTTTTTAAATGACTGATTTGATGATTAAATCATTTTTTGAAAGTTTCGCATACTAAGCACATCTTATCACTGCACACACGTCGCAGAACTCGCAAGATGTTTCACATTTTTTAAAACGGAAATCAACGAGGTTAGCAAATTCCAACGGGTTTCCTTTTATATACCCACTTCTATATCATGAGTATATAATAAGATTTTGAAATCGAGAGGATGAAAACTGATTGTGTATCAGCGATTGCAGTTTAATGACGTTATTCTGATGGTGCAAATTTATATAATAGTTGTGTAAAATGTCATTATCTGAAAAATATCTAATGAAATTCTTCTAAGGTCGAAAAAGTCATCTAGGGGTTGTACCATCCCCGTTGCACCAGCAGGAATGGTTTTAATTCGAACGGATTATCCAGACGTTGAGAAAGTATTCAGCATTTGTGAATTCTGTCCACTCCAAGAATCTAACAATAGAATACTTTCATTGTTAGTTGACAGGAGAATCTCTCTGAACCTTTCTTGAACTAGCAAGGGACATCACCCAATTGATACACGCCGATTTTAATGAGATTTTTATATGTGATAAAACTCGAAAAAATATTTAACACGTAATTTCTTTTATCGGTGAATATCTACTTTGAAGTGGCGAAAATAGCCCTTAAAGTTGAGGTTGAAAAAGTTATTTTCGCAAATATCTCGGGAACTATTAGACCTAGATAAAAAATTCAAAATGCAAATTTTTCTGTTTTAGAAGGCAAATAATATGACGTTATTTTCTAAAAAGCAGAGGTAAAGAGTCACATATAAAGAGAAGTAACAAGGAAAACAAGAATAGCCATAGCACAAGTATAAAGAATAAGGTAATGAAAATCCAGAGACTGATATTTAAGTTTAGTTAAAAGTATTATACTACACGTTACGTAACTCTGGAATGCATGGAAGGAAATAAAACAAAAAGTTACAAAAGAAATATTTACATTAGACAGTAGGACTATATTTTAGTACATTTGCTGGTCTACTATCGATAGAAACAAAAGCAGACAAAATAAGAATAGAAAGGGGAAGCATTAAGACAATACAACGGGGAGAGGAAGAAGGTGCGAGGAGGGATCAAAAAGTCAGAGTAAGAATATAATCCTAGGGGAAGATCAGAAAGAAATAGATAAGAAAGAAGAAAAGAGAATGTGAAAATGAGGAAGAATAAGGGGCTCGTCTTACAGTTAGAAAGGGGCGGACAAAGAAATGCTTGAATTGAAAAGGAAGGAAAGCAAATGCTTTGAAAAAGATACGACACAAATTGATCGAGCAAAATAGCTACAATCGCAGTGTGAAAAGATAATTAAAAGCCAATACAGTACATAGTGCCGGAAAAATAAGGGATAATCAGCTGGCGGGATACTTTTGTAAAACATATCAGTGTAGAGAACAAACCATGATTACAAGATTCGGGTATGAGAATGAAAAAGAATCTGTAATGGAACGAGAAAGAGATTGACTTTGTAGTATTTATAGTAAAACATTAAAAATATTTCCCCGCAGAAAAAGTTTTAAATAAAACAGTCCAAACATTGTCTTTAATGCAACATTTCATACGTTGGGATTTAAATCCCTCGATCGCATCGACTCTCTTTCAGTTCTTCTCTTTTACTCTCTGTCCTTTTCTTTGTTCGACGAACTACAAAGATGAGCTGTGAGGCTTGAATTATAATTCTGGTACGCCCGAATTGTTCCATTTCGATTCCGAGCTAAGGAACAATATGGTGGGAAACACTACTGTACTTCCTAAAGAGGCAATCTAGATAGTCGCCGAAATGAAATACCCCACAACAGAATGTAGGACATCATATACAGGTAACCCTCCTACAACACGGCATCTTATAACACGGTTTCGCTATAACACGATTCATAAATTGCGGGAACCCTCCTACAACACGACATCCTATAACACGGTTTCGCTCTGACACGATAAGAAAATTGCAAAAACCTTTGTATAACACTGTATTTCTACAGCCGCGGCGAGGCTTGCCGTCTTAAAGATACAGTGTTGCGGAAAGTATTTCTTTTTATCTCCGTGGCCTGAAGACAAAAGTGTCTCACGCTGCTGATCGGCGGTCTGCGTCGAGCCACGGTGTGTTAAAAAATAATTTTTTCGTCTTTAAGACATTAAGTTTCAGTCCCAAGCCATGTCCGATAAAGATAAAAAAACAACGTTTAAGAGGAAATTTATTTCTTTAGAAGTAAAGATACAAATCTTGGATCGTCTTTTGAAAAGAGAAATTAATACAAATTTATGTAGAATTAAAAAAATATTTGTTTTTAATAAGTTTTCGGAACGTAACCCCTCTTTTTGTACTGGCTCTGGGTCTCGTACAACACGGTTTCACACAACACGGCATTTTCTAGGAACTTATCTACCGTGTTATAGGAGGGTTACCTGTATGTGAATATTCTTTTTTCGGTCACAAAGGCAACACGTCATTTGAATCTTCCGATGTGGAGACTACTCGTCGCGTGATGCAGAATCACAGTGTCATCGAACCACACGGAAAACGCATTAATACAAAAAATATGTCAGTGAAAGTATGTAATATAATTGTTAGGAAGAACAAGTAAATAACTACGGTGTCTTAGTCTTCTATCGTCAAACTTCATTAACATATTCTATTTGTATAAATAAAGCAAGAATGTTTTATCAACATAGGATTTCAAGCACTTTATTAAAGTATTTGTTATATGAAATGACAATAAATTGCTTTATTTTTCGATATCATATACTGTGTGTTTCAATTTTGTCCGTTCACTAGCATATTCTATAAATAAAAATAAGAAATGCTTATATGAACGTAGGTTCTTGATTGAATTAGTAAAAGATATTAAAAAAATATAAAAAACTACATTTATTTGTATGTAGTATTAAAGAAAAAAATCGTCTATTAGTATATTCCTCATCATCTTTCAATAAGGCATTAAGAACTTTTGTTTATATGACACTTTTTACTATTTTTATTTACGAAATATGCTGGTAAAATAAATGTGCAAAACCTGTAACCTGTACAGTTCATTTCAGTACTTCACGAAGTTTATACCTGCGGAATTATTAAATTATTGCATTAGCTTTAGATGCAAAAATGAATCACATTGAGAAGCACTGTTTAAGTAATAAAATGGAGGGATGGTCAGGTTACCATGAAGCCGGATGTCTTTTTTGACTGTTTAGTCCTACAAGACCGAATAATAAACACGTTGCAGTTTGAGCGGCAGATTTTTTCCAAGCACTTGAACGTTTTTCCGCTTTCAGTTTAGCATTCAAACGATATAGATGTGCTTAAAATAAGATATATATATTTCTTCAGATGTAACGTGTTATTTTTTTTATCCATCTCCAATAATATCCGACGGAAAATATGCTAATAGTTCGATTACATGAGCATTCTGCGGTACACACCGCCAGGATTGTCTGCAAGAGTTTGTCCAGAGCTGTTCTCAACTGACTAGAGAAGTCCTCGGATCTCGATTTGATCGAAAATATCTGATCGGAAATCGGTGATGGATTTCTGGACAGAAGTCACGCGCATTCTTGACACAACACGCAAATCATATCAGGGAAAAATTTCGGCTGAAACCGCAATATTTCTTCTCCTCAAGTTCCTGCATTCCTAATCGTTTGGATCCATGTGTTGAACAACGAAGCTTATCTGATAAGTCATTAAATTTGGAACGTTCGTGGATCAGATAGGAAAACATAGCCTGAAAGCAAACCTTACCTTAGGATCACGTGGTCAGATAACGAACCTGCGTCATGAAAGAGTTATTATGTTAGACAATAATGACATTATAGGTAAAACGAGCAAAGAAACAAAGATTGATACTTCATATTTTTTTTAGTTTATTTAAAATTGCAGATTCAATTAGCTATTTTTTTTTTACACGTATATGTTTTATAGATCGGTCCTAACGTCATGGCTTTCATGACCTTACGTATATAACGTCAAGTATTACAGTCACATTGGATTTCTAACACATAACATATAATTATGATGCCGATGTTTTAATACCAACATGACCACTTAAAACTGCTAAGCTAGAAGTACTGTTCAGTTTAAAACTTAGCAAGCGTTTTTCTTATAAAATTTATAATATTGTCACCGTCTCACTGCTGTAAAATGGGTAAAGCCTGCAAGGAGAAAGTGCTAACAAATGCTCCTTTCAGAGTCATCAAAAATTTAATGAGAGAACAAAGAAAACTAAGAAAGATTCATGTTACCGTTACTTCCATGTCTTCCACATTAAATCGTTATTTTTCTTTCCTTTTTAAACAAAGAATAATAATTAGTTTTGTGTGTAATTATTTCATCGTAAACTTAATAAACAGTGCATTAAATTAAGAAAAATGTACATGTCCCTACCTTCTATCTCGTGACAAAATTATGAAATGTTTACTTAGACTTACTTGCACTGAAATCAATTCTTTCGAAAGAGAACTTCCTTTTGCTTTAGTTCGCTAATGTGCGATTTTTGATAAACTGTATCAAATTTCTTCAAATTCGATTGAAAAGCAAAAATTGAATAAATTTAAATTTGACATACTGTCTTTGATTACATTCGACACACAGTTTCGGGATACATTTTTTTCTATACATTTTTGAAATACAGGAATTATTTTAGAGATACGTAATGTTGGATTTTCGTCTCACTTTCTTAATATTCTCTCATCGATATGGGAATTGTTAAAACTGTGTGCTCTATAGACAGTATACGATTTTCGTAATTATAATTTATCCCTTGTTTACTATCGCGCTCCTGCGAAAATTACACTCTACCTTAGTTATACGCCAGACATTGTGAGTGTATATACATATAGCTAAGCACAAATAATTCGATATAAGCAAATCTTTCGGGTCTAAACGTTCGTTTATATCATACATGTCCTACATTGATTGATGCTTTGTCGAACGTAGAAAAGGACAGTGAAAAAAGGTGATTGACCGTAAACAAACAGGAACATATAGGTGGGACAACCAATCAATGTAATGCAATAATAAAACCTTTTTTTTATTTTCCTTTATGAAATTGTTACCAGTATTTGTGACATTTTCCTGCTTAAAATAAAAGCAAACACGACAAAAGTTGGAACATGTACAGGGTGTCTCATAACTCGTGGTACAACCGGAAAGGGGGTGGTTCTATATAAAAAAATAAGTCGAAAATGTAGGATAAAATTTGTTCATATCAGATTTTGTTTTTGAGAAAAATAGGTTTGAAAATTGATCAAGAATGCATGCACTTGGTCCACATTCGCCTTCACGGACTTTACTGTAAACTATCTTTATTCCCTTCTGTAACGTCCCTGGAACTAAGCTCGTTCTTATTATAACTAATTCTATAAAGGTGTGGGATCCGTGTGGTGTGTCGTTAAAGAGTGAAATCTACAGGTTAATACCTTTCAGTTATTAGGTTTATTCAAGTATTCAAAGGTAAAAAATAATGGATCTATATCCTAACTGGTGACAGAATAATGTTTGGTCTCACTGTAATATCGAGATTCGAAAGTTTATGTTAAAAATTGTTAGACGTAGAACAGCTACTCTTTGTTTGACTCTAAAACTATTAGTTCAGTTGCCCTTTTAGTCGGAGCACAAATTGTCACCCAAAATCTGATCGCTTAATTGGGGAACCTGCTGTTTGCTGGCTACTAGAACGACCCAACGATACAAGAGTTAGATGAACAACGTATGCCCAACAGGGTTGCAAAATTAGAGTGACTCGACTTTATTAACCAGAGTTACCAAAACGCCACCCAAAAGACACGGGCTTCAGAGACCAAGCCGCTCAAAGTGGCGAGCCTGCGTTAGCTGGCTACTAAACCACCCAGAGCAAACTCCGAGAATCTGACGGCGAGTTAGTAACGCGGTAAAAATAAAAAATTCGTATGAGTGGTGGAAGAGCTCTTGTTTGATGTCTTAGTCCCTTCTGGGGCTGAACATAGCACTCTCCTTTCGAAGTTTCAGAGACAAGACCGTTTGAATGGGGAGTCTGCGTTAGCTGGCTACTAAACGACCCAACGATCAAGTATCCAAATGGCTGATACCCGCTGTCTAGTCAAAACTAAGAATCTTGTAGGCTCTCACCAGCTAAAACTGCTTCAACTTGTCACTTTATACTTCTAAGAAGTCCGACTCGTACTGGTTCAAAGATTGTTCTGCACTCGCAGCGTTCGCTGCACGCCCTTTTATACCCAGAGGATCATGGGTTTTCCCGCCAAGTGACGGGCTTAGGCACGTATAAAAACCATTATTAGTTTATTATGCTTTATTTAGTAGAGAATATATATTAATTTCATTAATAAAAATGTACTTTAATTTACTATTAATTAAGATTTCACAAGCTAACTTGCTAAATCGTAGTTTTAATTAATTTTTATGTATGCAAATTAGCGGAATATTATAAGTATTTTAATAAGAAAATAATTAATCATAAATAATACATAAAATAATAACAAAAAATACATTTCGATTTATAGTGAATAAATGAATAATAATATGAATATTTAAATAGTGATTTATAATAATTTGTTCTCGATATATATTGGGCATCTCTTTCTAACTAACGCGCGTGCCATCGATCGGCGATCTAATTTAACAATGTTGCACACGTGATCTACCTCTGAATTTTTATGGTGCGGTCGGTAATTCGCGGTCGATAATAAAAATAAAAATATGGGTCATTCCACGCCAAATCGATCACTTTTTGAAGTCACCATCTGCGATTTTGCTCTAATCGAAATATGTTGTAGTCCATGTGTAATTTGGGGGGGGGGTTAAAATCATCATTTTGCCGGTTTCGAATGTATGAAGGGATAACAAGCCTTCAAGGTTTGCAATTCTTGCCCATTCTTGCGAAAATAGGCTTCACTTACGAATTTTTTTCTCAAAAACTACTCAACCGATTTAGCTCATTTCTTTTTTGTTTTATTTATGAAGGATTGGGCTATTTTAAAATATTTTTTTTAACTTTGTCAATTTGTTATAAAATGTCGGAAAATTTAAACAAATTCTTTTTTTGCGTTTTTCTCAATGAGGGGCGTAAAGGGTTAAAATTTGAAAAAAATATGGTCATATTCTTTGAAGCTTCCCCTTTAAAATGAGCCCTTCAGAACGATGGAGTCTCGAAAATTGACGTCACTACAAGCTAGAAAATGGCGCGGGGTACCCCCGTTTCAGGTAGGCAAGTCGCGCGCTCAGATATTATGATCAGTTGTTTTATACCACTGGTCCAAAAGCAATACGAGAAGACTTCGTACACGACTAAATGACCTTGTTTATACCTCGGATAGTATATCAATAGCCGCTCTTGGTTAATGACGCATATTTAGTTACGCTAGACTTAACTCTGTAGTGATATGAGTGTGATCCGTTTGTTCGGTCGTGGATTTGACATGTCTCCTCCCATGTTTGGGTCTCTTGTCCTCACGAGATCTTCATTGCTGCGGTATCGTTTGATCATGCAATTATTACATTGGCAATTTTCTTGATTATTACACGGAAATGTTGCTCCTGCGCCAAACAGCCAGAGGATCTTCCAATATCTGCGTCTTCGGTCCTCCTTCTTCTTGATCTGCTTGTGTTTATCCCATGGTAGCCTCGGGACGTCGATCGTTTTTAGGCTCCATTGATGTTTTCTAGGTTTTTCTTGCGCTTGTGCGCTTGTACCGGGGGTTTCCTATATTATTTTATGTTGAGATAATGAATCTTTTTTAAATATTTATGTTTGTATAATATTTATCTTCCTTTGCTGCCAATTTCTGCATTTTCTTTTTGAATCTACGCAATACCATCTTGCTGCCTGCTCTGCGCGCCATTTTTCTTGTCTACTAGTATGGCCGCCTATTGCAACGATTTAGTGAAATTTTCCCAAACATGGCGGTTAAAAAAATTTTCCCTCTTCTCTTATATTTTTTTTTCTTCGGTGGGTATAAAATAATTTATTGATATATGGGTTAAATATGTTTATTCATATAGTAGAAAATATTAGTGTTATTATAAAATTATTATTAGTATTTATATTAAATAAAAAATATTTTTTTTTCTGTTTGTTTTTTAATTACATTTCTTCCAATTCTGTAACGGGGAAAGCTTCGTTTGTGGGCAGCAAGATCCCGTCCTCAAAGCATTCTATATCCTCTTCGTCGTGCTCGGCAATTCGATTTCTGCACTGTGAGTGCAGGAGATGGCTGGCCTTACGTCGCTGATTCTCTTTCGGCGTACGATGCACCTGATCTCTTCATTTACATTGTTCACCGAAACGTAGTGGTGGCTCCCTATTTTTTACAATTTGGTTGTAAGTATACATTCCGTTACCCATATATTTGCTCTTTCCTTGCAGAAAAATGAAATCACTTGCCTATAGACCACCACTGGGACTTGGCGCCGGGAACTGCTTGCATCTCGCAGCTAATACACATCCGCTTCATTTTCAGTTCGTATTTGAAAGAGAATATGGCTTCTTTGTCCACCATACACATAGCTGACAATATGTTCTCGGCTTTTCGGTCGTGTACCATCTTTCTGCCGATATTTATTTTTTTTATCTTTCTCTTTCACTCTGCTTGCTATCTTGGGCAACGGTCGCTTCTACAATATGCCTTTTATTGCTTCGCTTTGCCACTTTGTTATTGCACATGCGCAATTGATTCGAGTCCTTGCGTTCCTTAAGGCTGTATTCACTTGATTATTGATTCTGGATGCTTGATTGGTACTGTAACGCTATCGTTTGTACTTGACTTAGGTAGTAAGGAAATAGAACCTCATGAAGTTTGGTACGTAGAACCGCGTGAATTTTGTAATGAAAAAAAAGAAGAAAAGAAAAGAAAGAAGAAAGGAAAAGAAGAAGAAAAAGTTTAGAAGATCGATCTCGTACGAAGTTTCAACATCATTTTTTTTGCCTTCCTCAAATTCCTCGAATTCAAATAAAGTTATTTTTAAAAGTTAAAGTGTTTTATAAATCTCGCCGCGAGCAGAGTGCTTTAGCGCTCCACGGGCACATACCTACGCTCATTTAAATCCCTAAATTACATTTTTACCCCGCTCACACGCTACATTTATTGGTGACAATAAATGGTTGTGAAAAATTTCGAAATTGCAACAGAGATTCTGAACATATGATGTCCCATAAAAGTTCAAAAGAATGCTGGACGTCCGAAATTCAGAGGAAAGGTTCGGTTTTCTTTAGAAGTTGAGTTAAGAGCTTGGCGATTTAGCCATGTTAGGAATGAATCTACGGTAATAACCAACAAGGCCTAGGAATTGCCTTATATTTTTCCTAGTCTTAGGAATGGGGAAACTTTTTACAGCTCTACTTTTTCCGGGGTCAGACTTTACACCTCCGCTTGTGATCACATGTCCCAGATAAACGATTTCGCTTTGTAGAAAACGACATTTCTCAGGTTGAAGGGTCAACCCAGCCCCTTGTAATCTAGTCAAAAGGTTTCTTAATTTCCGAGCATGCTCCTCAAGCGAGACCGCATAGATGACGATATCATCCATGTACACTAGAAGTTCTGCACCTTGTAGTCCCGATAAAATTACATCCATTACTCTCTGAAACGTTGCGGGGGCGTTTTTCAACCCGAATGGCATGCGATTAAATTGATAATGGCCATGAGGAGTGGAAAAGGCTGTTTTAGGTTTTGATAATATATCCATGGGGATTTGGTGAAAACCCGACGCGAGATCTAAAGTACTGAAATATTTGGTCCCTCCTAGTTGATCTAAAATTTCGATGCTATTCGGAACAGGATATACATGGTTTATCCGGAAAGTAATGCAATTAGGTACGTAAAAAAAAATGTATTTATGTTATTGATATAAATCTTTAAAATTCTTCAAAGTACTTCCCTTGGGCTTCAGCACACTTTTGCCAGCGACTTTTCCATGCACGGTACGCATCCTGGAAGGCGTTAATGGGGACCTCGTTTAATGCCTTCGTCACGGCGGTTTGAATCGCTTCTATGGTTCCAAAATGGAATCCTTTGAGGGCAGACTTGATCTTCGGGAACAGGAAAAAATCTGCTGGAGCCATGTCAGGACTGTAAGGGGGCTGTGGTAACGTTACCAAGCTGTGCTTGGCTAGACATTCTTGAACGCGCAGAGCGGTATTGCTGGGAGCGTTGTCGTGGGGAGCTGCCACGTAGTGGCGATCTCTTTTGGAGTACCATGTTGTGCACAGTTGTTTTCGATATGTTGAGAGTCTCTGCGATCATTCGAACACTCAGTCGTCGATCACTCTTAAGAAGTTCATGGACACGGGAGACATTTTCGTCAATAGTGGTGCTTGTCGGCCGTCCAGAGCAGAAGTCATCCTCCACGTTTTCCCGACCGTTTTTGAACAAATTTAACCATCTGGAAACTTGAGAATAGGAAAGAGCAGAGTCCCCGTATGCCGCTTTAATCATTTGGTTGGTTTCAGCGAGGCTTTTATTCAGCTTAGCGCAGAATTTAATCGCATAACGTTGTTCGATATTTTTCTCCATTACGCGTCGTGACTCGGGCATAAATAATAGGTATACGTTTACTACGATTCTGACGATTTCGGAGCGCGGATCAGGTTGAGGTTACAAAGATATGAAGATAAGAGTCCCCTCCACATATTCCAACAGGTCCGAACATGTTCGGACCAGGAAAAATGGCGGAAATGAACAAATTGCATTACTTTCCGGACAGACTCTGTACATCTGCCACAGTTTTTTCGTTCAGCTTTCTGTAGTCGACAACCATTCTCCACCGAGGTTTTCCAGATGAATTCGATTTTTTTAGCACTATTCAAAGCGGAGAATTATAAGGAAAAGCTGACGGCTCAATTATATTGTCGCGAAGTAGTGAATTTACCTGTTTCTTTATTTCGTATTTGTGTACCGGAGGAAATCTATACTGTTTTGTATTTATGGGTATATTGTCGGTGGTATTAATGGTATGTTGAGGGACTTCAGTTGCTTTCAATTTCTCCATGGGAAGATGATATTGATATGAGAATTCATTAATAATTTCCAGAATGCTGGTTTTTTTCTGCTCCTGAAGGTGGTTCAAATCAAGTAATTTAAGCAATTCGTTTAACCCGTGAGCATGATCAATTGACTTCTCTACGTTTGGATTTCCTGTTCGAGAGGAACGGAATGCAGCGGGTTGTTCATCATATTCCTCAAGTTCAATTCGAGGTATAGTGAGAGTAACATGTTCTAATGTGGTATTAATTGCAAATAGTTTAACTAAATCACCTGTTTGAGTTGTTAGGACTTCCCCTATGAAGATACCAGGATCTGCACCAATCCGTCGCTAATTTCCTGTATCTGCTGTTCTTGAAGTAAAAGAGAAAGAGTTCTTAAAACTTGAGGAAATTTTTCTGTTGTTGGTACTGTCACTCCTGGTACCAGCTATTTCTTTAATTTAATTTTAATTATTTGTTCAGTTGAAGGTTTGGTTATTATAATTTTCCTTTTCCTTATAAATTCTTCTGACTGTGTGTCAGGTTTCCTTCTTGGTCCAAAAATATGACTATTGTTCCTTTTCTTACCCACAGATTGTGTTACTTCCACTGCTATTATTCTTGGTTCCCCTCGTTTTCTGATGGCAAGTTGTCCATCTTCTTTTAATATTTTAATGCGCGTTATGGGAGCAGTTTTTGTGGGGCTTTGAATCTGATTTTTCTTTCAAATTTTTAGGTCCTGAAGATTCTTCCTTATGAGTTTCAGAAGAGGAGTCGATTTTTGGGGGATCTCTGAATATGTATTTAGGGAGAATTATTACTTCATCTAGCTCTTCTATTTCGTCACCGATTATAATGGGTTCTTGTTTTCCTTTTTGCTGCTTGCTTGGGATTTTCTGCTTAAAATCAGAAGGGGCTTTCTGGATCTCAACCTGTATTTTCCTTTTATGTTTGTTCTTCTTGTGTTTCTTTTTCTTTCTGGGCCTCTCCTATGAGGTGTTTAACCTTACATTTTTTTTCTTGTCTTTTTCTTTGAACTCTGAGTCGTCGGTGTCGTAGTAGTTAGACTCGTCTGACCTAATTTCTTTAGTGGAATATCGTCTACGTCTCTTCTTTCTTGGTAAAGATTCGGCACATGCAGATTCCCGTGGTCGAGTAGGGTACTGGTGCCATAATTTTTCTCTCTTGACCTCTCTTGAACTTGACGTGTTGGCATTTTTTGGGCGTTTAACGTGTTGGAGCCAATATTTCGGCCTTTTTACTTCTTTGCTTTCGGACGTGGTGGTTGATCGTGATCTTTTTGCATCAATCGGCAATGCTTCGATTTTCTGGACAGGATTACGGGATAATGTGTCTGTGTTAGAGTTTAATTTTCCAGCTTTATATTTGACTTCGTAGTCGTACTCGCTTAATTTTATCTTCCAGTTTGGATGTAGGATCGGCGACCTTGTTTATCCAAGTCAATGGCTCGTGATCTGTTATTATGGAGAATTTTCTTCCGTAGACATATGGACGAAAGTGGTTTACGGCATAAACGATTGCCAGGAGCTCTCTCTCGGTTGCTGAGTATTTTGTTTCGGCTGCGTTAAGAACTCTTGAGGCATATGAAATTGGCCGGTCCTTTCCGATTTCTCCTTGACTAAGGATTGCTCCTATGGCTATTCGAGATGCGTCCGTGGTAATGTTAAATGGCTTAGAGAAATCTGCATATGCCAGTATCGGCTCTTTACATAAAGCATCCCTAAGGTGCGTAAAGGCATCCTGTTGTTGATCAGTCCACTCGAATTTTCGTTCCTTCTTTGTTAGATCGGAGAGTGGTTTTGCGATCTGTGAGAAGTCTTGTATGAATCTTCTATAGTATCAACATAAACCCAGAAATTGCCTAACATTCTTTATCGTTTTTGGGATAGGAAATTCCGTGATTGCCTCAACTTTTCTAGGATCTGGCCTTAGTCCATTCTCGTGAATTATATGCCCTGATATGCCACTTCTTTCTTAAGAAATTCGCACTTGTCTGGCTGCAGGCTAAGATTAGCTTCTCATAGTCTCTTCATTGACTTGTCGAACTTAATTTCATGTTCCTGTAGTGATTTTGCATAGAGGACTACGTCGTCCAAGTAGACAAATACTTCTAAGCCTTGGAGACCCATTAATACATTGTCCATCAACCGTTGAAAAGTCGGAGGGGCATTCTTCAAACCAAATAGCATTCGATTAAATTCGTTGTGCCCATATTGTATGGAAAATGCGGTTTTGTGCTTGTCGCCTGGATGCATATGGATTTGGTGAAACCCCGATCTTAGGTTAAAAATTGAAAAATATTTTACACTGCCCAGTTGGTCTAAGATGTCCGTTATATTGGGCAAGGGGTAGGCGTCACCAATAGTTTTTTCGTTTAATCGCCTGAAGTCAATGACTAATCTCCATTTCTTCTGTCCCTGAGAGTCTTCCTTTTTTTGGGACTATCCATAGAGGAGAATTATGCGGAGACGTAGAATGTTCGATTATTCCTTTTTGTAATAAATCATTAATTTGCAGATTTGTCTCCTCCTTATGCCATTGGGGGTAGCGATACTGTTTGATATTAATTGGAGCTTCGTCTGTAGTAATTATTCGGTGGTATACTTTGTTTGTAGCTGGCAATTGTTCTCCTGGTAAACTGAACCTATCCGCATTGTTCTTAATTAGGCGTTTGACGTTATTTCTCTCTTCTTCGTTTGGGTGGTCCAAACGTAGGGTCTTAAATAATTCGTCCGCTCTTTCAGTGCCTTCATTGTGCAGGTTTTTTTTTTATATTACTCCTGAATATTGTGGCCTCGACTTCCGATGTATTCCATGTATATAAACATTGTATATGCTTATAGAAGGGAATAAAGATAGTTTACAGCGAAGTCTGTCAAGCCGAATGTAGACCAAATGCATGCCTACTCGACAAATTTTTAAATCTATTGTTCTCGAAAACAAAGCTTCGTATGAAAAAATTTTATTCTACATTTTCGACATATTTTTTATGTAGAATCACCTCCTTTCTGGTTGTACCACCAGTTACGAGACACCCTATATAATACAATAAGTATTACAATAAATTATTGCAAGAAAATATGTCCAGAATTGCACCATGTTTGGTCTCATTTTAATCAGAGAAATGTCACAAATATGATGCAAAAAGTTGTATCAAAAATAGATTTAAAATACAAAAAGTAGCACCGCATTAACACTGTAAACAATTAAAATGACTTTGGATCTTTGCCGATTGTTACAATCGCAGCGCCTTTTTCTGGTTCCCTCGGTATCCTCTGCGTTCGAATCTTATTATCGTCAATTGAACCAGTAAATATAGTCCAAATTATATCGTGTTTGGTCTAATTTTAATCAGAAAAATGTGAAAGATATATTAGTGGAAGTTCAATAACGAACAAATCAAAAATAAAAAAGTTTTATATTTGCATATGTGTTGTCTCACAGATATATTTCAACCGTGATTACGTTGCATTTCTTGGCAAACGAACTTCTTGAAAGGTCTTCCCCCAGTGATGGGTATACATTTTTCACTTATATCGCATAGGAGATTTTTAATTATATCGAATTATTACTGTATTATAGAATTTACAAGATAAACAACGTGTTGAATGTAAAAAAAAGTATTCATTATATGAAAGAAGAAGAAGAAAGTTATTAAACAGTAAAAAGATTCAGTTAACACACTTGAAGTAGCACAAATTTGACACAGTTATTCGTAGTTACTTAGTACATGTAACCCTCCTATAACACGGCAGATAGGTTCCTAGAAAATGCCGTGTTGTGTGAAACCGTGTTGTATGAGACCCAGAGCCAGTACAAAAAGAGGGGTTACGTTCCGAAAACTTATTAAAAACAAATATTTTTTTAATTCTACATAAATTTGTCTTAATTTCTCTTTTCATAAGACGATGCAAAATTTGTATCTTTACTTCTAAAGAAATAAATTTCCTCTTAAACGTTGTTTTTTTATCTTTATCGGACATGGTTTGGGATTGAAACTTAATCTCTTAAAAACGAAAAAATTATTTTTTAACACACCGTGGCTCGACGCAGACTGCCGATCAGCAGCGTGAGACAGTTTTGTCTTCAGACCACGGAGACGAAAAGAAATACTTTCCGCAACACTGTATCTTTAAGACGGCAAGCCTCGCCGCGGCTGTAGAAATACAGTGTTGTACAAAGGTTTTTGCAATTTTCTTATCGTGTCAGAGCGAAACTGTGTTATAAGATGCCGTGTTGTAGGAGGGTTACCTGTATTAATACACAATAGTACGCGATCGATGTAGCCCACCGAACATCCACACTCTGACAGCTTACGCTTTACACTCTACGAAAAAACGATGCTGTTCGCATTCGAGAAAGGAAAAGTGAACAAAAGATTGATAAAAAACCGACACTTTCGGAAAGGAAAATAATTCTATAATATTATGATCGTATCATCTAATCGAACGTAATGGAGTTTCTCTAAATATCCAAATCTTTTTATGGTTGTAATTGATAATATCTCCATTTAATTGTTGTAATAAAGGATAAATACATGAGATAAATGTAACTTGCATATTTATCAGTTAGAATTAGAATAATTGCTTAAATATGCCATACATCAATCGCTTCTTTAACACTAATCGTAATACTTACACATTTTACAAAATCATTTTAAACAAAGTGCTCTCAGTATGGGAATTGCAGAAACTTTTAAGTTGTACCATGATAACGATCCGAAGTACAAGTCACGGATCGTTCAGGAATTTTTATTGTATACTTGTCCACATGTTTTACATCCACCTCCGCAATCCCCTGATCTTAATCTGATAAAATGTCGATTACGTCAATTGAAGAATTAAAAAGACGTATGGAAGAGGAATGGAAGGACATCAGCGTTAATTATTTAAAAAAACTTATTTCGAGTATGCCAAACCGTTTACATCATGTTTATTAAACAGAAGGGATATCCAACTAAATATTAAACTTGTATAATTTCTATGTTAAACAATCATTTTTTATTCAGTTAGTTATACGTTATATATAATCAATAAAGTGTCCGAAACTTTTTGTGACTTAAAAATCCGCAGTTTTTCAATAATTCTTTTATTATTTAGACAGCAACAGATAATAATTCAAAAGTTTTTTTCTCCTATTATCTATACAGTGTGGTGCAACATAATGTAGTAAATTTTGATTGTTTTTTGTACGTTTACTGAAAATACAGAGCTTACAAATTAAAATTGTATTAGTGTCCGAATCTTTTTGTGACCGACTGTAGTTACAAAGTAAGAAATCAATATTCATATATATAATTAGAATAATATTAACAGAATCTTTGTTACTTTATCATTATGTTTTACTATGCAATTTTTTCTGTCAAATTCATTAGTAATTTATTGCTATTCTTATTTATGATTATTGTCATTTATTACTGCACAAAATACTAAATCAGTGACTTCGTCTCGTTCTGTTTAAAAGAACATAAGTCATTTTGAAATCTCGCGAACATGTCCATTTAGATAAGATTTATCACTATCACGAAATATCTCCCATCAAAGCAAATTAAAATTTTTTTCAGAATGACAGATGGTTTCGGAGATAATGTCATCCAAATATTTAAATAGGATATCATACGTAATGATAATAATTTAATATTAATTGATAAATTGCTATAATTTATAAAGTTTTTCATAAAAACGATTTTCAATCTGAATTATACTACCAATTTTCATAAGATCTAATTCTTATTATCTTAATTGTTTTCTGTTTTCTGGTATATTTTTTTTTATAATTTTTCCCCATTTGCTTACACAAATCATTTGAATTAGATACAGTAAATATTCGATATCTATAAATCTCTCGGATCTGAACTTTTGCTAATATTGTATAGGTCCTACGTTGATTGATGTTTCGCCGAACATAGAAAAGGACAGCGAGTGAAGGATACTGAACGTCAAGAAACAATAGCATATCGGTGGGACAATCCTAATATAAGAGTAAAATTTCTTTATTTTGGGTGTTTTTCGTATGAAACTTGTACTATTAGATTTTTTACACTTTTCTGATTAAAATGAGACTGAACACGACGTAATTCGAAATATATTTATTTGCAATTTCAAACGTTACGCTTACATCGAGGACCTCACTGAAATACGTTATTGCAACTAAATATGAGCCGAATTATTAATGGTGTTGGGATCTAGGTGAAGTGATTGACCGCCTTCATAGGCGTAGAGTTTATTGAATACAATCTTCAGTCACTCCAAACTCGACTAATTTACAATTTCGTGCAACAAAGCATGCAACAACATTGGACCTTGATTAAACGGTTAGACATTTTTTTTTCATAAACATTTAGTTAAAACAAGGGTACGTGCTTGGTCATCCAACAGTGTAGATGCTTTTGTCGAAATGTATATTAATTTTTGTCGAGATAAAGAACAATTGTATATATTATTTTATGTTTCATCCCCTATTTATTTATTACTCTGGTGCCGGAATTATAACTGAGGACGTGGGTGTGTATGGATAAGCAAGTCAGTATTTAACAGTCACTCAACAACAAATATATTTTAACAAACAACAAAGATCAAATAACAAAATAACAAGAGTCTCAGTGATTCCGCGGATGCAAACGTGACGGTGGACTATCATTTGACCCCTCATGATATAAACTTTGATTTGCATAAAAAAATGTCTAATTTATTAAAGGAAATAATTTGCAACATAATTTCTGATTTCTAATAGAATAATCAAACACATATTTTTATTTCTACGAGCAAAATACTCAATTAATTACGTTGTTTACAAATGATTGGTTTTTCCTTCATACATTTCCCGCAGACAAATCTTTTACAAATTATACAAGTTTGAGTTGTTTTATTACCCGTGCACAATCTTATTTGACATCTTTTTCGTGGTTGTGAATTATTGTTGGAGCTGCTTGATGTTCCTTCTCTTTTCCTTTTCTTCTTCACGAAATTCGTCATACTTGTAACGAGCTCGTCTGCTAAGTGTAACAGAAAACGCTGCCTTGATATCTTCAACCCAGTTATTTTCTGATAAAGTATCCATGCATTAATTCCAGCGAAATCCAAGATATTAAAAAATTGCGGGCCATCTACTGCATTTGGATTTGACGCTATATTTTCGCGCCATTTAGTCAACCATATTGACGCGAAATGTAGTTTTATTATAATAACTGATTGTTTCTGGAGTTTTCTATCTATTGTTTTTGGTTTTTACGCATTTATGTTTGGAACTCAGCATCATAACTTTTTTTCTCGGTTTTGATTTATAAGTTGTTAGTATACAGTCATTTGATTTATATGTTATTGTCGAAAAATGTTTCAAATTATCCTTTGTCGTTTTCGCAAGTACGGGCAATTCTCGTCTGCTCGTACGTATTGTTATAACTATTGTCGTTCTTTTTGCCAACAATTTTGCTGCCAGAGATACAGTGGTAAAAAAATTTGTTGTGATATTTCTCCCAGTATTAGTTTAAATTAGAATTAATTAGGGGCAATCACAGGAGGTGATTTCAAGCTATATATGTAATAAACATTGCGAAAAACAACAAATTCCAAAAACTCGTATCCTCTATTTTAGTCCACAGTTTACATACACAACGTTGCAAAAAAATAAATCAACATTTAGTAAAAAAATTTAAACAAAAACTATAAATTTTCAAAATATTATTTAAAAAAATAATGTTTATTAAGATTTTGTTCTGTAGAAAAATTCCCTATTGAAAGACCAACAATTGAAAAAAAAAGATTCCAATTATCTCCTTTAATTCCTGAGATATTCCCAAAAATATGATTTCAGCCCTTAACTTTGAGGGCTATTATCACCCCTTCAATGTGCACGATTGCCGATATAAAAAAATACGTGTTAAATATTTTCTTGAGAACTATCTTTCACATAAGTTTCATTAAAATCGGTGTGTCCCGGTTGGATATGTTCCCTTGTAAGTTTAAAAGTAAGATTCCAGTTGAAGAACTGCAGAAAAATACCTAAATTTCGTATAGGGTCAAATAACGCCTCGTGGTACGTAAGGTAGGTAAAGAATTTTTTTCGGTAAAAAATAAGTCACGGGAAAAACGAAAGACGATAAATTGAATAATCAGATGATATAAGAATTTACAGAAAGTCAAATGAACGAAAAAAATAACAATGAATGTACGATTTTAAAGTAAATTTTGAAAAGTGTCATTTTACCCCGCTTGGTACGTTTAGTGTTAAATATTTCACTTCCTACATTGTTGTACTTTACTTTTAATCTAAATATAATTACTTATCGAACGTCCATAAATCTAGTGTTAAATGTCAATAATTACGTGAAGAAGTGAGCATTAGGTTAGATTTCAGCAGATTCAAGTCGGTCCTGAAGAAGTAAACTGCGCTGTTTACGAAACGGCAGCAAGACAATCAAAACAGCAACATGGAACGATAGTAACTTGGAAAGTCATAACACCGAACAATTCTCATCATAGTCAGACCAGTATGCCGTAGTACGCTGCTTACCACCTTATTGAATGGATTTCTAACGGAGTAGGAAGGTGTACTTCAAAACTTTGCTGCTAAAGATCTCAAACCACCTACGCCTAAAACCATGTATGATTAGTTTCAACAAACCTCATTATCTTGCAAAATTTCGTTAGTCACAGAATTTTACATTTGAAAATCTCTTCTTATTCGTTATTTAAGAGATCATTAAAAATAATATTGTGAGATCTCTCAAGCAATTAAAAAATTCATTCAAAAAAGAAGAAATATTAATGAAACCGTGTAGCAGAAGTTTTTGTTAAAAAGCAATGTTAGATTAATTATTTTTAATATTTCAGCAATGATTAGAAAAATAAGCTTTATTTTATGAATAACAATTTTCAATATCAACAACGATATTGTTACGTACGCCAATAACTTTTCTATTTTAGAGTTGGGTGTTCGAGCATAGTTAAAGACCACCGCGAAGATAGAGTCTAGTCTTGCCTAGCTTTCCCAGCTACCAGGGTTTCCTTATTAGGATGCGCCCAAGAATCTCTAACGTCTTCGGACCAACGCGATGAAAATTCGTTAGATGAAAGCGTCGCGTTGATCCGTTCCCACCGTTTCCACCACTACTCGTTTTCCACCCATTTTTCGGGTATAAAAAGGGTTGTAGAGAAGACGTGTTGGGCCCAGTCAATTCTTGAACGCAGACTAACGCGGAAGCTCTGTCCGAGTTCTATTACGGTTATCACGTCAAGTTTAGAGTAGAGTCTTTCAATCGAGATCGGGTTAAAGTCCCTTTCGAGAATTACATTTACCATACAGTACGTATAATTGCTGTTAGGCATTTTTATTTGACTTATACTCTTGGGTCCCCGTTTCGCTCGTTTTCCGTTAAAACTAGGCAAGATTAGATTCACGCTTTGTCGGAGTCGAAAGTATTCAAACTCCGTAAATTCGAATCAAAGTAATATTTTAAAGTCTTGCGTATTAGAGTCACCTTTAACCGACACGTACACTGCAACACTTGTAGAACCCGGTTAAAGGAGAATATACTTGATTATTGATTTCTATATTTACTTATTCGCCTCAATTGATCATAACACAAGTCCAAACAACCCACCAGTCGGTATATCTTAGCCGCTCGAGGTATACCGTCAAATCTACGTTACGAGTTCTAATACTAACATTTCCTGTGACACTCGAGGTTAGCCATACGTCGGCTAGTTCACATATCACTTCCTGAGGCACCCGGCGTTAGCCATACGTCGGCTCATCCCCGCGTCTACTTTCCTTTGGCGTTCAGGTTAATTAACAAATCTGAGTTAGCCTAGTAACAACACCATAACCTAATACAGCCCCCAGCCACGCGGCTGTACTCCGCCGGCTCGTAACAATATAATAGTCAATAAACAATTTCAAAAGACGTAAACACGAGATATTAGTACACATAATACTTTATTAAACACAAAGCACCGTCGAAAATTTTTGCAGATTCACGCTAACTTTTTTTGCAAATAATTCTAAAAATGAAAGGCCAGAAAAAGTTATTCAGAATGATGACCTTAACAATATATCTTAAAATCACAATTTTTATAACATCTAGTTTAACCTCCTATTGTTAGAAAGTGTAACGATTCTGGAACTGAGCTCACAAGTAAACCTACGGAAGTGTCACTCTCCGATTTTTCTGAAATTTGGATATATCATAGTACATGGAAAATTAGGGGACACGTATTTTTTTTATTTTCGGTAAAACATATTTAGGGTATGAAACAACACCCCAAGATGTGGGGGTAAAATGGAAAAATTGCGATATCTTTGAGATCAGTGAAGCAATTTTGATGATTTTTTGTATGAAAGTATCTTTCGATAGAAGACAAAAATTGGCCTAGGTATGTTGGAAGAGGAGCGAAAATTAGGGGGTGAAGTACCCCTAAAGTGACCAATTTCTTGCTGCAAAAAATCAGTTTTGATCTGATCGAAATAAAATCTATTAAAACTTCAAGAGGACATCTAATTAGGGAACACGTATTTTTTTTTTTCTTATATAAATATTTGGGGAGTAAACAACTCCTAATTTACCGCGCTCGTTTGGCACTACGCATGAAACACCTTGTAAAACTGTATTTTTTAACTGTTCGATCTTTTCAATATATCGGTTTTGTACGTTACTGAATGCAAATCTAAAATCAAAATTCAATGCAAAACATCTTTGTGCATAATTAAAAACAATTGCAAATTTTCAACTGTGAACATTTTTTGTGCTTTTGCCATAGCAGCTATTCAGTGGCTTTTTACACGAGAAAAATCTGTGAACTTTCCCGAATATAACGATATAAATTGTTATTACATTGTAAACATTTTAATATGTTTAAATAATGATCGAAGTAAGAAAGACACCAAAAACGCACTAATTTTTGCTGATATTCAATTTATGTAAAAAACTATGGGTCTAGGCGAAAATCTAACCGTCGTACGTGATAGAACAGATATTTCTGCTGAAGAAAGCGTCAAGCGAAGTTACAAAATCACTTTCGTTTTCTTTTTATAAAAAAAATAGTTCGGCAAAACACGCGCCGCTGCCAGTGATAGTCAATGTTGGCGCGGCGCGGTAGTCGCCCTGCCTACTGCCTTGGCGTAACGGAATAATTGAACGGCGCAAGGACCTTAACTTTACAAGGACCTTTGTTTTCTAAGTGGTAGAAACCATCATAGGTACCCCGTCCCCTGGAGGGTCAACGGGGACCGGGGTTATGCCGGATTCCTACCGGCTAAAACCTCCAAACCTGCCTGTGCTGACTTCGGGATGAGTCCGGCACCGTAGGGCGTTTAGCCATAACTCCGGACTCGTCCCTTCAACTTTTGCCATTCTTGGCTACCTTCCCGAGGGAGGACTGAAGGTCCTCCCCATTTTCCACCTCTAATTTTGTCCGGCTTGGGGGCAGGAACCAAGCCGGCACCCTCCCTGGGGATCACGTGCAATGGTTCCCGGGCCCTCTTCCCAGTCACCTGTGATCCCCTGTCGTCCACCCCTTCCCTGTCACGGTGGTATTCCGTGGCATCTAAGGTGGATGTTAAGACAGCAGGGGGACAACTTTATGATACGACCAAATATTCATAGAGTCATTTGTAAACCGTTAGTCTTCTTCTTTGTGAGTTCAGCAGGCCGGCCTGCAGCTAGTATGCGGCACGTAAGGGTCATTTTAGAAATCAGCCATTGTTCATTTTTTTGCTTCAGCCCGTGTATCATAAAGTCGTATTCCAGAGGGTTCCTTAGAATTTCAGAAATTAGTGTCCACATGGATCTTGACCTGACGGAATTTCCCCGATGTTGCCAAACATATGTCAACGATAGCGACCAGCCTTGTCACCCGCGCTCCAGGGATGTACCGCGCTATGGGCACACTGGAAGGGGATGGTACGGTATTGCTCAACATAATTTTAAGGAAGCGGAAACTAGCTTTAAGGCCCACCCTCTTTTTTACAAGAAGGAGAAGGGGTGCGAAGATGAGGTGACAACGAAGCTGAGGTTGTCGGAGTAGATTAGATTAGAAAACCAACTTGTATTAGCAACACTCAGATCAGCAAACGTGTATTAGAACATTCTCAGACTCAGTATACCAATCAGTTAAACCAAATACTTAGTTTTTTTATTCCCATATCATTTGGGTGGTCCTTCGACTTTAGACGGCACGAAGTGCAATAATCTAAACTCAGGCTATCACAGTCTGAGTTTAAACAGTCGACGTCCTCCATTCTCGTCCTCAGACTCTCTGACCCCCTATGTGGGGCTGCCCCCGGCAGCCCCGCTGTTCATCCCCCCCCCCCCCCCCACACCTCACGGGATGATTGTCTAAACTTTCAAGGACCTAAGCTAACGTCGAAGCAACGGTGCTTTGGAATATTCCATAGATACTTTTACAATGTACTATTTATTCAAATCAGTAAAATAATACATGAATCTAATTATTAATAACTCAACTTAACATTTCATTAATTAGCATTGTATGTCTGTTTGATCTAATAATTATTTCATAATATAATATTTGCAAATGAAGATATATATATATATATATATATATTATGTATGTATGTATGTATGTATGTATGTATGTATGTATGTACATTATTATCGACAGTTTAACTAAATTCTGATGGTAACCGATTTGTTTAATGTCGCGGTCGGTAAAAGAAAAAGAGAATACCGTCGATAATCGAAAACTAAGAGCACAATTGAAGAAATAAAATTAATATGGAGTTACTTGAAAGGAAAAATTCTTCAGGAATGGTTAGACTTCCCCCCTTATACAGGTCTTTTGTTCTCAAGAGACTGCCTTGCAAAGCGTTCAAAATTATATATTTGCAGCAACGGCATATTATTTCTTCTCTTATGCAATGCGCATTGCGCAGCAATTTGAATCTTCTCTCCTTTTCCCTCCTTTCTAAATCGTGTTTCATTTCACAATTGATTCCTTCCCATCTTCTTTTGGTAAGTAGATAGCAGGAGCTCGTTTGATTCGATCCTTATGTACAATCCCCTTTTCTTTTGTTTTTATCACTCACTTGCAATTCTACTTTGGGGTTCATCAAAGCTAAGTAAGTGGCAGGGGTTAGGGTTAAAGGAAAGTATGAACAAGATTGTTTTGGTGGGCAGGGGGGGTTGTTGATTGTTGTTGTGAGAGGGAAAGGCGTTTGTTCCGGACCTGCTTGTTGACTTACCAAAGTAATGGCATCCTAGCAAGTCCTTGCCTTAAACGCGGGGACATACCGAAGGAATGGTCAGGAACTATTTATACGAATGAGTAGTCCTGTTGAGTACCAGCGAGAAAGTCAAGTCTCGGTCTTATGCGCCGTCTAGTGGCGATGAGCGTAGTAAAGGAACCGCCACACTACATTATTCTCTTCTATGGTTCTTACATGTTTGTATGGGCCTGAGTATTCCTTCTCTAGTTTGTTTTTTCGTGGCGGGATCAGGAGAAATACATCTTCGCCGGTTTCATAGTGCTTTGATCGAATCTTCCTGTCGTAATAATATTTTTGACGGTGTTTAGTTTGTTTTAAATTATTAATTATTGTATAATATGGAAACAAACTTATCGACGTAATCTGGATACGAACTAATGACTTCTTCTGTCTGGAAATTTGATGGCTGCCGTGCTTTTCTTCCGAATATTAGTTCATGAGGAGCGAATTTAGTGCCTTTATGAATGTTGGTATTGTATGAAAACATCGCCTGCGGTAGCCACTTGTCCAATTGTTTCTGTTCAGTTATAAAATGTTTAAGGTATTCTATTAATATTTGATGGCTTCTTTCCAGGGATCCATTAAACTGCGGGTGGAAGGATGATGTCCTATACGTCCGTATATAGAATATTTTTGACAATTTCTTCATCAAGACACTCATAATGCATGTTCCCTGGTCTATCAGGATTGCTTTAGGACATCCAAATTTACAGATAAAGTGTTCCGTAAAGGCTTTTGCAAACGTCTTCTGCAGTTATTTATATGAGAGTTGCTGCTATGGAATATTTTGTTAAATTATCTTGAATTGTGTGTTTTTCTTAATGCTGTATGGTCTCCTATTGGGGTCTCATGATTTTTCTTAATAATATGAATTATTTCTGCTTTTTAGGTTTTGCAGAAGATTTAACTACTACTTTCTCTTCATTTCTTCTTATTTTCTTGAAAATTTGGAGTTGCGGTTGAAAATCTTCTTTTCCCTTTATGAGTAGTTCTAATTTGGGATTCATCAGTATCTAATTGCCCTAATTTATTTGAACTTGTATTCACTTTAACTTTTCTCCGGTCCACACAAATTTTATACATTGAAGCAGATCTTTGGATTGCAGTGGAATATTGAGAAAATTGCTTCCTCTTGTTCAATTCGGAGTCCAATTTTCGTGGTCGACTGGGATACTGATGCCACTGATGTGATCGTAAACGATTTAGAGGGCTCGCTAGGTTATCGATGCGTGGGATCGAATAGAATTTTATTTCTTTAACTAATATATCATTTGTATCAATTATGAATGTGAATCTATATAAGGTTACTTAATAAATTATACTGAGGAAGGAAGACATGCAAATTCGAAGCGGAAAGTACTTTTTTAAAGGAATGTATGGTTTTTGATTTTTTAAACTATGGCGCATCTCAGCGAAAAATCTGAAAAAGTTAGAGAATAATAATTGTGCCAATACCTAACTACCACATTAATATGAAAGTAGTGCTCCGGCATCTTCAATAAAAAATCGTATTTTTTCCGACTTTTTTTCGGTTTTCGATATTTTATAACTACAATTTGCGATTAAAAAATCTGAAAGAATTCTATAATATGCGCTATGTAAACCTCAATGTTTCCGAATTTTTTCAGAATTTTTTAAAATAAGAAGCAAAATATGTAGTATTAAGTACAACATTTTAGGTTCTCAAGAAAATTTAAACAATCATGATATTATTATTTTGATAAAGACACATTTTTTCCGTGTAATTGGTTTTGCACCACAATTCATTTTCAGAGCAACATTTCATATTTTTATACATTTAATAATTTTGTCCACGAGCTTTTGGCCTTTATAGTAGCTTGAATGCGTTTAGGCATACTTGAAATTACATTTTTGCAGTATTCTGGAGTAATAGAATACCACTGTTGCTGCACTCTTTGCCACAAATCATTTATTGTTGCTGGTGGAGCGCTGTAGTCATTCGCTAGTTTCATTGTTAAATATGCACAGACATTTTCGGTAGGATTTAAGTCTGGACTTTGAGCAGGTCACACCATCGTTTGAAATTTTTGCGCCTCGAGTCAATTTTTTACGCTTTTTGCAGAATGCACAACGATTTTGGGAGCGCTTCTGAGGGCGTTATTGTATTGGAAAACAATATCACATTCTCGTACCAGCATATTATCAACAACATCCTATAAATTTTGTTCTAAAATCTGTCTGTAAGTGAAACGGATTAAAGAACAAAAGTTAAAAAAAAGGAAATTAAATAATTAGTCTTTTTAAGATTATTGCTCGGTTGGGTGTTGTGAAAAAAATATATAAATTGGAATGCCGAACAGTGGAAGAGCGTAATTTTTTCAGATGAGTCTAAAATAAATTGTACCATTTACGTCGTAAAGCAAGTTACATTCTATGATCGCTAATTATTAAATTTAACAATTTCTCTTTAAATAGAATACAAATACCTATTTTCTTATTTGAATACCACTTTTGTAAATATTTATATAAATACAACGGTACTTCAATAATTCTGTATCGTTCAAACAAAACACGCATACTATATTAAGCGAAGAGTATTACACATCTAAGATTTATATACAAAAAATGCATTATAATCGGATCACTCATCTAAGAGATATGAAGCGACTGGTACAAAACATACGTATGAAAAACAATATCCCTCTCTGTTTTGCGTCCATGACGAAAAACGTTTCAGGCTACAGAATTTCGTGTTTAATGACGAAGATACATTCATGCTCATTAAATTACATACGATATATACGACTTATTTAATCGGATTTAACCACTTAACTATACATGTCAATTCAGAACGTTACTTCGATGCGATCGATGCGTATACTCGTCGTGTAAAATAAAAAATTACCGTTTAAAAACTTTTCGTAAAAGTTAGAATAGAAACATTTGTCCTGCATCCGACGTGTATATTTGCCATTGCTTGACTGTAATTACACATCTCGTGAGGAATTTTTGAAAGTAAATTCCGCGGTTCGCTTATTAAACTTTAGCTCTTTAATCGTTAAAGGGTTGGCCACCTCTGAGACTTCAACTAATCTAAATTGTTTTTCTTAAATACAATTTTACAAAAAATAAAAGAAAATAGAATTGAGTTCAAAACGAAAAATTAGAAATTTAAGATTATGACCAGATATTTATTTAAAGATTATTAGAAATTTAATTTTTGAAGTGAATTTACAATTGCTGCCATAGCGACTTAAATTATAAGATGGAAAAAAAACATTTTGCCAATGTATTGCAAATTTTGTTAACACTAGATTTAGAGACGTTTGATGAGCATTTATTTTTAAATTCAAATTGAAGTAGAAAAATAAATAAATAAGGAATAATATATAAACGAACTTACACAATGATTTTCTACCTTGACAAAAGTTAACATACTATTTGACAAAAGCTGTCCAACAATTTCAGTAATTTAAAATTAGAAGTTCAAGACCCGTTATTTTGACGAGTTCCGTGAGTTTAGTATTAAATCATTCCGAGTGGTACGAAAAATTAAGTGTAGTTAGTTTTAATAAAGATAGTTTACAGAAGTTTAATTTTTGAAGTAAATTGTCAGTCGATCCTGAGAAGCCTACCTTAGGTTATAAAATAGAAGAAATAATTTGTCAGTGCTTATTTAGAAGGTCGAAATTATATCACACATTTAACATACAAACGAAAGCTCACGAATCTTTCACCATTTTTATTTCCATCCCTTTATTTTTACTTTAATTCACACTCCATATAAACTTTCTTGTTTATCATTTTTCTTTCATTCTCAATTCTATCACATATAAATAGTTAACAGAATTTTATTGTCATAGTCAAAGATATAATTATACGATCAAATTAAACCATAATGCTAATCACGTTAGTGGAAGTCACTGTGCATATAAATTGAAATATAAATACCAGAAAATTGGTTTACAAATTTCACGGTTTAAGTAGAACATAAACCAAGTGGCACTGTTTCTGAGTCTTTAGGAGAGATAATTAAATTTTTACCTGATGGCACAGGGAAATGAACAATTAGGAGAAGGACACTTAAGGAAGGAACGGTTATTAAGGACCGGTTCGAATTGGGTTAATTGTCCGACAAGAGGGTGCAAATCAAACAAGGTTTCAGCGATCTGCATTAATAACCTCCAACTTCCCATTTTCCTCTCAAATATTCCATGGATGCATTTACGGTTTGTCGAGAAAGGGACGCCAGAGAATGGATTTTAAGATGCCCTTCGACCAACTAAAGTCAAATATACAGGGTGTCTCACTTTTTCACTGATAAATTTTATCGACACGTTCCACGCGCAAAAATAAGATGTTACATTAACATCGGGCTTTAAATGCTTTATTAACACTAGGTTTACGGACGTTTGATGGTCATTTATCTTTAAATTTGAACTCAAAGTAGAAAAACAAATAAATTGAGGATGATATGTGAACTGCCTAAGGCATTGATTCTTTAGCTTGACGAAACTTGATATACATTTTTACAAAAATTTCTTAATAAGTTTTGTCATTTAAATTAAAAGACGTATGACCCGTTATTTTGACGGGTTCCGTAAATCTAGTGTTAAAAAGTTATAACAAAAGTACAAAGTGACTATAGACTGCTTCGTTTTTTGATTTGGGTTCCGACATTCAAAATTATTATACGTTTATGTTTATTGAATACTATCAGATTATAGAAAAAGAGTAAAAAGATGGAATTTCAAGAGGAAGTTTAATCAAAATAAGTTTCTCCAGTATGATAATATCATAAGTAGTATCTTTTTCTAAGAAGATAAATTAAATAATTTATTCCTTAATAAAAATTAAATAATTCATTGAGAGGTAATTGATTACTACGATTTTACGACAAATAAAGAAAGTTGAAATGTTAAATTTTGTTTTTGAATCTAACGATCCTTGACTATGTAAATTAAAACTGGAACACCCTGTATAACATGGTGGGATATCTATTTCGGTAGTAAGGCACGAATAACTTCTAAGGCAGATAATACTAACCAAATTGTGAGAAACGGTTCTAATAAATATCGGTTGAAAAATTAATATTTTTTACAAGAAGTTAATATTTCATTATTGTAAACTATATTCTATTTTGATTAAAGCGATTTTAATTTCTATTTAATTAAAACTTCTTCACTTCAATATTGAGACGGTGGATTACGTTTCCATTCTACACACGTATCACAATTCAGGATTACCTTATTATAAGACATTACATTGAGCAATGTCAGTTGCCATCTTCCTGACCAGTAAATAGGTACAGAACTAATTCAAAATTTTCACAATGCAATAAGAGTGGCATCGTATTACTTGAATCAAGAAACGGCAGGAATGCATTACATTTATGGAGTTGTCAGAGAATGCACTACTGTGATACGAAAACTTTGCGTAGAAAAATATTCGAATTGAAAAATATCGACTCATACATTGTTTAAGAAATTTCATCGATATTTCTCTAACGTCATAATTATGTCTACATCAATTCTTATTGATAAAGTTCGTGTCTTGAATGCGATTAAACAATATGTGGTGTTACTCTATCAGACTATTTAGGGAGGATATAGTTTTCACAATGGGTATTCATAAATTTTACATCAAATTTTTGATCCATTTCGCGTGTTTCGTTTATTGCTGGAACTGTTTTCAGCGGAAGTAATGTTACAAATTTTTACTGAAGGAATATTATCTGATGAGTTCAGAATAATTCATGTTCGGAGAATCATACTGAAATGGTGTATTTCTCTTTTATTAGAACCATAAATTGTAACGTTTTCGTTTTATATCATTGAATGCATTCCATGGTTGTATGACTGTGCAGTTGAAAAATTAAAAAATGAAATACATATTATAGTAAAATTTTCTATTATCGTTACATTTATACATACATATACACTACCGCACAAAAGTATCCGGACACGTGCGAAATATGTATTCGCGCTGCATAAAAGTTATTTAAGTATCTACAACAGTGACTACAATCGATTTTTATTTGTTGCTTATGAAATATTTAACGTTTGAAATTAGAAATTATGTATGTGGAACTTACCAACATTACACTACAATTAAATACGAGATTCATCAATGTATCCAGCGCGGTTAGATATTATCGCTTGCACTAATCTCAGCAATCTTTCTACAAATTTTCTCATTGTTTCTGTGTGGTGCTCTAAGACGTCTGTTACGTTTGCTTAGTGTTTCAATATATCGGTCTTCGGATTTAGTTGTCTTCACTGGTCGTCCTGTCCTTCTTTTTATAAGCAACCACTGCTAGTTGCATACTTTTTAATAGTGTCATGCACTGTTGATTTCAGAAATTTTTTACGCAGTGCAATTTCCCTAACTGCGTATCCTTCTTCTGCAAGAATCAGAACACTGGAACGTTTTTCTATTGATAATTCTCGTTTGGAACTCGTGTCTCGATGGAAAAGAAGCTACAGACAAACTAAACCGAAGCTGTCGTGCGCATAGCGTTACCTGCATTCGTATCTCCATTGAGAGAACATAAACATCTCTTCAACAGTTTACAGACACTTGATACATGTCGAAGAACTCTCTGAATTCGTTGTGCACCATAGAAATGAAACAAAGTAGAAATTAAGACTCTTTTAAGCATCGAAACCGTTCCATTAGATTCCGTATTTTTGGGCAGGAATTTTACTTACGCACACTCATTGTATAATTTGTACTTAAAAATTAATTCTATTATGTTATGCTACCTCAAGAAAGATTATAATTATAATTACAATTGATATAATAGCCTTAAATACCTTTCGTACAAAGTTAAACTATGTTTTATAGAACAAAAGCAAGTGTCCGGATACTTTTGAGCGGTAGTGTGTGTATTATGTTTGTTTATCCGTGATTCTGTGTAATACTATTAAAGTAAATGCATTTTTTTAGTCACACCACAGTGCAATATTTACAATAACTACCGATGGTTGGGAGCAAATTCTAACGTATTTAAGTGAGATAAAGTGTCTAGCCGAATAAGGGGATCAAAAATGCCTTTGAGTCGAATAAAACAATCAATACGTCATTTGATAGCATTTCCAAAAAAAAAAAACAAGTTTCGATCCTCTATCTCATCCGTGGGCGTAGTAAAAGGAAATTTTCGATTTTGTTACGGTTTTTATTTTTTACAACTATAGTTTGCGATAAAAAAAATCTGAAAAATTCGTATAATGTTTGCTATTTGGATTCCAATGTTTCAGAATTTTTATATGTAATGAATTAGGAAAAACAGGCCAAAAATCGGAATTTTAATTTTCCCTTTTAACACCCCTTCCCGTTTAGATAGGGGGTTGAAACGTGGTGTGAACTTTTTTTTAGATATGCTACCAAATTACATATTGGTTGTTTCGTGTAGCTCAAGGGTGTTTTTGATCATCTTATTCGGCTACACCCTTCTTAACATTTGTTTTTTTTTAAAGCACTTAGGTAGGCTCAGCAGACGATTAATTTTTTGGACATGTCATTTCACCAATTCGGTTATTTCACTGCAATATTAAAACAAATAAAGAAACTTAAAATGTTACTCTTATTTTATATTCTGTGATCCTTGCCTATGAAAATTGTAATTGAACTTAAACATCAACTTGAAGCGTATTAAAAATTGGAGTAAGTTTTATGACGCCTGAACTGCGAATGCAAACAAGTTAGAATTGTTGAGGTATAGCAAGGAATTAATAACTAAATCTTGTCCTAATTCTTTGACAAATATCTTTGGGGAAATATTGAAAAAGTGGTTTATGCACGGCAGAATTCCAGCTTGTTCTACATTTAGCATTCGACATCACTTAAAGCAGAACTTTTAGTGATAGATGGATTGGTCAAGCTGGACCAATGCCATGGCTCATTAGTTTTCTTGATTTAAGTCTTCTTTTTATGTAGGTACACTTCAACGATCAATGATGTAGAAGAACCACGTGGAAAAATACGCAATACCAGATAAATATTTACGAATTTTTAAAATAGTCAAGTGTGGAAAATGGGAGGGAGTGTACGTACAAATTTTTTGTAACTTATTTTCTGATTAGAGGTACTAATCCAGTTTTTATGTAAAATATCTCCTGAAATATGGAGATCACTGTAATCGAAACAAAAAATAGTTTATAACATTAAAAATAGGATTTCGAACCTTGTTTAATTAGTACTTTCTTTTATCATTTTGAATCCGCTATATACACTTTCCAACATGTTATACGAAAATAAAATTAGAACTAGTAGAATTGAAGAATTCAGATTCGACCGAGCCATTTTTTACATTTTTTACATTTTTTTTTTGTATTCTACATTCAGTAGTTTTATCAAGTACGCATTACATCCAAATTTTAATTCATAAAAATATTATACATACTGATTTGCTTCCTATATTTATAAATATCGCGATGAATGTGTGCAAGAAACAAAAGCATAATGTTTTAATGATGGAGTGACAATTACACTTGCAAATGGTATAAGGTAAATGTCCTAATGCTTGGTCGAGTCTCAGTAATCATCAATTGATTAGAAATGTTGTTAATAATATTTCTACTTATTCTGAACATTTCAATCAATGAAAATGTAATATCAAAATATATTAGCGTTACTAATTATGAATTTCCGCGTCAGAGCGGCCGTTCCGTGTCCCGCCTATATTAACGCGATGCAACTCTGGCGCGGAGTACCACTGTCCTGTTTCCGTCTCCCGCACAACTATTTTGCTCCTAGCATCGTAAAAAAAACGACGTTGCAACTTTGTATGGGTGCTTTTTAAAGGTGAAAATCTGCTCTATCACGTGGTATAGTTCGATTTTCCACTAGACCCTTACTTTTTAAGATAAATTGAAAAATATACCTAAAAATTGGTGAAAAATCCGTGCCTCTCGGCGTTCAATGATTGTTTAAACATGTTTAAATATTCAGAATGCATAAAAACCACATATCGTTGTATTCAGGAAAGTCTATAGAATCTTATGATACGAACAGAATCTTAGTATCTTTTATAGTTATCTCACAAAATTGGTTCAAATTTTTAAAATGTCTTTTTTTTTTAAACTCAAATTTCTCAAAAACCGTACGTTCTGGAGAAAACTGGGTTGCAGATTCGTAATCAGCGCGAAGAAACATATAAGAATCACTGAACGAAAATAGAAACGTCGAAAAAAAATTAAAATTTGTTGTACAGTGTAATTTATCACATCTGAAAAAAAATGGCTCTTAATATGAAGTGGTTCCTACATCAGCCATTGCTTTTGGAGATACCAATGAAATACTTTCAGCGTAATGCATAGAATTTTGCCTGTACAGACATACTTAACACAACTATCTCCGCTATAGTAATTACCGTACTAGGTGAAGTGCCCTCGACTTGAATATCTATAGGGTGCCCAATATGTATAAAACACATTATTGTGTAAACTGTGAATATGATTTTCATTTGTGGTGGAAGTAACAAGCTATCGAAATATTCTCAAATAACATTGCTGCTAGTACAAAGAATTGTACTTAACACTAGGTTTACGGACGTTTATGGTCATTTATATTTAAATTTGAACTGAAAGTAGAAAAACAAATAAATTGAGGATATGTGAACTGCCTAAGACATTGATTCTTTAGCTTGACGAAAGTTGACATACATTTTTACAAAAATTTCTTAATAAGTTTTCTCATTTAAATTAAAAGACATATGACCCGTCATTTTTACGGGTTCCGTAAATCTAGTGTTAAGAGTGTAAACCTATAATAGAGTCACAATTATAGTTATCTATACAAGTATAGTCTAGTTAATAGAATTTGTCACTTATAAATATACGAATAGAAGATAACATTACAATAAGATTACAAATATTGGAACACACTATGATTAGGTTAGGTTATACTTCTCGCGGAGGCGGCGCAGTAGAGGGCTTTGCCTCTCCCCCACGTTAATGCTCTATGATAATTGTTTTGAAACATTAAAATTATTTTATCTCACCTGAAATGTTAGATATAATACTGATGCAACGGTGAATATACCAGCGAAATGTTTAGTGGGACACCGTATACACGCTCTGGTTGAGATCCTCTAATCATTAGAGTCTAATGTATCTGTTGTGGTTTTTGGGAAATAAATCAGTGCGTGTGCAAAAGAATAAAGAGAATATTTTAATGTAAGAAACGAGGTACATGTCAGATAATCTATTATATATATACTACATATTATAATATTACAAGATTTGTTGGTGAAAACTTGAGGGCTTCGATATTTGTCGATCTAGGAATACGAGGATCTTGGAATTTTGATACCTAAATCAAGAAATTTTTAGGTCTAGATATTTGTGAATAGGGAAGTTATATTTAGAAGTGTAGAAGTCTAGTGTAGAAGTCTAGGTTAGAAGTTTAAAGATTAAAAAATTTAAGCATTTGAAAATGCAGAAATTTGGAAATATGATTATTTAGGAATGTAAAAATTAAAAAAAAAAGGTACTTTCAGCAAATAATTTGTGTCTTGAAATCATGTAAACTCCATTTGAAACATTTTACTGTGTCATCATTATTTTCAAAGATATTCCAACGAATTAATTTAAATGGAACACCTAGTACTTACATAAACAATACAATTCTTCTTCCACTAATTGCAAAAATTGTTACAATGAGATATAACAAGTACTTTGTTCGATTCAATTAAACAGTTGCAGATCAACTACCTATAAATTCCATGTGAGTTACACAAACATTTGTTGAGCAAGACAAGTTTTAGTTGAAATATTAAAAAAATGTACAAATTGTTTACTAGTTAATGTTTTTGTATTTCACCCACTTTCTTACAAAGAGTGCTTCATCAACATGGTTTGATTGCTTCAAGATCCCTTAAAATTTTTGTAGGCAAAATACTATGATATTGGATAAAACAATATCTTATTAATTATCTCATGATATATCATTTTGCCCACAGTAGAACAATAGAAATATCAGTCTGATATTATGCTAATATCAAATTAATATTAATAGGAATGAACAAAGGACTTAGTCTCTAAATAAAGATGATTTTAGAATTTGGAAAAATTATGTTCCATATTTTTTAGGCTAATCTGTTTTGATAAATTATGATCTCAATTTACATATGGAGTAAATTAACTACAGACATTATTAAATTGCAGTGTTTGATCAACAACGAATTATCCTCATCATGATACATAAATCTTTTGAATTGTTCTTAATATTTACATCAATAAACAATTACAGGTATTAAGTAATTTGATGTCTAAGGTATATAGGGCTTTTATGTTCCAAACACTTATGCGATGATCTAGATAATTATTCTAGATACGAAGAGCGATATTAGGGAAATTCATACATGGTGTTATTTTTTTGTATACTTGTATGAAATTGCAATATAGTCCCCATTATTATTGATCATTTTCTCCACCTCTCTGGTTGCCTTCCACTTTCTTCCTTATAAAATGATTGTGATATCATGGTAAAATATTCTTAGGAAATGATATTGCTTTTGTGTCCTCTTAATAAAATGTGAATTATGATGCTCATAATGATATAGTATGGTGCATAATTTTAGCATCATCTACATTTTTTAAGCGTTTCAAACTTTCAAGGTAGAACATAAGACGATAAAAAAATGAGCTGGAAGATTATGAAAAAAAATTCTTTGCTTATCATTTTAGTTAGCAACTTCTATGAGGTTTCAGTGAAACTTATTTATCGTGTCTTTTCAGCTCATATGATTGATATTTATGCAATTGTACTAAAAAATGTGAATCATTAGAATATATAGGTGTTGCTGAAGTTATGTATCAAATTATATAACGTATTCGTGCAAATATTACATATAAAAATTCATATTGTCAATATCAATTATATTTGATGTATATTTAAAGATTCATGTGTTGAAAATGAAAATGAAGCATCCTTAGTAAGCAAAATCTACATTATTTTTGTGATGTTTATAATTTTTATAATCCATTCATTGTTTATGCACCTAAATTCTACTTGTCATAACTGGTTAATACTACTGTCGAGTTTTTTTCGACGCATTGCTTTTTTATGTTATTGCTTGTGTATCTTGATTTATCCTCTTCTATATTTTATAATGATATTGAATTTTTCATGGAAATATTCACAACAGCACAGGTTATATTTTGCTCAGAACACATAATCAGTTTTATTCACTATACAGTGAACATTCAATATCTGCAAAAATCACCTACACGATATGTGCAAATTATTTATCCCCACCACTGGGGGGAAGACCCCTCTAGATCCCGCGAAGCTTGAGCGTCGAGAAGTATAACGTGAACCTACTTGTGTATATCCATGAGACAATACCAATAAAAATATAAAACTTTCCTATTATTGACTTTTTTTATATAAAACTTTCACCAATATATTTGTGACATTTTCCTGATAAAAATGAGACCAAGCACGGTATAATTTAGACTACATTTACTGGTTTAATTGACAATAAAAGTTTCTAAAGCATTGGAGGATAGCGAGTTAAAAAGAAAGAGACGCTGCGATCGTGGCAGTCGGCAAAGATCAAAAGTCTCTTCAATTGTTTACAATGTTAATGCGTTGCTAACTTTTTTATTTTTAATTGATGGTTCATACAACTTTCTCCACCATATTCGTGACATTTTCCTGATTAAAATAAGACCAAACATGACGTAATTCGGTTCATATTTACTTGCAATAACTTATTCGAGTAAAGTCCTCGATGTAAGCGTAACGTTTGAAATTACAAATAAATATATTCCGAATTACGTCGTGTTTAGTCTCATTTTAATCAGAAAAATGTAAAAAACCTAATAGTAGAAGTTTCATATGAAAAAAATCGAAATTAAAAAAGTTTTATTCTTACATTAGGATTGTCCCACCGATATGTTATTGTTTCTTAACGTTCGGTATCCTTCACTCGCTGTCCTTTTCTATGTTCGGTAAAACATCAATCAATGAAGGACCTATATGATATGTGCAACAGTTCAGACCCGAAAGATTTGCAGATATCGAATATTTACTGTATTCAGACATAGAGCAGTCAACAGTACCAATATTATAAATATTTATGGTAGTCTTGCGAACCTATATTTATGTTAATATTTTATACGTTCAAAAGAGCAATTAAATTATTACAGGTGGAAAATATTTATTCTAGTATTAGCAACATCTTGTTCTCCTACTATTTTTTGACATTTATTTTAATGATCAAAATTTGTTGAGAACATTTAAAAATGAAGTAAAAGGGAAAAATATAATTTTACATTTTCAATTTATTTTTCTACACAATAAAAACATCGTTGGCGAAGAGGTTAGGAGTTCTGTCCCGTAATCGCTACATGTTTTTTTAATGCAGATTTGCGTCCCGCTGGACAGTTTGCTTAATTTTATGTTTTTCATTTTTCTTTTTATAGTTTATTATAGGTTCCAAATATTTTTGAATTATCGTTATTCATTTCTACATCCACAGGGTAAAAAAAAATAGTATTATATATACTACTATATTAAATACTATTATATTCAGTTTCTTTTAAATTTAAAAATCTTTTAATTTCCTAATCATTAAATTTCAAAACTTCTAAATTCTTAAATCCCCAAATTCTGATACTCTTAATTTCCAAAGTTCTTAAGTTTCGACGTTGCTAAGTTCCAAAATCCTGAAATTTCCAAATTTTAAATTTTCCAAATTTCTAAATCCTTAAATTCCCTATTTTTCGTATTCTCGGGTTTCCAAAATTTCAATTTCGTAAAACAGAAAATTTCAAAACCTACATATTATCAAACCCACAAATTCCAAAGTTTCTAAATTTTCAAATTTTTGTAATTTCCCAACTTTTTAAATTTGAAAATCTGTAATTCTTATACTTCACAAAAGTATGAAAATATGATGTGTACTACGCATCTTTTGAGATGCAATGCTTGTTGCACAATTTGGAGTGCTATATTAAATTGGTAATTACCTGAAATATACTGTATATAAAATTATGTGGAATTTTTCAAAATCAATTCTCTCCAGTTATTTTTGGTAGCATGTCCTACTGTTTTGAGAAATTAATGTTTAAGTGAAGACCTTTATGACAGAGTTTTGCAGAGATTAATGTTAAATATATATAGTGCTCTTGAAAATCAGTCAATGACGGCCGAATATTGATTTTAAATACATAGCCAATTCTCTTCTTTTGTTTTTCAAGATTGCCAACTATTCTTTTACATCTATTTAATTTCTTTATGTTTGTTTGCCCACGCCTTGAAAGGGTTGCGTGTCTTATGTTTTAACGAGTTAGCTTTACTTTATTACTTCTTTAAAAGATATACTTATATTAGTTATGTAATGGTTTATATATTGAATAAAGTGTGTGTTGGCCGACCACAGTAAACCTCAGAGAGTATTTTCCTGAATAAAGTTCACAACAGGTGTATTGAAGAAAAGTAGTTACTAAATAAAATAAAGCGTATGTAAGAAAGATGCGTTACTGCATGTTGCCACGTGCATCGTCGGTAACCACAGAACAACGAACTCGTTAAACAAAAGACTGCACATTCTAGCATTGCTGACAACTTATTATGCAGCCTATAGAGATATCACTACCAACACTTTATGGGCAGCAAATATCAAAATTATTTCAAATCCGTTGACCTGAGCTTCTCCTTGTAAGCATAATTATAGTAATATTCATCAACGGCTATAAATGATAATATTCAGGTTGCAATGAAACTTGTCAATTTTATAGAACTTACTGAAGTATTGGACGCAAAATAACGTCCATTTGATCAGTCGACGATAATGGCAGATCGCACGGTTTATCCACACAGAGTTGAACGTACCAGCTGTCTTTCATTTTATTACGAAAGTTAGTCGAATAAACGCCACAATGTGTCGCAGCTATTTTGTAGAGAAAATTTCTAGGTATACAACAGTAATCTTTCTGATTCTGAAAGACTGGAATTTATAATATAAGAATTTTGTTTTAATTTTGAATACTGCATAAGTTATTTTTATAGCAATGAAAGTGTATTCAAACAGGACGATTCTTCCCAATTAAAGTGAAAAAGAATATAGTTCAATATAAGTGGTATCAGAGATTAAAATTCAAGCATATAATCTATTTTTACGCTGACAACGTGAAATGCGAAATTTAGAGGTTTTTATTTCTTAAACCGTTTTGAAATAAATGAAATAGTGACTTAAACCCTCCACTTTCGCGCGAACTAAGGTAAATGTACCAATTATGAAATCTGTACTAATTAAGGAGTCTTTGTATTCACGTTTAACGCGTTAGCTGCCACGCGCATTTATGAGGAAATCCCGGTTAGGCCACGCAATAAAATAAAATCCATTCAAATTTTATGAAAAGAAATATTTAAATATGTTAATGATACAATCCTGTAATAAATAAAAATTGACAAATTTTAAATAAATTTTAGGTAATTACTTTGAACAATGTAAAATTCACAAATAAATAAAAAAATAACTAAATTTGTTAGTTTTATATATTTTAAACTGTCAGTCACCGGTGACTGACATTGCAGCTAACGTGTAAATGTAAATTTAATGAAATGTAATGTAAATATAGATTTAGTAAATAAAACTAGCAGTGTACACTCGGTACGCGAGTAAAGTGAGTTTATTGTTTTTTTCACTGTTTTTGTTATCGTTGTTACTATTAAACGTTTTTCTCGTTAATAATAAGTGTCTTAACAAAATGAAAGAGGAAAAAGTTTTACTGTTCTTTATTGCCGATATAATAGTGTGTGCACTTTTTTTAAATTTGCAATATTTTTGGAGGAACGAAAATGACCCATAATTTTTTAAATGGAACTATATAGTTTGTCTTAGATAAATCGCTTCTCTGAAATATTCTGAATAAAAAAGTATTAGGGTGTAATGGTAAAAGAAACGATAATTTCTAAGATATTTTAAGTTTCTTCTTTAACATAGTGTGCCATCTTTGACAGCACCTTGTTCATCAGTGATAATGGATATCAAAGAAATAACACAAACTTGCACACCTGTGGACATAGACGAACATTTTGATACCATATGTGTAGGGGTGCACCTTGACATCTCACATAATTGCCGGCTGCAAATGGCTAAGCCGCTTTATATAAAGATTATATGTAATTTAATTTTTAAAAATTGAACGTAATTATTAACGAACAAGATGCAAATTAAAAAAAGGCAATTTATGTTATAGTGTTGTAAATATTTATCGAAGAATGCGCATTACGCCGTTGATAATGTTCATAGTTATCATCCAAATTGTTAAGAAATGCTTTTTTAACTATTTCGTTTAAATTGATTATAAACGGTATAGTCTTCACATAAGATGTACAGTCCCGTAACTAGTATTAATCCCTGAAAGGGGTGGTAGAGGACGTCATTCTGAACAAGATTTTCCTTTGCGAAAATGGGGTTTGAAGCTTCGTTTTTCAATTATTAAAGAAAAACACGGACCAATCAGAGCGCGAGGATTACGCGCGCCTAGAAGCGATAGCTTTGAGTCTTGCAGCTGAGCGCGATCATGATCAAGTGCCTATGCGCCGGGACAGTGTAAACGTTTAATAAGAAGCCCTTACGTCAAAACCCAATTAAATAATGAAGAGAACAGTTACAAATAATGTTCACTCATTCCTTTATCATGAGTAAAGAACAGAATTAATTATGTGTAATTAACAGAAATCGAGCAAATGAAATTTCTGTAACTTTAAAGTTACATTAAACTTATAAACCATTAAAATAAGACTAACCAATTGTTTGAAAATAATCCTGCTTGATTGAAAATGGATTCTGTATATTATGGGAAAAATAAATTCAACACTTACGAACCTTTTTGTTGTTTTTGTGTAAATTTATGAATACTGTAAGAGTTTTAAGTTTATCCGTAATACAGAGTAATCAATATTCATCATAACCTCATTTCAAGCTTCAAAATTGAAACTTGCGTCGTGTCTTATCTCTCAGCTAATTCTATATTTTACTTTTATTAAATTATCCTGCACAAAGCTACAGCATATAGAATTAAATCGTCACATATCATAAAAACTAATTGAATGTGCGACATTCGCAGACACTTTAATTGGGCACACAGAATCGTAAACAAACTCCGAAATTGGGGACATCGAAATACATATGCAGAGAATACTCTGTAATACATACAAGAACATCTGTTTTTATTTTATTGAATACTTCGGGAAGATTTAATTTCTTTTGCCTGACAATAATTCCCTTATAAAAAGGAACTGTTTAATAACAAATAAATAAATGTACCAATCGTTCAGTAAAAATAATGGTAACAGTAGAAAGAACTTTTATCTATAAGCAAGATATAGTAAAAATAAATTAAAATTCCCTTAATAGTTGGGCGATGAAGTTTGGAAAATGGAGTTTGGATATTGAAAAGATATTTATTTTGAAATTGGTGCAAGTCCATTTGGATATAAAGTCTTTATTTTGTTAACCAGCTAAGCACAATCGAATAACATATATATATCGTACATATTATGTAACATCACAAAATGCAAACAATTTGTTTATTAGTACGTATCGTAGTTTTATATTTATTGAAATTCAAACCCTTAAATATCTCACAGTAATAAAAAATGATTTGCACCATTCTCGAAATAAATTACTCAATTATATCCGTGTAGAGCTAATACATTTTGTTATTACATTTTAATTAGCTTGAGCGTTCCAAATTAGCAAAAATGTTATTTTGATCAAGATTTTTACTCTGAACTAGGATATTTGGCTTATCGATTTTAAAAATATGATATTCATTCAGCAATAATTTTCAATTAATATACAAACTGACTTACATACATTTTTAATACATTTTTAATACATTTTTTGTCTTACATTGCCGGAAATCCGACACGCTGGTAGAAAAAGTTATCGATTTGTCGTGGAATCAGTCATTCTTAATCGAGTATTCTGCAAATGTGTTACAGAGCAGCTACTGGAGCGAAAACGTCCACAAGACAAAGGACGCAAAGCAACAATCACAGTAACATCAGTGAACTGTTGGACAATCTACTTCGTGGTTACGACAACAGTGTTAGACCAGACTTTGGTGGTCCACCGACCACGGTTGAGGTTGACATCATGGTACGCAGTATGGGTCCGATTTCGGAAGTTGACATGGTTCGTGCATCATATGTACTTACTTTCTTTCTGGTTTCGACTGTTACGTATCATTCATGAGTGGCAGCTGTTAATTTAATCATCGGGCAGCCGACGTGTCACTCATTCCTACATATGTTTGTACATCATCGACAATAGTCAGTCATGTATCCGTTAAACACCATTGTCCCACAGTAATCCGTAATAACATATAGTTCTCACAGGGAAATTAGTTCTGAAATTCATTAGTTACGAACATTTAGAATGTTTCCGAAATAGTGGTATAACCAAAAAGGGGCGACTCCGCATGAAAAACGAAGCCAACAGCATAAAATAGAATTTTGTTATACGTAGATTCATTTTTAGAAAATCTAAATTTGTTCATTTCGTATGAAATGACAAATGCAACAACTTTTTCGTCGGTAAAAAGAACTAGTATTTAGGGTAAAGGTGTAACGAAACTAGTACTGATTTTGATGATCTTGAAATATGTTGTTATATTTTTATATTTTTCATTATATGTTTTAGTTAAGTTGCATTGTCAATCAAACAATGCATTTTAACACTTAACGGACTGGTCGAATTTGCTCTGTCTTTCTCAGTTTTCGGGAATTTTTTAGAAGAATTAAATAAACATGCATGCATGGTTTTAATGCGTTGTAATTTTCTTAAATATACATTATTTCTTATAATATTTTGCAAAGTTATTTATTAACATGTCTAGTATTTTGTAAAATATTCACCCTTGTGAAGGGGAACCTGACAGAATTAACATATATATCTAGCTTCACTTCTTCTTTTTTCAAGCTGCAGACTTTGCAAGGCTTTTGGGGATATTTTTGCCTGGGAGCACCAATTATACTCTCATCACTCGAAATGTCTCTTTCTGTATCAAAGTCCTCTAATTGATTATCACTTTCTATATCGGATAAGTTATCCGCGAAAAATTTCATTATTTTCCGCAGAAGACTCCCCCGTAGTTTCCATTTTTACGGTTACGAAAAAACTTTTAAAAATGCTCCGTAAAAATCAAAACTGTGCAATATGCTAAAACGCGGAGAGTACTATAAAAGAAATAACACAACTTGCATAAAAATGAAGAAAGAATGCAGGATAGTAAACATTCAAGCAAATACGTAAATCTACGTGATCCGTCCTAGGAAGTCACAATGGAAAAACGTAGATTTACATGTCCGTTACGTGCTAATACAATCTTTTAAGGGGGGCAATACCTTTAGATAGATGAAAATAAGTTGATATTTGTGAATTTTTTTGTATAGGATATCATTGTCTTGCATTTTCGAAATTTCAGGTATAATTTATTATAACTATTGCCTATTACAACATATTTTCTTTTTTTTTAAATATTTAAAAATGGCGGAATGATGATAGTCTTTCCTGGAAGTGTTTCAGCGCTTCTCGTGAAACGGCGTGACTTCTAGCTTCAGTTACATTGGTCTGAAACAAGTTTGCAAACGATGTTTCAATTATTAACATTCACAGTTAGTAGATGAATCTAAGAAATGTGAAAAATATGGAGAATTGAAGAGATGGCGCGCTTTTAAAGAAAAACTTTGAATTTTACTGAAAATATTCGCAATATTTTGCAATAAAAAAGGACTTTAATGTTAAATTTATTTCGTACATTTAGGTTCATATGTTAGATGGTATTGTTATGGATATGTGTAAAAAATTTGAGCGCGATTGACAAACAAGTTTTTGATTTATCAGTCACGCCAATTTCAAAAATGTAGTTTCGAGAAAAATGCGTTTAAAGTTTCGATAAGTAAAACCTGAATAATTTCAATGATTTACCAACTAATCTGCGATTCCTGCGCCATATAATAATCCTTCGGCTTACTCGTAAAGTTGATTTTTCTCCATAAGCTCATTCTCCGTAAAAATACAAAATTTCAAACACAGTAATGGCATGATAATAACAAATCTGCTACATTGCCCTCCGCACCGAGCGCGTGAATATCTGCGGCGCGATACCAGACATGAGTCACGATAATCGGCCATAACATCAAAAGGGCTCCGTATTACACTTTAAAATTTTGAGACTATATTTTTGAGATGTTGCACTAACATTTTATAAAAAAAAAAAATTTTGTAATTTTTTAAGACTCTAAAGGTATTGCCCCCCTTAAATCATCAACTGATACAAAAGCTATATAAATTTTATCTACCAGTTGTAATAAACTATGTTTCAGACATAAAATGTCAAGTCTCGTAAATATCTCGTAAAGTATTGACATTTTAGAATGACTTTGAATTAGTACTTTTAGCAGGATCGATTGGTTGAAAGAACAAATTTAATTTCATTAAAGAATAAAGTGTAAATGCACTTGGTGGGTAGATGGTAGTATCAATATAAAAAATGGGGACATTGGAAGTTAGGACATACTGTACAATATGATTTTACCTCTATCATTTTTTTTACCTTCGCTTAAAAAAGAACAGTAACCTGTCCCAGTTTCACCCTGTATACTTCTTTCATTCTCACCCTGTTCTGCTAAATAACTTTTCATGTTTAGTGTAAATCCAGTTATTGAACTAACTTGTATTTAAACAAATTTACGTTTAATCTAGAAAATAATGTTGCTTTGCTACTTTTAAAGCACGCAACAATATTAAAGGACATTTTATCTTTTGTTTTCATCAGATCTTAACTTCTTGTAGCATTTGTTGATGCGATTGATCCATTCGAACTAAAATATTTCTTCTAGAATTTGTTTTAGCGAACGAAATAAGTGAAATGTGATATTTTTGCATAAACTCTGTTCATTGGTAGAGGCATAACGGTATTTTTAATGTTTGAAGTTACCTAACTGGAAATAACTCACTGTTGCAGACTTACTCGATGGATTGCTACTTCCGGCAATCGTGGGTTGATCGACGTTTGGCTTTCCAAGGCGGCAAAGAAACTCTGGCGCTCAGCATATCGATGCTGGCGAAAATCTGGAAACCGGATACATACTTCTACAATGGTAAACAGAGTTATTTACACACGATAACCAGCCCGAACAAGTTTGTCAGGCTCTATAAAGACGGCAGGGTTCTCTACAGTTCTAGGTATGTAACCGTTTCAATAAAATATGTACGAGTATATTTTCAAAAATAATTTATTTGTTGAATATTGACAAATTTTCTTTATTGACGGTTATAATAATTACTGTTATGGTAAAAATAAATTACGTTGCTACATATGTTTTTAATCTTAAACCATTTAAAACTTACTCTTGCCGAATTTGTTGAAAATTTCAATAATTTTACTTTTCTATTTATTTCACAGTGTTTGATTATTTGTATTACATATTTTTATAAATTATATAAGTTATTTATAATAAATAAGTAAAATTGTTACGATTCATGTGTTAACAATTTGTTACATGATTTTTTCAATTTTATTCTATTCCAATTTTTATTTTATCTTCATTTCCCGATTTTTCAGAACTTCTCGAACAAAATGATGTCGCAAGTCAGTGCTTGCTTCTAGCTGTGAATGATGCGTTATTCGCCAGTCGTTTTTCTCCCAGGTTGTTGCTATGTAACACAATGTCCGTGAGATTCGGATACTCGATGTTCGTAAATTCGCAGCACTTCATGTTCATCGACACATTCGAGAGCAATACATAAACCCACTTCTTCAACTTTCTTTGCGTTTGACCGGCGTCGTTGAATTCGTGACCGTATTTCCGACATCGACGACACTGATACTTGAAAGCTTCTTTGATGCTCGTGTCCTTCTTCTCCCTTGTTTTCTTTTTCTGATTCCATTTCCGAAACCCTTTACTCGCTATCATGGCGCCTTGACCGTTGCTATTTCGTGCGTCGTTCTTACGAGCGTCACTCTTCGATGATTTTAATACGAAGAGTTTCCAACGACGGCAGTTCGTCACGGGACTCGATAGCACAACGAAAATTCTCGGAACTAGTCGGTAAACTGTACAGGAGCATGATTGTTAACAGATCTTTATGTACACTTCCATCTCGGTGGATTTATCAATCACGTTAAAAAATTTCTGAATGTGTTCACAGACGTCTTCGCTTTCTTCCATTCGTTGCGACATCATCTATCTTAGTAACGTGTCTTTACACGCGGGTTCCTTCGATTGATATGTTTCTTGAAGTTTCATCCATACTTCACGAGACGTTTCACAATTTTCAATTTGTTTCAGCTCGGACTTATCGATAAAATAATATCCGACTTCGCTTTATTGTCATTTCTCGTTCATTCTTTTGTGGCATTCTCTGACTCGCCGTCACGCCATTAGGTTTTTTAGTTTCACCACTCACATATGTCCGTGCATCGTTCTTGATTAGTAATGCTTGCATTTGCATTTTCCAAGTATCATAATTCTCTTTATTCAGGGAGTCTATTCTTACAATTCCGGAATTCATGATACACGTTGTGACACAAAAGATAACCGTTTAAAAATTTATCGATCACACTTCTCGATCACTTATTTTTCGTACACTTTACTTTCCGAAATTTTCGGGGTCCACAACCTGTTGTGGGAGAGGATCCGTGGTCGAAGTGATGCTGTTGTGAATTTATACAGTAACACTCACGAAAATATGATTAACTGTGGTCGGCCAACACACATACACTTTATTTAATATAAAACTATTACGTAAATAGAAATAAAAGTAAACCTCAAAAGGAGGGAAAACAGGTAACGCTTATAAAACAAAACACTTGCGATGACTCCTCCGAGCGCGGACAAACATAAAGATACGCAAAAAGGCACAAAAAGAAAGTTGGCAGTCGTGAAAAACAATTGAAAAGAAAAATGGCTCTATACTTAAATTCAGTATTCGGCCGTCATTGACCGATTTTCAACAGATACAATATATCAGAAATGGAAAAGATTTATTCAAGAAATGAAATTCAATATGCACGGTTCAAATACGCGAAAATGTAAAACGCCAAAAATCAATTAAAAATCATAAACGCGCAGCGAAGTCTAATGGCGACGTAAAAATTAATTATAACTGCCGTTATATGGGGATGGATGTATTAATGCGTGTATCGCCCCGCGATGAGAATGTACCCCCATTCGCAAAACTTCTATGTTTGAAGTCGACCCTGAGTGAGGTCCGAGGAGGAATGAGAGGTCCGTGAAACCGAAGAAGCTATAAATTTTGAAGGTTGACCGAACAGTTCAGTGGAAAGAGGATAGAACATGTGTATAGTATTTTCTCCGTAAATGTGAAAAAGATCTCTACCGTAAGTGTTAAAATTTTATCTCCATTACTGGGGGGATCCCCCTCGGAATCAGTCAAGCGTTAGACATGATCGGTCGCCGAAACGACGAGGATCGAATATCGGTGAGACACAACTAATGCAAGCAAAGGAAAAGATTGCAACTTTCTTATTTCTCACTATTTTTTCATGAAACTTTTACTATCGTATTCGTCTAGTTTTCCTGATTAAAATGACACCAAACATGATATAATACGTTAACAATTGCGTGTGTAACGAGTGATTAAAGTTTTTAACTTAAAAGAGGATGGCGAATGGAAAAGAAAGAGAGGCAGACGGTTGAAGCGTTCGGCAAACATGAAAGACTCGTGCGTGTTCTCTTTTAAATTCAAAAATCAAAATTCTTTAATTTTGGTTTTTCGTCAATGGAACTTTTACCATCGTATTTGTCTCGTTTTACTGATTAAAATGACACCAAACATGATATAATTACGATCATAATTACTTGTGTAGTATACTGTTAGGAGAAATTCGTATCTCTGCCGTAAATGTAAAGTCTGCCGTAAGTGTGAAAGACTTTTATTGTTTGTTACACAAGTAATAATGATCGTAATTGTATCATGTTTGGTGTCATTTTAATCAGTAAAACGAGACAAATACGATGGTAAAAGTTCCATTGACGAAAAACCAAAAATAAAGAATTTTGATTTTTGAATTTAAAAAACAGAACACGCACGTGCCTTTCATGTTTGCCGAACATCTCGAACCTCAGTCCCTCTTTGTTTTTCGTGTCGCTATCCTTTTCTACGTTCGGCACACTACAAAGAATGTAGTACCTATTCTATAAATGTGAATCTCCAGACCCGAAGTTTTCACATTTACGGAGAGAATACTGTAATATTTTCTCACTCTGATACATAGCAATTCCGGCGTATAGTATCGCTCGAAACAAGCAACAAGCTTGGGACGGTGCTTATTTCGGAGCAGGTATGCTATTTGCTTTGGCTTTGTTTATGGTTTCTTCATATTTGCAAGAAGGTATGTGATAAAAAAGAGAAAAAAGCGAGTTACTAGACTTGAGTCTGAAAAGAGTTGCTTATTTCGGATCAAAACTGTATTATTTGGGCAGACATCCCTCGAATAACACGAAATCAATTAATCGTGTTATTTGAGGAATGTAGCTTATGAACTCTAATAGCAATAATAATATAATATATATTGGGTTGGCAACTAAGTGATTGCAGATTTTAAATAAGAAGGAAAATTCAAAATTTTTGCTTAAAAATATGACTTTGTTGAATTAAGTACTGTTCGTTTTTGTCGATGACCTTTTGCCATCGTTCAGGCAGTGTCATAATTCCACGTTCATAAAATTTCTAATCTTTGCTATCAAGAAACTGAATTAAATGTGATTTGACATCATCAGCGTCATTAAAAATGTTATCATTTAAGGAGTTTTGCATGGAACGAAATAAATGGTAATCTGAAGGCGCAAGGAGTGTGTTCCATTCATTCGATTTTACTAGTACTAAAATGAGAAAGCATGTTATGTTCTGTCTTTGTCTAAAGAGTAACATCTCTGTTCGACCGATCACTTTATAGTTTATCCTGTTGTAGGTGAAGAAATCCGTGGTCGAAGAGTGACGTAATAAAATGTATCAAGAGCGAAATTAATATTTATTTAATAAGCAATAGAAAATGATCGATTCAATAACGCGAAAAAACTGCAGAGAACAAAATTCAAACGAAATATGCGTATGCGAGCCGAAGTCTAATGATGATGTAATAAATAATTATAAATTCCGTTAGATGGGGACAAATATTAATTCCTGTATCGTCTTATCACCAATATTACCCAACCCCCTGTTTTTTCTACGCGGCTCCCCCTTCGTCGTGTTCGGCAACAAAGTCAAGCCAAATAGCATATCTGCTTTGAAATAAGTAACTGACCGGTCCCAAGTGTGTTGATTGTTTCGAGGCAATACTATTCTGTATTCAAGTATTCAATAGTATTTTGGGAGAAATAAATAAAAATCGGGTAACAACATCGCCGCCCGGCAACGTGCAACGATCAAGTTCGTCATTCGTCGAACTTCTAATTTGCAGAATGTTCACTCCTTACCTCTAAATAAGATATGTGAACTAAGCAATAATTAATATTTGTATATTCCAACAATATTACTCAAAGATACATGTCCCTGACAACATATGTTAAGGTCAAGGTAATTGATGTAGGGTCCCTATTCAGCATTTTTACCGTAATGTTTTCCTGATTAAAATGAGACCAAACATGATGTAATTTAGAACATATTCATTTGCAATTTCAAGCGTATCGCTTATATGGAAGCTAATAACTCATTCCGAGTAAATATGTCCTAAATAACGCCGTGTCATTTTAATCAGGAAAATGTAAAAAAATTAAAACTAAAAATATTGCTGTATTGTCTCCCGGATATACTGGAACCTGAATTACATTACATTTCTCGTCGAACGAACTTGTCTACATCTCGAAAGATGTCTACCCTTCATTGAAGATAATTTTTTCGCTTATATGTTTGCCTTGCGGTCATAGTGTAACTATAGAACCAACCAAAATACTAGAAATTGTAAAGGATTATTTATGTTTATAAATACTATCAGCATTTTTTCTTTATGGTCGGTACTCTAGGTCGCTACTCTATGTTATTAGTCTATGTCACTATTCTGTCAGTAATACTCTGTGTCACTACGACTCTGTATCACTATTGCTCTGTGTCACTACGACTCTGTATCACTATTGCTCTGTGTCACTACAACTCTGTATCACTATTGCTCATGTGTCACTACTTCATATCGCTACTCTGCGTAGAGAACGCTGCTATCATTCTGTCAACTGTGCATTGACTAGTGATACTGATAAGAAAAGGCACAAGAGAATTTTATTCCAAATACTACAGTTCCTCAGATTTTTATTATATACGGGTCATTCCACGCCGAATCGATCACTTTTTGACCTCGCCATCTGCGATTTTATTTTAAACGAAGTATGTTATAGTCCACGAGAAATTAAGAAGGGTTATATCACCATTTTGTTGGTTTCAAGTTTGTTAAGGAATAACAAGCCTCCAAAGTTTGAAATTTTTGCAATGTTTTTATATATATATATCAATGGATTTGGAACAAAATTCTCTTCACTTTTTGTCATTATGCAAATTTGAATAAATTGCATAATAAGGTTATGACAAATTTTTTTGTTACGAACAAATTGCATTTTGCCCAATTTGTTAACATCCTGTCGTTATACGTAAAAAACCATACAACATTCCTATTAGAAGTTTTAATGTATCTCGTATGGTTGTCGAGATAGCCTAAGCGGGTTGAAACTTTAAGGGGTCGTGCCACCCCTTAAGGAGGGCAATACCTTTAGAATCTTAAAACATTGCAAAATTTTTTTTTTCTATAAAATATAAGTGCAACATCTCAAAAATATAGTCTCAAAATTTTTAAGCGTAATACGGAGCCCTTTTGATGTTATGGCCGATTATCGTGACTCGTGTCTGGTATCGCGACGCAGATATTCACTCGCTCAGTGCGGTGGGCTATGTAGCAGATTTGTTATTATCATGCCATTGCTGTGTTTGATATTTTGTATTTTTACGGAGCATGAGCTTATGGAGAAAAATCAACTTTACGAGTAAGGCGAAGGATTATTATATGGCGCAGGAATCGCAGATTAGTTGGTAAATCATTGAAATTATTCAGGTTTTACTTATCGAAACTTTAAACGCATTTTTCTCAAAACTACATTTTTAAAATTGGCGTGACTGATAACTCAAAAACTAGTTTATCAATCGCGCTCAAATTTTTTGTACATATCCATGACAATACTATCTAACATATGAACCTAAATGTACGAAATAAATTTAACATTAAAGTCCTTTTTTATTGCAAAATATTGCGAAAATTTTCAGTAAAATTCAATGTTTTTCTTTAAAGCGCGCCATCTCTTCAATTTTTCATATTTTTCACATTTCTTAGGTTGATCTACTAACTGTAAATGTTAATAATCGAAACATCGTTTACAAACTTGTTTCAGACCAATGTAACTAAAGCTGGAAATCACGCCGTTTCACGAGACGCGCCGAAACACTTCCAGGAAAGACTATCATCATTCCGCCATTTTTAAATATTTAAAAAAAAAAAGAAAATATGTTGTAATAGGCAATAGTTATAATAAATTATACCTGAAATTTCGAAAATACAAGACAGAGATATACAAAAAAATTCATAAATATCAGCTAATTTTCATCTATCTAAAGGTATTTCCCCCCTTAAGGGTAGGGCCTCGCAGTAACTGTGTGCGTAAACTCACACGTAGCGGGGCATGCACGTATAGGCGATTTGCGAGAGAGATAGACGATTTCTTAGTTTACTTCTTATGTCTCGAAAATTGCATAAATTCACTTTCGGTGGATAGTGTTAGCACCGGTAGATATGCCCAATATCGGGCTGCTATCGTTTTTACGCCACAAACATCACAGATTGAATAAAACGAAAAATTCGTGAGACGTAAGCGTGAGACAGGCATAGATCTGAGCAATCAAGATGGCGGCCGCTACACACGTTGTGCCGTATTTTTCGTTTTACAGAAAATTTAGAGATTTACTCACCGGAAACGATAGCAGCCCGGCATTACTGTAATAGTACAATATCGGCTAGGTCCAATTTTTGTGAATTTATCACTTCTGGAAGAAATGATACGAAAAATACGATTATGTGCACTGGCGCCTGTCAACGATGTTCCGCCATAGAATAATAGTTTCACGATTATCCGCTACGAGCCGATAAAAAAAATACATGTCTCTTATTTTTGCCTGCTTAACAAACGCACGTAGTTTCATCAAAATCGGAGGGGAACACTTCCGTGTCTTTCCTTGTGAGAATTTCTCCAAGTTCCCTACAAATCATAATATTACAAACGAAACTTGGAAATGTAATACAGTATCTGATTCTACTGCTGGCTTAAGATGGCATTTCAGGAACTTTTCATACTATCCTCGTACATCCTCTCATACTAGTCACATCCGATTTCAGATTCTTCGAAACATTTACGTAACTTGAAACTACGCTTCCAATCCTACAAACGAAGTGTCACTTCGCTGAAATATTCGTTTCTCACACCTCACGCAATCGAAACACACTTATCGCATATCTTCTTTTCTTAAATCTAGGTCGATACATACACACTTATGACATTATTTCATACCTTTCGAAATGATATCATACTCTTGTTATTTTTTGTGCCAATATATTTTATGAAAGTCTATTTTGTAAACGTAGAGACGATCATTTTGTATGTATACATGTAAAATGGAAAAGAAACCAACGGTCATTGTGTGTCATTATATGTATGTAATGGCTTTGTGTTTTGTTGTACATATAAGTGAAACGAGAAATTTGTAAAATAATGTTACAAGTAAAAATAATTTTAATGGAAAAAACTATTTTCAGAATCATTATGAACATTTAACGAAATGTGATTTAAATACATATATTGCCTCAACGAGTCCATGCTGCTATAACAACAAGAAAATAACCAAATAATGATTTAAAATATTTCTTGCACCCAATACAAAAATTTTGTTTCTTGTGCATTGTGTGTAATATCAATCTAATATTTCGTAGTAATTTTTACTTATATGAATATACACTTTTTAAATGATAGCCATCAAGTTTATTGCGTCAAATTGTATCAAACTGTTAAGTGTTTATATTAGTATAACTAGGAATAATTATAGAATAACCTTGAACATTTCAGTGATTTATTCATAGATCAAAAGTCGGTATTTCTGTTATACCGGTACAATATTTGAATTATTATCCATTTATATCATTATATTCATATCATATATCAGATTCATGTCAGTACAATCATATCATATATCAAATTTATGTCGGCGCATTCACATCATATATCAGATACATTTACATAAGAAACTATTCGAGTAAATAGATTCTCGAGTTTCATGAACAAAACATAGTTTGAAATCTGTTTAAAGTCAATCCAGAAATAGGAAATTCTGAGAATAAGTCATAATTGGCTCTTGAATAGCGGTCGAAAGCTTCTCGAGCATCGATGCCGAAGACTCGTTTAACATAAATGCAAGTGGAGGAATGGAATTCACGATTTGCATCGTCATGCTTGATGAGCCGAAAGAAGATCGTGAAACGAGCGAACAGCCATAAAACGCGAAACTTAGACAATGCTATCAATTTTACGAACTGTTTGCCGTGGTCTAAAAACCATCGCATAATCTTCTCTATCATTTGCTGAAGTATACTACGCTTACTTCTACGATCTTTGCCGATTAATCTTCGATGAACAGAGAAAGAACATATTCTGTTCACATCAGAGTAGTCTACCTTTTACTTTCTGCATAAATAATGTTATAAAATTAGGAACGTTTGTTAAAGTAGTATCTACGCTTCTCGTTCTATTTACTTGAAATTGTCATTCAATTTTAATAATTTTTTCTCTATCATTTAAGTATTTTAACTTTATATTGAATATCACTGTTGTACTAACCAATGCTGTTGTTTAATTCGGTAACTGATTTGACGTGGATAATGATTTCTTTTAATTCTTAGCTGTGAAGTTTAAAATGTCTTCTCATTAAAATTCATAAAAAATTCTTATTTCAGTTAAAATTCATTCTTTTCATTAAATTTCACTGTTTCTTGAAACTATTATAAAAATTTCATAAAACTATGATGGTGTAATGAGTACTACAACCTAGTACAGATATTGCAGGCTAAGCAGCAAATTTTAGCTAATGTAAAATAATAATGTATAAATAATTTAGTTAATGTATGACATGTTGTTAATATTGAAACTATTTAATTACTGTCAGCATTAACAGAATGATGCTATTATAGAGCTATTAAGTTATAGCATTAACAAAATTCAATTCTTCACTTTAATTAATTCATATATAAGTGGAATACAGTTAATGTTCGAAGAACTATTGATGTTATTATCTTCTACAATCACCATGTGACATGATGCAAGTTTTCTCTAATTTTTAATGAAAGATAATAATAATAATTAAAATTTCTTCTTTGTTAATCAAACGTGTAGTAAAAAGTATAAACCTATTCTGAAAAAACAAATCTGTTGTAAGAAAAATAAATAGGTATGGTTTTTACAAGCAGTCTCTTGTTTTTATAAATGGCTTTATCTTTTTCATGATTGGCAGTGACATTCGAGTTTATTTTTATACTGAACGCAGGGAAAGCCTATGTATCCAAAAAGTACCAATTTTCAAAAGAAGTGCGCTCAAATATTTGTTGTGTTTTTGTGTTGATATTTATATGTAAAATCATTTAAAATTAGGGACTGTCATAAAATCCTTAAGATCTCAAAAGACACCTTATGGTGGAAATAAAGTATACCATATGCACATTTTTACATCTAGGATGAGCTGGAAGAAAATGATATAGCTGAATTAATTTAACAACTATAGTATGAAAAGTCAAAAAATTAAATGTGGAGAAATGATTCAACTTAGAGAATAATTTTAAGTTAAAATTTGAAAGGTGTTTTAGGACATCTCTTGGTAGGAATGATGTTAAGAATAATTTATCAATCATGACAAATACAATATTTATAGATTCACTGTAGTCGATTGTTCAATAATGCAAGTATAAAACATTCTCAAATATAATTAAATATATTATATAAAAATGAAATGAATTAAACAAGTTGTATAAAATTATAAGGTAGTAGGTTACCTTACCTAACAAGGCAAGATTTAAGTCAACAAATCTAAAAAAAAAGTATATTAGGCATTATTAGAAGAGTAAATTGATACTTAAATTATTGCTTAACCATTCTCGATTAAATAATTAGCTAGAATAGTAATGATTGCAAATATATAGCATGTTCGTAAATTAAAGTGATACTGCAAATATGTCCTATAATACGTGTTTTGCAATATAACCAATTGTTCATTTCATACTAGATTAATTGTCGTATCTATTGAGTGTTTGGAATATTTGAGAGAAATTTTAATGTTGGTTCTTATCAGTTATAGATAAGGATAGAAATGCTTTGACGAATGTACATGGTTATCGACATCATACGACACTGAAAGTCGGTTCGAGTTCATTATCAGCACTGCTCATCTTTTGAATCAGTCAAGCGTAAGTGAAACATGTGCTTTTTACTGATCGATGAGATTTACGACCATGCTATATATTTCTTATTACTATATCAGATTAGAGGAATACGAAAGCCAAGATATAAGCTTTTCAATTCGTTTTCGTCGGTTTTTCATTAGTTGGTCATTATCGGACTGAAAGTGTATAAAATTACTTGAATTTTATACTTTGCCTGTAGCGTATTTATATCACCAATTTATAAATTATTTTTATTTATATAACTATGGATTTATAATGACAGACGTCCGAAAGGAATTATCATTTTGATCGAAATCCATTAAAATTGATTTTATCCGTCATAACCATATCAGCGTTATCCAATTTGTAAAAGAATAAAAGTGAAATATGTATTATACAAATTTAAACGATAATACATAAAAATCTGACATATTCGAAAGATATAAATTCAACCATTTTTTTGTCATCTTTCTATGAAATAATCCGACGCTGACGAACGATGCACTTTTTGAAGAATGATTCTTAGCAAGACCGCAGAAGTATGCACGTATAGGAGCACCTTGAGCTCAAGGGTTAATTCTGACGTGCACAATAGAGACGATCCAGAAGACTAGGTCAAGAGAAAGGCAATGTGTTAACAAAGGGGAAACGTACATCGCTTGATTGCGCGTGCTCTGTTTCTCTATATGTTTCTGTATATTTTCTATAGACACTTCACAATAGGCAAATTGTTAATCTTGCTGTTCAATTAATGACGCTAGATGTCATTCTGTTGATAACGAACAGACTGCTTTTAAGAGTACTGTTCAAATTTAATATCGCAAAAAAGGTAACTGATGTTTTATCATGCAAACTTGGAAAGTGAGAGCAGCTACTCAAAAATGATTTGGACAAATTCTGATATAAGATCAAAACTATAAGAGAATTTATTGTAGTTAAACGTCGTTTTGATGCATCACAGATTTTTAACCAGTTATGCATAATCTGATAGCATTCCAGAAATATAGACAAAACACGACTTTGATTATCGAAACCTATTAGGAGTCCTCAGAGTCTCGTTCCCCAAACGTCGTTCAAGTACAGATAACCCTCCTACAACGCGGCATCCTATAACACGGTTTCGCTCTGATACGATAAGAAAATTGCAAAAACCTTTGTACAACACTGTATTTCTACAGCCGCGGCGAGGCTTGCCGTCTTAAAGATACAGTGTTGCGGAAAGTATTTCTTTTCATCTCCGTGGCCTGAAGACAAAAGTGTCTCACGCTGCTGATCGGCAGTCTGCGTCGAGCCACGGTGTGTTAAAAAATAATTTTTTCGTCTTTAAGACATTAAGTTTCAGTCCCAAGCCATGTCCGATAAAGCTGAAAATACAACGTTTAAGAGGAAATTTATTTCTTTAGAAGTAAAGATACAAATCTTGGCTCGTCTTTTGAAAAGAGAAATTAATACAAATTTATGTAGAATTAAAAAAAATATTTGTTTTTAATAAGTTTTCGGAACGTAACCCTCCTTTTTGTACTGACTCTGGGTCTCATACAACACGGTTTCACACAACACGGCATTTTCTAGGAATCTATCTACCGTGTTATAGGAGGGTTACCTTACATCATTTATTTAGGTATAGAAAAATACGAATAATATTAGTTAGGTTACATATACAGTTAAACTCAAAATGTTTCACAAATCAATTCATATTCTCGACGGTTTTGGTCGAAGAAGCGAATGTGGTAAAAGAAAATTCAATTGCAGCAGAAAAGTAGACGGTCGATGGATATTGGGGATGACCAACACTAACGCAAGCTGTCGTATATTTGTAATATGTAATCGTAAGGCGTCCACTATACTACCAGCTGTAAAGGATCACGTTAATATCAGTAGTGAAATTTGTACGGATTATTTCAAAAGATATAAAGGATTCAATGTAAAAAACCAAATGTATAGGGTGTTCGAGTACCGGCGGGTATAATTGCATTGGGTAGAACACCCCAGTGAAACAGTTCATTTAGGTTGAAACTGAACAAGTTTTTACTTTACCAAAATGTTCGTTAAAGCTTAGTTTTTGAATTATTAATGAAGAGCACCGATCAGTCAGAGCATGCATAACGCGCGAACTCAGCCACATTAGTGTTGGCTATGTGCCGATGTTGACCATGATCGTGAACAAACAAATCAGCGCTACGTCAACAGCATACTCATCGATAACGCGACGGCCAATATACGGTTGTAAAATTCGCCACCTTTAATAACCTTAAATTTACTGTTGAATACGTAAGGAAAATAACAGACGGTTTGGGATTAATTAATTATTTATTAACGAAAACGAAAGTGTACAACTCGTAATACAGTGACGACGACGATAATTAACAATAATAATTAACGATATATAATATAGACGATTCCAATACGTATTAACAATAATACAACAATTAAGTAATAATACAATAATGGTTAAGTATTAAAGAATATGAAATAATTATGGAATAATAAATAATTGTCAAAATAAGGAACGCAATATTTCAGAAATAATAACTGTGCAAATTGAAGAGAGAAAATTAAATTCGTATTGCTTTGTATACAACGAGTTCGAGGCGCGCAAGGACGGAGCGATTTACGACCGAATCGAGCGGCGGCTATCGAAAGAGTGATAACGGGTCTTAATCCGTCGCGGCTCGGACCGCGCCGAGTCACGTGGTCCTTCCCCCACTACGGACAATACCGATTCGAAAACCTGGTGGCTTTGCTCTTAGGTTAGCCTGAACGTCTCGGAAAATTACCGAAGTAATTTCCGTCCGTGGACCCTCACAACAAGAGATGCCTTGCATCTCCCTAACGGGGTTTAATGGAGGCCTCAGAGGGACGTTGTGAACGCCCCCCCTAGCCACGGCTTGACGGCCCCAGGTTCGCATAAAGCGCCCCCGTGCTCGCAAAGAGATCACCAACCAGTCCATCAATTAACAATTAACCATTAACAATTAATATTTAAACGCCTCTCGTTTCGATTCGTTATCCCTCCGTGTCCAAAACGCACAAATTTATTAAATATCGGTAATTATAAACTAAATGAAATATTCAAGCGTTCCTGTATTCAACATTTACCGAAACTAATTCTATGGGTCAAAAAAAAGTAAAGCTCAGCGTGGACATTTTACATTTAAAACTTCGTTAATTAGCTATAAATATTTTTGGGAAAATAAATTCTGCTTTAACGATATAAACGATATCGTATGCTTATAAACGAATTTACGGTGCAAGTATTGTACGAGATTCTTTTACAATTTCACTGACTTTTATAAATTAATAAATCTTCATTAATTTTCAAATACGACAAACTATTTTTAATATGTATGAATGCGCATTTTGACCGAACGTATTACACTGTTAACTGGTATCGACACGTGCTCTATGATTTCAACGGCATTTAAACAACAATGGTTTCCATTTAGATGCAATTTTTAATGAGATGCACGATAAACAATATTCAATCCGTTATTCTATTTTATATTTAGTATTGTCTCTGTTTGTTTTATTTATGCATTTTTATAATATAATTTTACGTGTTCTTTTCTTTATTTTCTTTGTATATGTGTGTAGTATGCTTGTAACATTCCTGTGTGGTATAAGTGAGAAGTATGTATTAAATAGGAGAGGTAGACGGAAGAAGAGAAATGAAACATATTAACATATAGAATATACAAATGAAGAGTTAGCAGAAATTCATTTGTGTTATGGGGAAACGAAAAAAAATACCGTTTACGCAGATCAAATGTATACAGAACGCTTTCCCAATAAACGCCTGCTAGATCCTAAAATGTTCTTACGTTTACAACAAAGAATAAGAACGACTGGCATGACAAGACCCACACCATTTAGAGGAGGAATATAGTAAAATCTATATCTGGCAAGAAGTATAATGTGCCACATTGCTGAAGAGCCGTCTATCAGTACACGACGTATTGCAGTCGCAGATGATGTTAGCAATAGTATTGTGTGACAGATTTTGAACGATAATGACATGCATCTACATACCATTATCAACAAGTACAAGGATTAGAAGTGGGTGATTACGAAAGAAAACTCCACTTTTGCTCATGGATGGAAGAAAAAATACGAGCAGATAAATCCTTTCTTTCCCGCATTCTATTTACGGATGAGGCTAGTTTTAATATTTAATTGCCATAATACTCATGTATGGGATGACGAAAACCCACATGCGACGTTAGTAATTAATACGCAGCGTCAATTTTCGTTAAATATTTGGGCAGGCATTCTGGGAAATCAACTATTGGCACCGTTGTTTTGTCCAACAGATTAACAGATAAAGGATACTTATTCTTACAAAGGAAGAATATAATAACATAATACAGGAAATTTACAATATTATCATATTATATATAATCTAATATTACAATATTATATTATATTATATTATTATATTATTATATAATATAATATAGTAATTACATATAATATAATACAGTAATTACCCACGCTTTTGGAAGACGTAACACTGGAAATACGGAGTAACATGTGGCAATGCAAATTTAAATTATCCCCATGAACTTTCATTCCTGGGGATACATGAAAACCTTAACATATTCAATCCCTGTCAACACGTTAGAAAAATTGCAACAAATAATTGAGGACTTCGTGGGTATCGTGAAAAATGCCATAACGAATTTCAAAAAAAGGAAAGAAAACTTATACTTATGGATGCAGTTGTGCTTGGAGTAGAATGGTGGACACTTTGAACAAGTTCTATGAATTCTATGAGTTTCTGTTCACACTGCGGATGGGACAATCGTGTTGCGTGTATGTATGCTTTACGTACCTCATACGGAGCGAGAATGATTGAATACTATCATCCCCTTTACTTGACAATACCTTGCGGTTGTTGATACGCTCTTGAGAATTTTAGCAGGTAAACAGGTTTCATGTCACACAACGATGTATTCGGAAGCTAATGAAGATTTATTAATTTATAAAACTCAGTGAAATTTTAATAGAATCTCGTACAATACTTGCATCATAAATCCGTTTATAAGATAAGCATACGATAATATTCTTTACATTTATATGGTTAAAAAAGAAAAATTTATTTCTCAAAAAATATTTATAACTAATTAACGAAGTTTTAAATGTAAAATTTCCGGTCTTTATCTTTACTTTCTTCTGACTCATAGAATAGCTTCGTCAGTAAATTTAGTCTTATTAACAGATTGTAGTCTATTATAATATTATAGTAGTCTATTATATATTGTCTATTATAATGGTCTTACTATAAATATATTGGCTGATGTGTACTACGTTATCGATGTGACGCAGATTTGTTTGTGGACGACCACGGTCAACATCGGCACATAGCCAACGCTACCGTGGGGATCCCGTTCGCTATGCGCACCTCGACTGGTCAGTGTTTTTCATTAATAATTCAAAAACTAAGCTTTAACGAATAGTTTGATAAAGCAAAGACTTGTTCAGTGTCATCCCAGCTACAACGTTCTTCAATTATTTGCACCTGTACACAAACACCCTGTATTTGACTTTCTGCGTTTAATCCTGTATAAATTCTGAAATAGTCCTAGTAATTTTTACTACCGATGTTAACGTAATCTCTTATAGCTGGTAGTATAATGAACACCTTACGATTTTCGATTACAGTCATTCTCAAATATTTACTGTTGCTTAAGATGTATCATCCAGTCCATCATCTTCAACTAGTCAATAACTTTCGTCATGATTTGTGCTCGACTTTTCACCGTTCTACTTCCTTCTGATTTTTCCTTCTTAATAACAATCCACATTTCGCTTTTTGAAACCTACAAATAGCCCTATTTTCCCGGCCCGCAGAGCATTTATAGTACGATATGCGCATTTAACGTTTGTAATAATAGTGCTGCTGAATAAAGTACATTTGGTTTATCACGTAACGTCGATGATTATTTCCTTTATTAAAGTGTTATCCCAAATCCGCATAAGTTTCGAGAAATTTATACCAACCGAGCATTGCAATACGACACTTGCTTGTGTTAATGTTGATCATCCAGCACTCAATACCCAATGACCGTCTACTTATCTGACACGATTTTCTTTTACCGAATTTAAACTTGTCGCTTTTTAACATCATGCAGAATATGAACTGATTTGTGAAATATTGTTAGTACGACTGAATATTTAACCTAACCAATACTACTCGAATTTTGTTATAGTTAAAATAAATTATACACCAGAACAACGATTAGAGAACAGGTAATATTATAGAATAATACCAGATTATGCATAACTATTTACAAATAAATGGTGTCTCAAAACGAAGCTTTATCTTGATATAATACCAGAATTTTTTAGTTGTGTATTTTGAATAGGCTATTGCTCAAATGACATTCCTACTTGTGTTCATTTCGGAGTAATATAAATCCACTCCCCCGAATGATTCAGTTCAATTAAAATTATCCGATTACGGATAAAAATCCTCGTATTACAATTGGTTGTCTGTTGCATTAATTTTTTGCATATTTGTACTTTGCAAAGGTCGTAAGGTAATACTTTAAATATTGAATGATCGTATTTGCACAAAAATTTATTTATTAGTTTATTAATGATATACTTAATTATTCATTAATGTACTCAGTATGTCTGAAAAGTAACGGAACTTTTTAAATAAAAAGAAATGTATTAATTATTTTGCCAAAATTAATTTTTTTATTCAAGTTACATCCCTTCCGCATCAATACACCGCTGGGGACGCTCAGGCAATGTTAACATAGATTTTTTTATGTCGTTTTGCGAAATCGCTTCAATCACCCTTGTCACAGCTGCTTGGACTTGTGTAACAGTGTCATAAAACGTTCCTTTCATGGCTAATTTCAATTTTGGAAAAAGGAAGTAATCGCACGGAGATAAGTCTGGCGAATATGGAGGATGTTGGAGCACACAGACTTATTTTTTCGCCAAAAATTCACGAACTGCGACAGTTCTCTGTGACTTGATGCATTATCATGCAACAGAAACCAACTCCCTGGCGCTCGATATTCGGGCCTCACACGAACGATTCTTTTCCACAAACGTTCCATAACACCCAGATAATATTCGCCATTAACATTTTGTCCCTGTGGAACGAATTCCCGAAGTATAATACCTTTAGAATCGTTTAGAATTTAGAAAAATCCAAAACCTGGCTTTGGGTCGTCTTCCAAAGTATCACGACCATCCTGGAATCGCTTATACCACTCGAACGCACGTGTACGGGACAAACAATCGTCGCCATAAACATTTTTCATTAATTCAAATGTTTCTGTAAAAGTTTTACCGAGCTTTACCGAGCAGAATTTAATATTCGCTTTTTACTCCATCGTGATTTTGTGACACGGTGACGAAAGGTTTTGTCGCTTTAAACGCTATAAGTTTACAATTCGTTGCTCGATTGCAATAACGATTGGTTTGTTTTGTAGGGGAGGAATACTGTTTTCAAATAGCATATTGTTTTTATAGATGTCGCTAATAGTGTTCCTTAAATTTAAAAAGTTCCGTTAGTTTTCAGACATACTGTGTATGATCATAAAAATCTTCATCGTTAACATATACATAATTTGAAGTCGTTTTTATTACTAGAAATTTCTCGGTAACTTCCATATAGGTAGAATGATCTGTTTACTCTTGCAAAGACTGGCTATACTTTGCTTAATTTATATTTTTTTGTATTAATTAATGCGATTTGTGCAATAATAGTTATGGACTGCGGCGCGGAATTGGTGGGTAAATTAAGTAATTCAAGTAGGAAGTGAATAATTTATATTATGAGCAGCAGTGGAAAATTTAAACGCTCCAGTAGTTTTAGTAAAGCTAAATTCAAATAATTGCTAACGTGAATTGGTAGAATAATATTGGAGTTGCGAGTTCATTTCTCGCCATTTATAAAATCTAATACATTTATAAAATCTAATACATTTTTAACGTCTTCGATCACATTTCTAATTATGTTATCAGTAATATTTACATATATCCGAAATGGTCTCGTTAATAATTTTATACTAGCATTTATGGTTTGAATATGTTCTGTGGCGTCGATGTCACGTCTTTGCCGTATTTAGTCTAATGTTAAAAATGCGAGTGAGAATGAGAAGGATAAATGAAGTGATTGTACCAACGGACTTGCGTAAATGCTGTGTAATGTTTGCGAGACTATGTTTGGATGATCGATTTGAATATCGCATAGGGTGATCGAGTTCAAGGTGTTGCGAACCGGAGGGCTACAGTAACGTGGCTGTGGGCTGTATATAGATTATGGTGTTTGTTAGTCGGCTAACTCAGGATTATTAATTTACTTGGGCGCCAAAGGATTTAGACATAGAGATTAGCCGATGTATGGGTAACGCCGGGTGCTCCTGGAGATTGGTTATGGTGGACTAGTCGACATACGGATAACGTTGGATGTCATAGGTAATGTTAGTAATAGGTCTTGTAACTAGATTTTGACGGCATATCTCAAACAACTAAGATAAACCGACATATGGGTTCTTATAAGTATAATTAAATATGGCGATATTTGAATGTAAAATAATAATTGAATATATTCTCCTAAACTGGGTTAAGTGCTCTTATTGGTTGACTAATTCTAATTTACAAGAGTAAACAAAATGTTAAGTTGAATTTAATTAGTTTCGATTCCGGCGGAACAAGAATCTAATCCTTCCCAGTTTTAATCAAAAACGAAAGCAAACCCAAGAGAAATCGAAATAATGCCTAATAGTAAATTTACGTACTGTATGGTTAAAAGTAGACTCTAACCCGATCTCTTACTTGATGTTCAAGAATTAGCTGAGGCCGACACATCTTCACAACCCTCTTATACCCCAAAAAAATAGGTGGAAAAATAATGATGGTGAAAACAGTGAGAACAGGTAAATGCTAAATTTTCATGAGATGTACTCCTTGACGTTGGACCTGATTTGTCAGAAAATTCTAGTGCGATACCAAATAAGGAGATCCCGATCAGTGGAAAAGCTAGACTAGATTCTTGCTTCGCGAAGGTCTCGAACTATATCCGAACATCCAAAACAGAAAAACGCACGGTGTAGTTAAACAAACGAATGCCTGAGAAGAACGCGTGTATTGTTGAAAGATGAGCTTAGAATGAAAAGCTATCGACTTGAAAAAAGAGAGAATGATTTTGTGAGAGAATGCGTCAGGGTCCATGAAGGGAAGAGTTAGTTTTAAGAGGCGATCGATATGAGGCCATCATTCACGATTGAGTCGGTAGTGATTACTAACCTTCTTCGTATCCCATTGTTCCATTGAAGACGTTTGTAATGTGCGTCCTCCATGTTTGTATATTTATATGTATTTATTTGTCGATTGTTCGTCTATCATCGACATTTATAGTGTCGAATACAACTTTTTCTAACTATCCAATTGCGTTTACTGATCCGCACCGTGCATGACTAGTAGATTCAATTATTTTTTATACAAAATCAAGATCCAGCGAAAAGTTCATTCCTTTTTGGATACCGTCTAAAACTGTTTACAATGACGTGATATTATATGAAGCAAAACTGGATTGCTAAATTCTTCGTTTATTTTGTGTATCCACATCCAGAGTCAATGGCCCTTGAAAACTATTTGCCCTTTTAGCCTCGAAAAACATCCCTTTGTGAGTAGGAAAGCGTCCTGACAAAGTACACATGTCCCGTTTTGGCCATTCGCATTTATACAAACTTTATATTAACAAACATTTTTAACATCTTGCTATTATTCCGGTCTATATTCTAGTAAGTCTAAAAGTTAACGGTGTTATGTTCATGTGGATTATTAATTTCTAAGTATCCTTACAAAGCTGTAGATTATCGAGTTCTTCATAAAATATGCCTGGGTGGTCGCTGAATTGTTTAATTTAATGCGACTTATCGGGATGTGTCCCGTGAGCTATTCTTGGAAAGAACGTTTCAATCCTTTAGGATAAAATGCAATTCGGGAATGAGCGGGGTACTTTTAGATGCTATATAAAATAGCTGTTATGTTAAGCTAGCTTATAATTAATGTCTTGCATTGCACTTGTGCATTTTGCTGTGGCCAACGTTGCATCATGATGCGTGGTCGTAAGTTATTGTTACAAGATTGGTGTTGGAATATATTTGTTTTGAGATATTAATTAGTATAATGTGCAAACTTATAGAAGCTGCCGGAAAGGTTTATACCGAAATGTTTCGCAAGGAGCAAAGGTTTGAAAGGATGTTCTTACATCTGTTGTGGACGAAAAATCCCTTGAATAGGGATTTTTGGGGGTTGGTGAGGTTGTTTGAAGGCCTAAGGTGACTTTCCTTTCTTGATATGTCGGTTTATATTAACTTGCTGTATGAAATAATTTTGTTTATAGCTTCTTTTGTATAATCTGATAATATTCAGTAAATATAAATAAAATATAATAATTTTGAAGGTCGGAATCTGTTAGCTCAAAAGTTATGTTGTTAAAGTTTTGTAGTTTTAAAGTACTGTATAGATAACTTTAATGTAGCAACTAAATGAATTTTATTATTTAGTAAAACATGTGCTCATATCACGTCCATTAAGAATGCCATTATGTCAATATCATTCTGGCTACAGAATTGGCTACATAAGTATTCGCATAGTCGAAGTGTATATTCATTGTCGTGAAAACGTTCTTATTCAGTCTTTCGCAGGACGACAGTATGATTCTATATTTTGCATATGTGTACCGTCGCTAGCTAACATTCATTATATTTCATTTAGTTCAAGTTTAATCGAAATTGGGCCATAATCTAACTTAAATTCAAAATAAATTATATTTACCTGCGGACTCTTTACTGTGATTCACACTGTAATGTATACAACCCTCTGCATAGAGTTCTCCGTAACTTTTGAAGTAACCCGTATGAATTTCCCAACTGATTAGCGTGTTCGTTTATAATTTGTAATCTAATGGACGCTTCACTAATGTGACCCTCGATTGTACTCGTTTATATTTTTTTTGACCAAATTTCGTTTCGTCAGCGTTTAAAAACATGTAAAAATATGAACTGATTTATGAAAAATTCTTTGTACAACTGTATATTTAGACTAATTAATACTTCTAATATATTAATACTTCTAAATAACGATTGGAGAATCAGATTCTTAGACTTCAACAAGTAAGTTCCGATATTTAACATCCTTGTATTTCTACGAATATTTATCGAATACTATCTAAATATGCAAAAAAAGTTAAAAAAGGTCGTACTCCAAAACGTAGTTTAGCCAACAATTTTTAAACAGCGTTTCTTTTTTGTTGTCTTAGGAGAGCGAGCAGGAGGTGGGTTACAAAGGGAGGGAAGAAGAATGTCATCTGACGACTGTTAAATAGAGTTCTAAAATGCATATTAGTTCATTTCCCCTATTTCCAATTCTTTTTTTCAAGTGTTAATCTATTTACATAACTTACTTGCAACTACTTACATAATTCTCGTAATGTTCGATGTTTTTTTTAACAGTAAGATTTCTGTGATTGTACATTTTTAATATGAGATAATGACCTATCCATCGGGGTGTAAATTTTCTCGTCCGTCTTTGTCGCAGAGTATCGTCACGTATTAAAGTTGGATTACTTGTTTTAAACTCTGTCATTTTTTATCCCATTATACTTGTACTTATTGTGTTGTTATATTGTATTAGATTTTGGCGGTTTGACTAGAAAATGAAAAGGCGAGGGAAAATGAAGGAGAGGGAGAGAGTTTCGTCTGGAACCAGTTAGTGGACTCTCAGTAAGGGACCGTTTACACTATGCCGACGCATGGTCTGATGGATAGAAGGCAAGAAAGGAAAGAAACCCTTTTCCTTTTCAAAAATAGACTTGGTACAGGCAAAGTATGAAACGCAAAAATTCGACTACCTACTTGCACAGCTTACTGGCTTAGTGTATGTTGTATCGTGCTCTTCTCGTTTTTTCTCGAAGGCAGCACGACAGTTACACCTAATGTGCGCGGGTGAACTCGATTATGTTTACGACAGGTTAAGTGACTACACAGATAGATAGGTTGCTGATTAACTTTATTCAGCGTTAGGTTTGTACTAGGTTTGAAAGTTACTTGGTTGACTGTTGAGATATTTTTACATTTTTGTACATATGAGGTAAACAATTTTTTGGTTACGGAGTGGTGGTTGTACCAATCCGCTGTAAGATGTAGAGGGAGAAAATAGAATAGAGGAAGGTACGCTGGACAGTTCGCTTTTTCAGGTAGTTTGAAAAATGTTCTCATATTTAGGGACAAGTTTACAACGTGACGGTTAACTAAAATATTGTTAATGTTTTTCTCGTCATTGTGTGTTCCATAAACGGTTTGGGTCCTCATGGTTACAGTCCTAAGACGCTACAGTGTAAACGGTCCCTTATACGCGGAGATGCATGGAAGAGATGGACAGAAACTATTTTTAGAAATCAGAAAGCTTGTTGAGTACTAAAAGAAGAGAACAAATAAAGTAAAGTAAAGTTGTTGAGTACTAGCGAGAAAGTCGGTCTCGATCTTATGCACCGTGTAGTGGCGATGAGTGTAGGAGTGAAACCGACCTTATAGATTATAATTTGTAACTCTTTATTGTGTCTAGCTATTTCGTTCGTTGATCATGGTTATTTAAGTTCATGTGCGTAATTGTCGTACGTGTAATTTAGTCGGGGTGCTAGCGTAAATGATGAAAGTTCGGCTTTGTCTCCCGAAATAGTAATTCATAAGGAGTATATCTCGTAGAAGTATGAGGTGTAGTGATTTAGGTAAACGTGGCGTATGGGAGCCATTCGTCCCAGTTAGTTTGGTCTTCATTTATAAAATGTTTCTAATATTCTGCTAGAGTCATATGACTTCGCCCTACAGAGCCATTAGACTGTGAATGGTGTGTGTTTGGATCTTTACTGATGCTAATTAATGTTATTATTGAATTAATAAATTTGTTAAGAAGTTTAATAAATGGAAATTAATATTAAAGAATTATTAAAGTATAAGAAAGAATAAAATTTAATTCGGTGTTCTTTTATTACTTTACATATTATAAATTGAAGTTTTTATAAATTTAAATAATTTCAAGTTGTAACTCTTCAAATTAAACTAATTAAATAGGAAATTGAGATATTCGTTAAAATTATTTCATAGAAAAACATTTATTTTAAAATTTGAAAATAAATAGTCGTAGAAGAAATAAATTAAATTGTTCATATATGATATTGTTTTAATTAACCAAATTATTTGTGGATGATTTATTGTTTAAATTTAAGTCATACATGAAATATATTAATAAAAATGTATTTGTAACATACAATAACATTTTATAGATTTACAAATGATAAATATATACGAGTTAAAGAATGCTGTAATTAAATAAAATGAATGATTTAATAATACTAAACTATAAATTTTTGTAAAGATCATTCCTTTGAAGCTATAATTGAGGAGTTTGCAAGTATCCGTAAAAATTTGATTGAAGAAATTTTCCGTCCAACTATTAGTATTCTCTGGGGTATTTCATATTAGCACATGACTTTAAGGCTCAAGTTTAGCAACCGAATATTTTGAGTATGATTTTTCGGAATTTTTGGGACTTCTTGCAGAAAATTGATACGCTCCTTATCTTATGTTGCTTTGGCCAGAAGAGACAAGGATAATAGGTATTCGATTTCCAAAAATGTGCAGATTGCGATTTTTCTTTGCCAGGATCTTGAAGCCAACAAGTAATATTTCGTCATGATTTCTTTTGAAAAATATTCTTTGTACACTAACATTTACCCGAATCTAAATTATAGAACTTGTGACATTTTATCTTTGGCTGTTAAACAACTACAGGTAACCCTCCTACAACACAGCATCTTATAACACGGTTTCGCTCTGACACGATAAGAAAATTGCAAAAACCTTTGTACAACACTGTATTTCTACAGCCGCGGCGAGGCTTGCCGTCTTAAAGATACAGTGTTGCGGAAAGTATTTCTTTTCATCTGCGTGGCCTGAAGACAAAAGTGTCTCACGCTGCTGATCGGCAATCTGCGTCGAGCCACGGTGTGTTAAAAAATAATTTTTTCGTCTTTAAGACATTAAGTTTCAGTCCCAAGCCATGTCCGATAAAGATAAAAAAACAACGTTTAAGAGGAAATTTATTTCTTTAGCAGTAAAGATACAAATCTTGGATCGTCTTTTGAAAAGAGAAATTAATACAAATTTATGTAGAATTAAAAAAAATATTTGTTTTTAATAAGTTTTCGGAACGTAACCCCCCTTTTTGTACTGACTCTGGGTCTCGTACAACACGGTTTCACACAACACGGCATTTTCTAGGAACCTATCTACCGTGTTATAGGAGGGTTACCTGTACCTCAGTAAAAGCTATAGAATCGAAGTGTTCCAATAAAATAAAGAAATCGTGATATATTGCCATAGGTTACAAAATAAATGTGAAGTCGTTAGAATAGCCTGTAACATCGGTTCCCACACAGAATAAACCTGAAATGCGATTTTAATACCAGAATTTCCTCTAAGGTTTTCGCAGTTTTAAGTTTGGCCTATGTACTAAAGTGGTAGGCGTGTGCAATCTTGGAATCGAATTAACTTCAGAATTTCGTCATGTTTATATGCTAATCGAGTTCGTTATTTTAATGCAAATGAGACTGCCCACGAAATCTGCTAAAGAATACGTCATAATAAAGGTAGACAACTAACAAAGCTCTCTATCCTTTGCCTTCTTGCTTTTTCTATATGCACCACTCGTCCTTCAAGTTTCTTGTATTTCATGAATTTTTCGTTCGATTAAAATCTTCGTGACCTAAATTAGTTTTTGTTTCATTCATTTAAACTATTCATCTAAATACAAGCGAATCGATGAGCAAGGCAGAGTTAATTTATTCGTACTTCATGGAAATTCAACGAGCAGGACTTGCGAATTTTAACCGTGATAGAATAATCGTTTGAAATATTGATTGTAGATTTCTGCCAACTAAGACTGCTTTGTGTGAACTAAAGTAAAAATGTTGATTTGTTAAATAATAGTTTTTTTATGAGTTTTCTATAAACTTGTTAAGTAATCTTAATTCATATCGGCTATAATTTGTTATTACGTGTTTGAAAAGTTTTTTTACTGATGATCGAAGATCAAGACTAAAAGCATTGAAGAATAAAACCAAAATCGCAGGACTGTACAAATAATTTTGTGAGAAAGGTATAAGAAATGGGAAAGGCTTATTTTCATCGTGAGTAAACCAGAAAGTCGATTTTTAATTATACTTGCTTAAAACGTAACATTAAAAATGTGTTCCATCAATTGTACATTTACGTTTGTTGAAGTTTTTATAATTCGGAGAGAACGGAACATCTTATATCATTATGGTAAGTGGTTTTTAATTCTCAAGCATTGCTCATAAAGCAATTTCTTAGATTTTAAGAGGTGGTGTTGCTTATGCTTAAAATTAAGCATAATGCATATTTAATGCATATACATTTTTTAATTTATTCTACAATTTAGGAAGACAGAGTTTCTTTAAAAAAATTTATTTTTCAAATACTAATGCAAAAATATTAATTTTTAGTGAATATCTTAAACAAATTAGTATATTGAAAAACGTTTGTTGAAACACGTAATTTTTCTTTGAATCAAATTTTCAAGATGTTATAGAAAATTATATTTCTTAGTTTTCGAAGAATACGTGGTAAATAAATATATAATACAATAAATGTATTTAATATTATTTATTAAAATACACAATACACAAACTCAAATAAAAATGTTTGAAGAAGTTTTAACTGATTCCGCAATGAAAGTTTAGCCTGTTTATTATCAGATAAATCGTGTATTTGTATGTAAAAATCGTTTAAACAATTAACAAGTTTTCTTCATCGGCAAAACATATCGTTGAAGGCAACTAGTAACACATTATTATATTCTGTATAAGAAATGAAGTTCATTCATTGAAAGATAGTCAGATTGAACATTTACTTGCAAACATTATTTATAAAACCTTAATTTCCTTCTATATGTTACAAGAAGCCTACAGATTTGGAGAATTTAAACACCCCGAATTCCAGAAAAATGACTTCATTTCATTAATTTATTCGTAACATTGAAAATAATATTTTTCTTTATTTCAAACCACTAATTGTAAAATTTACTGCTGGTACTACGAAGTTCTCATGTGTTTCAGTTAACGTTAACTGAAAATATTTCTGAATAAATCTGAAAGTCTTAAAAAATACAGTACTTGCAGAAAAATAAAGCAGAACAACATTTTTAACTTCGCTGTTAAATGAAAACAGTTCGGAAACTAGTTTTCAAAATTGAAATAGCTTTCATTACAACAAAATGTCCAAATTAAATAAAATAGATGTACACCCCCGCTCAAAAGTATGTGGACACTTATATTTTCTTGAAATTTGTGTTACATATTGCATTTTTTTATTGTTGAACAATATTTATTGTTAAATTCTACTATGTATATGAATATAATGTATTATAATAGTACTAAATTAACAATTTAGTTATTCAATTTTCTTAAATAAATAAATGTCTATGCAACCACCTTGATAGACAATTTCGAAAAATTTACAAAATTGGAAAAACATTTGTGGGAAATCCTAGAATCGGTGTAGAAAGCTGTTAATAGTGAAATACTGAAAAAGTTAATAGCCACGATTAGTAATCGCGGTTAGAAAAGCACGCGATGGTTATGTGTACAAAAAGAAAATATAATTATTTTTTATCATTATCGGTAAGATATTTTATAAATTATTATTAAAATATGTTCTCTAACACTGTACGAACTGGAATACATACAGGATAATCAAAATAATCAGAGATATCATAACTCTTTTGAGGCATTTATAAGAATTCAGGAAGTGTCCACATACTTTTGAGCGGGGGTGTAAATGTACGTTAGCGCGTTACTACACAGTCAAAGATAGCAAAGTCAAGTAGACACAGTAGGGCTCGTTTCTGTGTAAGTCAACGAGATGAAAAAATAAGCATTGTAGAGAAAAGTGGCTGGTGAGCCAGCTCTTGGTCATTACTGTTGCATGACATTGAACCTGTAGTGTTAACCGCCTTCATTGTTTTTACTAGGAACGGGTTTGTGAAAGTTCGAAACTCCGCGAAACAGAAGAAAAGTTTGAGTTTTGGGAATTCGGAACTTTGTACTTTTTTTACAATTCGAAATTCTCGAAGCCCGGCTAAGAAAACGTATAAAATCAACGAATAAAGAATCGTTTGCAGAGTGTCTTAAGGATATTTGGACCATTTATTTTGAAAGTGGTGCAAGTCCTTTTTCTTTTGTTTCGAGAAAATGAAATTTTATATTAGTCAATTAAAAAATATAGGTTAATTATATCAAGTTTGACAATGTTTCTACTAATTTATCAATATGAAGTTTGATTATATAAATTTATTTTAGGCGAATTTAACTAAAATAATATATATTTTAATATATATTTTTAGCTTGAAAAACATAACCATGTGAGAACGGATTCTCCCCTCCCTCCGCTCCGTCATGCGACATGTTCGCCCCTCGCATCCATCGTATACATTTTTAGCCGTTGTGTTTCGGCTAATATGCAGTTTAACCGGCAAAAGATGAAATCATTCCACGCGAAATAACATTTTATCGAACTTTAGCCGGTCCTCAAAGATAAACCTAAGTTTAGCCGGCTAATCTTAAGTTTATGTTAACACCCATCTTTAACCGTAACATACACTACCGCTCAAAAATATCCGGACACTTGCTTTTGTTCTATAAAACATAGTTTAACTTTGTATGCAAGGTATTTAGGGCTATTATATCAATTGTAATTATTATTATTATCTTTCTTGAGGTAGCATAACATAATAAAATTAATTTTTAAGTACAAATTATACAATGAGTGTGCGTAAGTAAAATTCCTGCCCAAAAATACGGAATCTAATGGAACGGTTTCGATGCTTAAAAGAGTCTTAATTTCTACTTTGTTTCATTTCTATGGTGCACAACGAATTCAGAGAGTTCTTCGATATGTATCAAGTGTCTGTAAACTGTTGAAGAGATGTTTATGTTCTCTCAATGGAGATACGAATGAAGGTAACGCTATGCACTCGACAGCTTCGGTTTAGTTTGTCTGTAGCTTCTTTTCCATCGAGACCATGAGTTCCAAACGAGAATTATCAATAGAAAAACGTTCCAGTATTCTGAGTCTTGCAGAAGAAGGATATGCAGTTAGGGAAATTGCACTGCGTAAAAAAATTCCGAAATCAACAGTGCATGGCACTATTAAAAAGTATGCAATTAGCAGTGGTTGCTTATAAAAAAAGGACAGGACGACCAGTGAAGACAATTAAATCCGAAGACCGATATATTGAAACACTAAGCAAACGTAACAGATGTCTTAGAGCACCACACAGAAATAATGAGAAAATTTGTAGAAAGATTGCTGAGATTAGTGCAAGCGGTAATATATAAACGCGGTGGATACATTGATGAATCTCGTATTTAATTGTAGTGTAATGTTGGTAAGTTCCACATACATAATTTCTAATTTCAAACGTTAAATATTTCATAAGCAACAAATAAAAATCGATTGTAGTCACTGCTGTAGATACTTAAATAACTTTTATGCAGCGCGCATACATATTGCGTACGTGTCCGGATACTTTTGAGCGGCAGTGTATATATCAGCTTGAAAAATATGCTTGACATTGATTCTTGAAATAAAATATTTATCTTGCTAAACAAAATTACCGCTTCAACTTTCGAAAGTCTTGAGAGTGTTGAAATTTCATGAAGCTTCGGATTCGAGTTTCGAAAATTGAAAAAGTTGGTTCAAATCCATCCGTACTTTTTAGCTTGCCGCCTTTGTATGCTTTAATTAGAGAAGATATTGTTTTAACACGTTAGAGACCAAGGCAACAATTGCAGCAAGGTCAAGATAAAACAAGGTCGTAAATTAACCCTCTTGTCTTCCTTTGATCTTATGTGACCTGAAATGAAATTTATTTTCCCACAAGTACCACATTCTTACTGTTCTTTTTTAATGTGTAATGTGTTTTATTTTTACGCTCACATTTTTTAAATTTTGCAATTCTTACGAATCCTGTAATTATTATATACTGTCGTTAAATTATTAATCCCAAGAGATTCCTTTTTAAAAATATGCGACAGGCGAAACTTTAATTAGTATAACAATATTATTGATACTTTATATATATATTCTAGAATAAAAGGCGGGTGTAGGTATAAGGTTATGTTAAGTATTCTATATTTTCAATCTACGATAGTGGTTGGAAAAATACCTTGACTTCCGTTTGAGTGACACTATAGGTGCTAAATTTTTATATATTTAGGATTGTAAATAAAAAAGACAGACTGACGAAATATTAAATAATTGTATTATCATGTATAGTATAGTGTTCGACTTATGTTCAAATGTTAAAATTTTTACATATAATCGCATGTATTGTTGTTATAAATAATATATTGTAACAACATATTCTATTGTAACAATAATAATCGGTTGTACTACGATTTCCGGTTCACCCTGTATATTGCATAATATATATTACATTATATACAATGAAATTTCAAAGTTATATGGTTACATTGTTCACAATGAATGGTTTATCACAGAAATAGTACTGTATCCGAATATTAACATAAATGTAGTTGAGAAGTTGCCGCGATAAGATGTTTCCACGATAAGATGTTGCCACGATAAGAAATAACATTGATCTAAAATCTACAAGATGTAAGAATATTATATCAGCGAAAGTACATACCGACAAAACACAATACTAGCGTAAATGTTGTTGACACATCATTAACCCCTGTTTAAACCTGCATTAGTTATTTCAATTTTTAACACTTCGAATAATATTAGATATTTGTTACGAGAAGTAACAAATAGCAAATATTTTAAATTTCTCCGATTAAATGAGATTACGCATCTCTGAAATGAAATTAAACAATTACTACCATTTCTAATCAAATGATTTTAAGTGTCTTCAAAAGAAGAATCAACTGTGACTTGTGTCGAATGCGAATACACGACGCTATTCTTTACTCGAAGGAAGAGGTAAAACTCTTTTTGAACCTACAAAGGACGATTAAATTACTCAAGAAGACTAACTTACTCAACTAACTCTTGCTCATGACAAAAGGAACCGCGAACTTTAATATACATGATCTCTAAAATGAACTCAGAGAGTCAGAGGTTCTATAAAATCTGAACTACGATCGACGATTGCTGCAAGTTCGTGAGTTTTAACCCACTGTCTTCGTAAAAGAATAGTTATCTCGTTTCCCTATAATAGTTACACCTCGATAACTAAATACCGGAAACTTTAACCCGAGTATCTAACAATATTATGGAAGCTTTTATCATCATGTTTAGACCTGTCCACTTTATTATAAAACAATTTATATTTCTTGATATTTGGATTTTCGTAATGGCGGAGAACTTTTCAATTAATTATATGCAAATACAGTAGCTACACATTTATCATACAAAAAGAATTATTAAATATTGGTGATATCCACGTACCATGTGTGGTGCGTAGGGTAATTGTTTACAAAAGAAAACAGCTCCAATCACCTTGATCTTGGAATATATTGCCTAATCTTTAACATTCATATATGATAACCCCTTAACCTACATGTATTTCGGCAGGTGCGTCAGTCAGAGCTGGCTAATTATTACTGCAGCGTTAAGGTAAATAAAGAATGTTGAAATGTTAGGTATATTTTGGATTTAGCGATCTTTAATTATACAAATTGCAATTGGTATCATATTCAAATCTCGATCTTTATGCAAATACGATTTAGTTTTGTCACATTTAAACTGTAACGTGCGTCACGAGTCTGACTCGACGTTCTAGGCCAAGTGATTAAGACCGACATTCTATACAACTGTTGCGTACATGTTCATTACTTCGCTCTAATTTTTGAGATACATGTGAAGACATATTGGATATCTACTTCTAGTATTTTTAACATTTATAATGTATCCGCCTGTATTTTCTTCTGTTAATCAACTTGTCGATATTGATGCAAAGGCACAATGAAACTACACAGTTACAAAGTGAAAATTGATGTATTTACTTAATGGATATATCGTTTAAAAAAAAGCATACATTAAAATCCTATTCCTTCGTAAATAAAGTAAGTACAATTCATATTAAGCTTTGCAGAAATTAATTGCCCTCAGTGCAAACAAAAATCGCATCGTAATAAACAAGATAATTGGTCCTGGTTTGAAAACGGAACACGCGTAAAGCGGTGAATTTTCTTTGAACCGAGAACAAGTTCGCAAATACCATTTGAGAGGTAAGGCGAACGTTGCGAAGCTTCAGAGACTACCCGAAAGGAGGCTGGCAAATGTGATGGGCTTTCGTAACTCGGATAGCGTGTGTACACTTTACGCTCGAGATGATTTATACCCTTCTCGGACTGAATTGAGGATCTCAAAATGCCGGGTTACTGCAGCGATTCGCTCATCCATGCGTATACAATAGGCTGGAATTCTCGTGTGCCAGCAGACAGTTTCCAATATCTGACATTGCTCTGGCCCGTGATGATGTTTGTCCTGCCGATTATTCACGTTATCTGAACTTACTGGTGGCAATTACTCGCAGAAATCAGCACTCGATCAAGGCCCCCTCGACTCTCGAAATGAGCAATTTTCAAGCTGTTGGTCTTTATAGTTTGTTAAACCCGTTTCCTCTTGTTATAATAGGCTCGTGTTCATCCAATTTTCGCAATTCTCCTTTCGTTTCCTTTCTTTAACAGCTACTAGTTTCGCTGATAATTGAAACGTTTCTGTGTACAGGAAAATTTCCATAGTTTCACGTAACATTTATTTGAAATTTCACACAATTTGTAAGATATAAAGAAATTTTAATAAGCGGACTACGAATTTATGTACTACTTTTGAGTAAAAGCTTTACAGTGAAATATGTATTTATTTCGAAAATTAATTCGAAAATGTAATTTGAAGATTGAAGAAATATTTTTTTAGAGAATTAAATTTGTCATTACCATATATTTCTACTGAAAGATTGAGGCATTATACCAAATGTAGTATAGATTAAAACACATAATTTTGTTTAATTGTTATATTTACAATAATTAATAATTGCGTGTTATGGTTGATTCTGTTAAATCAAGAGATACATGAAAACGGCTTTTTTTGCAACCGCTACAAAACGTCATTACTCTTTTAGTTTTTTATCTTGATACTTCAGTACCAAATTTTTTTACATTTTGTTTATAGCAAGAACTGCAACGTTGACTAGCTGTCCTCGCTTTGCCCTCTTGCTTTTTAATTTCATGTCGTTTTCTGGAGTTTGTCGCAATTTCAGAAGACGAGTTGTTGTTTTCATCCTCACAGTAACATAAATAATTAGTTAATCGTTTTCTAAATTCTACTATTGATATAGGATTCCGTTGCTGTGTATTATATAATATCCAAGCATTTACAACTGCTTATCGATTGATAATATAATGAAATATTGTGTGATAATATAGCAATCTTTAGTCGAAATATCAAATGGTCTGAACAAGTTGCCAAGTCCATTGAAATATCAAAATGGACTTAACTAGCTTTCTAATATTTTTCACGTCATTTTTTAATATGGCAACTAATTCAAAATCTGTCTTCTCACATATGCATCACGCAACAAAATTGAATAAACAGTCAAGTGTTCTTGCTCTGTTTTAAGAGAAACATCTTATAATGAATACTTGTAAGATAAATTGTTGTAAAACTTTCGAGAAAATCTAACTGTTAATTAGAGACTAAAATAATCATTGCTCTGTTGCATATAGCTTTTATTCGAATATGGGAGGTATTAAGTTTTTGGTTAACTTTTGTGCGATCGAAAGACTTCAACGTGAAAGCTCTCAATCTATTCGATTAAATTTACTTTCGTTTTTGCGAAGTTAAAATTTTCTTTAACGTTGCGTCGTCAGAATCTCGAAGAAGAAAGACGTGGTCCCTTCGAAATCGGCTCTTCCTAGCTCGTCCCCCTTTAATTTCGGATATAACAAGGGAACATATCGAACCGGGACACACCGAAACTTATGTGAAAGATAGTTCACAAGAAAATATTTGACACGTATTTTTTTATATCGGCAATCGTTCACATTATAGGGGTGATAATAGCCCTCAAAGTTAAGGGTTGAAAGCATATTTTTGGGAATATCTCCGGAATTAAAGGAGATAATTGGAATCTTTTTTTCTTCAATTGTTGGTCTTTCAATAGGGAATTTTTCTGCAGAACAAAATTTTAATAAACATTATTTTTTTAATTAATATTTTGAATAGTTATAATTTTTGTTTAAATTTTTTTACTAATTGTTGATCTATTTTTGTGCAACTTTGTATATGTAAACTATGGACTAAAATAGAGGATACGTGTTTTTCGAATTTGTTGTTTTTAGCAATGTTTATTAAATATATAATTTGAAGTCACCTCCTGTAAAGGGGGGCAATCAGCATTTTTATTAAAAATATCATAATTTTTACAATCGTTTACAATATTCTGAACATTATATACCTTCTCATATGTCGTCAATTGATTTTTCAATAATTATTGCAAGCATCGCAGGGATGAGCGTGACGCGGTTCTAATCACCGCCGCAAGGTTTTTGGATAATTTTACACGACATTGTTCTTTGTATCAGCTATTACAACTTTTAATTCATCTACACTCCCATCTACAAGTATTAAATCACTCACCATTTTTTGCTTTATGTTTAACCAAATAATATTAAATACTTCCGAAATTATATTAGTTAATAATTTATTACGTCCTTATATTGAATGCAGTTTTTAAATATTCGAGAATATTCAAAATTATATGTATAAGGCTTTAAATTTTTGTATTAATGTCCTCACTGCAATAAAATTTTATAATTCTGTCTATCATGTAGGTTCTAAAATGTCTAAACACTTGATAAACTGTTCGAGGAAGGATCGAATATATCAAATGTTCGAGAGGATGTTTAGGTTATGTAGAGGATTGTTAAATAACTCAACGCGATTGTAAACTATGAAATTTATAGTTTATTTAAAACTTGTGCAAAGGAAAAAGACCGAAGGCATAAAAAATCCTTGATGATATGTTTGGAAGGGAAAAGCCTAAAAGCATAAAAAACCCTTGATTTGTGAATTAATCGACATTACAAATATCGATATTGTGTGGGTGAATGTGTCACGTGTGAAAATGATAGGTTCGTGTACACGAAAATCGGGCGCCCGTCAGCGATGAATCAATCGCATGACATCGGATTTTTGTTCTTAGGGAAACAGTTCCCGTTAGTATGTTTGATTTTGATGATACGAAAACCAGGCTCCGTTAAAGTCCCCAGCGCGAGAAACGTTCAGATGATGTGTGATTGCTATGAATCACTGTGATGTGGAAACCAGGTTTTCGATGGAGATCCCGCCCTGGGAGACGTGTAATGATTCCCGGCAGAGCTCCGAGTGTAATGTTAACGCGAATCGTGAAATTTCAACGTCGCGAGAAAATTGACTGAACCCTGTATAAAAAATACGACTGTTTGACCAATCGCGATCGACACTTGACGACTCTCTTGCGAGGCAAAGACGACACGTTCCCCCTTCAAACCCCCCCGTGCGAGATACTTCCTTGAAAAGGGCGCCTCGTTGACTCGTATCGGACCCACTTCACAAACAAATATAAACAAACGCTTTGACAACTTTTGTACGTCAATAAATGACCTTGAGTAACCTTCAGCAACTCATACATTTAATTTTACAAATTTATTACGGTGCTACAAACTTGTTTGAAATAAAAACATGGAGCTCTCTTAAAAATGAAATAATCGCATTGAAATTTCAAAACCGTTTCCACTTCAGCAAGTTTATCGTCATAAAATATTATCTTTAAAACAAAGGTTTTACTTACAAAATTTTTAGCAGCAGTGCATGATTTAAAAGATAATTGTGCGGACTGATTAAAATGAAAGTTTGCTAGAGGGTGCGGTAGCAAATTCTGTGTTTGCTTAAGGCTGATTCTCCGTCTAATTCTTCCACGTGGTTGCTTCGTACACTAATAAGAGTTGAATGGTAACACAAGAGATGTAAGTTAATCATATTAGATGTTGAATTAAACTCATGATACGACATCGAAGAGGATAAAGTGTTGACACGTCATTAAAACGAAATAGAAATAAAAATCGATGTAAAGAAAAACTGCTGTACGGTGACCTGATTGTTGATTAAAGCATTTCAAATATGAAATTATATGTAATTTCGTTGTAAAGCAATTGAAGTGGCTTCTAGTTAACAGTTTGTTAATAAAACCAGTTATGATGATTTTTGTAATAAAATCTCTATTTTTTGGCCTGTGACTAAAATTCTACATTACACTTGAAAAAATATGGTAAAAATTGTTTCTGATCTCTTTTATTCCGAGTTTTCCTTATACTATACTCTCTTAATGAACATTCCATAAAATTTTGTACATAATTTCTTTCTGTAGCAAGAAAAGAATCTTTCATTATGTTCAATATTAGCTCTCGAACGATTAAAATCTTTTTTTGTCCTTTCCTTATTGTATTAAATTTAGTAATACAAACAAAATTAAAATATATGTAGGGTGTTTTAGTCTTTTTCCACGAAATTGTACCAGCATATTCTATAAATTAAAATGATTACAAAAATGTTATTTAAATATAGGCTAATAAATGCTTTACTGAAAGTTTATGAGGAATATACGAAATAATAATGAAAGATATTGTTGTTCGATACTATGTGTGAATAAATAGTAGAATTTTGTATATTTTTTATAATTTCTATTTTAATTTTTTACCTTCATTTATAGAATATGCTAATAAAGTTATACAAAACTGGGACACTCTGTATGTGATATTGAGCCTCAAAGTAGTCCATTATCATTTCTGTTTGTTATGATTCTGTAATAAAAATTTAGGCGGCTATGTTAATGTAACATCTTTTATAATTCTGCTCCTAGAATATAGTTATAGTTTTGAAGAAAAAAAATTGGGACACTATGTCTAAATAAATATTAGAAGAACCAGAAGTGTTGAGTTAAATGTAGCAGTTAAAAATATTGATATAATTGAAAACACCTTATCATAATTTTTATCATAAAACGATTTTCAATATCGTAACAGGAACTACGATGTATCTAATTACTTAATGAATTCAAATCTCTGCTGAATTACCACTTACTAATTATACAAAGTACTGTGAAAGCACCAACCAGACCATTAGAAAGTATTAAACTCGACGCTGACGTACAAAAATTCCCAATAGTCGATTCTGCGGTTTGTTTCAATTTGTGGCATGCTCATTTGGAATGCAGCCAGCGTTTTAATTTCCAGACTTTTTAACTCGTTCCTTGTAAAATAAAACGTTGACAAATGATAAGATCTTGCCAATTATTCTAATTTATTTCGCTGTTACGTACATTCGTAGCATTTTCGAAAAATAATATTTAAAATAATGTTTAACAATAACAATAATAATAATTATACAATAATAATGATATTATTATAATATATTACTAGCAGTGTACACTCGCTACGCGAGTAAAGTGAGTTTATTGTTTTTTGTTTTTTTTATTGTTTTTGTTATCGTTATTACTATTAAACGTTTTTCTCGTTAATAATAAGTGCCTTAACAAAATGAAAGAGGAAAAAGTTTTACAGTTCTTTATTGCCGATATAATAATGTGTGCACTTTTTTTATATTTGCAATATTTTTGGAGGAACGAAAATGACCCATAATTTTTTAAATGGAACTATATAGTTTTTCTTAGATAAATCGATTCTCTGAAATATTCTGAATAAAAAAGTATTAAGGTATAATGGTAAAAGAAACGATAATTTCTAAGATATTTTAAGTTTCTTTTTTAACATAGTATGCCATCTTTGACATCACCTTGTTCATCAGTGATAGTGGATATCAAAAAAATAACACAAACTTGCACACCTGTGGCCATAGACGAACATTTTGATACCATATGTGTAGGGGTGGTGCACCTTGACATCTTCTCACATAATTGCCATCTGGAAACGGATAAGCCGTTTTATATAAAGATTATTATTACTATTTCCGATGGTGTTTTATTACTGTAAAATTCTTTCAGTAGTAAGTTACATATAATAGGACTTCCTATTCCGCGGAGATTGGTTCTAAGGCCTTTCGCAAATAAAACCGATAAATACATATGTCCTATACACTTACATGATTTACATATTGACAATAATATTTTAGTTATACAGAGAAGTGGAATGTGAAGTTTTAATTTGACTACTAGTTTTATATCATAATACAGTTTTATTAATTTATTATCTACATATAAATTATAATAACGCGTCAGACTAAAAACAGTTATACATAATAGAATGAATGAAAGATATGTAAATGAATACTGCTTTTAAAACATTTATTATACTGGACATAACACTTATCGTATTTTCAAATATTTGCTATTTTAGCGTCATCTTCTAATGTCTAAAGTTTCGTGACGTGAATATTAATTTGTATTATCGTTTCATTAAATTTGCACAATTATGCAGGCTTATTAAAAAGATAAATGACTACTTAACTGCAATCATTTTCAGACAGCGATCAATCGCTGATGTTGAATTCACGAATACTGGGATCCTATTTTATATCATTAGTTAAATAACTTCTTTCTGTATAAGATATTTTTTATATGTATATCTCGTTATGTTCTTAAACTTACTAAGACTTATAAGAGATGGAATTTCATACAAAAAATGACGAACACTTACCACATCTTAATTTTTCTCTCTGTAATTAAAGTTCAAGTGATGCCAAAATGGGTGGGAGCGTTTTAGCAATTATTGAAAGAAAATCTGTGTGATTTTATTGTCCAAAAATAGTTTAGGCGATGTAGGAAGATAACACTGTACAACAAATTTTGACTTTTTTTTTATTTCGTAACCGCCACTATCAAATTCTTATAGATTTTTACGAGCTGAATACGAATCTGAAATCCGTTTTTCTCTAGGACGTACAGTTTTTGAGAAAATTAATGTTAAAAAAAACTGCAAATTTTCAACTTTACAAATTTTTTGTGCTTTTACCATAGCAGCTATTTAGTGGCTTTTTACACGAGAAAAATCTGTGAACTTTCCCGAATAAAACGATATAAATTGTTATTACATTGTAAATATTTGAATATGTTTAAATAATGGTCAATGTAAGAAAGACACCAAAAACGCACCAATTTTTGCTGATATTTGTCAATTTATTTAAAAAACTATGGGTCTAGGCGAAAATCTAACCATCGTACGCGATAGAGCAGATATTTCTGCTTAAGAAACCATCAAGCGAAGTTGCAAAATCACTTTCATTTTCTTTTTACACAAAAAATAGTTCGGCAAAGCACGCGCCGCTACCAGTGGTACTCCATGTTGGCGCGACGCGGTAGTCGCCCTGCCTACTGTCTTGGCGTAACGGAATAATTGAACGGCGCAACCCGTCAACATGGAGTACCACTGGCAGCGGTGCGTGTTTTGCTGAACTATTTTTTTTATAAAAAGAATACGAAAGTGATTTTGTAACTTCGGTTGATGGTTTCTTCAGCAGAAGTGTCTGCTCTATCGCGTACGATGGTTAGATTTTCGCCTAGACCCATAGTTTTTTAAATAAATTGACAAATATCAGCAAAAATTGGTGCGTTTTTGGTGTCTTTCTTACTTTGACCATTATTTAAACATATTTAAATGTTTACAATGTAATAACAATTTATATCATTTTATTCGGGAAAGTTCACAGATTTTTCTCGTGTAAAAAGCCACTGAATAGCTGCTATGGTAAAAGCACACAAAATTTCCAAAGTTGAAAATTTGCAATTTTTTTCAACATTAATTTTCTCCAAAACTGTACGTCCTAGAGAAAAACGGATTTCAGATTCGTATTCAGCTCGCAAAAATCTATAAGAATTTCATAGTGACGCTTACGAAATCAGTTGGCTGTTGTACAGTGTAATTTTAGCTTCAGTAGTACTCTACATTTTTGGAAGCTTATAGACTTCGATCAGGACACGTTAAATAAAATTATTGTAAAGTTATAAAATTTGCTGCGATAGTTTTTGAAGTATGTGTAGATTTTCATCAGAATACAGAATTAACGTGTTGAAAAGAAATAATTTATTTTGAATTTTGATGATAGGCCGGTAGGTTCAGTATTAAAAATAATAAATAAAATGGCATATTAGTCAGAACCTTAAAACGTTACAATTATAATTATTTTATTTACCATTTTGACAATTGTTTTCTTAGTAAAGTATTTGTAAGTAAGCATAATTACAGATTTTTATAAAATAAGCAATTATTATTCCAAACTATTGAGCTACAATATTAAAGTCAAATTTTGCTTTTTTCTTCTGTTTTTCTCAGTACAGATGTCTTCTTTACGGTATGCTACGGTTAGATTTTGTTCAAAATTCTTAGCTTTGGATGTTAATTGAAAAATATTAGCAAAAATCTACGCGTTTTGAGTATCCTTTTCACTTTCCTTGCTATTTAAGCATGTATAAAGGTGTGTAATTTATTAACAATTTGTATCATTCCATCCGGTATATTTCATAAAATAATTTGGTGTTAAAAACAACTGACTGACTGTTGTGTGAATCCATAAAACAATCTCAAAGTTGGAAATTACGGTATTTGTTTAAATTCGATTTTTATAAAAATTCAGATCACTAAGAAAAACAATTTGACGAATACCATGCAAAATACTGTAAAAACTATTTATTCCAAATTTTTAAGTAGAAAGGAGTTAAAGTTTACTGAATAGTTGTTAAGTAATAAGTTTAATAAAGAATATATGCTTTGGTAACAAAAGTATTAAAGTAAATTGCCATTTCATAGTTAAGTTACTTTTATAGTATAAAGTAAATTACTCTGTATGAAAAGTTACAATTTCTCACATTTCTTAACGTACTTTTTCTTCTGTATGTATTTTCCGCATACATGTTTTTTGCACATTCTATAAATGGTGGTAGTCCTATCTGCGTGAACGAAATGAGCTCATTGAAGTTCTCTGAACATTATCTTCTCGTGATTTCATTCCTGATTTACATTTTCATAACAAAATATTTCTAATATCATTTATAATAAAACCTGCAATTCACATTCTACATCGTCAGATCTACATGAACGATTAACTATAATTTTTGAATGAACGCATTATTTTTGCTTTAACATCTCTGAAGTAACATTTCTGGTACTTCATTATATCGAGTAGTACACAATAAGAATTCTAAAAACTTGTGAAAAAGTGTACAAACCAAGGAATCTGGTTAATTCGGGTTCAGTACACAGATTGTAGAACCCTTTTTACATTTCGACAAGTACCACTCATTTTGACTGGTATTGCTATAAATAGTCACGATACAAAATTAATTTAATTTTGAATAAATAAAAAAGAATAAAATTCTTTACATTATTTTCTTAGTTATTGCTGCAAAAGTATTATTATGAAAAAAGTAACGCGATGTATGAATTTTAACATGAAATTGTAAAACCTGTTATTTTGACTGTTGTGGTAGTTCTATTCTCTTAATATGCATACGTCATGAACTTCATGAAAGTCCATCACTACTGATTGCATCACTGCTTATTCAAAATTATTAGTCCAATTTATTACTTAACCATGTTACACGTAACATTAATTTTATATTCAAGAAATATTCAAGTTTGTTGAAACTGTTCACTTATCACATAGCAGTAAAAGAAATGCAACACCCCATCTAAAATAACAAGGACTAAATATAACATCTCTTTCTTCAGATATAAAACAGAATAAAACAAAAACCTGATTGACAAAAATTAAAGATTGCGTATATAACAAACTTAGATATTTATAATAAATACAACAATTTTAATTTTGTAACACGTTACTGTACCTCACATTTTAGTAGTCAGTAACAAAAAATATAACTGATTCGAAAGACCTTCAGTTAATGATTTTTTCGATTGCATTAAAGCCAACGATCGATAAAATCGAGAACTGGCAGCTTGGCGTCACGATGCGCCACTAAATCACCAGGGAATACTTCGAATGTGCAAAAAGTAGTACATCACAGTTACAATAAAATCGTTGAAATTTTGTATGTTAGTACTTTACGTAACACCAAAGCGGTCAAATGACCGTTCTACAATTTTATTGTAAGTTACAAAATTTGTTAAGGTGATTTCTTTGAAATACATGTTGACCTTCATAAAGATAAAGAATTAATGTATGTATTAATTTTTTGTTTCATCATTTGTTTATTTATTTTTCAACTTTATATTTAATTTTTAAGCAAGTGTGGATTATGTGCTGGTAGGTTTTGTGTTACTAAAGTACAGAAAAATAAAATGTGGATGTCAAGCATCATGGAGCACTCAGTATAATTCTGGTTATGTCGTAAGTAGTAGACATCATAATAGAATAGCTGAAACTTGGTGTAGTTGCTTATTTAAGAAAATACATATTTCATAACACACGAGATGACAACTTTAGAAATAAATAGTGGACACCAAAAGTATTATCGCCATTTTTGTGTTACAGTACCATTACAGTTCATCTTCACAAAAAATACTCGAAATGCTTGTATTTACTGATTTTGTATTTACTTCTATTGCTTGAATTTACTGATTTTAGTTTATACTTCAGTTACAGCATTGTATTTTTTTAGTAGCGGTGTGTACTTTATAATTTTATGATTTCGGTGCGTTAGAAGTTAGAAGCTGAGTAATTAAATAAATAAGAATAAATATTTCAACTATAAATATAAATATTTTCAAGAATAAATAATATCAATAAATAATCGTCATCCATTTAGTGTATGGTGTTGTTGAAAATAATTCAACTTAAATAAAACGTTTAGCTATATGAGATATCTATTATGTTTACTACACATAATCGACGTCTACTAGATATGAAAATATTCTAGAAATCAGACGAACATTTAGGAAATACAGGTTCATTAAAAAATGGAGTATGAAATTGTGATAAAGCATGGCTATCAGAACTGATCATCGTGAAGGACAAATTTTAAATCACATTAGTAAAAACAGTGATAGCAGTAGTCAAAGAATATTAGCAATGTTTGCTATGATATTGGACATATGATGTGACGAATTTTATGAGAATATCAGCTTTATGCAACGTGTACATCCAGTTAAAGCGGATGATTCTCGCTCAAACAGTCTTTTTGTATATGGTTGCTGCAGGTATTTATTTTAAATCAACAGTTTCTATTGATTATTTTATTTACTGTCGGAGCTACATTCACCAGAAGAGAATCAGTAAATTTTCACAATATTCAAGATTGAATTGAAGAATATCTGTACTTCATTCAAAATATAACTGCAAAATCTAGTTTTAAAATTGCTCACAATTAAATTAAATTAAGGTCGAACAGTGCGAGAGTCGAACGCAGCGTAAATACTCTTATCATGGAGTGTATACGCTGTAAATGATTATAGTAAATGGTAAATTTTTATTTTATAAGACGAATTTACACGTCAACTGCACCAAAATAAAGTTTTACATTTACTTGTGTACACATCGAACGCAAATAGTTAGTAACAGTTCAGGAAAATATATGAGCACGAATTGGTAAGAATTTAATTACCTTCTTGAACGTAGTTCTTATCTACATTTTTTTTCAAAATCGAATGTATTACTAAAAGAAATTTCACTTGATGTTTTACACATGAACACGTGTTTTTATAAACATTTTGTATTATTTTTGTATTTGCTGTCCCGCTTCTGAAATATGATTTATATTATGAAACACTCTGTATATTCAATATTTGGGCAATTCATTTTGAAAGTGGGGCGAACCCATTTTTTGCTATTGCGTTATTTAAGCATATGCATTTCAATAAATTTAAAAATATTGATAAGTACTGACATAGAAGTTTTTTGTATTTTCTGGTGTCAAATGATCTATATTTATTATCTAGGTAAATATTTAGAATACGGCAGCCATCTCCGATTTCGACCACCTTGAAATATGTTGTCAAGGTCAATACTTTATTTCTAAAATACTTCCATATTGTCGGCATTTTATTGTTTGACGAATAACATTTTTAGAATACAAATAATTCAATAATTCGTCACGTTTTGTGGTTACAGAAACTCGTGGAATTTCATTTTAGAGAATTGATATTTTTATATAACTGTACGTTGCAATGATTAGTCGTATACAGTTCATGAAATACAAGAAATGTCAAGTTCACTGATGACTTTAGATATTGAGTCAACGACTTTAGTAAGAAACATAAACAAAATTTATGTATATATACAGACAAGGCACTCTATTGAACGCAAAATGCTGTCGAAAATTTATGTAGCCTTAAGATAACTTTTTTCTTAAATATCTCGAACCTATCCGACTATCATACACAGTATGTCGGAAAAATAATGGAACTTTTTAAATAAAAAGAAATGTATTAATTATTTTGCCAAAATTAATTTTTTTATTCAAGTTACATCCCTTCCGCATCAATACACCGTTGGGCACGTTCAAGTAATGTTAACATAGATTTTTTTATGTCGTTTTGAGGAATCGCTTCAATCACCCTTGTCACAGCTGCCTGGACTTGTGTAACAGTGTCATAAAACGTTCCTTTCATGGCTAATTTCAATTTTGGAAAAAGGAAGTAATCGCATGGAGATAAGTCGGGCGAATATGGCGGATGTTGGAGCACACAGACTTGTTTTTTCGCCAAAAATTCACGAACAGCGACAGTTCTGTGACTTGGTGCATTATCATGTAACAGAAACTTCCCGGCGCTCGATATTCGGGCCTCACACGAACAATTCTTTTCCACAAACGTTCCATAACACCGAGATAATATTCGCCATTAACATTTTGTCCCTGTGGGACGAATTCCCGAAGTATACCTTTAGAATCGTTTAGAATTTAGAAAAACCCAAAACCTGATTTTGGGTTGTCTTCCAAAGTATCACAACCATCCTGGAATCGCTTATACCACTCGAACACACGTGTACGGGATAAACAATCGTCGCCATAAACATTCTTCATTAATTCAAATGTTTCTGTAAAAGTTTTACCGAGCTTCACCGAGCAGAATTTAATATTCGCTCTTTGCTCCATCGTGATTTTGTGACACGGTGTCGAAAGGTTCTGTCGCTCTAACCGCTATAAGTTTGCAATTCGTTGCTCGATTCCAATAACGATTGTTTTGTTTTGTAGGGGAGGAATACTGTTTTCAAATAGCATATTGTTTTTATAGATGTCGCTAGTAGTGTTCCTTAAATTTAAAAAGTTCCGTTACTCTTCCGACATACTGTGTATGTATAGCAAACAATTGTTCAGACTGATGACCTTGACAACATATTTCAAGATGATCCAGATACGAGGTGGCTCCCTTATTCTAAATATTTATTTGTTATCTACAGCGGTCAAACTACTCGCTAAAAAAATAAAGGTTTAATTATAAAAAAATGGATTTGCCCCACTTTCGAAATAAACGGCTCATTTTACGAAGATTGTGTTATTATTTTGTTACATCGATTTTTTAGTTCGTAATACTATTACGTAAAATCGTCAGTTAATGTTATGAATGTACTAAAATCAGTTTTTATTCCTATCAAATGTTACAGACACTAAATACAAAGAGACATGTGTCTCTTAAATTGCATAAAATATAGTTAATAGAGTATGCTACCTTTTCGCACAGTAAAAGCATAAGAATGTAGAATACAGTTTTTTCTTGTACGAAGCTTTTCCGTATTCGCGTAAAAGCATTATTCGATTATTAAATTCAAGTGGTTAAAATTTCTGTAATGAAAACGATACGAAACATGACTATGTTCGGATAATTTTAAATTGCAGGAATTAGATGAATAGCTTTCTATGTGCCTCGCTCGCTCGCAATCTGTTCCAATTGCTCTCGATAATACAGTCGACTGTAATCGTCCGTGTAATTTAGTCCAGGAGTTGAAAACAGCAATTTAAACAGCATGAGACGCCGTTTGAACTATTTTTAGCAATTTAGTAAACTGTATGGCGTATTGATTGCGGAGTTCATGAGAAAATAAAATTAATTATATAATTATTAAAAGATATAGCCGAATGGTAATGTGCACTTCAGCCAAATGAAACTTGCAAATATGTCCAAAAAAAATCTCACACAAAGTTTCAAAATCCTTATCTCAACTAGGGGAGTAACAGACAAAAATTAAAATTTCAATGTTTGCATTTTGTTAATGCAATGTCGTACAAAAGTACTGATAAAATTCTGAAAAATTGGGGACCCAGTAGCGAATATTATAGTAGTTTTCATATTTTTTTGTTGCGAACTGTAATCGTGAAAAATACAAGAACGTCAAAAAATCGGAAAAGATGAGATTTTTTATTGAGGATGTAGGATCACTACTTTTATATTATTGTAGTAAGAACAAATTAACCTTTATCGGTCGTAAGTCACCTCTCACGTGGCAACACTACTTTGGCGCTGCGGTCGCATGTCACGTGGGAGGTGACAATGATGGAACCTGTGGAAATTCTAATTTTCGAGAAGGTGAAACTGCGCAATATGGAACGCCATTAACAACAGACAATGAGGATAGATTACATGGAATACTGCATATCTTACAACTAAATGCTAAAGGAAAACAAAGCGATTGCTTAGTATGTTCTAATTGTAGGTTGCTTGGAGGAAAAAAAGCAAAACTATACTGATTTTGTACATTGATGGCCGTAAAGTCTTCAGTCCAAATATAATATTTAGAACTCTTGGAAACTTTAAGATTTTTAAGAAATTAAGAAAAAAAAATTAAATTAAATTATTTTTTAACAATATTGGCCTATGTTCCTTGCGGCGGTGATTAGAACCGCGTTACGCTCATACCTGCGATGCTTACAATAATTATTGAGAAATCAATTAACGGCATATGAAAAGGTATATAATGCCCAGAATATTGTAAAAGATTGTAAAAATTATGATATTTTTAATAAAAATGCTGATTGTCCCCCTTCACAGGATGTGATTTCAAATTATATATCTAATAAACATTGCTAAAAACAACAAATTTCAAAAACACGTATTCTCTATTTTAGTCCATAGTTTACGTACACATAGTTGCAAAAAAATAGTTCAACATTTAGTAAAAAAATTTAAACAAAAACTATAAATTTTCAAAGTATTTAAACAAATAAACTTTATTAAAATTTTTTTATGCAGAAAGATTCTCTATTTAAAGATCCACAATTTAAAAAAAGAGCTTCGAATTATCTCCTTTAATTCCGGAGATATTCCCAAAAATATGATTTCAGCCCTTAACTTTGAGGGTTATTATCACCCCTTTAATGTGAACGATGGCCGATATAAAAAAATACATGTCAAATATTTTCTTGAGAACTATCTTTCACATAAGTTTCATTGAAATTGGTGTGTCTCGGTTCCATACGTTCCCTTCTGAATTAACGTTACTAACCATTTCTGATTTAAAGTAACCACAAATGATGTAATCAAAGGTGTTAAATAGCACCGTATCAAATTTCTGGGCCTGTTATATACAGTTATAATAACAGTGGATATTCGTTAAATGCAAATATGTCTTGAAATCTCAAAAATATTTGCCTCGCGTTGCGCTGCTCCGCCAAGCATAGTCTATCTAATTCTCTTCTACAATATGTTACGGACGCAGATGGAATCGTATTATTGGAAAATATTGTTTAACATCGCTAGAGCGAACATTTTGGAGTTCAACCGACGATGACAGCAGTAAAGCCCTGGCTTAGCCATTGTTCTTTTTAGTACGATGGACAGTTACCATGAACATGAATTGTGAAATACGGCGCTTCGCGTGGATAGTATTTCGCGGTTTTCGCTGTATTTGTCGAATAGTATCTTTGATATACAACATAACTCATCAATATACATATAGTGTTTTCTCCGTTAAATTAAATACTACGTCAAATTTGTTACTAAAACTAATTATTAAACTGCCGATGTTTATTTATAGTCATATTTTTATTTATATTTATAGTCACGAAACAAAAACTTGTTTATTATTAAATAGTTTTAAAAATATATTTTACTGAGTGTATTTTTGTATTTTTGACTCTCGCATTATCAGCTCTCATGATCACAGTATAGTGATTGATTTCTGCTTTAAAAACCTTCATAAAAAGTTCTTCTGAACAAAGTAGAAAAGTGCATAGATTTTTGACAGTTGGTTCGTGAAATTTCTTAAACGAACGAAACTTTCGTTTAGACGTATTGAAAAACTTTCTTTAATATATTTTGTAGCTTGATGCAAGAACCGATGTCAGTATTTACGAGTATGAGATATTGATACTGGCTTAGATGTATTAAATATTCATGTTGATATAGTTTCTGATATTTCTGCCATTCCTAATTTTTCTTTTCTAACATAGAAAGGTGTCGAGAATTAAAGAATTTTAATTATTGAGAATTTTTCGACTATGCTATTTTTTGCAGATAATGTTCTTATACATTAAATCGCCTCTCGTCTTTAATTACAGAGGTATTCGCAAAATCTTTAATTGAACTTACATTTCGGTTGACATGTTCTACTGTACAGAGTGTGCCAGTATATTTCACCACATTGCAGTTTTATTTTATTTTACCCTCCAAATTTATTAACATATTGTATGCGTAAAAGTAAAACAAGAATGTTATGGCAACATAAAGTTTCAAATTATTTACTAAAAAGTTCTAACAAAAATTCGAAATAACAACGGACTGCTTTGTGAATAAAATGAATTTTATTTCTTTAACTAATATATCATTTGTATCAATTATGAATGTGAACCTATTTAAGATTACTTAATATACATACTGAGAAAAGAAGGCATGCAAATGCGAAGCGGAAAGTACTTTTTTAAAGGATTATATCGGTTTTTGATTTTTTTAACTATGGCGCACCTCAGCGAAAAATCTGAAAAAATTAGAGGATAATAGTTGTACCAATACCTAACTACCACATTAATATAAAAGTAGTGCTCCGACATCTTCAATAAAAAATCGCACTTTTTCCAATTTTTCATTTTTTACAACTACACTTTGCGATCAAAAATTCTTAAAAAATTCTATAACATGCGCTATGCGGACCTCAATGTTTCAGAATTTTGTCAGAATTTTTGTACGAAATTAAATAGGCAAAACAGGCCAAAAACCGGAATTTCGTTTTTTTCCTTTTACTACCCCCACGGACGAGATAGGGGTTTGAAACTTGGTGTGAGATGTTTTTTTTTGGATATGCTACCGACTGACGTATTTGGTTTCTCATTTGACTCAAGGGCACATTTGACCACCTTATTCGGCTAGACCCTTTAAAATATAGCCTACTTAAGTATATCATATTAGATAAATTATATCATTTAAATATAAAATAACCGATGGTATAGAGAGTACATACCAATAAAATATGCATTATTGTAAATTATATTGTATATTGTAAAAACTGATGCATTTTACGTATATCTTAGAAACTAAGGTCTTTAACTGCCGTGTCATATATGGGTGACACTTAAATTTCTATACAGATCTAACATCTATATTATTAAAAATTTGTTCCATTACCTAATTGAAAATACTCGTATTAATTTTTTGAAGCTATTAAAAATAAATATAATAAGATATCGTGAAAATACTATGTAAGACTTGTTAAAAATGAAAATACTACCTAATACAATTTTCAATTGCTTCAGTTTAGCAGTCAACGTGCTAGAGGTGGTTACATAAGTAAGCAGGATTATACAGAATATTAACGTTGACAGTATGTTTAACAATCATCGAATAACGTTGACAGCATATTTCAAAGTCATCGAAGTCGATAAAGTGTGTGCCCTTTTGTAAATAATTACCACGATGAAAACATTTTTGCGAATATCTCTGAAATTAACACCTTACAATGCGATTTGTCAGATACGTCAGTCAAAACTATTCACAGCTACAACATTGACAATGCAAATTGTAATTGGACTTACACTTGAAATTGAAGTGTATTAAAAATTCGAATAAGATTTATCATATGTCAACTGTGAGTGCGTCACGAGTCAGAGACTTGTCAGTACATCAAGGAGTTAACGGGTAACACCACTCCAGAGCCAGAAAAAAAAACCTAAATTTGACAATTTATTTTGCAAGTATGACAAGTGGAAAAGAATTTCTTTTCAGAGGGTTTATTTAACAGATATTGAAGTACGAAAAATAATTTTTGTTTTATCATTTTCGTACAAAATGGGGGCGACAGAGCCCATCGGTGGAAACAAGTTTTGTAGAAACACCGCCACGGGAGGACGTATTTCTCGCCATGTGTGAGACTTGGAATAAAAAATAAAAAAAATTTATAATCTATATACAATTGGCCTTGGTAGTAAGGGTTTTTTGTTTAATCAATTTTTATAGAAGTTATGCATGTTTTAAGAAACGAATCGATTTTTTGCATGAAAAATGTGCACTGAATTGTTTATAAAAAAGAAGTTTACATTCATTCAAAAAACGGCTACGTACTATCATAGAGGATATTGTTGTGAAGCTATTGTAAAAATTTCAATTCGATCCATGCAATAGTCACCGAGAAATCCGTCCTCACGGTATGACAAAAGTGGTTTCGAGAAAAATGCGTTTAAAGTTTTATGAACATTTTAATCCTTCAATTTCTTGTTTACCTCTAATCTGCGATTCCTGCACCATACATTTGGCCATCCAGGTCGATGTTCGGCTCCTCCTCTACCTTCCTCTACAACCGTTTGTTTTGTAGATAACAGATGTACTTATTATTTTAAATGGTAAAAGTAATACAAAAGCCATGAATCGCAGCACGCCGCGTAAGTACCCGGTGGGCGCTCTGAGAAGCTGAGGCAAAATTGATAATTGACTCTTTTAAAATTTGTTTTCCACTATAAATCAAATGACATTCTGTTTTTATGACCCTAAAGCATCGTTTAAGCCAAAAAAAAAATCGACTTTTTGAAAATCCTAGAGTGGTGTTACCCCTTAAAGCTGAGCAGCAATTATATAATAAAGGGAAATGTTGTTTAGAATAACGTCTCTGACAAAATACGTATTTAATATGTTGTCAATATTATAAGGTGACATATGACATTTCTTATTTAACTATCAATAAAACTTTAATACATTACAAATTTTAAGATTTTAAATCTTGAAAATATACAATAAAAACGCAATTAAAATGCACTCGATTTGTTACTTTTGTTTAATCAGAACATAATTTGAATTAAAGTAGGTAAAATAGATTTTTGTACGTGATTGATACGAATTATCGTATGTTAGCTAATTAACGAAACAATTCAGCTAATTTTTGTGACAACTGCAAACTTTCAATACGTATCTTACGATTTTTCGCGAAAAGTATATAGAATGAAGTAGAATTTTCAACGTAATCAATGTGTTGTCTAATTTAGAATTAAATAAATCTTTATTTATCGCCGAAAAATGATTGATCTTCGATTTTTGCTACGTGCTGCACAGTCACGATTAGGTTTGTTCGTTCCCGTTGCTATCGAATTCTGTTTGCCTTTCTTTCGTTTCTTTTCTGTTGCTTTTGTTGAGTCGAAATATCATGACGTAATGAAAATAGGATTTTGGAAAATTGTTGTATTCTGTAGGGATCAGGGTTATTGTATTAAATAAGCTTTGATTCCAAGCGGAATGTTAGGCTAGTCTTTATTTAACGCGTACAGTAAGACTGATTGATATTTTGTCGTGTAGACGTGCGAGAGTTCGCTCTGAGATAGAAAATCTGACTGACTGGTGTTTTGAAAAATGCAGGGATATATACGAGGGGAAGTCAAAAAGTAAAAGGATTTAATTGGTTCCGGATGCAACTGAAAAACTTTTTTTCCAACGGAATCAAAAAACTTGTGAAACGTTGGGAAAAGTGCATTGAAGTCCAGGGAGGTTATGTAGAAAAATAAGGTATGTTTCACATTTCTATCATTAGAATAAATGCCCCTTTTCTCAAATGTCCCTTTACTTTTTGACTTCCCCTCGTATGTTTGGAAGAGTGATGGAGGGAGTTGGAATTTGTAAGGACGGAGTTCAAAAATGACATAGAGGGCAAGGTTGAGGATGATATAGGGCTGAGTATTGACAGTATGAATCGGAGTTAAGGATGAGGTATTGAGGAGGTATTGAGTAGTTGGATAGGATATCTATTTGGACAGGATATCTAGTTTAGGTTGGCATACAAGATTTAAACGGATCTAACCTGTGAGAGAAATTGGGAGAATTATGTACATATGAGATGTTTTTCTAAGGCGGTATAAATCTAATTTTGGAAAAAAACAAGTTAATAATAGTTTTGGTTCTGCGTAGATGTCTTCTTTCATATTTATAATAACATGTGTATATAGTTTTCACGTTACTTCATATTTGCTTAAAAATTTATTTTAATAAAGGAAAAAATAAACACAATATTCCGAAATAGAATAAAATATATTACACAGATTCATAAAAATTTGGATTGAACCGTTGTATTAAAAAAATATTCACACCAAAAGTTACTAGAAAAATAATAACATATACTTATAAAATAAGGTAAAAATAAAAATATACAAACAATATACAGGGAGTAGCCGGACAGGTGGTACAACCGAGCAGAAGATGATTTTCTATGTAAAAATAAGTCGAAAAAAAGGAATAACATTTTTTCGTTTAACGCTTCGTTTTCGAGGAAATCGAATTTGAAAATTCTATCCAGTACGCGTGCACTGGACTGTCTCTCCAAGTCATTGTTCGCTACAAGTTTCCATTTGCATTCTAATATTGACATTTCTAATGTTTACATTTCTTCTTCAACTATACGACTTTCTTCTAGTTTTATTCTGTTTCGATCAGGTAAGCTTGTGACAATGTCTACTTATGTCAACCGCGAATATGTCGATATAATAAAAGCTTTAGTAGCTTGTCATGGAAATGCAACAGGAGCAGCTGAATATTGTAGGCAACAATTTCCAAATCGTCGCTATCCGGACAGGAGAGTGATACACAGGACAAAGCAAAGATTAATTGAGTGTGGTTTTTTCACAATTACTATAAGTCTGGTGGCAGTAGAAGATCCCTAAATTCAGAAACAGAAGTTCTTAATACCGTTGCTAATAATCCTAAGATAAGTATACGAAAACTTGCTCATCATAATACCAGTACCAGAACTATTGGTCGCAATAAATAATATTAACATTAACATTAACATTTCTTATTTATAATACATATTTAAACCTAAAGGTAGAATTAGCGCACGCGTAATGGATAGAATTTTCGAATTTGATTCTCTCGAAAATGAAGCGATAAACGAAAAAATGTAATTCTTTTTTTCCAATTTATTTTTAGATGTAGTATCACCTTCTGCTCGGTTGTACCACCCGTCCGGCCACTCCCTATATAATAAGGGTATCAATGAGCTTGATCGCAAATGGAGAGTGTGCTCACAGCTCAGAATCGATCTGAACGAAAAAAGAGAATAAATGAATCTGTGCTTAAGTCACACCGCATTCACCTGGCTGTTGACATTTTCGCCTGAAGAAAAAGGAAATTCACTGTCCTTTATTAGTACTTTCCTTAATGCTATGAAAATGGCGGGAATTTTCGCAGGAATGTAACATCACGATATTTTTCTTGCTTGCTGTGATAAAGGAAATACAAGATATACATTTAGAAGAGTGACATGTACGCTCCGCGTAACGGCGCGTATGATATTAATATTAGCTTCAAGTTCTCAACAGTATACACGGAATATCTGATTTGCAGTCGAACGCGCAGTTAATGATTTATATGTCAATGTGTTGTACTTTAGAATTTAAATGGTAGTTACCTTTAATTGTTAATATATTTTAAACAGTTAGCCGTCCGTGCATACAAGTGTTCAGTTGGATGTTCTGTATAAGGTGCAAAATTTCATAAATGAGCGTAACACTTTGAGTTCCCCTCACAGTGTTGTCAACTTCTTGATATTTCCAGTTCTTTATAAAAAACTGCGTACTTTTAGCAGTCTCTCCTCTAATCTCTGTCTTTCTTCCAATGTTGATCAGTTTGACTTCGTTCGTCATTCTACTGGACCATTAAATCAAATTCCATCTATCTATATTGTGATTAAAAAAGTTGTGATTAAAAAATGGGCATATTTATAAGTGTTACAACTTATTACATTCATATCAAATATGTATGTAAAAATATCCTTTGACGCTACAAATAAAATTATGGACACCATAAAGTGATGAAAAATAATATGCTGCCACCTCACTTTTAAAATATTATAACCTTGTCACCATATAATGAAATTGCAAAAGTTAACTTGATCAACTTAAGGCAGAAACTTTTTTCAGACAGCAAATTTATTTCTCAAAACAGAAAAAAATCATATATCGGGATAATAACCTTAGTACGAGCTAAGCCTATCTTTTGTGGAAATTGAATTGATAGAGACTGATGTTATAAAAAATCTTGTCAATTATTCTTTGCCAGCCTGCTGATTTTCATATCAGATATCAGAGAATCTTTTATTATATTTCATAGCCGACCGTTTTTACACAGCTAATCCAGTTGTTTTTAAATATTTCGATTAGGATTTCGTAGTATGTTGTAATATAATTTTCTTCTTTCTCGTTCTTTTTTCCTTTTCTTTCTAGGCCTTCCTCTTTCTTATTTTTCTACTTCTGACGAAACGCGGTAAATATCATGGCATCCATTAATGTTGTCACTTGGTAATTTTTTTGTTAACACTTTTAGTCTTGAACAACGATGTATCGTCGTTAGAAACACTTACAAAATACAATTGGTATTCATTTATTCTCTATTTCTTAACTCTTATTGGTCGCTAGCTTTTCATACGTGATTCTAACTAGGTTGTAGCTGGTTTCGGTACATATGCGAAAAATCTTCAGTATTATAAGAATAACATTTTTGTTAGAAATTATTTATTTTTTGTAGGTGTATTACAAATATATGAGTTTCAAATAATTATTTATAAGTTTTTAACGCATGATATTTTTTTAAACAATCTCCGACATGAAGGAATGGTTTCACTGCTATCATCACTATTGAAATTTCTACAATTTTCTTTATTCATTTTTGGGCTGAATATATTAAAAATTGAGTACAAAAGGTAGTGATATATTAGTGGAGATATCAATTGCTCCGTTGTTGATGCTCTTAATTCTTTGAGGCACACGATTTTAAAGTAAATAAAAACCCTAGTTGCACAGAATTTTTTTTTATTATAAAAATGTTGAAATATACATTTGTTTCGATTATTTAACATAAATCATTACTAAAAATAAACAAAAATAATAATATTTCAATAAGTTTAAATAAAAAAAAAATAATCTAAAAGAATTTATAATAATTCATTTTATTATTTTATATTTTTTAATAACTTGCATGGTGGGACACATACAATCCCACCACTTTATAGCTTCAAAATTAGTAAAAAACATCAGATAGCATGTTTTTTTTTATTATAAAACAATTTATTCACTCATAATAAATTTTAAGAAAAGATAAAATACATACCATTGTGAAGAACAACAATTTACTAAAACACAATGCGCCAATCTTGATAACAGCAGCACACTCAACTTTCAGGCGCGTTTTGATTCGCACAAACTTTTTTTTTACTTATGTAGGCATTTACCATTGGTGCATAGGGCATAGTCAGCATAATAAAGAACTTTAAATAAAATATTAAACTGTATGACTATGAATAACTTAGACTTTTCGAGGTGGGTTAAAATATATCCCATCATGCATCAAAAGCTAAGTAAAAGGTGGTACAGTTTTTAACCCACCTAGCCCTAAAGAGTTAAGGGGGGCAATACCTTTAGAATCTTAAAAAATTGCAAAATTTTTTTTTCTATTAAATGTTAGTGCAACGTCTCAAAAATGTAGTCTCAAAATTTTAAAGCGTAATACGGAGCCCTTTTGATGTTATGGCCGATTATCGTGACTCATGTCTGGTATCGCGCCGCAGATATTCACGCGCTCAGTGCGGAGGGCTATGTAGCAGATTTGTTATTATCATGCCATTGCTGTGTTTGAAATTTTGTATTTTTACGGAGAATGAGCTTATGGAGAAAAATCAACTTTACGAGTAAGCCGAAGGATTATTATATGGCGCAGGAATCGCAGATTAGTTGGTAAATCATTGAAATTATTTAGGTTTTACTTATCGAAACTTTAAACGCATTTTTCTCAAAACTACATTTTTAAAATTGGCGTGACTGATAACTCAAAAACTAGTTTATCAATCGCGCTCAAATTTTTTGCACATATCCATGACAATACTATCTAACATATGAACCTAAATGTACGAAATAAATTAAACATTAAAGTCCTTTTTTATTGCAAAATATTGCGAAAATTTTCAGTAAAATTCAAAGTTTTTCTTTAAAAGCGCGCCATCTATTCAATTTTCCATATTTTTCACATTTCTTAGGTTCATCTACTAACTGTGAATGTTAATAATCGAAACATCGTTTGCAAACTTGGTTTAGACCAATGTAACTAAAGCTAGAAGCCACGCCGTTTCACGAGACGCGCCGAAACACTTCCAGGAAAGACTATCATAATTCCGCCATTTTTAAATATTTTTAAAAAAAGAAAATATGTTGTAATAGGCAATAGTTATAATAAATTATACCTGAAATTTCGAAAATACAAGACAAAGATATCCTATACAAAAAAATTCACAAATATCAGCTTATTTTCATCTATCTAAAGGTATTGCCCCCCTTAACTCATAAGTCAATCGTGCCCATATTTCACAGAGCGCGAATTTTGACAGGTTCACTCGTTGTCACCTCCCACGTGCTGTGCGACCGCAGCGACAAAGTACTGTTGTCACGTGAGAGGTGACTTACGACCGGTAAGAGTTAATATGTTCCGTTTTGAATTTTGTAAACATCATTCTTACATATTTTTTTTTATGATTTCTTCTTTAATGAAATCTATTCAGTACTCTTCGTTTAGGTACATTTTTTTCGGTTGACACTAAAAGAGTTGAAATATCTCAAGAATATCAAAGGGAAAAGTAATCAAAATGTTCCATCGCTGTATGTTTATAAACTGCTGATTTATTTGTTTTTCTGATAGTAGTTCTCACTCGAAATTGAAGCATTGGGAATTACGTAAGATTTTTTTCTAATTCCAGTTTGTTCATGTTGTTTTCAGTTATCACGTGATCGTTCTTCGTGCCCGATACTTCTTTCAAGTTACAGTGAGCAGCAAAAATGAACACACATACGAAATTTTTACAAAAATTAATTTTTATTTAATGTTTGCATATAGAATAACATAAAATAAAATATGTAGTATTAAGTACAACATTTGAGGTTTTCAAGAAAATTTAAACAATCATGATATTATTATTATTTTGATAAAAACACATTGTTTCCGTGTAATTGGTTTTGCACCACAATTCATTTTCAGAGCAACATTTCATATTTTTATACATTTAATAATTTTGTCCACGAGCCTTTGGCCTTTTATAGTGGCTTGAATGCGTTTAGACATACTTGAAATTATATTTTCGCAGTATTCTGGAGTAATAGAATACCACTGTTGCTGCACTCTTTGCCACAAATCATTTATTGTTGCTGGTGGAGCGCTGTACTCATTCGTTAGTTTCATTTTTAAATATGCACAGACATTTTCTATTGGAATATAGGAAGCAGGTTTAAGTATTATTATTTTAAATAATAAAAGACAGTTATTACTTTTAATTATGAAATGAATCGATGTTCTCTTTAAAAGACTAGTATAATATACGTCTCTGCAATTCTAGAATATATCGTACTCTAAGAGAAATAAAGAAAAGTCGGGTAACAAGTCGCCGCCCGGCAACGTGTAATGATCGAGAAGTTCGTCGTTCGTCGAACTTCTGCTTTGCAGGATGTTCACTTTAAATAAGATATGTGAACTTAGCAATAATTAATTTTTGTATATTCCAACATTTTCGATAGGATTTAAGTCTGGACTTTGAGCAAGTCACACCATCGTTTCAAATTCTTGAGCCTCGTGCCAATTTTTGACACTTTTTGCAGAATATACAACGATTTTGGGGGCGCTTCTGAGGGCGTTATCGTGTTGAAAAACAACATCACATTCTCGTACCAGCATATTATCAACAACATCCAATAAATTTTGTTCTAAAATCTAACAAAAATATGCATCGTGTATTAGTCCAAAGAGGTGCTCCACCCAAAGTGCTTAAACTACTTGGCGTTACCTTTTATTTACATGTAATGTACTTTTGTGGGATTTGATAATACTCTTATAAAACGTGATGAAGGCAAAAAAAGTGCAAATCAAAACATATGAAAATGATCATTCGATTGAAACATCGAGCGAGTGGGTCACTAAAGTGAGCCACTATAGTGACGCATTAGGCGGATCTGCTTGCAGCTCCAATTTAGAAATGTCTGCCGTACCTATTTGGCAGTTCAACTAGCGGAGTGAAAGAGCTAGGAAAATTAAGGAGAGTGGGAAATAGTGTTTTTTTTCATCCAGGATCTTCTAGTGGACTCATCAGTAAGGCATTCTAGCAGGTCTGTGCCTTAGACGCGTGGGACATATGCAACAGATTGATAGAAACCATATATAGGAATTGGAAGTCTCATTAGTACTAGCGAGAAAGGACGCGGATCTTAATGCGCGGTCTAGTGACGGATGAGTGTAGAAGTGAACCACCACGCGCTATGTAATCTACGATGACATTCGCGAAAGCCACTATAGTGGACCATCGTACAGAAAGATGGTATCCGCGAAAATCACTATAGTGGTGGTTGTGCCTACGAGGTTAAAGACACCTAAACGTAGTCAAGTTCTAACATTAGGGGCAACGGAATGCAGTTTTTGTTATATTAAATACATTGTGCAGAATTAATTTTTTTACTTAAAAATTTCGAATTTCTTTTATTTAAAAAAGAAATTGTTTAAGAGCAATAATACTGATTTTAGGACTGATGTAACAGTACTTTTTAATTGGTATATGATTGTTTTAACTGACTTAAAACCTCCATAATTGGAATACATATTCTATACTTGCATTACTAATATTTGACTTTAATCTTGATACGAAAAACACTGTAAACATGTAACTATATGAAAATGTTTATGAAAGAAACATAAAGGCGTTGTACTTTCATGACGCCACTACTTTTAATTCTTCTCTACTACTATTTGTAACAATCAACGAGCTAAACATGAACTTATAATGTACGTGTACGGATTGCTTATGAAAATATGCAGAGATCGGTGTAAAACGTGTTTGTTCAATAATGATCTGTTAACGATTGACGACCGACTTCCGGTCGTCCGTTCCTCGTGTGTTAGACAAAAGGCGATCTGTACATTGGCGCAATAATGCTTAAAATGTATACATATGTAGAACGCGTACTGCACGCTTACATACGACATATTCTTCATTTTAAAGTCGCCATCTTCTTTTGAAGAGGACTAATAAAGTAAAGTAAAGTAAAGTTCATTTTAAAGTAAGATATTTTAGAAAGAAATCGGAAATTTCTGACATTTTATTGATATTTTTGAAATTCTACCCTAATACTAGGATGTTTGATTATATTGTTCCTATTTGGTTTGACCTTTTTAATGATCATGCAAATGTATAATTACAGGCTTACAATCAAAGCAGGATGCCCCATGAACCTTGAGAACTTCCCGATGGATACACAAAGATGCCCGCTACAATTTGGCAGCTGTACGTTCGCAACTTGAAAGTACTTATAATTAGTGAGCATAATTTTAAATAGTTAAAAATTTCTGTTTTATCTTTCGCATATAAAACACAAGTTCTTTCCATTCATTTCGTATTTATGATAATTTAATAGCTTTAGTTTTCTACTATTCCATCAGGTTGTGAAATTTTAAATCATCGCCCATTCAATATATTCACTATTATTTTTTTCATTTTTGTAAATTAACATTTTATGAATGAGTGACTCGATATTTCTATTAATTGCTACAAAGGCCAAGTACAAATTATTTACATTACCATTACCGATTTTAATATAACTGTGCTAGATTTTAATGTTCCATACAGGGTGTTGCACATAACCCGAGTATTTTAAATATCTTGATTATTTTTTATGATAGTGAAAAATGTCATAGGCAATCATTTTGTTCAAAGCAGCAAATTTTATGATGGTTACAAAATTTTTGTCAAGGTTACTTTTTACGAGACTTCAAGAACAAAGACTACATCGAAGTTTTTTTAAATGGGACAACATAGTTTTGTCACCAATACATCATTTATGAACATAAATTTGAAGACCATTTATTTTGAAATTGAAAATACAATAGAAAAATAAAAAAGAGGTAAGGAATGATACAGAAAGATTATATCTCTTTCCTTAATAAACCCTAATTTAAAATTTGAAATCAAAGATCCGCCATTTTGATGAGTTCCATAAATCCTATGTTAAAGAATATATATAATAAACATGACAAATGTGAAACTGTTTTTGTGTTTTCATAGCGAATAAAGATACTTGATGGTCACACTTAAATAAGATGTCCTGTATAAACAATTACAGACGCGCGATTAAATAATTTTTGTATTTTTGTTAAGTACAAATTATAACGTGGCACAACATAATACCCCTTGTTTTGTTTATTGTGTTTTACTTAAAATGCAAAATATATTTGAGACAATAGTGGTGACCTAATATTTTTGGGACAGACTGTATGTCTTCCTCGATTTTTGCTTATCTGTCTCTTCCTGAGTTGCCCGTCCTGTTTCCCCTTGACTTTTGACTCTGTTTGCTGTTCTTCTCCTTCACCTAGCATATTCATCATACGTTCTTCTTTTGTCTTGCGCTTCCTTTTTTTCTACCTCCCTTATTCATGTTTCATCTTCTCTCGATCCATCGAACAATCTTTTTACGCTTCCCTGCTTTTTCTATCTCCCTACGTCTTATCACCATGTGCTGCAGTGTTCCCTTTCCATTTTGCACAGCATATTTTCGTCTGTGCATTATCCTGTTACTTTCTGTTCAGTTCTTTGCATCTGCAATAATCTTCGGATCAGCAATCATCTTCTGACCATATTTCCCTCTTTTCCTTATCAAGTATTTACGTATTCCTATAAGTATCCATATTCCGTATATTAAATCTTGTTTCTTTTATTCTGCTGACACTGTTTTTCTATTTATACACGGTGTCTCAAGAAGTACAGTGAATACTTTAGTGACCGTGTGAACTATTTGGTGTAAAAATTTTATAAATATTTTTCCATTTATCAAAATATGTTGTATACACATGTTTGAAATACAGAAGTCCTCAGATTTTACCTCTTTATATTTCTGTTTGCAGAGCCGAATGAAAAGCAAAGTTTACAAAATAGGAGTAAACACGCGAAATGAACTAGTCAATTCGCATCATGAATTGTGTTTTCCTTATAGAAGAATGCAACGACGATTTCAGGTCTATAAACACACTATTGCAAGGAAAATTAAAAAATGTATTGAAGTTGGTGTAGCTACAATGGAGGACAAAAGTATTCGTACACTTGAAATATACAAATAAAAAGAACAATATTTTCTATATTATTAAGTATATTTAATCATATGTAGCTGTGTATTAAACATTATACTTACAGCAACAAATGACCCAAAACCGAAGGCAATAACATCATGTAGTAACTTGAAATGACTTGAAATTCACGAGACTGTAAGAAATCGCCGGACCAAAAGTATTCGTACACTTAATTATTGCTACAATTATTTTCAGCAGGAATTTTATAAATTAATATTTTGTATGATAATCCTTGCGGCGAATCACTTCACATAATCTATCGGGCATTGACTACACCAAACTTTTATCGAAGTCAGGTTCTATATTACGCCATTCTCTTTTCAATATTACTTTCAAGTGTTCTTTCGACGTTATATCATGTTTTCGCACATTTTTTTCTAGTTTCGCCCATACATGTTCGATAAAATTTAACTGAGGCGATTGTGGAGGAGTTTCTAACCTGTGGGGAGTATTGTATAACAACCAGTGACGCACTATATGTATAAGCCGTATATTTCGGGTCACAGTCCGGCTGAAAATAAAATGTTTTTCCAATGCCTAATTTATCTGCACTATTTTGTAAATTTTCTTTTAAAATATTTAAATATAAATGTTTATCCATTATTTTATCTATTATCACTGAATTGCCGACTCCAGAAGCAGCAATACATCCCCACATCATCACACTTTCACCTCCGTGTTTCGTCGTCAGTTGCATATTTTTGAAATCCAATTCAGTATTACCTTTCCGCCATACTTTTGACATACATTTGAAAAATGTTGACTCTTTGGAAAATACTACGTTTTTCCAGAAGTCGTCGCTAGCATTTATGAATTGTTCTGCAAATTCTAATCTCTCTTTTGGTTTACTTTGCTTATGACTGGTTTATTCTTCGTAACTCTACTGTTATATCCGGCCCGTCGCAGCACTCTTCGTACTATTTTAGGGTGAACTTCCTTCAACATATATTCTTTAAGGTGTGATGCAATTTCAGATGCACTGGTATCTCGTTTTTCTTTAATAGTTCGTACGATTTTACGCTCTTCTCTCGTAGTTAATTTTCGGGGTCTACCGGTTCTTTCTTTATTCCGCAATATTCCTTCTTTTTTCTACTTGTTTATAATACTTTGTACAGTCGATCGACTTCTTCTTAGTATTTCTGATATATTTCTATATGATTTACCTTCTTCATGTAACCGTATAACAATTTTTCTTTCTTCTAATGTTGTTTCATTGCATTTTTCCCCATATTGCAAATATTAGTGTTAAAGTGTATTCGCCACGATTACTACTGACTAAACTAACATAACATCTACTAATGTAATGGTTACATTAAGCAGAATGTCCTGATGTCACCGCAACTGTTGTATTTATCGACATAAATGATAATGTACGAATACTTTTGTCCCGGCAATTTCTTACAGTCTTGTGAATTTCAAGTTATTTCAAGTTACTACATGATGTTATTGCCTTCGGTTTTGGGTCATTTGTTCCTGTAAGTGTAATGTTTAATACACAGCTACATATGATTAAATATGCTTAATAATATAGAAAATATTGTTCTTTTTATTTCTATATTTCAAGTGTACGAATACTTTTGTCCCCCGCTGTATTTTATATTAGAATATTTGAGTATCTTTTTTAAAATGTTCTAAATTATTAATACGGTTTTGTACGATTTATACATTAACCTTTTCGCAGCGTGGTAAAATTACGAATTCTGGTCCAAAAAATATTTAGTACTTCAATAATCTGGATAAAGAAATAGATAAAGATCTGAAGTAAAGAAATATCTAGGTTCATTCTTCAGTTAGAATAATCTTAGAAAACAGAGGAAGCAACGAATCTAGCCATAGACTTAGATATCTTTGGTAGACTAAACAGTTTGAACACCTGCCCGTGACTATCACGTGATACACTGTCAATGAGTTAAAGAAATGTAGTCAATAAATCTTTTTTTTTTTCTTTTGTAAAACCGTTTGTCATTCATGTTCATAGGAACATTTTGAAACAGTCCATATTGTCATTTTGTGAAATACTTATTTCTCGTGAAACACCCTGTTTATCTTGATTTACTACTTTTACTACTACGTCCTGCCTTCTTTTCCCTTCGACCGTTCCTAGTTTCTATGGTATTATTGTATGATTTGTAGAGGTACGTGGGTAGACTGTTGAATTTATATGATTTGCGGTTTGGATTTGTTAAGATTTATTTGATTTCTCGGATATGATACAAAAATTTATAATTCACTGGCGCTCTTGTTTTGGTTTTATAGAGAATAAATTAATTTGAATTAAATTTAATTTTCAATGAGAAAATTAATTTTGGCTGATAGAAATTTGCCCGTAATGTAATTCAAACTTAAAATAAATTATAATTGCATACGAATTCTTTACTGTGATTGCCACTCTTATGTCTACAGACTTCAGCATTGAGTTCTATATAACTTTTGAAACAGTTCGTGTAAATTTCATTATCGATACGGTATATTGCGTAAATATACATTTTGCTTTTATTTATCTGAGTTTTTTCAGCTGAAAACAATGGCTAGTATTTTTCAAATAGGAGCAATAAATAAAGAACAAATTATATAAAAAGCATTTCATGTATTAACGTAAATATTTGGCTGGTTTTCACAAAACCTAATTTTCATGCGTTCCATAAATACGTCAGTCGTTCATGCAAAACTGTTTTACTGTATTTTACTGTATTTACTGTATTTACTGTATTTTACTGTATTTATATTAAAAATTCGATTTGGCATACTACCAATAAGATTTTTTAGTATATTTTCCGCTGTAGTGCTCTATGTGTCAAGTATTGCAAGTTTTGGTAAAAATGCCAAATAAGGAACCGTCCCAATTACCTTGACCTTGACATATGTTTTCAAGGACATATCTTCGAGTAACATACACAAAGTTTTAACCGTCGCCCGTTGTTTATTAAAAAAATCTAAACAAAAAGTTACAGCATAGATTTTATATAAAACTCAACAAGAGCAGATAAAGTGTTCTATTATTTTATCCTTTTCTTTCCCTTGCTTAAATTCTTTATTTACATAACTGCCGTTGGCGGAGCTCCATTCGTGTCCCCAAACTAACTTTTCGGCCTGGCTTTAAATTTCATTTGTATTTTACTTACACTTTTTTGTTAATAACTTGTTAATAAGCTATGAATGATATTTATGTTATTAGAAACAGTTCCTCGAGGACATGTCCTTGATAACATATCAAGATCATGAGAGCAGAGTTCCCTATTGGACATAATTACCGAAGTTTTAATTCCCCTATATTTAATTATGTACGATTATTTGAAAAAATCATTAAATTTGAAGAACCTTTTTCTTATGATAAGAACCATATCCATTTTGCTTCCATTCCCTGACAGCATACAGGAGGAGGGCTATCACATTTGTATGAGCAAGACTACTTGCATTCGCTTCAGCAGTACGCGTAGGGATTTGTTTTTAACTGATAGTATAAAGTCATTACTATAACACTGTCATTGACATAACACTGTCATACAATGTAAAGTCATCGACATATTCCTATCGGGTCATAGTCATAACTCTGTAGGGTAATTAACATACCACTGTCAAGATGATAAAGTTTGCTGCACCAAAAATGCGTATTAGGCCACCCATAAGGTTTACAAAAGAAATAATAGAACGCCGCTGTACAATCGTGCCTTCAAGGCTATAGCCTCGGTCACACCTGAACTTACTCTAATGATTCCACATTGCATTATATTATCTAATCGTGTCTTCTATTTGAGAACCGATCGCTGCTTACTGTGCAATATTCATGGGAATATTATCAAAAATAGTGTCGATGACTAAAAATGCTATCAAATCCGAGTTATCCTAAAGTACATCTATTATAGTTAATTATTTATCCAGCGTTTTAAGTAAGCAGTATGTTAGGTAGCTTGTCTTGAAATATTTAATGAAGCCATCACTCTTTCCCTTATTTTGTCAATCTTCTGATAAGATATATGGAAAGATCCTATTCGAACCTAGATTCTTATATCTTTTAAATGTACAGTCTGTTCCACAAGAGCGTGGACGCGATATCTGAGTGCAAGTAAATCTTTTCTGTAAAAAGGTTGCACAGGTCGAAAGTACATTTAAAGAACTAATACGCATTTGCTTAATAATGTGTCCAATCACCACCATTAGCGATTATTCCTGGACATACTTTACAGCTTTGCAGCGTATGAGACAGGAAGAGATCTGCATATTTCTCAAATACGCCAAACTAGCGTCTTCAATTTTAAAATACGCTTTCCTCGGAGTTTGTACTTCATGAGAGACCAAACATTTTCGATTGGATTGGCATCGGGGGACTGAGATGACCAATCCAACACGTTGACACCATTCGTATTTTCCATTCCGTACAAAGGCGGCTTCGGTGTTTGGAGTCGTCCTCTTGAAGTATCTCTCTGGTTCTTTTAAACCAATGTTACGATACTGAAAGACCCCTTTGGTACAGTTTAATCATCTTCTGAGCATTTAAATTATCCGGAAAGACGCATAAAGTTCCGAAACCCCGACGCATTAAGTTCCGTAGCTCGCTTCGAACCTCGATCAGGGAGATCATCGACACAATTTGTCTCTTTATAACGTTGCATACACTTATTTACAAATTCGCGAGACTTGTGCAGATATTTTGCTGCATTTCTAACACTCATTTTTGGCCCTTTCGAGTGTTGGCACAAGAATACCGCTTCGAATCGTTTACCGTATACGGCACTCATCTCGAAATGACTTGAACTTCTCAGTGACAGAAATGGTACTAAGAGAATTGAAGGGCTATTGCGTATTAGAGAAGACATTGTATGTTTGGACTAACGCAATTTTTGATGTATTGGGTATCAAATTTTATAAATATCGTGTCCACGCTCTTGTGAAACAGACTGTAAGTTTCGTACACAAAGTTTGTGACCTCTAGTATAAGAAGACATTAATAGCAACAGAGAAGTATGAAACTCTCAGCGTATAATCTTCGATTGCATTCCAAGTTTCGTGACAATCGGTTGCATAGTTATCTAGTAATTCTTCCTTGCAATTAATCATAAGCTGTCTCTGGCGATACTTAAAGATGAGTAATATCCTCGAGCAGAGAAGGTGGATGAAGTTCTGTTTTAATGTTAAAAAAAAACAGCATCAGAAGCAGTGGAGATGCTTCAAATTACTTTCTGTGACAAAAGTCGCCAGTTTTTTCTTTTTCCTCGCCTCGAACGAGCATTGAGAGGATAACGTTTCGATACTCAGAGGTCACAATTACAAAATTGCAGGAAGAGAAGCGGAATTCGCAAATATTTATCAGAAAACAATCGCAATTTGGGAAAGAAGATTTTATGAATGCATACGTGCAGAAAGATTTTCAAGACGATATATTCTATAGGTACTATTAAATCCCCTGAAGTCCCCGAACTTTATGAACACACGTTGTATAATAACAACCCATCCTAGTCTTTCCATTATGATAAACTTCTTGGTCGTCTTTCAGCCACTGAATTTATTACTCATAGCGTTGTTCATTCCCGGATATGAGCAAGCTGAAGACACGTGAGAAGTTGTATGGGATACCTGAAAAGTGTGTCTGTAGAAAGCGTTCTAGAACTTCCCTCTGGCTGCAAGTCATTTTACCGATAGGATCACTGAGACCATAAAGTTTTGATTGGAAGCTTATAATGAAAATCTTTCACAACCTGCAACTAAGGATACAACCTAGGCTTCCTTACAGAACTTCTTCCACAGATTTCTCTTAGAAACTCACGCGAGGTTTTTTTATATAATTTCTAAGACTTGTAGTCGTTTGATGTCGGTTCGTTTTGATGTTGACCTTGGTGGCCCTGGTTTTTTAAATTTTATATTGCATCAGAGAATCTTGGTGTAATTACTTCAGTCTGATTGCATAGGCTATTTGTAGGAGCGATAAATGATGTAATTCAAAGTAATGATGTTTTGTCATAAATGACTTAATACATTTTTGTGGAGAAAAACGAGCTACATCGAATGGTGTATTCAGAAATATATATGTGATTGCGTTTAACAAATCGAACTTCGTTTTCTTGTCTTCCCTAGGCGACTATGGAAAAAAAGCTACCTTCGCCAGACAATTTACTCAAAAATTATGAAATCATTTGCATCCAAGATAAAATTTGTAATTATTTGTAACCAAAAGCTGGAAAAAAGTGTTTATAATGTACCAAAAGATTAATTTGGAGTGTAAAACCTGAACAGATACACTTACACTCTTATATTATAGACTGCACGTAGAATTCTGTTAGAACATTTTTTCTTTGAATTATAAGCAGTGGTTCATAAACTGTATAATATCCTGAACAACCGTAACTGTTTTTCAAAAATATCACGAGGTATTTTAATATTTTAACAGAAAAGACGTTTAACCCACTTGAATTTAGAATTGGATCATTGATGTATTAATACAATACGAAGAATTAATTGTTAAATAAGCCTATGTTTTAATTTTAGTCACCGTTGAAAAGTTCTGATATACGAGCATGAGTCAATAATTATCCACAACATCGTATTTTTGTTTGTGCTGACTTACTGAATCTTATTTGAATATTACCAAATATTTGTCATTTTTCTTCTATGTAATAAAAATGACCACCTTGTTTTACGTTTGCTTTGAAATTGAACACCGCAGTTTTCTATTTCTCGTGGTATAAAAATGTATCAGAGGCAAAAACTCATTGAAGACTTCTGGCATAACATGAGGATAAAGTTCTGTTCACGAATAAATTGAAAAATCCACAAACGGTCATATAAATCACTGAAAATAGGGTAGGACTACCCTTGTTACATGCATGATCACTACTAACGACATTAAATGACACAGCACGATTTTATTATATAATGTGGAGCAATCAAGCGTGATTCAATGTTTATTTCTATTCAACAAGCCATAACAGCAGATTAGGAGACAGAGATAAAGTAATATGAACAACCAGAGACGGCAAGGAAGTGTTCGACAATTTCTTAAAATTATTTTCCATCACAGTTGATGTCCCATTTAAAAAAACGGTGATGACCTTCATATCTCCGAAGCGTTTCCACCTGGACAAAAATTATTATCGCTATATAATAGAATCCTTTGTACCATTCAATTTTGGTTGCACTCATTTATCTCTAGAGCTTCTAGATTCGAAGATATTTAAGGTACTAATAGTTATTGCCCCACCCTGTATAAGTTTAATAACAGATTCAGCAGATCATTTCCAAATTAGTCATAGTTCTATTGGTGACTGCCACTTCTTTGATTTACTCAAAGATATGATTCCATCGTTTTCGTATAAATGAAAAACTGAAAGAAGCAGTGTATGTGGCTTGCAACAAAAAATGTTTTTATCTGAAGGTACAAAAGAATATGTTCATAAATGTATAAACGGCGCCCATTAAAAATAAGTTGATCTCAAAAACTGATATCTTCACATCTAGTTTATTGTTAGTGTACTTTATAACTCCGTTGTGGATAATTATTATTAATTCATCTTTGTATTGAAAGCATCATGCAAAGGTTCTAAGGTAAAGGGACCAGTAGTTGACCAATTAGAAAACATAAAAAAATGAGGTTTTTATAAGATGTGCACTTTTAATAAATGTGAACTTCAGATGCTACGATATCTGTCAGTTAAATTTTAAAACAATTATATATAAAGTGATGTATGCTTACCAATAACGAATATTTAAATTCATTAATGTAAGTAATATGCCGTTACATTTCTATTTCCATAACGTTTTCGCTAAGAATAGCTTTACGGTTCAGGTAACAGAGTTCATACGTTGTAAACATTTCGCAAATGAAATGTATTTTTTCTAGTATAAGTGGTCAGTTACAAGAGAATAGAGAGTCAATTACTCTTCCTTTAATCGTTAAGAGCGGTCAACTTCTGAAGCATTTAAGGTGAAGGTAGCAGTAGTTGACACTTTAAGGAATTTTTTGTCTAATTGTTCACATAGCTCAGGTTAAGTTCACTTTATGGAAAATTTATGATTAGCAGTCGCTGCACAAACTATTCTTCTATTATATTAAAACAAGTATTCATTCCTGATGGCGGTTGTAAATTTTTTTTCTTTTTTTTTTCTAAACATAAAATTTGATTCAATAGGTGACACCCAGCGAAAACAAAAAATTTAGTAGTTGACATCCTTTTGTGTCAGTAGTTGACATAGTGAGAAAATCCAATTAATGAACTAATCTTGATAATGTATGAATACAGAATTTTATTGAACGTTTAAAAAATATTATTCTTGAGTAAGTTTACAAAAAAAATATTCAATAATTAGAAGTTACTTTCACAAAACATCTAACTTAGTTTGGTAACTGAATGCACATTTCTGGTTCTACTCATTTTAATGGGTTCGTTGATACGAAACAGCACTGTTTCCTATTCATAATCTAGCTTATCCATTCTTTCTGGCCACTTTCACAGTCTACCACACTTTGCCATTGCTGAAATGGTTGCAGTCGTTTCAGGCACAGCAATTATAACTCCAGGGAACAACACTTTTTCGTAGGAAAATACAAAAATATAGTCACTTCTGTATAATTTATGAAGTTACCCTTCGTAGAAGGCATTTCAAAAATGACAGAGGAACAAAGTCAGTAGTTGACACGTAGTAATTTAATAGTTGACACCCCATGTCAACTATTGAATAATAAACGATTACAAGTTTCAATAGTTGACACGGAGTGAATTTAAACAATTTAGCATTGTTTGTTGCCAATTTTAATAAATGAACCTCTTTTTGAGTTTCAAACAATATAAACGAATGTCTTTTTTATTCACAATGATTAAATAATACAAACTTGCAATACTTACATTTTAACCAAACCTTAGCGATTTATATAAGAAAACACTGAAAAATCGTAAGAGCCGTACGCAAGTTTGATTAATCGGTTGATATGACACTTTTGAATGGCAGATATGCGCAGTAGTTCGCAATTAAGCAGCTGAAGTGCGACAGTATACAGATTAATAAGGTTTGATGTATTCCAACTTGTGGTTTCCTTATTTATTTACTTTTTTTGGAAAAGTGTCAAGTACTGGTACAGTGTCAACTACTGGTGCTCTTACCTTACCGAATTTCTAAATATACTTTTTGAATTTAAATTAACTTTTTTTAAAAAAGTCTTGTTACGTAATATAGAAGGCTTAAAAAATGTCTTTCGCCGTTTAATGACAGAGCAAGTGGTTACTATTTGTCAGGAGCGAGAATAAAACACACACGGTTTATACTGAAAGCGAAGAATAAAATGTATTTGATATAAAATATAATATAACTTGACGCGCACACGAGGCTATATTACAAACGACAAAGGACTCACGACTAACTTTCGCAGCACGGTTGTCGCCGCTGCGACAATACGCAAAAACCAAAATAATAAACAGAGTAACCCAGAGAGGGCAGCAAAATGTCGAATAGATCTACATCGATCTATTCTATCACCCTCCCTATCGATGTGGATCGTAACAAAAAAACAATAACTTCATCAATCCTAACTTTCTAAGTTTAACATTTTAATTGCTTTATCATGTTTCACCTTCGGTAGCGCTTTCGTAAAAATATCCGCAAGCATTAAGTCTGTTCTTAAATAATCTACTTTAATCTGATTGTTATTGATTAGTTCTCGAGTAAAATGGTACTTAACGTCTATGTGCTTACTCCTTTTGTGAAACACTGCGTTCTTTGCAAGCTCTATTGCACTCTGATTGTCACAAAACACACTCACTGGGTCTTCTACAAGATCTTGAAACTGCATATGCTTTAATAGTCTTTTCACGTACATAACTTCCTTTGCCACTTCTGATAAAGCGATGTACTCAGCTTCCATCGTTGATAGAGATACCGTTGGCTGTTTCTTGGATTTCCAGCTTATCGCTCCTCCTGCCAGAATTAAAACACTTCCTGACTGTGACCGTCGATCTTCAGGGTTACCCGCCCAATCTGAATCAGTGTAGGCGTTCAACTTTTGATTAGTTTTGTCGTACTTGATACTGTAGGTCCTCGTACCCTTCAAATAACGTAGCACGCGTTTCGCCAATTGCCAGTGTCTTTCTCCAGGATCTGTGCAAAATCTGCTCAACGCATTCACAGCATAAATGATGTCTGGCCTGGTTGTGTTTGCCAAATGAATTAAACTTCCTATGAGTTCTCTATAAGGGCGATTTTTCATCCGGTCTCTTTCCTCGTCGTCTTCCGGTCCTAATTCCTTAGTAATTTTTGTATTCGATTCTATCGGGGTAGACACAGTTTTGGCTAAATCTACGTTGAATTTCTTCAATAAATCGTCTATATATTTTTCTTGAGATAATCTGATGCTACCCGTATCACCCTCTCTATCAACTTTTATTCCTAGAATGTCGGTAATTTTTCCTAAGTCCACTATTTCGAACTCAGATTTTAATTTTTGTTTAACTACGTTTAAATCTTTCAGGCTTCTCGTTGCCAAAATAATATCATCTACGTATATTATCATTATAACGCGTGTTTCATTCTTACCGAATACGTATAGACACGGATCAGCTTCTGTTCGACATCCACCTCGTCGAGTCACGAACTCGTCTAGTCTCTTATACCACTCTCGTCCCGATTGCTTAAGACCGTACAGTGGTTTATGCAATTTACAAACTCTGTTATCGTTTTTTTTCTTGAACGGTTCTGGCTGTTCCATGAAGACTTCGTCGGAGAGGTTTCCTTGCACGTATGCAGACACGACATCCATTTGGTGCACATGCATTTCTTTTTCGACCGCTGCTGCGAGAAGAGTTCTTATTATGTCATAGCGAGCGACTGGTGCAAATATTTCTTCGTAGTCGATACCAGCTTTTTGAGTGTGACCTCGAGCCACTAAACGTGCCTTATATTTTTCTATATTTCCTGCTGAGTCCCTTTTAATTTTAAATACCCATTTGTTTGAAAGAACCTTTTTATTGTTAGGTCGGGGTACCAACGACCATGTTCCGTTTCTCGTTAGAATTTCAAATTCTTTTTTCATCGCTTCTAGTCACAAGTCAGCATCGTCTCGCTCAAGTGCTTCGTTGACCGTCAATGGATCTTCCATGATGTCCACTTCGGGCTCTTCTGTTGCATAAATCTTTTTCGGACGTCCACGTTTTCCTGTTCGGTTAATTTTTGGCCTACCTGGTTTGCGCTTTGGTGTTTCCCTTACGTTTTGTTCTTCGTTATTTTCTTCAGAGTCGTCATCTGTAGTTTCGTCTGGTTCCTCATCCTGTTTTTCTTCAATACCATTCTCTACGTCTAGATTTACGAAAACATTATTTCCAGCTTCTTTCTCCATATTCTCGAAGAATCTGACGTCTCTGGCTTTGATGATTTTTCTGCTACCTCGTTGCCACAGTCGATAGGCCTTTGATTCATGGGAGTAACCAACAAGTATATATTCTTGCCCTTTCGGGTCGAATTTCTTCCGTCGTCCACTTTTGTTTAGAGCAATCACTCGACTACCAATTATTCTAAAAAATCCAACGTATGGCTTTTCTCCGAACCAGGCTTCGTATGGCGTTTTATTATCAACAGATTTTGTTGGACACCTGTTTCGAATAAATGTGGCAGCATTGACTGCTTCCGCCCATAATGCATTTGGTAATTTTGCTTGAATCATGATGCAACGTGCCATCTCAACCAGGGTTCGATTCGCTCGTTCGGCCACGCCGTTCTGTTGAGGCGTGTATTCCACCGTCAGCTGCCTTTGGATGCCCTCATCTTCAAGAAACTTCTTGAATTCTTCGGAAGTGTACTCTTTCCCATTGTCCGTTCTTAGTCGCTTTATAACGCATCCGGTTTCTTTTTCAACTCGATTCTTAAAATTTTTAAACGCTTTTAAAATATCCGATCGTTGTCGAAGCATCGTTGTTTCTGTGTATCGTGAATAGTCGTCTATAAAAGTGGCAAAATATGTTGCTCCGCCTAAGGATTCTGTGCTCATCGGTCCACAGATATCCGAATGAACGAGGCCAAGTTTTTCCTTTTGCCGATGCTCCGAATTTTTATACGGTAATCGCTGCATTTTTCCTTTCGCGCAAATGATGCATTCCGTACCGCTAGTTTTTGAATTGAAATGTATACCTTTAACCATACCATCCGACTGTAATTTTTTTAAATCAGTATAATTGAGATGCCCGAAACGATCATGCCATCTTTCGATATTACCTGGGCTGGTAGTTGTTTGTAACGTGCGATCTTCCATGGTGTTTACGATGTACAAGTCGTTTTTCTTCTCCGCTATCAGTGCCGTTGAACCATCCTTTCGTTTGACAATCGCCTTGTCACCGACGAAAACCACTTTAAATCCGTTTTTTGTTATTTGCGAAACTGAAATTAAATTGTTTCTAAGCGCTGGCACATAAAGCACATTTGTTAATTTTATTTGATTCGTCTTATTATTGTTCAATTTCACTTTTAACTTTATTTCACCGACACCACACGAATTTGTCGACTCACTACATGCCGTATTTATTTTTGTTTCTGCATCTTCGTCGAACGTGGTATACCTTTCTTTGTCGTTCGTCATGTGTTTTGTTGCTGCGCTATCTAAACACCACATACTTGACTTTAACACTTCGGCGTTGTAGGCTATCGCTGTCATTGCGTCTTCTCTCCTTTTCGCTTCGCGTTTTTTTCTAACATAACAATCGGCTCCTCGGTGTCCAATTTTTCCACACTCGTAACATTTTCCAGTAAATTTCGGTGGTTGCTTCGGTTGACTATATTTATTTTTGTTCATGCGGAAATTTACTTGTCTTGATGTTTTCGTATATAATGCCTCGTGGTTGGCGTCGTTTTTCTTTTCTTTTTGGCCATTTTCATTTCTTTCATTTTGCCGCGCTTCTTCCTCGAGTAATTTAGCCTTTAAATTATTTATGCTAGGAATTTCATCTCGCGACTCGATAGCTACTGTAAAGTTCTCGTACTCTTCGGGCAGCGACCCAAGCATCATGATCGACAGTAGATCTTCGGGTATGTTAATACCTGCCTCCGTCAATTGCTCGGCTTTACTTGTAAAATCGTTAAGATATTTTGCCATGGACGTGTCTGGATCCTTCTTCATTCTGTATAATTGCTTATATAACGTCGCTTTACGGACAGGGCCTTTTGATTCATATATGCGTTCAAGTTCCGTCCATGCCGCATGAGATGTTTCAGCCTTTTTTATGTGATTTAATTGACCACGTGACACACTGAGCATAATCATGGCCAATGCTTTCTGGTCTTTCTTCGTCCATTCGACGCGGTTTTGTTCGGTTTTTACTTCCTCACCGTTAACACATGACCATAATTCGTTACAAATCAAAACACTTCTCATTTGTAGCTTCCAAGATTCATAGTTCTCGTCGTCGAGCTTGTCAACGCTTTGCGCACTGTTCCACGCTGCCATGTTCGTTTTCTTCGTGACCACGTTTCTTCACTTTCACTATTCTCACAGGAAATTTTTCGTATTTCCTTCACTAATATAGTTTATCGCGCAACAAATGCGTCTCCTGGGCCCATAACCTGTCAGGAGCGAGAATAAAACACACACGGTTTATACTGAAAGCGAAGAATAAAATGTATTTGATATAAAATATAATATAACTTGACGCGCACACGAGGCTATATTACAAACGACAAAGGACTCACGACTAACTTTCGCAGCACGGTTGTCGCCGCTGCGACAATACGCAAAAACCAAAATAATAAACAGAGTAACCCAGAGAGGGCAGCAAAATGTCGAATAGATCTACATCGATCTATTCTATCACTATTGTTCTTGTGGAAGATTTCTCTTAACTGGTCAATTACTGATGCCATTACCTTAAATATACTTAGTGAAATGTAAAGCGAAAAAGTTCAGGAACTTATCTATAGAATACGTGATTATGCAAATAACATTACTGGAGAAAATATCCTGCATGTGAAAAAGAAGTATTCCGTTGATTGCAGTCGGTTACACGAAGAGGGATGTGATATACAAGTGGAACAGCGCGAGACAAGTAGCAATCGCTGAAGATATGAAATTATCTCAATTCGATTTAGTTGCCAACCCAACTGCCAATTATTCTGCGCCGCCAACATTCTCGCACGGTAAGTGATAGATACACTCTTTTGAGTAATATCATTTATTATTTTAATCACAATTTTGCATAATGAAACCAATTCTAAAACTTGTAGCATCCGGTAAGTTGTGAAATCGACCTCTGGAAATAGTATTTTTGACATTGTTTCGAAAGTTAAAATAATAAAAACATAAATTCAGTTGTGGAGAACAAATTTATATTTTGCAGAATTGTTAACTAAACAAAAATTCAATTAATACTTAATAAATCAATTTCATAGGTATCAACCTAATACCTACAGTAACTGAAATTCAGTATTTGAAATACGTATATCCAAGCATGAAATTAAATTTGGAATAAGCACGTATTATTTTTAATTATCATCAAATGGATAAACATTGATATAATAATAGTTAGGACAGAGCAGGGAGAAAGTAACATTTTTTATATTTGGTCTATTTCTTAATCACTTTTTAAAGCTATCGAAAGCAGAATGCCATAATCATTTCTTCCATAATATCGAGATTTTACTGCTAATAATATTTTAATAGAATAGTATATTTTTTGTTGGATATCTAGAAAACTGACATTTAACTACATTTAAACGATTTTAATAATGTGATTTTCGTGTGAAGATTTCATGTGTGATTTAAGTGAAAAGCTCACAGTAAATAAATAGTAGCAAAATAGACACCTTAATCGTGCAATTAATGTCCTTTACCAAATTCAGTATACACATTTAGACATAAAATAAATGCGTGTTTAATTCTGTGTATTATTTACTGAAGAATATTAATATCCACTTCTGCATGTTCTTGATTATACGATAAGAAATTGTAATCTTGCTTCTGATCTGATACCTCTCGATTTCTTTCCATGGGGAAATCAATGATATTGTGCACACAGATATTCCAGCAAAAGCTGAAACTGTGAAAGGTGATGCTTCTAACACGCGTGCAATCATTTCTTCTAGTACGCCTCAAAGAGTTTGAAACGCATTTGTTTCGTATCTACATAAGTGTATTGAGTTTGATGTAGAACATTTTCAGCATGCAAATCAAAAATCACAAAATTAAGGTATTAATTTTGTTATTCTATCTCACTCTCTGTATATTTCTGTTTTAATTATTTAGACTCTAAATTCTCAGTCCAATTATTATACAGTTCTATGTCACCTCTCTGGCGATGAACAAAGAAAATAATTCTCTAAAAATTATTTAATGATCTTCGTAATATTTATCGCCGAATTTAATTTTTTATTATTCGTAGCTTCCGTTGTGAAAAAATTGAGTTCCATTTAGAATATTGATGATAACCTTGAAATTTCGGAAAATATAAGTGCAGGGACGGGTTAAATTATTTTATAATTATTTAAAAATTAAAATTACTCATTTTATTATCTGTTCCAACCATATAGATTGGTTGTTACCAATATAGAACCATATAGAAGGTTGTTACTTTGAAAGTTATACTGTAATCAATATTGGCACTTCGAATATCTGAAATTACAATATCTCCTAAACCAGTCTTTACCCAAATTAATTAGATCAACACCTTTTTATAAAAAAACGTATAGTTGCGTTGAAAAAACAAAGTTAACCTTTATATCTCCTAAATATTTACTTCGTCAAATTATATTATTATCTTCGTCGAAACAACACAACTTGTCTAAAACATTTATCAATAGCCTTAAAATTATATTCTATTTAACTCGACATTGCGTCGTTTGATTCGAAAGTTGCGTTTTCACGAGAGAGTAAATCGCGGCTTTACACGGAGCAATACCTCAGAATCACGTCATATAAAATTGTGCAGTTCCACATTGTTATTACGTGATATTCGTAAAATGTGAGTTAAACATAGTTATATACCAGAATTTACATATACTTCTTCCATACACAGGGTGTCCAGTTTTCTACCGCCAAACTTTACGTATTCCATACACAAAAATAGGAAAACGTTATATTATGACGCTATATTAACGTAGGGTTTTAAACGCTATCAAAAAGTTGTAATAGAAATACAAGATAACTTTGATCTATTTTGTTTTTCGATACCACATTTGTTTCAGTTTACGTACACATGTGTATATTTACAAAAACATGTGTAGCTTTGCAGCAATTGAATATATTGACATACAGCTATGCATAGATATCAAAGACAGTACTACTAATCCACACAAAAAATAATTTCATGATTTTACAGTACCCGCGAAGCTTAAATGAAAAATTCACCTTATTTTTTTATCACAGTACAGGTAACCCTCTTACAACACGGCATCTTATAACACGATTTCGCTATAACACGATTCATAAATTGTGGGAACCCTCCTACAACACGACATCCTATAACACGGTTTCGCTCTGACACGATAAGAAAATTACAAAAACCTTTGTACAACACTGTATTCCTACAGCCGCGGCGAGGCTTGCCGTTTTAAAGATACAGTGTTGCGAAAAGTATTTCTTTTCATCTCCGTGGCCTGAAGACAAAAGTGTCTCACGCTGCTGATCGGCAGTCTGCGTCGAGCCACGGTGTGTTAAAAAATAATTATTTCGTCTTTAAGACATTAAGTTTCAATCCCAAGCCATGTCCGATAAAGATAAAAAAACAACGTTTAAGAGAAAATTTATTTCTTTAGAAGTAAAGATACAAATCTTGGATCGTCTTTTGAAAAGAGAAATTAATACAAATTTATGTAGAATTAAAAAAAATATTTGTTTTTAATAAGTTTTCGGAACGTAACCCCCCTTTTTGTACTGGCTCTGGGTCTCATACAACACGGTTTCACACAACATGGCATTTTCTAGGAACCTATCTACCGTGTTATAGGAGGGTTACCTGTAGTATATAGGTTGTAGTGTTTGTTGGTAGGCTAACTCAGGATTGTTAATTAACCTGGGCGTCAAAGGATTCTAGTCGAAGTATGGTTAACGCCGAGTGCTACAAAAAGGTCAAAACATGGAGACTAACCAACGTATGGCTAACACCAGATGTCACAGAAAATGTTAGTAATAGGTCTCGTAACTAGATTTTGACGGTATGCCTCGAGCAGCTAAAGTAAACCGACAGGTGAGTCCTTGGACTATAATTATAATTAAATAAGGTAATATTTGAATGTAAAGCAATAATTGAATATATTCTACAAAACCGGGTTAAGTGTACTTGTCGGTTGAGAACTGACTCTAATTTACAAGAGTTAACAAAACTAAGTTGATTTTCATTAGTTTCGATTCCGATAGAGCAAGAATCTAATTCTTCCCAGTTTTAACGAAAAACAAGCAAACGGAAGTCCAAGAGAAATCGACATAATGCTTAACAGTACATTTACGTACTGCATGGTTAAAAGTAGACTCGACAGAGACTCTAACCTGATGTACAAAAATTCCTCTGGACTTGATGTTAGAAAACCAATTGAAATTCATAGAGTTTTCTCTCACTTGACGTTGAAGAATTAACTGAGCTCAACACGTCTTTTCTACAACCCTTTTTGTACCTGAAAAATAAGTAGCAAAAGAGTAGTGGTGGAAATGGTGAGAACAGATCAACGCAAAGTTTCCGTGAGATGTTTCTCCCTCACATTGGTCCTGATTTGTCGGATAATTCTACCCATTTCTAGTTATTTCTATTCTATTTAAATTCTAGCTATTTTGATACCAAATAAGAAAATCCCAATCGGTAGGAAAGCTAGCCTAGACTTTTGCTTCTCGTCTCAAACTACGTCCGAACATCCAGCTCTAAAATAGAAAAACTCACGACATACGCAATAAATATAACATTCTTATGTTATTTTGACGAATAAAATATTTTAACAAAATTTAGTGGTAAAAAACTGATGAGACACCCTGTATGTGTTGCCCATGATAGCAAGCGATTTCATATAATGGTATAGTAATGTATTTTCCTTACTGTCATCACAGAAAATGTAATATCGTCTGTTTTCGCGTGACTCTAAAAGTCATGGTTGCTGCATCAGGACATTGTAACGCAATTTAAGCGAATGTTCTCTCAGAATTTACTGTTTTGGAATCAGTACTTAAATAAAGATGTCATTGATCAAAACAACTTAGTCTTCTAATCATAGTCAACAATTATTTATTATTTACGCTACACCTGTGCGATGTCATTTAAGTTTTTAACAATTTTATCACATTGTTTGTATCTTTTGAATTATTTTTTTACCTTCGGCTACTTGATGTATGTACTTGATGTGATGAATTTAATCAACTATAAGAACACACATAAGTAATAATATGTATTATAAATAATAGAGATAAGCATATTTCAGTAATATTAATAATTGCATTTACTAATTTATATTGCTGAGTGTAGAATTAACAATTTGTCGATTTTGTCAATTTCTACGTTGTAACCAAACTTTCTTGCAAGTACTTCAGTAATGTTCAAATTCAATTTTCTTGAAAATGAAGCCGTATAAGGAAAAATTTTATTCTATATTTTTTACTTTTTCTTTTATGTAGATATCTTTCCGATTGTATCGATTTCAGAAGCACGCTGTATATTTATTACTATTAATAAAAACTTTTGGACTCCCATTTTATATTATTATTTTAACTTGCTTCTTTTGCTATTCTGTGCATTTCATTCTATACTTCTTACTTCCATCTTATCGGATCGTTGTCTATGTAGATTTTCGTTCCCCTCAGTCTTTTCTTATTCCCTCTAATTTTCTTTATATCTCCGAAGTTGACTAATTGCACTCGAAGCTTATTCCTGTGGTTACGGTTGTTTATTTTTGTTACTGATTGCACCTTCAGCTCAAAAGCCACTCTTTCCTTTATGAAATCCTTTACATCCGTCTTTGCATTTCCCTTTATTTCAAGCTCTTTGATTATTACATTGTTCTCCTTTCCGATCTTATAGTATTCTTACTTTCTTATAATGTTATATAACGTATTTCCTTTTTTTTTCGTTCGATGTTTTTCCTCTTCTCTCAATTATTAATTATACAGGGTGTGGCCGGACGGGTGGTACAACGGAGCCGGAGGTGATACTGCATGTAAAAATAAATTGGAAAAAAAGAATTACATTTTTTCGTTTATCGCTTCATTTTCGAGAGAATCAAGTTCGAAAATTCTATCCAGTACGCGTGCGCTAATTCTACCTTTAGGTTTAAATATGTATTATAAATAAGAAATGTTAATGTTAATGTTAATATTATTTATTGCGACCAATAGTTCTGGTACTGGTATTATGATGAGCAAACTTTTGTATACTTATCTTAGGATTATTAGCAACGATATTAAGAACTTCTGTTTCTAAATTTAGGGATCTTCTACTGCCACCAGACTTATAGTAATTGTGAAAAAACCACACTCAATTAATCTTTGCTCTGCCCTGTGTATCACTCTCCTGTCCGGATAGCGACGATTTGGAAATTGTTGCCTATAATATTCAGCTGCTACTGTTGCATTTCCATGACAAGCTACTAAAGCTTTTATTATATCGACATATTCGCGGTTGCTATAAGTAGACATTGTCACAGCTTACCTGATCGAAACAGAATAAAAGTAGAAGAAAGTCGTATGGTTGAAGAAAAGATGTAAACATTAGAAACGTCAATATTAGAATGCAAATGGAAACTTGTAGCGAACAATGACTTGGAGAGACAGTCCAGTGCACGCGTACTAGATAGAATTTTCAAATTCGATTTCCTCGAAAACGAAGCGTTAAACGAAAAAATGTTATTCCATTTTTCCGACTTATTTTTACATAGAGAAGCACCCCCTGCTCGGTTGTACCACCTGTCCGGCCATACCCTGTGTATTAAGGGGTATTACCATTTAAAAGGATCATACGATTTATTCTTTTAAAATCTATTTTCTGACAACATAACGCCTTGAAAATATATTTTCAAATTTTCGTTTTCATTCTTTTTATGATCGTTGTGTTAAATAATATGGTAGATTTGTCGAGAATATACCGAACTTCGACTACAAAACAAAATAAAATTTTAATAATTCTAATTGTAAGAGAACGATATGGGAAAATGGCGCACTACTGCGACATTTTGAACAGATTTTTTCCAAATCATGTTTTTCAAATCGATAGCCACAGTATTTCAATATTGAATTAACTAATCTTCCTCAAAAACACACATATGAAGCGAACATAACCTTTTATTTCATGAACAAGGATTATGTGCATATTAAGAAGTGATCGCCATTTTATCGGCTGAAAAAGTTACAAATTTTATGAATTTAGGCTTTACGTGATTGCAATTTTCATTTCACAATGTAGCCATTTTTGTTTAGATTAAAATCGTATTAAGTTTCTTTTTAAATAAATACACCGACATAAATTGTGGCAGCCATTAAAGTGGTGGTGAAAAATCTATTATAATTTCAATAATAATAAAGATAATTCTCTGCAAATTTCATTACGGCGTCTCTAAACATTAACATATATGCACAGTTTCAAAATTCTCAAGCAATAGTGACCCAATAATTCTTTATCTCATTTACTTAAAGTCGATATCTCTGTATGGAAATAACCTCTTCACTACTTCTTTCACTATTTACTTTGCGTCTGTATTTTCTTCCCTTAATTTCTTCGTTTACTTTCTGATTTCTTCTATCTTAGTATTTGACTCTGTATTGACTCGCTAATAACTGCAGAACTTGGTTTCTTTAGGTCATTATTATTCATGACCCGATTTTGTTTTTCATCATGCACTACTGCTTTTGGATTAAATATAAACTTCGATGGTTTTGCTTCGCAGTTTTTGCCTGCATTATTTTTTGCTCGCTCATTTGCACGGTCATCTAAGCTCTTTAGTGCAACTTAATTCTTTTTCGACCTTTTAAACACTGATGTTTGTAAAAGTGATAAATTGGTAGTACGTAAACAATTAAAACTTTCTACAGATGCAAGATTACCAATCGATTAATATTTCTTTCTTTCGTTATTGATATTTTAATATTTTGGCTACTATTTTAAATTCATAAAAAATCGTAATAAATAGTAACATTATTTTCAACAAACCTAATTAATTTTTCTGACGATATTTAGCTTCTTAATACATATTCTGTCAAGTGTTTGAGCTGTTTATTTTGAAAGTGGAACAAGTTCATTTTTTATTATTGCAAGATATTTAAGGGTTTGTAATTCAGTAAATTTAAAAATATTGATAAGCGTTAATAAACAAATTTTTCGTATTTTGCGATATTAAATAATATATGTATCTAATAATGTTTAAAGTGCCAGAAAAAATAAAGGTTTTATTATATTCAAATGGATTTGCCTCTCTTTCAAAATAAACGAATTATTATAATCGTTAATTAAACAAATAATATTTCAGTTGTTCAGTTATTCTTTTTCTTCAATTTTTCTATTTTGCTTCAAATTGTCTTCATATTCAGATCCTGACTTCAAGATTCTTCTTTTATTACGAATTTTCACGGGTCTTATTTCTATAAACATAATAAAAATAATAAAATTCCTTGGAAATGATTTTATTGGAGTGGCGTTGTGACCCAGAAAAGTATTTTTATTTTACTTTTGTTACCTACCAACTTTACTTTTAGATGCATCACAGTTATAATTTTCGTTGAAATAATTCGGAGCCATATATTTTTTTAATAACATAAATCACAATTTGTAATTAATTTTCAAATAAAAATGAAACTATTAAGGGGTTTTATGCTTCGATTTTAAAACAAAAACCGCGTCGACTTTGTTGAGTACTTATTAGAAACTGAAAATCAATAGTGACACACAGGCAGACATATGGACAGTTTATTTTGAAAGTGGTGTAAGTTCATTTTAAAAAAAAAATGAAATATCACGTTATTGTGTTTGGGCGGAGATGAATAAGGAGCACAACTTCTTAACGAATAACTTATTTAATATTAATCTTAACAGCGCGTGTGATAAATCGAGAATGACGCCAACGCATGGCCGAGAAGGAAGAAGAAGGCAGAAACAAAAGACAATCGAATTCTCGCGCGGTTCCCGCTCGGTACCGTTCGGGTGTCCCCGGCGGCCTTCGTGACCGCGTCGCGCAGTCCACTCGGGGGACTACTTCCCCAATCGCGTATATAACACACGTAATTTGTTCTTAATTTAGTATAAACTTTTTATTTATAACTAGTTAATACTTGATATCTTGTAAAATGCCAGTAACTTGTTCAATTTAAAATTGGTCGATAAAAGAAATTGCGTAGCCATTGATCATGAAAGTGGTGTAAATATATATTAAATGTAATATATATTTAAATGTAATATATATTTAACTAATGAGTCAAATTCGTTTAAAAGAAATTTATACAATCAAATTACAAATTGACAAATTAGTAAAAACGTTGCCAGACTTGACATAACTAACCTATATTTTTTAATTGACTATGTTAACCTTTAATATTCTCGAAACAGAAGAAAATGAAGTTACACCACTTTCAAAATAAACGGTTCATATATTACATCCTTACTCATATTGAGGTTACATATACCACCAATATTATACAATTTGTCGTTTTTCATAGTATTGTTATTATTATTAAAAACTGGAGCTAAATTGTATCGTAATATATTCGACTAAAAATAACTTCGACTTAATATGGACTTGTACTATTTCCAAAATAAGTATCTTTCCAGTACTATTAATTACCAAAATATTAGAGAATTTTAATTACAGTTAACCCTCTTACAACACGGCATCTTATAACACGGTTTCGCTATAACACGATTCATAAATTGCGGGAACCCTCCAGCAACACGGCACCCTATAACACGGTTTCGCTCTGACACGATAAGAAAATTGCAAAAACCTTTGTACAACACTGTATTTCTACAGCCGCGGCGAGGCTTGCCGTCTTAAAGATACAGTGTTGCGGAAAGTATTTTTTTTCATCTCCGTGGCCTGAAGACAAAAGTGTCTCACACTGCTGATCAGCAGTCTGCGTCGAGCCACGGTGTGTTAAAGATAATTATATCGTCTTTAAGACATTAAGTTTCAGTCCCAAGCCATGTCCGATAAAGATAAAAAAACAACGTTTAAGAGAAAATTTATTTCTTTAGAAGTAAAGATACAAATCTTGGATCGTCTTTTGAAAAGAGAAATTAATACAAATTTATGTAGAATTAAAAAAAATATTTGTTTTTAATAAGTTTTCGGAACGTAACCCCCCTTTTTGTACTGGCTCTGGGTCTCATACAACACGGTTTCACACAACATGGCATTTTCTAGGAACCTATCTACCGTGTTATAGGAGGGTTTCCTGTATTTTGACTATACAGATAAAAATTACAGATAAAAATGTATCAAGCTTTATCTATTGTTATCATTATCTTCATTTCTTTTCAAAAATGCACTTGTGCCACTGTGTTAACTCCAGAAATCCACTTCTTGTGTTAACGACAGATTTATATTCTCGAAAGTCAAAAATGTTATTGTAAAAAAATGAATAGTTTAAAAATTTTCGGAGATAATATTTTGATTTTGTGAAATTTATTAAAAGTCAAAGAATACTAACTAGACACAGCGTTCTCTTTTCTGTAGAATTATGTTTTTGAGTTAACGTTGTCTGACACTAAAACCTTGATGTATTCATGCGGATGTATGTCGCTACTCAGTATGAAAATATCTTTTTAACTGATGAGTTTTCATTATTTACAAAATATATAATTACATTTAAAAGAACAAAATTAACCTTCAGATCTCCTGTATACGTCTAGAGCAAATATTCCTGCTTCTTTTTTCTAAAAGAATACTACTTTCACTAGGTTTGTCCCTCAAATCATTTTATTTAAAACATTTAATTGTGTCAAGTACGTAATATTTTCGGAGATTTTAGAGTGGGTCAGTTTAAATGGTACAACCTTATACGGATTTATTATAATAAATAAATTTCTATGCGAAAGTACTTTGATTAAATTATTATTTGAATAAATTATTATTCTAATACGTGTTTGTTCGAAGTTAGAAATAAAATAATTTGGTAAAACGCGCAATGCTAGAGGTTGGTACTCAACACCGATGGTGCTCAGCGTAACAGAGCATAATAAGAACGGTAGAAACGGCAGCTAGTGCTGAGTATAACAGCCAACGTCGTACACTTTATCAAACTTTTTTACTTCTAAATGGAAAACAAAACCGACCTGTTTTTTTTTTGCAAGAAAAAATGCCTGCTCTATCGCGTTGTGCAGTTAGATTCTCTTTTAGAGTTCCAGGTTTTAAAATGAGTTCAAAAATGGTGGTGAAAACTGATGATTTTGATGTATCATTTTTTCTTCGATTGTTACTTAAACATATTTGGATGTATTTGGTACTATAACACTAACTGTTATTATTTTATTCAGGAGAGTTCATAAAATAATTTCGTGTTAAAAACAACCAAACAATTATCATCAACAAGAAGCATACATTTTGCAAGATGAAATTTTGCATCTCGTTTTCAAAATCAAGTTTTTTTAAAACTATAGCTGGGGACCAAACATAGTTAACAGATTTCGAGTCAGCGTATAAAGATCTGTAAAAATATTTTGTGAAATTACACAGGGTGGGCCAGAAATCGTAATACAATCGGGCAGAGGGTGATTGTAAATATTATAAAATATTTATTTAATAACGCAATACAATTTGAACGATTCAATTACGCGAGAAACATCAAACACCGAAATTCAAAAGAAATATACGAATGCGAGACGAAGTCTAATGGCGATGTAATAAGTAATTATAATTTCCGTTAGATGGGGACAGATGTGTTAATTCGTGTATCGTCTGATCACCAATATTTACTTCCCTTTCTAAAAATAAAATTAATTTCTGAATACATTAAGAAAGGATCGTCGTCCAAATTATATCATGTTTGACCTCATTTAATCTGAATATCTTATGTTAACATATTAACATTGTTATACACCTGATTTTTAAATTTCTCGATTAGTATTCCTTCCTTCTCTTGCGCAACCTATCTACAGAAATTAAAGCGAACTACGAGATTTTATAAATATATAAAAAGGATTACTATATTCAAATGTTCAAATATCCGAATTGTTCGAACTATAAAATATTTAAGTATTCGAATGATTTGAATCTTAAATCTGTATTCGTAGGTATCCGTATTATGTGAATTTCAAATCCGTGTTCAAAGTTATGCGAATTATTCGAATATTTTAATTTTCAGTAAATAGGTTTATTTACTGAAAACTGAAATTTAATTTTCAGTAAGTAATTTTCGTAATATTCAGTAAACAACAGATGAGTGCTTATTCATAAGTAAACAAATAAATAGATATTCTCTAATATATGAACAGAAACTGTGTGAAACGAAATACACCTATCCTCTGATTTACACAGTACTTTATATACACGATTTTGCTTTTACTTTTTACAAAAACAGAATCTTTTTATTTTTTTTTTTTTTGTTATGAAACTCTTACAAACATATTTGTGACATTTTTCTAATTACAATAAAACCACAATTTAGTTCGGAACATATTTAGTTGTAATAACTTATTAAAGTCCTCAATATAATCGAAACGCTTGGAATTGCAAAGAAGTATGTTTCGAATTATGTCGCATTTGCTCTCATTTTAATCAGGAAAGTATAAAAAAATATGTATAATGGTAAAAGTTGTACAAAAAAGAAACTGAAAATAAAGAAGTTAGAAACGCATTGACTTTGGAAACAATAGCACATGTTTTTGATCATTATCGACTGTCACAATCGCAGCGCCTTTTTCGTTTTCACTCGCTGTCCTTCTCTACGTTCGAAACATATTATCGTCGATTTAAAAATTCCAAAATTTCTAAAATTTAAAAAAAGATTAATTCAAATTGAATCGCGTTTGATCTTATTTTAATAAAAAAATGTCACAAATTTATTGATAAAAGTTTCATGACAAAAAAAGTTAAAAATATACAAGTTCAATTTTTGCATCAGTATTGTTTCATGGATGACCATAGATCACGTTATATTTCTCAGCGAACGAAATTTCTGACGTCTCGAGAGATCCTACGCCCAATAGTAAGATTAATTTTTTCGCTTACATCGTGTAGATCAGTTTCATATCAAGGTTTTCCTACAGTACTTTAGGATAACTTGAATTGCAGTAAGTAAATTTTACTCCGATTAATAGACAACAAGAATATTTTTTAACTAAATAATAACAAAAACGACAACAAATTCTAACTAAAAGTCTTAACTTTAAGGGGTAACACCACTCTAGAGCCAGAAAAAAAGACCTAAATTTGACAATTTATTTTGGAAGTGTGATAAGTGGAAAAGAATTTCTTTTCAGAGGGTTTATTTAACACATATTGAAGTACGAAAAATAATTTTTTTCTTGTCATTTTTGTACAAAATGGGGGCGACAGAGCCCATCGGTGGAAACAAGTTTTGTAGAAACACCGCCACGGGAGGACGTATTTCTCGCCATGTGTGAGACTTGGAATAAAAAATAAAAAAAATTTATAATCTATATACAATTGGCCTTGGTAGTAAGGGTTTTTTGTTTAATCAATTTTTATAGAAGTTATGCATGTTTTAAGAAACGAATCGATTTTTTGCATGAAACATGTGCACTGAATTGTTTATAAAAAAAAAAGTTTACATTCATTCAAAAAACGGCTACGTACTACCATAGAGGATATTGTTGTGAAGCTACTGTAAAAATTTCAATTCGATCCATGCAATAGTCACCGAGAAATCCGTCCTCCCGGTATGACAAAAGTGGTTTCGAGAAAAACGCATTTAAAGTTTTATGAACATTTTAATCCTTCAATTTCTTGTTTACCTCTAATCTGCGATTCCTGCACCATACTTTTGGCCATCCAGGTCGATGTTCGCCTCCTCCTCTACCTTCCTCTACAACCGTTTGTTTTGTGGGTAACAGATGTACTTATTATTTTAAATAGTAAAAGTAATACAAAAGCCATGAATCGCAGCACGTAAGTACTCAGTGCGCGCTCTGTGAAGCTGCGGCAAAATTGATAATTGACTCTTTTAAAATTTGTTTTCCACTATAAATCAAATGCCATTCTGTTTCTATGGCCCTAAAGCATTGTTTAAGCCAAAAAAAAATCGACTTTTTGAAAATCCTAGAGTGGAGTTACCCCTTAATGCGAACAAAAACTGGTCTAAAAGGCGCGGTTTCGTTCGAGAGCTAGCTACTTTCTGGCATTTTCTAAACTTTCTCCGTTAGAAAAACGCACATGTCAGAGAAAGCGACCTTAGCAGGCAAAACAAGGGCCTACACAAAAACGTTCGACCAAGCCTAGTCCCTCAAGGACCTCCAAAACTCTCGAATAAAATTGACAACCTTAACCGCTACAGTACCAAATGTAACACCGTTCAAATGAAAGAACCTGAATGATTAAGGGTCTTTCAAATGAAAGAACCTGAATGCTTAAGGGTCGTTCAAATGAAAGAACATGAATGATTAAGGGTCGTTCGAATCAGAGAACATGAATGATTAAGAGTCGTTCGAATCAAAGAAGAAATGGAGGAAGCAAAGGAATGGTCTTCTAACGATCGCAAAAGAACTCGATTCGAAAGTTTTAGTAACACGAATATCGAAGAACGAGGGTGCACTGGAAGTAGTGGGAGAGACTCGAGCAGCCAGCAAGTGGTGTGAGGAAACGGGCAAACGAGAGGCGAGGTTTACAACGTTGAAAGATGGCAACAGGAGAAAAGGCGACTAATTGCAGTATCCTCCGTCAGAGAACTCGTTCCTCTTGCATTTTCATTCTATACTCGAGGAAAGGGAAAGAGAAGCCGAAAACGTTCAGTTACGGGAACTTCGGCTTTTAATTGGATTAGCATCGACCAGTGCTTCACAAACAAGCCTGACCGACCGTAGAGTTTTCCAATCTTTTAGCTACACACCGACTAGAAGTAAACATCTATTTGACGTGATGACATAGTGCAGACAAATCGCTCAAAGAATTAACGCTTTAAGAATTTATTTGTTATTGTTACTTTATCTGTTTCATTTTTGTCGGTATTCAATACTAAACCAAAGCGATGTACACTAAATTTACCAAAAGTAGTCAAAATGACTGTTTAACAAGTTTTTTATTTTAGGTTACAAAGTGTGTTGCGATGTTGTTCTTGAAATCTATGTTCATTTTCGTCGAGACAAAGAATTAATGTATACGTTGTTTTATTCGTTTATTTATTTTTCAACTTCATTTCTAATTTCAAAGTATCCACCAGTAGGTTAAATAGTGAAGTGTTCAATAATTTGATTAATGAGTTGTAAATGCTTTAGATTTTCGACTCAAATATTACAGATGTTAGAAATTGTAATAAATACATAATATTCTATTAATTGGTACGTTTTTCAATCAAAAGGAAATAACTTTTTTCTTGTAGCTGCAATGAAAAGTGAATGAAAAGTGTTAGGTTAGATCATTTCTAAACTACAGATGTTTATGCATTTGCAATGTGCCAAATCTTATGAAAAAATGTGAGAATAAAAGAATACACATAAAAAACGTGGAATGAATTATATGAAATAAAGTATTTTATGAAAATATACATATATTTGCGTTAAATTCTCTCAATTTAGTTATTGCCAATAAATTAGGTGATTCATTTAGAATAACTTTGTCAAAAATAATATTTGTTAATTAAAACACGTGCCATAAAGTCTATCATTTTTTAAGGTTAAAAATTATTCAAAATTATACATTCTGTTTATTTGTCGTTTACTTGAATTACCCACACGACTCACATTTAAAGTACCCCAAAATCATTTATTATGTAATTATTAATTATTAACTTTGTGAATGAATGAAAATTATTACGAAACTTATTAGAAGCGTAGGCGTTTGTTTCAAAGTTATGATTATTTGGGGTTGCCAAGTTTCAATTTGTCACTCTAGAATATATTTATCTATAATTTCAAACATTACGCTTACATCGAGGACTTTACTCGAATAAGTTATTGCAAGTAAATATGAATCGAATTACGTCATGTTTGGTCTTATTTTAATCAGGAAAATGTCACGAATATGATGGAGAAAGTTGTATGAACCACCAATTAAAAATAAAAAAGTTAGCAACGCATTAACATTGTAAACAATTGAAGAGAATTTTGATCTTTGCCGACTGCGACGATCGCAGCGTCTCTTTCTTTTTAACTCGCTATCCTCCTTTGCATTAGAAACGTTTATCGTCAATTAAACCAGTAAATATAGTCTAAATTATACCGTTCTTAGTCTCATTTTTATCAGGAAAATGTCACAAATATGTTGGTGAAAGTTTTATGTAAAAAAGAAAATAATAGAAAAGTTTTATATTTGCATTGGTATTGTCTCATGGATTTACACAAGCAGGTTCACGTTATACTTCTCGACGCTCAAGCTTCGCGGCGTCTAGAGGGATCTTCCCCCCAGATGTGGGGATAAATATTTTGCACATATCGTATAGGTGATTTTTGCAGATATCGAATGTTCACTGTACCACGTATCAGTGATATAAATTCAGTACGTGTGAAGATACAAATATTTCTATAGATTTTCTGCTTTGTTAATAAAGAAAATTAAAAAAAAAACTTTATATACGTCTATAACTTTTTATGTTTTAACAACAACAGAAAATTTAAGAAAAAAACAGATTATATAACAATTGTTTAAATGACATAGTTTTTTTATAACATCAAAGAAAATATAACTTTTGGTATGTATTAAAAATGTTGCCTGCTTTTAGCCGAGTAATCGATGCTGCTGGTATATTTTCATCTATAAAGGCACATGGGTAATTTTCTCATACAAGTATACGGACCCTGCATATTGCTAGTTGTTCTTTCCTGGGTATCTTTCTAGTTAAATAGAGAAGCCACCGCAGATCGTGTTTCACTTGGTAAGTTTGTGTTTAAATAAAATTTTATGCAGTGTCTACAACAATCTGGAAATTGCGTATTTTTATTTTTTTTAAATCTTCAAGAAATCAATTCATCTTCCTACATAACATTTGAAATAAATGTCTGATCTGATATTTATCACAATGTAATGTAGAAAATTTCATTACTACAAAGTTTAAACATTTTATCTAAGATAAATAATATACTTTTTATTCCTGCTGTATAAATACTTTGTTTAACAAAAATAATATATTGCCATCCCCTTCCTGATTCGTAAATACTGCATATTTATGTACGCAATAATGTTTTTTGCCTTAGTTTTTAAACGAAACACCAATGTTTCATTTTCATAACAATGCTTAAAATGTTATAAATATATTCATTTTTTAATCATAATACTTATATTTCTTCATGAACGCCTTAATGAAGGTATACATTTTTTCTGAATTAATGAATTCTTCCTGTTTATTTCATTATTTAATCTAGATAAGAAATCGGGATTCAAAATAATAATAGTAAATGTACTTGTCTGTTTATTGCACATTAAATATCATAATAGAAAGAATGATTTCATATTTACTGCAACTGGTTTATATAAACAGTAACATTCATCTAATTTAAATATAAATTCAATATCATCTTAACAAGTAAAAATAATATAAATTGATAATGTGTACAATAAATGGGAATACAAAATTTGGCACAATAATTTCTACTGTTATTATAAAATGTTAACTCTGTTATTGTTCTTAAAGTATATTATTATATATTGTAAGATAGTTATATTTCTTATTCAATCGATTATTTTCTACAATATATTAAAAACAATAAGATAATATTCAGAAAAATGTAATAAAATAAGCTTGAATATATTTTACTGTTAAACAATTTGTTTAGGTGGTAAAAATATAAATTCTTTTTACAAAATCAAATTGTTAAAAAATTAGAGAGAAAAAAGGAATATGATTTGCACATTTATAATCAGTACATTAAACTATGTAAAGAACATATGTGTATTACATACAGATTAATTGCCAGGTAGTTATTTATCAAATATTAAAATTTGATAGCAATATTCTATTCATAATTAAGTCATAATGTTCATCAATGAGTCACATTTTATAATTTTTAACAGCATATGATATGACATGGAAATACATACAAGGTCTGTCCGGAAAGTAATGCAATTTGTTCATTTCCGCCATTTTTCCTGGTCCGAACATGTTCGGACTTGTTGGAATATGTGGGGGGGGCTCTTATCTTCATATCTTTGCAACCTCAACCTGATCCGCGCTCCGAAATCGTCAGAATCGTAGTAAACGTAAACCTATTATTTATGCCCCTCTCACGACGCATAATGGAGAAAAATATCGAACAACGTTATGCGATTAAATTCTGCGCTAAGCTCAATAAAAGTCTCGCCGAAACCAACCAAATTCTTAAGGCAGCATACGGGGACTCTGCTCTTTCCTATTCTCAAGTTTCCAGATGGTTAAATTTGTTCAAAAACGGTCGGGAAAACATGGAGGATGGCTTCTGCTCTGGACGGCCGACAAGCACCACTATTGACGAAAATGTTTCCCGTGTCCATGAACTTCTTAAGAGTGATCGACGACTGAGTGTTCGAATGATCGCAGAGACTCTCAACATATCGAAAACAACTGTGCACAACATTGTACTCGAAAAGAGATCGCCACTACGTGGCAGCTACACCACGACAACGCTCCCAGCAATACCGCTCTGCGCGTTCAAGAATTTCTAGCCAAGCACAGCTTGGTAACGTTACCACAGCCCCCTTACAGTCCTGACATGGCTCCAGCAGATGTTTTCCTGTTCCCGAAAATCAAGTCTGCCCTCAAAGGATTCCTTTTTGGAACCATAGAAACGATTCAAACCGCCGTGACGAAGGCATTAAACGAGGTCCCCATTAACGCCTTCCAGGATGCGTACCGTGCGTGGAAAAGTCGCTAGCAAAAGTGTGTTGAAGCTCAAGGGAAGTACTTTGAAGAATTTTAAAGATTTATATCAATAACATAAATACATTTTTTTTTACGTACCTAATTGCATTACTTTCCGGACAAACCATGTATAAATACAAATTATATACAAGTTACATATTTCATAAATGTGTATTATAATTTTAATAAATATCGTGGTGCGTGTATACTTTAAATTTTACAGTATAAACTCCTGCTATGTTATAATTTTTTTCATACTATATTTTACATTAAAAAAGATAAACTTTGATTCGTTTTCCTTTTACGTTTCTATAAAAATCCACTTTTATGTTCTACATTATCACCTTTTAATCTTGTACGAGTTCAATATCACATTTTGACCCTGAAGAATATAAATAAAGTGTTAATAAAGAACAACATAACCTCTCCCTTCCTCCCATGCTGTCTCATTCGCTTAATAACTAAACTGTATAAATTATACAATTATAGTTCAATTAAATAATGGGTTCGTTCGTGTTTGTTTCAGGAATAACAACCGTGTTGACGATGACGTTTCTGGGGTTGGAGGCGCGAACCGATCTGCCGAAAGTTCCCTATCCCACTGCCCTGGACTTCTTTGTGTTTCTATCGTTTGCCTTCATTTTTGCCACCATTATACAGTTCGCGGTGGTTCACTATTTCACGAAGTATGGATCCGGAGAGTGTTATTTTAGCACGGATCTGAGCGAAAGTGAATCGTCTAGTGACGAAGAAGAAACAGATGCGAGATCGTTGAAGAAAGAATCGGTAATTTTTACTTTTTTATGTTTCATTTAGTACATTGCACGAAGAATTTCTTATTGTTCTCCAAGGGGGAACTGTTCTGATCCATAGTTCCTTTGAGACTTGTTATTCCCTGAATGATTAGTATACGATATGACAATAAAAAAATTGAGCTTGAATTTAGATATTAAGATGAATTTTGCGATCACTTTTATTTATAAATGTCCATAGATCCAGAAGTGTAAAATCACGTTATAAAGTCTGTGACGAATGATTTTTTCCATCCTGTATTTATTTTGCATTTGTTTCCGTATGGAATATTAGCTTTCGTTTCAAATATGTTTGATATTCTAAGTATACAGGGCGTTTCACAACTAGTGTAGGTTCCCGGAAATGGGTGGTAGAGGACGTGATTCTAAACAAGATTTCACCTTGCATAAATGGGGTATGTAAAACACAATCTGGATTACCAAAATTCATTTTATGAATTATAACCTTCTTAAGTTTAAAAATTACAGTTTATAGTAGTCGAATATGATGGTGAAACGAAATTTCATTCACTTTTGAATTGAACGCAATAGTTAGATGTCCTATCTGGAACTGATTCAATAAATAAACATTTTGTTGCATGTACAGTTTCACAAGTACTCTTTGCCTTGCCAGAAGCTGTCCTTCATTATACATCCTTTTTCCCACTTTTTGCTTCAATTGTCATAGTAGTATTATTACTTTCGACCTGAACCGAATTCTCAATTCCCAAAACATGTATTTACCGACGAAAACTTGCAGTGTCGACAATTATTTTCGAATATATGTTTATTTTTGTTCAACAACTTGTCGCGATAATCTTACAAGGGACATTACCCAATCGACACATGCCGATTTTGATGCGCTTTGAGTATGATATAGAACACAAAAAAATATTTGACATGTATTTTTTTATCGGCAGTCGTCTATGCTGAAGGGATAAAAATAGCTCCCAAAGTTGGGGTTGCAAAACCTATTCGCCTACGCCTAATAATTCCTGAGATATTCAAGAAAATAGGTTTTGCAACCCCAACTTTGGGGGCCATTTTCACCCCTTCAGCATGGACGATTACCGATAAAAAACATACGTGTCAAATATTTTTTTGTGTTCTATATCATACTCAAAGCGCATCAAAATCGGCATGTGTCGATTGGGTAATGTTCCTTGTTAGTATTAAATGACCGGCACATGATGACCACGAGTAATTGTGGAAATACAGGTTCATCGTAACGCAGTTCTACATTCCATGGTAAGACGATTACATTTAAAACCAGGTGGTGCTGAATACCTAAAGCAGTGACTACAGATATAACAAGATTAATTTTGCCTTTGTTCTCGACACATGAATCTGCGACTCGAAAACGAGCGTCATCATAGTATTTAATTATGAAACACTTCGTACTGCAACATTTTAACCCACATTCAACTGCTATTTATACCATTAAATAGATGCTTTCAAATCTGCCTTACAAGCAATTTAGTATTTTCTAACGGCCTGCAGGAAAAAGAAGGCAAATCAGTAAATATGAAAAAGATGAACGGTTACAATAAATAGTAATGTCGATATTGCTGATTTCTACTACTTACCTGGGGTTCTCGAACTCCAATGTGCTCTCGAGAACAAAGGCACGCTTATAGTATATCTTTAGTCAATGCCTAAGTGCTCTATTATCGATAACATCACCCTGCAACCATTACGCTCCTCGTCTCGAATCACATATCCTAGGCTTAGCGATTTTGACGAGGTTTACCCTTCGGCGTCAGAACTTCAGCATCGCTAAACCCGTGACATGCTGAAGCGTAATCGAGCAAGTCATTTTGGTGAGAATGTGACAGATAATCCAAAAACCTGCGGTTGTCAAATTGCAGACATCTTTTCTTAATTTCCATAACAAGGAAAATAATTTAGGTGCTCGATTTAAAATTGCGCCTATAGTTACGACAGTATTAAGTATTTTTTATAATGTTATAACGCGAAAAGAAATTGCTATTAAAAGAACAAAATTGTGGTCATCATTAATATACTACTGTTATAAAAAACTAAGGTGAATTTTTCATTTAAACTTCGCAGATACTAATCATGAAATTATTTTTTGTGTGCATTAGTAGTACTGTCTTTGATATCTATGCATAGTTTTATGTCAATATATTCAATTGCTGCAGAACTACACGTGTTTTTTTAAACATACAAAAGTGAGTTTTTTGATTTTTACTATGTCTGATTTTGTTCAGCAAAGAATTTGCATTAAATTTTGTTTACGGAATGAATATTCTGTCACGGAAATATTGTGGCTGTTGCAGAAGGTCTTTGGTGACAAGGCTGTGTCGCAAAAAAATATTTACAAGTAGTACAAACATTTCAAAAAAGGTAGAGTCCGAGTTCAAGACAAGTAGCGCTCTGGACGAACCATCAACATGTACTGATGAATGCCATGTAAAGGAAATGAAAGATTTGGTGCTTGGAAATCGTCGATTGACAATTAGAGATCTTGTTGATGCTGCGAACATCTCATTTGGATCAACTGAAACCGTTTTAAAAGATATTTTGTACCTCAAACTCGTCAATTCCGCGTGGGACGATACTGCGCCGCCCCACACTGCATTGGTTCTTCGAGAGCATTTCACCAAAAAATGGACCCATATCGTTCCACAACCACCGTATTCGCCTGATTTAGCACTGTGCGACTTCTGGCTGTTTAACAAGCTCAAAAGATCGTGTCCGGAACACTGTTTCGAATCGTCTGATGAGATGAAAGCCGAATCGAAGAAAGTATTGAAGGCCATCCCGGAAATGGACTTGTTTGACTGTTTCGAGGATTGGAAAAAACGTTGGCATAAGTGTATTATGTCGGGTGGGAAATACTTTGAAAGTGATGAGATTGATTTAGAGGAATAAATAAAGATTTTTCACTTTATAAACAAATTCACCTTACTCTTTGATCACAGTAGTAGCGGTAAGAACCTGGATTCAGAAAAAACAATCTTTGCCAATGTTCATATCATTTTTGCATATTGAACATTTCGTATCGCAGACTATCCTTCAGTGAATAACTAAAGCAGAATAAGAAGTTTTGCATTTTTACATACTTCGATAAACGCAGTAAACCAGGGTTATCAATCCACTTAAATCTTTCCTCGCATAAAATAAAAAATTATGTGATTCTTATTAATCCCTTTATTTTTATTATCGTGTTATGTCACGTGGGCTATTAAGACGCAATTAATGGGTGACAGGAAAAGCAGTCAACTAAATTCACCACTGGGAATGTTCCATTCTTCGGTCCTATGCCACTCGAAATTATGCAGTCTGGATGCACCATATTGATACACATTATCACGAACTACCCGTAATGCAATCACATTCTATTAAGATTATATTCACGAATCATTTTTCGACAAAGTTAGTAAAAACCACGTGTAGACCGAATAGAAAAAATCATGAAGATTCGTCGAGATGTTCTAGAGATCGTCGATACACACATCATGCAATTGTTAATTAATTAACTGGAATATCTATAGAAAAATTATCGCACGTGTTGCTGTAAGCGTACAAACCAATTTAGTTGTCGAGAACACGCCGGAAATTAGAATGTCTGAATATAAATCGGAGAGGGCAGCACCTCCCGGACGGTCAATAAGCGTTCAATTAAACAGAATCATGGATCTAGGACATAAAAGAAAGCATGAAACCTTATTTTTACATGGAAAGGCATGGTCTCCTTCGATTCTTGTGAAATTTCGTACGTTTATTAAGCGAGCAAAAATACGGGATACGTTTCCTTTATCAGTTGAGATGCGAAGAGGTGGATCACCCTTCAAAGTTTCACCCGCAAATATTATCTTGAAAACCAACAAAGATATATGAAAATTTTTAATGGGAAAGTTTCATGGTTGTACAATAACAAAATGTAAATAAATTGAACAAAGTGCAATTCGTTCATAACAAAATAATTTGTTATCGTCTTATCTCTCAACTTTTTCAAATTTATTGAATGACAAAAAGTGACGTGCATTACATTCTAAATTGACTGATATACATGTATATATTTATGCAAATATATATGTATATACTTATGCAAGTGACATTACACATACACATGAGACACAAAGACGTACTGTATGGATTTAGAAGAGCCTTAGTAAATACAGGACGATAGGTTAACTATCCCTGAGATTTTTATACGTTAGCCGCATTTTTGTATATTAACCTCATGTCTGACTTACTACTATTTTTTCGATATTTATAGAATGTTTTCTTCGTAGAAAATCGCTGATTCTTTCGAAAATTCCATATCTCTATCAAATTATTTAGAAAGCATGAATTCAATTACTTAAATCTTCTAAATCATTTATCAACGAAGGATGCACTGTGTTTAAGTGCTCTCTCGCATTATTTAATATAGAAACTTTTTAAGAATCTTTCTAAAAATTTTGTAATTTTGATAATTTGTTCATTTAAAAATTTGAAAACCTAGAAATTTAGAAATTTAAAAATATAAAAATACAGAAACTACGAATTTTCAAATTTAGAAATTTTGAAGTCTGGACAATTGTTTTTCACCACAGCTAAATAATATTTCGAAAACTAAAAGAGTCCGACTATCACATGTATAACAAGAAGTTGTTCAGAATGATGACCTTGACAACATATTTCAAGGTGATCGAAATCGGGGGTGGGTCCCTTATTCTAAATATTTACCAAATAATAAGGTACAATAAAAAATTCCAGAATGGAAAAACAATTTGAAATTTTTCCATGTGTATGCAAAGTCTACGAACTTATTAATAACAGAATGATACATATATGTAGTCCTATGTGTTTTTGTCAATTACATAAAATTCTACAAAGTTGATCCTTTTTCATATACGCTTAATCAAAGAGTTAAATCTACTGGAAGCATTTAAACAAATTTGTAGGAATCAAAAGGCTTGTTGAGTACTAGCGAGAAAGTCACGGTCTTATGCGCCGTCTAGTGGCGATGAACGTAAGAGTGAAACCGCCACAAAACCAAGATTACAGAATTTAATAAAATATCAAGAAATTTTTTTAGATGTATTTCATAGCAATTCTACTGATTCTTTTCGAACAATTGTATCTAATTATAGTCTCCCTAAATCAACAGTCTGAAACATTCTAAAAATAAGTACAGGTAACCCACCTATAACACGGTAGATAGGTTCCTAGAAAATGCCGTGTTGTGTGAAACCGTGTTGTATGAGACCCAGAGCCAGTACAAAAAGAGGGGTTACGTTTCGAAAACTTATTAAAAACAAATATTTTTTTAATTCTACATAAATTTGTATTAATTCCTCTTTTCAACAGACGATCCAAGATTTGTATCTTTACTTCTAAAGAAATAAATTTCCTCTTAAACGTTGTTTTTTTATCTTTATCAGACATGGCTTGGGACTGAAACTTAATGTCTTAAAGACGAAAGAATTATTTTTTAACACACCGTGGCTCGACGCAGACTGCCGATCAGCAGCGTGAGACACTTTTGTCTTCAGGCCACGGAGATGAAAAGAAATACTTTCCGCAACACTGTATCTTTAAGACGGCAAGCCTCGCCGCGGCTGTAGAAGTACAGTGTTGTACAGAGGTTTTTGCAATTTTCTTATCGTGTCAGAGCGAAACCGTGTTATAGGATGCCGTGTTGCAGGAGGGTTCCCGCAATTTATGAATCATGTTACAGCGAAACCGTGTTATAAGATGCCGTGTTGTAGGAGGGTTATCTGTACTTTCAAACCATGTTGTTCGGTAAACAGATCGGCAGATGTCGCCAGCATGTTTAGGAATTCACTTTGAACAAAAAATATTGTAGAAACAATGGATGATACATTTCATTCCATTGTCGAGATATGTGTTAAAATACTGATATATTTAGTTATTACGATAGAAAATTGTATTTCTGTTTTGTTGATGAGCTATTCATCCCGGTTTATTCTTCATTTATCCTTCTTCTTCATCCTTCATATTTCTATGCAGATGGGAATAGAACAGTAGCTTAGTTAATAATATTTTTACATAAAAGAAAAATAATGTATAATCTATACAATATAAAGAACATACATAAATGACAGTATATAACGTACGCGATTTAATTTTTAATTTTTTATTAGGTAAAAATATTTGGTAAAATGCCTGGAAATTTTTTATTTGGTAATTATATCGGTATGGTGTGTGTTATTTTCATACTGGAAATGAACGTGCTAATTTTACACACTTTCAAATAAATATTTAAGTAAAAATTAAGTTCGGTCAACACGACTGTTTATACGCTGTATCCATTATCATTATATGATAGAAGTTTAGGAAATAATAGGCATCATTCACTATATCAATTTTATTCGACAGTTAATAATAACGTAGGACTATATATTTTATACAAATAATGTAATTTATTATTAAAATACAAAATACTGTCCATGAAACATCCATGTTTAGTCCATATTAACACATATATTTCGGAAACGGTTTTAAATGTGGAAATATATTTCAAACAACAGTTGTATGATATCAAGGGAGGCATAAGATGGTGGCAACAGTTTGATTTTGGATGGTCCTTTGAAGGTCATATGAATGTCATCTTCAATTTCTTAAATAGAATCCCCCATTTTTTATTGCACATTCTTGTAGCCTTCGTCGAGACGTTTTTAAAATACTATCTATGTTTGTTCTTATTGCAAATAATTTCTAAGATATGAAGCTTCAAATTTGACACATAAGTGACGTAAATTTGATCGTGCAACCTTCGCTGAGTGCACCTTGTGTAATGTCAATGCCGACTGTAGATGGTTAGGCTAGGTTTTGTGAAAACAAACAAATAAAAAAAAGAAAACAAAAGAGCGTTTACTTAAATTTATCAGTAACCTGTCATTTTCAAAAGAACAGCAGGAAGGTGCCACGATCGGTGATTTATTGGTGTTAACGCTATATTTTTAGCAAGTGACATGTAGCTTTGATCACACTAACAATTTCTAATTACGCGTAAACCGATTAGTTAACTATATTTTAGAAGGTACTTATTGAAGAACATATGGTGATAATGAACAACTTATGGTGATAATAAGATGATGCTCCACCGCCATAATTTTGCGTCCGGAAAAAGATTCTTCAGAAAGATCTCTATGTGCTTTCTCACAGTTATTTAAAAATGCAATATATCAAACTCAGATAAGAAAAACACACACGGTTTAAAGAAACATAAAAAATATAGAAATATATCTAGTAATATCTTGATAAATATGTAAAATGAAATGTTAAAATATATACGGAATTGTGCTTTGAATAATGAAAAGCAGGAGATAATTGATAAAATATTGATAAAGCGAAAACTTTCTCTTTTTTTGTATTCGTCTTTACGTAACTATGTTTTACGATTTTTTTTAAATGTAAATGGTTCGTTTGTTGATGCTATATACAAAGTGTCGACGCCTAAGTGTGATAGTACGATATTTCAAGAACTATTGATGACACGAAAAATTGTTTACATGGAAAGTGCAGAATAAAATGGGATCTATATTTTGGCGTAAACGAAATTTTGTTAGTGTTATAAATGTAAAAGATATGATGGTGAAGTTTCATTTTTTAAATGGAAATTTAACTAAATTTAATCAATTTCGCACGCGATAGTGCTTTTCAAGCACGAATTTATTAAGATTTAATGTATTCACCCGATTGTTATTAGTTTCAAGATATAACGCTTAGAAAACTGATTTTCAGCAGAAACTCCTCGATTTAAGTAATAAGTCATAAAAACGGTCTTATTGTTGCGGTAAATGCCGCATAATCGACTCTTGCCTGTCGAAACCTATAGCGAGGGTCTACGGTCAGAACGGCAAGAAAGAATTGTCCATCGCGGTCTAAGTTTTCCGCATCGCGGATGATGTCAATAATTTATAAAGTTGGAACATGTATTTAAATGTTTTAGTTGAAGATATACAGACAACTTGATTTTAATTTCTCAAACTATTTTATTCTACAAAAAATTTATTTTACATGTCTTATGTGGTTCGAAACACATGTTTCTATTCCTTTCAGAAATTCCTTTTCCACGTTTATCAGAATGTCTTTGTTTTGTGATGTGAATGTTTTCACACATAATCTCAATTCTGTTTTTTAAGTCTACTATGCTTTGTTTTATAACTCGTGTTGTAGGATTCAAAATTATTATAGATGAAAAGATATTTACCCCTACCTATCGGTCACCCTTACGAAGTGAAATTATTGACATCATCCTAGATACAGAAAACTTAGACCGTAATGGACAATATTTTCCACGTTTCTTACTCTTTGAATCTGCCGTTTCGACTGTAAATCCCCGCTATCAGTTTCGGAAGACAAAGTCAAACATGCAGCACATACCGCAACAATAACATCGTTTTTATGACTTACTACTCAAATGGCGACGTTTCTGCTGAGTAAATTCTTCTTGAGTAAATTTCCAAGCGTTACATCTTGAAAATTAATATAAATCGGGTGAATACATTAAATCTTAATAAACCGGTCTTGGAAAGCACTATCCTGTAATCTTTTTTATGAGGATGACGGAGAAATAAATTATAAACTCGTATTTAATGTGAAATTACTATTTAGATGTATATGTAAAACAAAAATAAAAGTAACCAACGATGTACAAGTCTCGACGTGTTTCAATCAACTGTCGATTCTTTGAATCTGTGTTACTGCGTAACCATACTCCGTTAAACAACTACGGATTTTCATGCGGAGCCAATTCACTCTCTTACAGTACTAATCCTTTACACTCTGAAAGTTTATTTCGCCATTTAAAATGTCTCCTCAAAGGGAACAGCGGAGTGCAAAGCGTTAATCTATTACAATATATGTATTAATCTCTTGCAATTCGGCCGTCCTGACAATAGACCGTCCTCGGGCTACGCTATACGCAAGACTTAACATTCAACAAAATCATATAAACACATATACACAGTATGTCTGAAAAGTAATGGAACGTTTTAAATTCAAGGAAAACTACTAGCACCATTTATTAAAACAATATGCTATCTGAAAACAGTATTCCTCCTCTACATAACAAACCAATCGTTATTGGAATCGAGCAACGAATTGTAAACTTATAGCGTTTAAAGCGACAGAATATTTCGTCACCGTGTCACAAAATCATGATAGAGCAAAGAGCGACTATTAAATTCTGCTCGGTAAAGCTCGGTAAAACTTTTACAGAAACATTTGAATTAATGAAAAATGTTTATGGCGACGATTGTTTATCCCGTACACGTGTGTTCGAGTGGTATAAGCGATTCCAGGATGGTCGTGATACTTTGGAAGACGACCCAAAATCAGGTTTTGGGTTTTTCTAAATTCTAAACGATTCTAAAGGTATTATACTTCGGGAATTCGTTCCACAGGGACAAAATGTTAATGGCGAATATTATCTGGGTGTTATGGAACGTTTGTGGAAAAGAATTGTTCGTGTGAGACTCGAATATCAAGCGCCGGGAAGTTGGTTTCTGTTGCATGATAATGCACCAAGTCACAGAACTGTCGCTGTTCGTGAATTTTTGGCGAAAAAACAAGTCTGCGTGGTCCAACATTCTTCATATTCGCCTGACTTATCTCCATGTGATTACTTCCTTTTTCCAAAATTGAAATTAGCCATGAAAGGAACGTCTCATGACACTGTTACACAAGTCCAGGCAGCTGTGACAAGGGTGATTGAAGCGATTCCGCAAAACGACATAAAAAAATCTATGTTAACATTACTTGAGCGTGCCCAACGGTGTATTGATGTGCAAGGGATGTAATTTGAATAAAAAAAATTAATTTTGGCAAAATAACTAATACTTTTTTTTTTATTTAAAAAGTTCCGTTACTTTTCAGACATACTTTGTATGTCAGAGCGAGCTGACAATGGTCAGAATTGGTTTAGGGCAGGGGTCGGCAACCTTTCTGAAGTTAAGAGCCATTTTTTTTGCCCGATATGATAAATTATTTTTTTAAAAGGCCAAATATAATTACTAAATCGATAATATGTATTAGAAAAAATAATATGTCCATTATCTGCTCTGAAACATGTATTGATTGTGAAATCAAAACATTCTATTTTGCGTAGTAACAGAGCATATAAGTCAACGTATTAAAGAAAACGGAAACACTTTTTGGTTTTGAGTGTGGCGTCGGTGAGTGTGGTGAGCAAGGTTAGCTAAAGCTAGGTTTACATGCATGCGATCTGCCGCGCATTTTGATGTGTGCGCAGGATTATTACATTTGTTTGGCAATTGCAATATTGCAGTTAATTTTTCAACATGTACTATTAAACTACTTACGAGCCACAAGTTTGATTCTACTGAGCCGTAGGTTGCCGACCCCTGGCTTAGGGCCACTATAAATTACAGAGTCCCTCAGAGTGTTTCGGGGCCAAGTTTGAACGAGACTCGGTCGTTTTCACCCCCTCGCCAGTTGATATTTTTCAGGCCCGTAGTAACGGCGAGATTGTGTTTTACTAAAAAGTGCAAAATGGGAATTGCGTTCCCCATAAAACCTTGGGAAAAGCACGAAACGGCGCATTTTATTAGAGACTTGTTAGAGAAGAACGAAGAGAGAAATCGGACGATAATAATATTTGTAAAATTTCTGTGTAAAGTATAGGTCTCCTTACATATATAAAAACATAATAATCTCTTATTCCTATTTAAGTATTAACATCGCTTGATACACTCGCATGTGTCCATGATCGCATACTTTTTGGTTCCCAATCTCCTTGGTATCGTTTCTGTGTATTTTGAAAACCGTCTATATCCAATATAATACACATATTATTTCTAAGTTTTCTTGTAACAATGTTTGAATTATGGAATCAATTTTTGTGCTGCCCCCTCCCCGTAGTATCAAAATTACGTAACATCACATAGTCTCCTTCGCAATATTCGTAAGGATTTTTATACTTTTTATTGAAATATCGCACATTATAATTCTGAGACAAGCATGATCTTATCAGCAGCTTTACTTCGTACACTTTTAAAATCTCTATTCTTATCAGTCTTAAATTTTTCCAAATAATCTTTGATTTCGTCATTAATTTTACCACGCTGTTGCATGTCGACTTACAATTTACTTGGGATTTCGTCAGTAGATTTGCACACAATATTATTAAAACAATATTCAGCTTCTGATAGTATTTTGTACCAGTATTTCCCAGCATCATTATCAGTCAATTTACTCAACATAGGTGCTATTATACGATTGAATCTTTCCACTCGTCCATTGGCTTGTGACGAGCCAATCGCTACTAGTACGTGTCTGACATTGCATTTTTTCAAAAAATCGCTAAATTCCTGAGATATAAAACACGACCCACGATCTGACAAAATATATTTCGGTCTACTATAATCCTTGAAATAATCGGAAAGACAGTTTATAACCTCAGAAGTAGCAGTTGTTTTCATCGCATACAATGTTACAAACTTAGTGAACGCATCAACTATAAGAAATACATATCGCTTTATTAAATGCCACTTATCAACCGGACCAAAATGGTCTATGTTTGGTGACAAACGGAATGTCCCCTTTTGGAATCGCACGCAACACAGCTTCGGTTTTACCCGCTGTTGCGGAATACACAACACACTTCATACAATTTTTTGTCGCCTTTAATTTTCTGCCTCGCATTAGGAAACCAATAACTTTTCAATATTATATCTCGTGTTTTCTCTACCCCTGACCCATTTCGGCATGATATTAGAACATGACATTTTTCTACATATCTTGCGGTATATAAAAAAGTAGCACTGCATCTTTTTTCTTATATACCAATCCATTTCTCATTTCAAATAAGGGATTCTCATTTGTGGTGGACTGTCGTGTATTGTTAGTAAAGGGTTTTTCCGGTTCTTTGTGTTTCGCAGGGCTGTAAATCGTGTGCAACCGAACTCGAAGCAATTAAAGTAACGATTGCCAGAAGTCGCCACGAGTACTTCGGATTTAGTAGTTTACGTTTCTTTAATAATAAACATCGTTATTTGTTATCTCATCTTTTAATCCTTATTCATCCACGTTCCATTCTAAACATTCTTACTCAATTTGACAAACAGCTAATTTATGTTCAAACCAATTTTCTTCTACAATTAAAATTCTCATTGATCTGGTTAATACATCTACATGCTTCATTTTATCTCTTGGTTTAGGCCCCGCCGTATAATCGTAAGTAGCTAATTCTAAACCAATCTTGCAATTTTCGGATTGATATTCTTTCTCTGTAGCGTTAGCTTAAGTGAGTTACAATCAGTAACTATCTTAAATTGAATTCCCTGTAAGTATATTTGGAACCGTTTAGGTGCATATACAATGGCTAAGGTTTCAAGCTGAAAACTATGATATTTATTCTCGACTTCAGTAATTCGCTTAGAGAAGTGAAATACAGGATGTAACTTTAAATCACTTTTTCTTTGCATAAGTACGGCGCCAAAACCTAATACACTTGCATCACAATGCAACTCCGTCAAATCACGTGGATCATAGATTGCTAAAATTGAGCTGCAACTAATTTTGATTTCCAAACCTCCAATGCATGGAACCCCACTTCCGTAAATTTAAACTTCACATCTTTTTTCGATAAATCATACAACGGTGTTGCACCGTTCAATTATTCCGTTACGCCAAGACATATTTTTGTACATAAAACCATAATTCAGTTTTTCTTAAACTGTTCATAAAATGTTGATATGTTCATAAAACGCTTGAAAATGCGCCAATTTCTTTTTTTCTATAATTTGTTGTTTACATACTACGAATTAATATTTAAAGAATATTGGCCATGATTTTAAATCGAAAACTGAGATTAATAAAAAGAAAGGGGATCGTTATATTTATGCAACGTACTGTACTCACACCCCAGTTAATGCTAAAAAACTCTTAACGACGAGTCAATGCAGTCCCTGAAGCTGTCATGCAACATCTGATCAACTCCCACCCCCACCAGGCAACCATTGTACTCTATTGAGCTACTGATAGCTACACGAAGTACTAACAAGAAGAGTACAACGATGTTTGATTCCCAGATTTAAATGAGATTTTTAATATTAGTACAATTGATCCTTCTGTTTATGAATATACTCTTTATTAGGTCAGGTGTTGAATATTTTTGAAATTTTCATCATTAAGGGGTAACACCACTCTAGGATTTTCAAAAAGTCGATTTTTTTTTTGGCTTAAACAATGCTTTAGGGTCATAGAAACAGAATGCCATTTGATTTATAGTGGAAAACAAATTTTAAAAGAGTCAATTATCAATTTTGCCGCAGCTTCTCAGAGCGCGCATTGAGTACTTACGCGGCGTGCTGCGATTCATGGCTTTTGTATTACTTTTACCATTTAAAATAATAAGTACATTTGTTACCTACGAAACAAACGGTTGTAGAGGAAGGTAGAGGAAGAGGCGAACATCGACCTGGATGGCCAAATGTATGGTGCAGGAATCGCAGATTAGAGGTAAACAAGAAATTGAAGGATTAAAATATTCATAAAACTTTAAACGCGTTTTTCTCGAAACCACTTTTGTCATATTGGGAGGACGGATTTCTCGGTGACTATTGCATGGATCGAATTGAAATTTTTACAGTAGCTTCACAATATCCTCTATGCTAGTACGTAGCCGTTTTTTGATTGAATGTAAACTTTTTTTTTTATAAACAATTCAATGCACATTTTTCATGCAAAAAATCGATTCATTTCTTAAAACATGCATAACTTCTACAAAAATTGATTGAACAAAAAATCCCTACGTACTACCAAGGTCAATTGTATATAGATTATACATTTTTTTGATTTTTTATTCCAAGTCTCACACATGGCGAGAAATCCGTCCTCCCGTGGCGGTGTTTCTACAATAGCAGTTTCCACCGATGGGCTCTGTCGCCCCCATTTTGTACGAAAATGACAAAAAAAAATTATTTTTCGTACTTCAATATGTGTTAAATAAACCCTCTAAAAAGAAATTTTTCCGCTTGTCATACTTCCGAAACAAATTGTCAAATTTAGGTCTCTTTTTCTGGCTCTAAAGTGGTGTTACCCCTTAATGTGTTATTAGTATCTTAAATATGAAAGTGTCTCTTTAAATCGTATGCATGCATCTTTCTATTTTTGGTTATAAAGTGAACTTAATATAATCCCATAGCTTTGTAAAACAAATTCTAATATTGAGCGTGCGTTATTTCTTGCTCCTATTTTAAGAATAAATCGAGTTTTATTAAATGTGTAAGTAAAAATGAATACACGTATCCCCTGATTTACACTAAAAAAAGATTCTTTAGAAAACCGTGTAAATCGAAATTATCGCCTGTTAAAGCAGCAAATATGTATAGTCCAAATGAAATCGTGTTTGGTCTCATTTGGAGTTACCGAATGAAAGTAAATTATTTTCCATCAATTGGTTTAACCCAGACCATGAATGACCTTCGCAATAGATCATTGTATACGCCTTGAAATACTCAGGGATGCCTGCACAAACCCAGGGCAATAACGAACTTACTATCTATCAATAATAAACTTACTGACCTAAATCTATAGGAATTTAATTAATGAATTTAATAGAAACGATTATAATAATTATAACAACAACTCTACACTTTTAAACTGTAAAATATTATTAACTTTATTATTATTAACTATGCTTTAACAAATTCCATAATGTGCACAACTCAAAGACTTATCACCGACTCTCAACTCTTTATTTTTTAATCCATTACCTCGTAACGGAATCGCGAAAAACAAAAGATTTAATACATATCGAATGATTCAATCGATTCACCTTCGTACAACTTTATCGCATTCACGACGCCAGTATCGGCGACATCATCCTTAACCCCTTGCAGTATTTTGACGAGTCTGACTCGTGACGCACTCGCACTACAATTGTGACAAATCTTACTCGAATTTTGAATACACTTCAATTTGGTGTCCAAGTCCAGTTATAATTTGCATAGTCAAGAATTGCTGAATACAGGACTGACATAATATTTCAACTTTCTTTGTCTGTTTTAATATTATGTCTGTATTAGTTAGTTCTGACTGACGCACCTTACAAATAAATCATTGTGCAAGGGGTTAAAACCCTACGCTACCCTACAAATCCAAGTCAATAATAAACTTATTGACCTAATATTAGCCTTAAACCCAAGTCAACAATGAACATATTAATGTACTACTACCATTACTACTCAGGTCAGTAATAAACTTAAAAGAATTACTCATAGAAAGTGATCCTATTCGAGAAAAGCTTGTTTTAATACCACTAATAGCACGAAAATGTATAGTGTTGCCGTTTGTTGCAGACATCGCAGACACAAGCAAGAACTTCAGAAAGCCTAGCTGCAAAGGGGCAGCCCAGTCGAAATTTTACAATGAACGAGGATGGCATGATCGAAGTGATTCCGCTGTCTGCGTTTCCAGAACCCATCAGGGATCCTGGAATGGGACATTGGCAAATGTCCTGTGTCACCTGTAGTCCTGCTCCTCCTCGTCAATCCCCACCACCTACGAAAACGTCTGGAAAGAAGCGTCGCAAAAGAACACCTAGATATAATTCTGTTTCGAAAATTGACCGTGCAAGTCGCATCATGTTTCCTGTGTTCTTCTTAGCAATCAATGTATTCTATTGGTACGCGTATCTGTCAAGGAGCGAGCGTATTAATTACTATAACGTGAACTCGAACGACACGTGAGGAAAGCTAATTGCCAAACAAAGCAATCCCATTCATGTCAAGGAAGCTCAAAGAAGTTCGTTTCGTTGATCGACCAATTTATGATACAATAAGCGAGCGTGTAACAGTAATTACAGTAAAATCTCTCTACTTGGCAATACCTCGAGACCGACGAGTGTCAGCTATAGAGTAGGCAGTAGAAGTATTCAAATGTTTTATCCAAATGTGTGATAAGGAACGAAAACATTGAACGAATGAAACAAGAATGCCAAGCATAGGTCTGTGAAGAAAGAAAACTGTAATGAGCGAGTGAGAAGTTCTTGTTGATTGAGAATAGCAACTGTCAAATGTAGTACAATTACGTGATTGCAAATAGTCATTAATATTTCGTCAGTCTGGTATACACAAGAGTGGAGCATGAACCGCAACGAAGATTTGTTCTCAACGAAGCATGAAAAAAATATCGCTGCTTTTACTTGTTTACTTGTATCAAATGAAAGCATCGATGCTTATCAGGTTTCGACGTAAAAATATGTGCCCTACTTGTATCAAATAAAAATTAACACAATGTTCTGTTTATTAAACAGCAGGTCGATATTTAACTTCAGATTTACAAAAGGCTAAACTAAAACATTTTTTTGCCGTCAAAAAGGTATCGGAACAGAAAGCAATGTTGTTAAAAGTACTTGAAATACATAAAGTATTGAAATGTATCGATTAAAGTATTTACTCTCCGCTTGTACGGATTATCCTGATCCACGGAAATGGTACTTATGTGATCTAGTTTATTATTTACGTTATCCTTCAGTTTCTGTAACATAGAAACTTCAAAAACGTGTGGTTCCAATATGGTTCGTGGCTTTTATGTATTATCGTGAGTTATTCATGAGATATGGTTGAATGGAAAGGCAAGGGGAGCAGTTTAGAAAATATACAGCGAAATAAAGAGCTGAAACGTTAAATTACGCAAAAAAATGTTTTTAAAGTATCAATATCAAAACTGAAATCCGAAAAAATATAATACGCGTTTCTGACTGCCATGACGTCAATCGGAGTTTTAATGCTTTGATATCACTATTGTAAGAAGATCGCTGTGCACTTTTATGTAGACTTGGAGAAAGGAAACAAATTGTTGTATGGAACATGTTACATTCAGGGTGAAATAACATCCGAAGTCATATACAGGGTTTACTACATAAAATGTCTCAAATCCTTTGCACCAAAATTATAGCAAATATCGATTTCGTTTTTGATTTTTAATGAAACGGAAAAGCGGCAATCATTTGATTTGCCACAAATTATTTTAAAGTAACTAATCCAAAGTTAAAGAGTGTTAAGTTTATTTTATTGTTACAAAATGACTCTCGCATCACATACAGTCTCATTTCGCCCAAAGACTATATCACCCATGTAAAAAGTATTAAAATCTGTAAAATATGTATTAGGTTGGCAAGTACAAAATATTTTTATTTTTATTGTGTTGATATCTTAAGCGAATATCAGTCTGTATGCAACTTCTAGAGAAAAAATAAATGTAATATATCGTACATGTGAATATTACATTCACCGAGACAAATAAAAATCTTTTAAATTCAAATCAAAGAAGATTTAAATATAATTAATACCTTGTCAAAGAGAACTCTTTATCTTTCTAAATAGAGGATCATATTAATTTTCTATTGTACAGGGTGTTTCACTGTACGTGGTGTTACGAGCTGGAGGGGTACAGCCGCGTGGCTGGGGGCTGTATTAGGTTATGGTGTTGTTACTAGGCTAACTCAGGTTTGTTAATTAACCTGAGCGCCAAAGGAAAGTAGACGCGTGTCACAGGAAAGGTCAAGGCGTGGGGATGAGCCGACGTATGGCTAACGCCGGGTGCCCCAGAAAGTGATATGTGAACTAGCCGACGTATGGCTAACGCCGGGTGTCACAGGAAATGTTAGTATTAGAACTTGTAACGTAGATTTGACGGTATACCTCGAGCGGCTAAGATACACCGACTGGTGGGTTGTTTGGACTTGTGTTATAATCAATTGAGGCGAATAATTAAATATAAAAATCAATAATCAAGTATATTCTCCCTGAACCGGGTTCTACAAGTGTTGCAGTGTACGTGTCGGTTGAAGGTGACTCTAATATGCAAGAGTTTAAAATATTACTTTGATTCGAATTTACTGAGTTTGAATAGTTTCGACTCTGACAAAGCGTGAATCTAATCCTGCCTAGTTTTAACGGAAAACGAGCGAAACGGGGACCCAAGAGTATAAGTCAAATAAAAATGCCTAACAGCAATTATACGTACTGTATGGTAAATGTAATTCTCGAAAGGGACTTTAACCCGATCTCGATTGAAAGACTCTACTCTAAACTTGACGTGATAACCGTAATAGAACTCGGACAGAGCTTCCGCGTTAGTCTACGTTCAAGAATTGACTGGGCCCAACACGTCTTCTCTACAACCCTTTTTATACCCGAAAAATGGGTGGAAAACGAGTAGTGGTGGAAACGGTGGGAACGGATCAACGCGACGCTTTCATCTAACGAATTTTCATCGCGTTGGTCCGAAGACGTTAGAGATTCTTGGGCGCATCCTAATAAGGAAACCCTGGTAGCTGGGAAAGCTAGGCAAGACTAGACTCTATCTTCGCGGTGGTCTTACTCTAGTGGTCTTTCTCTAGTTAGCCTAGTAACTCTGCTCGAACACCCAACTCCAAAATAGAAAAGTCATTGGCGTATGTAACAGTGGCATTCTATGTATACGAATACAATTACCACTTTTGGTTTTGTGTATTTTCTATATTTGTTTTTACATCACTCAGTGGTAGCTTATAGAATAATTACAATTTAATTTAATTTTTGTAAAAATATTATTTTTTCCGAACCTTTACATAAATTTGTAGGGTTAAAAAACAGTATAAGATTTGCTTCGATCATTATTTAATATCTTCTGTCATTTACGATTTATAAGTAGTTATATAAATGGGCCTGGTAATAATAAAGGAGTTGATTTTTCTCCTAAAGTACAAAACGAGTATGAATGAATTCTAATTATATTCTTAGATATATTTAATAAACAATTGTATAAAGTTTCATCAAAATCGGAGTGTATTAGTCACCGGGATTCCCTTGTAAATGTATGTTACTATCATTTATGACTTCGTAAAATGTCTGTTAAACTATAATTGTTTACTCAAGATTCTGCAGTTTTATTCTAGATTTAGTAAAAATGTTAAAATATGTAATTTTACAACGGAAAAAATGTGTACCATATCGAGTGTTTGTAGAGGAAAAGTCTATGAGTGCTTATAGAGAGTTCTATACCAAAAAGTCACATAGTGTTTCAAGTAAAAATACCCTAAAAAGTTAAAATTGTTTTATTTACATACACTCATATGCGATGATATTCATGTTTTTAAATTACTTTTTCAGAGTATTTGTAGCTCTGTATTATTTTTCACAGAATTATTGACAATTTTATTGCTATTTTATATACGTTTATTATTTTAATTTTATTTATTTAAACTTAGTTTAGTACTCGGCCCGCAGTGGCCGAATAGTTATATTAATTAAAAATGTTATAGATTACATCACAAATGACGGTTTTGAAAGGGCCTTTAATATTTTCGAAAAAAAATTAATTTTCGCATGGATTCCGATGATACATATCCTAAAAATATTTTATTGTAATGTATATCTGCTCGTTTAAAACTGCTATTTTTTATATATTAAAATCTAATTGCATTTTTCTGTTAAATGTAAGTACTTGAACGTACTTGAAACGTAATTAGAAGTTGATTAGTTTCAGTAACTTGCTATGAAGCACCATGTACAAATATTGACTAAATTTTAATTTAGAAAATACAGAATTATTGACTTACTTGTTTGCACAATAAAAACATTTAATTGTTTTTGATGAATAGAATATAAAAATGCAGGCTTTAACTTTAGAAATCCACCCGTTCAACAGTTATGTGTATATAAAGATGAATATTTTTAGCATATTTGAGAGATTATTGTGACGCCATATTAACTTTCAGATATAATTCACCCAATAAATGAAATCAGTATATTAAACTAAACTTAAACTTGAAGTATTTAGTTGAAACATTTTTTTATTATTTATAGCTGAATATATTTCATGAGAAATATTTTTCTTAAAACAGTTATTTCATAAACACCAGAATTGAAACAAACGTATTTTAAGTTTAGAATTACTTCATTAAATGTTTAAAATTATATGCGTGGGAAAAAAGCATTTTTTCAAAAAAGGTTCATTTTCTCACTCTCAAACGTAGCTTGGTATGTTGATAAATAAAATTGAAATATTTCTAGATACGTACTTACTCTTAAACTTACTTTGAACTGAATTTAATTTGTCTCCTTGTTGTGCCACTCTACTTAAAAAGATAAGGAGTCCTCTTCAACTTTATAATAATTGCCTCAAAATTATTTGTTGCGTACTAAATAACTACTTTTTTGGCTCCTTTAATTCAACAAAAAAGCAATAAAATCGATATCTACCAGGGTGTTTCATAACACGTGTGACCGACTTCAAGAATAAAAATTATTCGATAGTGATTTTATACACATATTTTTTCATTTAATTTTTAAACTGCGACACGGTTAAAACATTTTCTTTTTACGAAAACTAAGATTAGAAAACTGAAACAGGGCACTAAATATTTTAAAATCAAATGTAAGAAACTCCCAATTGAATTATTGATATTAGAAAAAAAAAACTGGTATACTAAGGTTATGCATATGTTACATTAAATAAAACTTATTAAAAATAATAAAGTTACATGAATTTACAATCGACATAAAGTTACAATGTTGGTTAAAGAATAACAGCTGCATACCGTCGAATGTAAAGTTTGCACTAAATATATCGCACGTTTATTAATTTTCTGTATTATTAATAATATTTTTTTAATAATAATTTCATAGGTAGGGGACCTTGATAGAAATTTTGAGATGAAAAATTCAAAACTTCCTAATATGTATTGGCAGCCTTGTTCAACTGCTTATTGTACAATAATGAGTGTCGAATACACAATTGTTTTCAACTAGTCATAGAAATAAATACTTAATAGATGTAACAGGTTCTGTGCAATTAATTCATTTCGAAGGAATGTTTTATTTAGAAACTTTGCGGCCAAAATGACGTAACGAACCATTATGCACATATCACATGCGATATACGTCATTTAATGAAATAAAGTCAAGACACAAACAACTGTTCGAATACAAACTAACAGGATAGTCGTACAGGATAGTCATTTGGAGTATTTTTTGTTAAGATAAACTGACATGAATTTTGGGGACATGAAAGTGGTTGTAACTTTGAAGTATTGTCGGACACATGTTTATATAAACTTTTATCCAAATCAGACGTTTATATCAGATTTTTGTCATTACTTTATGTCTCCTGTCCATTTTTGGATTAAGTCTTGCATGTTATGAAACACCCTCTATATCACTTTATGTAACCCATTCTATACAGTCGGCTCGCAAAGTAAATTAATGCATTTTAAAACCGAATGTTCTTTTTTAAACAGGATTAAACGACTTGAGTTTTTTCATGTAGCCAGAAGAATTATATGTTTCAAAAAACATAGTTCATAAAGAGCACAGCCGAATGAAACAATGAAAAGCGTATTCAAACCGAATTTGACATGTAATATATCATTCGACAGTTTGTCAAGAATAAACAATTTATGCCTAGTTTTAACTTTTTATCTCTATTGAATCAGTAGTAAAAAGACAAAACTGGAAAATCACTTGTTTTGCGCAATTTCTCACAAATTAATCTATGAAAAACTTTGTTCAAATTTAAAGACATTTTAGTTTGTGCGGGCCACATTATAGAACTTTTTAAATTTTTTTAAATTTTTTGAACGCTGTAAAATGACGATCTTGCATTCAAGAAGTCGCATATCTACTTTCATATTTTTTGAGTGAATACATATTATTGATTCTATTACTATATATTTATTTCAGATGTTGCGGTTACGTGCGTCATAATTAAAAAAATCAATAACCAACTTTTTACTTGTTTTTTGCGAATTCGAGTAATTTAGGTGAACTTTTGTATATTCTTTACAAAATAAGTATTTTATGTATCTTTAAACAATTTTATATAGAGCAAACCGTTGAAGTCAAGACAACTAATTAAATCAAATTAATCTAAAATTACATTGTTCATATCCTAGAATGTTCAATAGATTTCTAACAGAATTAGTGCTTCTGCAGTAAAGTAACAATCCGGTAAGCCGCCACAACCTTTTTATACGTCAGTTCGAAACTAACTTAGATTGAATTTTTTACGTAAATTACATTTTTTGAATTTCCAACTATATGGTATTAATCTATATTTGCGAATGAATTACGAATGTCATTCCGCTGAATATAAAAGATAAAAATTTTAAACGTAAATTACTCCGTTAATTTGGAGAGTTGCGCACTATAGTTTTGCAAAATTATTACTTTCGTTGTACTTTATAATTGTACGAAGTTTTAATTAAATCGGTGTTTCGAATGTCGTGAGATAAATTTTAAAACCTCCCACTATTTTCTGCGCGATTCCGACTAATTGCAACGTTTCCAAAGTTATTAAAGCACGTCACTCAATAAACTAATTCTTCTAACTTCCCAAAAAAACTAAAGTCGTTTGTTTCAATTTAACAAACATTCTTCTGTTTTAAAACTCTGTAAATTGCTTTCCGAACCGACTGTAGATAAGAACGGATCGTTAAACGAGAACTTTTGTTGCAGATGTCTTTCTAGTGCGGACAGGAGCACAAAAACGCTCATTGAGCGGCATCGATGTCGATCTTGTGTAGGAGCTTGAGTCTACTCTACTAGTAGCTCTCTGTAGGTCAGTGCTGTCTAAGAATCTTCCCTTGTGGTAGCGTTCTTATCGCTCGTGGCAATGTCGTACAAGATATTTAAAGCGATATCTCCATTAAATGAAACTTTCCAGGCCGACTGTTTATACAACGCGTTGCATAAATATACCATCCCCCTTTGTTTTTATCCGTTTGAGTTATCAGCTAAAAATTATGCACAATATTCTTTAAATATTAATTCGTGGTTTGGAAACAACAAATTATAAAAAAAAAAGTATGACGTATTAATGGAAATTAGCAGTGTACACTCGCTACGCGAGTAAAGTGAGTTTATTGTTTTTTGTTTTTTTTACTGTTTTTATTATCGTTATTACTATTAAACGTTTTTCTCGTTAAGAATAAGTGTCTTAACAAAATGAAAGAGAAAAAAGTTTTACTGTTCTTTATTGCCGATATAATAGTGTGTGCATTTTTTTTATATTTGCAATATTTTTGGAGGAACGAAAATGACCCATAATTTTTTAAATGGAACTATATAGTTTTCCTTAGATAAATCGGTTCTCTGAAATATTCTGAATAAAAAAGTATTAGGGTATAATGGTAAAAAAAACGATAATTTCTAAGATATTTTAAGTTTCTTTTTTAACATAGTATGCCATCTTTGACATCACCTTGTTCATCAGTGATAGTGGATATCAAAAAAATAACACAAACTTGCACACCTGTGGCCATAGACGAACATTTTGATACCATATGTGTAGGGGTGCACCTTGCTATCTTCTCACATAATTGCCGGCTGGAAACGGCTAAGCCGTTTTATATAAAGATATTTAGCAGATACGTATAAAAACTCATTGTCAAGCGTTTCATAAATATTTCAACCGTTTAAGAAAAACTGTTTTATGTAAAAAATATGAAACTTCATAATTTATAATGTTCCCACCGCCGCAAACTATATTAAAAATTCGATTTGGCATAATACCATTAAGATTATTGGATAATTTTACGCAACATTGTTCTTTGTATCAGCTATTACAACTTTTAATTCATCTACACTCCCATCTACAAGTATTAAATCACTCACCATTTTTTGCTTTATGTTTAACCAAATAATATTAAATACTTCCGAAATTGTATTAGTTAATAATTTATTACGTCCTTATATTGAATGCAGTTTTTAAATATTCGAGAATATTCAAAATTATGTGTATAAGGCTTTAAATTTTTGTATTAATGTCCTCACTGCAATAAAATTTTATAATTCTGTCTATCATGTAGGTTCTAAAATGTCTAAACACTTGATAAACTGTTCGAGGAAGGATCGAATATATTCAATGTTCGAGAGGATGTTTAGGTTACGTTGAGGATTGTTAAATAACTCAACGCGATTGTAAACTATTAAATTTATAGTTTATTTAAAACTTGTGCAAAGGAAAAAGCCCGAAGGCATAAAAAATCCTTGATGATATATTTGGAAGGGAAAAAGCCTAAAAGCATAAAAAACCCTTGATTTGTAAATTAATCGCCATTACAAATATCGATATTGTGTGTGTGAATGTGTCGCGTGTGAAAATGATAGGTACGTGTACACGAAGGTCGGGCGCCCGTCAGCGATTAATTAATCGCGTGACATCGGATTTTTGTTCTTAGGGAAACAGTTCCCGTTAGTATGTTTGATTTTGATGATACGAAAACCATGCTCCATTAAAGTTCCCAGCGCGAGAAACGTTCAGATGATGTGTGATTGCCAGGAATCACTGTGATGCGGAAACCAGGTTTTCGATGGAAAATCCCACGCTGGGAGACGTGTAATGATTCCCGGCAGAGCCCTGAGTGTAATGTTAACGCGAATCGTGAAATTTCAACGTTGCAAGGAAATTGACTGAACTCGGTACAAAAAATACGACTGTTCGACCAATCGCGACCGATACTTGACGATGAGTCCCTCGCCGAGGAAAATTCCCTCACCGATTTTTCTTTTATTATTTCAGATACTCTGCTTTCTCTGTTGCAAGGTTCACGCACCCATAAACAATAGAAAAGCGGAATAACAGTTAAGCATTTCCGCGTGATATTCAAAAATCCTCTAAAAGGTAGAGGAAAGCATTAATTATTCCTTTCCTAATCGCAGAGTTTTATGTTTATCTCAAGAAAACACATTTGAAGGGCGACATAAACGCTTCCTCTCACCATGACTACTCTTACTAATATACTCAGCAATTTTTTAACTATTTGTTTCACAATACAACCGTGACCTTCGCTTTCGAAGTAAAAAGCATCGATTATGACTTTTTCTGTCTTTGAAAATTCTTTACCACGAAGCATTTCACTTTCTAAGCTTTATAAACGAGTCTTACGAATGTAAAATGAAACAAATAAAAGTAACATAATGAATTTGTTTACATATAAAGCTCGATTGAGACTAACACAAAGAGAATGTACAACGTTGATATATTTGTGAAATGCCTAAAAATCAGGTTTCATGTAACCTACTTTAATAATTACGTTAATATGGGAATTTTCTTTTACCCATTTATTCTTCACGCACTACGAATTGCTATTTAAGGGGGGCAATACCTTTAGAATCTTAAAAAATTGCAAAATTTTTTTTTCTATAAAATGTTAGTGCAACATCCCAAAAATATAGTCTCAAAATTTTAAAGCCTATTACGGAGCCCTTTTGATGTTATGGCCGATTATCATGACTCATGTCTGGTATCGCGCCGCAGATATTCACGCGCTCGGTGCGGAGGGATATGTAGCAAATTTACTATTATCATGCCATTGCTGTGTTTGAAATTTTGTATTTTTACGGAGAATGAGCTTATGCAGAAAAATCAACTTTACGAGTAAGCCGAAGGATTAATATATGGCGCAGGAATCGCAGATTAGTTGGTAAATCATTGAAATTATTCAGGTTTCACTTATCGAAACTTTAAACGCATTTTTCTCAAAACTACATTTTTTAAATTGGCGTGACTGATAACTCAAAAACTAGTTTATCAATCGCGCTCAAATTTTTTGCACATATCCACGACAATACTATCTAACATATGAACCTAAATGTACGAAATAAATTTAACATTAAAGTCCTTTTTTATTGCAAAATATTGCGAAAATTTTCAGTAAAATTCAAAGTTTTTCTTTAAAAGCGCGCCATCTCTGCAATTTTCCATATTTTGCACATTTCTTAGGTTCATCTACTAACTGTGAATGTTAATAATCGAAACATCGTTCGCAAACTTGTTTCAGACCAATGTAACTAAAGCTAGAAGTCACGCCGTTTCACGAGACGCGCCGAAACACTTCCAGGAAAGACTATCATAATTCCGCCATTTTTAAATATTTTTAAAACAAGAAAATATGTTGTAATAGGCAATAGTTATAATAAATTATACCTGAAATTTCGAAAATACAAGACAAAGATATCCTATACAAAAAAATTCACAAATATCAGCTTATTTTCATCTATCTAAAGGTATTGCCCTCCGTAAGGAATTTTTACCATAATTTCCTTTCAAACGCTCAGATCACTAAAAATTTGAGGAGTAATTTATGCAATGCAGTGTACTACATAAGCAAACCACCGAAAGAAAACGAAAACTTAGTTTGTCTGTTCTGACAGCCGATAATTCTATTATGACGCAGATTTTAATTGTTCAATATTTCCTCTAAAATCAAACATACTCGTTTTTAAATAAAACTGTTCAAAAAAGTTGTGTAAAATATGGATAATGAAAGCAGTATAAGGCACAAAATTACAAATTAATTGTCACTGTCACAGTGATCGACTGTCAGAATTAAATAAATTGCAGACGATAAATGTAAAATGTAAAACATTCTTCGCGCCCACTCAATGAACCTTTCTGTTAATATATAAGGCAAATGACCTCATTATTGGAGACATAAGAACGTGACTGTTTTAAAAATAGTAATTTTTCCATCGACATATGCAGCTTTTTGATAAAATGACGATTATTGACTGTTGGTCCTTCTAAGTTTCTTAGTAAGTCAGTCGTTTATTAAAAAATTATTAATGAAAATTACATTTTAACTAATGTACCCCTTTAATTGACCACAACAATATTTTATAATTATATAAACAAAATTAATGTGCTCCTATTATTCCATCGTTATTTACGGGTTTTATATTAAATTTAACAAATTACCATAAAGATGCATACATTTTCTTTGTGAAATTAATAACATTAAAAACGCATGTATATTTAGTTATTTTTATTCAGTAACTTAAAATCTGTAATTATACTTGCTCACAAACACCCTAAAACGAAAATTTAAAAAAATAAAACACAGCTGCAATATTTTGTCCTCCACTAATGGGAACATTTACCTTAAATTTGTCATTTTTGTATGGTTCATTTTTTTCTATAATTCAAAACTAAATCATATTTTCATACATTATCAATAATTTTAATATCACCTTTGGAATTGTTGAGATATTTTAATTTTTGATATTGTGGATACTGCTGCCATGAACAATTAATATTAACAAGTATGCTAGTGTTAAACTTTGGAGGACGGGTAACTTATTTTTAGGCTTCAAATAGTGTTCATTCTAAAATATATACAGGGTTTTATTGTTCGACAAATTCAAATTTAATATTAGGATTGCGATTCGACAGTTTATGATTAGAAAAAGTAGAACATTTTTTCAGACAAAAGAAATTGCATATTCAGAGATTGTGCCAAATTACTAAAACAAAAAGAAAAAATATTGTTATTTCTTTTCTTATTATTTTTACCATTATTATTATTTCAAACATTACTAAATGTATATATACATAAATATAGTTAATAAAAATATTTTTGTCACGAAAGTTCCTACTTATATATTTGTTACCATTTTTTACCTCGAAATTTTACGAAAAAGTAGCCAATTTCCTCATTTAACACTCACAAGGAAAGTTTACCCAGTGTTACTAATCAACTTTAATAAAACTTATACAGTACAAAATATTTGACTCGTGTTTTATTTTGTATTTAGGGGAAAAACAATTTATTGTTCTTCAGTGACTAAAATTGTAATCTTTAAATAAATAGATATTTTACAAAATAGTTTGCGCAGTCAAATTTGACTTGACTTTCATATTTTGACATTACAAAACAACAAATTTTCATATACATTTTTATAACACAAAAAGTTTTCAAGAGACTAAAAAAAATATATTTTCCATCCCTTTGGAAACTACTTCACTAAATATGGAGGATTGTCAATGAAAGAAAAGGATAACATATTTTTTTAAAAACTGCGTATTATATAAGTTTCACTAAAACCTGTTATTAGTAGTGGGAAAACCTTTCTTGTAAGTATAAATAAATTGAATTATATTCACAATTTCATGACGATTCTATGCAATTTTTTTTTATTAGTACTGGATGGGAACTCTTTTTTAACTTGCAAAGATACGTAATTTTTACATTTCAAAGCATGAGACCCTTAAATCGTTCACGGGGGAAAATGACTAACTATTTTTTGATCTTTTTCTTTATAATTTTAGTATCAAAATATTGTATTACAAAAGGAATAGAAAAAGAAAATAAATCACATTTTTGTTTTATGAACGTAAATTAGTTTTTAGCCAACTAAATTGATTCGAAATTTTGTTAAAAAATTTCTTATGTTCGAATTAGTCTTGTTTGAAATTTGAGAACAATCTTCAACTTTTAGGTTTACCTAACTATAATCATTTTAGAAAGTGAACGACTCATATACAAAATTTCTAACTCGAAAATATAAAAAATGAGACAAAAACCATGCCCGTCCCCTAAAGAATAATAACCACATCGAATACAGTTACATTCCAATAACTTAGAACATAGTATTTTGTAAATCTGTTATGACTGTACTGTAATTGTATTAATAATAGTTGCATAAGTTTGGAAATAACAAATTAGAAATAGAAGTCCTAGAAATCGTGGATTTACATTAGACAAAAGAAATATTACATAGATCTTATTATTAAGTAATAAGTACAATATTCGGAAGTCCAAAAATTGTTTTAGAAGAGCTGTCTACTCGAGTTCACGTTGATTAAGAGGTCTGTTTAATACCTCAGGCACACAAGTCGACAGGGTTAGTTATTTAATGTTACCACATAACGCGTTCGGTGATAGTAACAATATGGCAATAATATTTGCGATACAAATATTCGAATAAAAATAATTATAAAGTTTATATTTTATGAAACTTCGACATCGTCTGTATTTTTGAAAGTGGGGTGTTACGTTTGGAGTACTTTAATTATTATTATTTGTTGTACGTTCATTTTTCTGTCAGAAAGATCACGTTCTTACGTTTCTGCTCTGAGAATCTGTGAAAATCTTTTATTAAAAGCGATCCATTCAAGTTCAGTGGCTGAATAGAGGGAATATTACGATGTCTGACATCGTTGCCCGAGGCTTATCTCTGGCAAACTGTAGCACCCTGAAGGTTCAGGGCATCGTTTGAACAAGTCTGCTGTAAATAGTGGAAAAGCGTTATATGGATAAATGATACGGATGAAATGGCAGATATATCTACAACTATATGTATGTAGGAAGCAGGATCGCCACCTCTCCGGTTTTCGTTCGCAGAATTCGAATTTTAAAACAGATCTGTGAGTTTTACTAGGAAGATCACGGAGGTGGTAGACAAAATAAGAATAAAAATGTCACGCTGTATTGATTTTTATGGAAACGAGAAATTAATATGTGTATACAATTATATTTAATTATTTGTTTATTTATTTTTCTATTTTATTTTTATTATCAAATTATGTGTGCGTTATACGGTCAGTGTTAACAGTACATTATATTAAATAATTTTAAGAGCATATCAAAGAGGCACATGTTTCTTTTATATACGCAATAAAGTTATTTCAAAAATTAATATTTTTAAGTTCTCAATTATTTGTGATTAAAACGACTGCATATTTGTTTCTTTGGATACTTCAGAACAAACCTTCTTCCTTCCTTCTTTATACATTATCTTTATCTACAAATTTATAAGAAATCTCTGTATTTGATCGGATTTTATATTAGGATAAGGTGGCAACAATGCTAGTGATAGATTATGAAGCGCTTTGAATTGTTTTAAGTAAGGTAAGAGTACCAGTAGTTGACACTGTACCAGTACTTGACACTTTTCAAAAAAAGTAAAGAAATAAGGAAACCACAAGTTGGAATACATCAAACCTTATTAATCTGTATAATGTTGCACTTCAGCTGCTTAATTGCGAACTACTGCGCATATCCGCCATTCAAAAGTGTCATATCAACCGATTAATCAAACTTGCGCACGGCTCTTACGATTTTTCAGTGTTTTCTTATATAAATCGCTAAGGTTTGGTTAAAATGTAAGTATTGTAAGTTTGTATTATTTAATTATTATGAATAAGAAAGACATTCGTTTATGTTGTTTGAAATTCAAAAAGAGGTTTATTTATTAAAATTGGCAACAAACAATGCTAAATTGTTTAAATTCACTCCGTGTCAACTATTGAAACTTGTAATCGTCTATTATTCAGTAGTTGACATGGGGTGTCAACTGTTAAATTACTACGTGTCAACTACTGACTTTGTCCCTCTGTCATTTTTGAGATGCCTTCTACGAAGGATAACTTCATAAATTATACAGAAGTGACTATATTTTTGTATTTTCCTACGAAAAAGAGTTGTTCCTGGGCTTATAATTGCTGTGCCTGAAACGTCTGCAACCATTTCAGCAATGGCAAAATGTGATAGACTGTGAAAGTGGCCAGAAAGAATGGATAAACTAGATTATGAATGGGAAACAGTGCTGTTTCGTATCAACGAACCCATTAAAATGAGTAGAACCAGAAATGTGTATTCAGTTACCAAACTAAGTTAGATTTTTCGTGAAAGTAACTTCTAATTATTGAATATTTTTTTTGTAAACTTACTCAAGAATAATATTTTTAAAACGTTCAATAAAATTCTGTATTCATACATTATCAAGACTAGTTCATTAATTGGATTTTCTCCCTATGTCAACTACTGACACAAAAGGATGTCAACTACTAAATTTTTTGTTTTCGCTGGGTGTCACCTATTGAATCAAATTTTATGTTTAGAAAAAAAAAGAAAAAAAATTTACAACCGCCATCAGGAATTAATACTTGTTGTAATATAATAGAAGAATAGTTTGTGCAGCGACTGCTAATCATAAATTTTCCATAAAGTGAACTTAGCCTGAGCTATGTGAACAAATAGACAAAAAATTCCTTAAAGTGTCAACTACTGGTACCTTCACCTTATGTGATGTCAATATACAAAAAAAATTTGTTATCACTTCGAACTTTATTCAAATTCTGAAGGTTCTAAAATTTGTCAACTCTTTCAAGTACTGAAATATTGCAGATTGAATAAGATCTTACAAGTCTTGAAAGTCTTGAAATCTTGTGAGTCATACAAGTCTTGAAAGTCTTGAAATTTTATAAGTCTCACAAGTCTTGAAAGTCTTACACCTCTTTATAGACTTAAAACAGTTGGAACTAAGATAGTTTACGAGTTTGGCCTCATAGCAATTAAAAAGTTGGTTAACTCCATTCGTGTTGCCCTTTCTTTGTATCTGTATGTATACATAACGAAGGAGAGAAAGGTTAAATGGCCGATTGCGACATCTTCTCCGAAAAAAGAAAGAGGCTGATGTCTTACCCTAGAAAAACTAGGTTTTCCCCGTCCCACTTTCCATGGAGAGAAAAAAATTAAATTACAATTGTATTAACTGATATTTTGTATGTAAAAACAAATATAATATATGTTTAAAGTTATATCATGAAATTTACTTTAACGTAACTTTCCTGCCTCCACACCCCTAACTAATAAGATGGCTATTCCAATATTTCTAACATGAAAAACAAACCTGTGTTATTTTTCGTAAAAATTTCTTTAACTTCGGATAATAGAATCTGAATTTTCGCCACAACTTTTATATACATTTTAAGATAAATTGATAGTCTGTCCGATTTTTAATAATCACTGAAATATTGAACTGTTTATGCAAAGTTAAAAATTTATGTCAGATCATATTGTATAAGAATTACAGAATCTTCCTAAGTAAATAAACATGAAATGTTTTCTATTCTTATGTCGCAAGATTCGTATAAATAACAGAAATATAATTTTTGTTCAGAATTGAATTTCTTAAAAAGTAAGGGCGATTGAATGAAATAATTGGCCGATTCATGATCAATATATAAAATTCTGTAAATAATGCATACTAAATATCAAAATATCATCTGATTGTTGAACAAAAAGAAGTCGCAAGGCTGTCAAGTAAAAATTGTAATTATATGAATATCTGCACTCGGAAAATGCGGAATTCATTTTGAGAAACAGTTCTTTTGTTGACACTGACTGATCAGAACTTTAATTATCAGATTTAATTATGAAGTAATACATAAACATAAAACGAGTACATATATAAGTTATAATTACATGTAATACATATTTTTGATGAAGATCTTATATAAGTGAAATGACTGAAATAAAAAGATGGTATTGATTTATGAATGAAGATATATTACAATACAGCATAGGTTCTTTTTGCAATTATACAAACAGTGTTACTTGTAAAAAGAAAAACCTGCTGCAGAAAATCAAACTTCATAAATTATAATTTACTATCTTAACCACTTGTGTCATTTAGATGTACAGTCGAATTGGCCTTTAACTTAGATCTAAGAAAAGGTACATATTTTTAAGAATTACATTTTTCACAATTGGTAACCTGTCGAAAAAATTCTCAATACAGAGAAGTTACTGGTAAACGAAGAAATTGAATCAAATCAACAACTCCTATTAATTTACAATATTATTTAAACGGTAAAACATTTCAGTAAAATATCTGAGGGATATACATATCCCTCATATATTTACTGTATAATACAGTAAAGAAAAAGAACACGTTCAAATAAAACAATCGCTTCTTTCCGTAAATTAAGTATGAATCCTAAAACAAAATATTTAATTATAAAAAGATTGCAATTAAAAATTAATATATCTTTCTCAAACTTCATTTGCACTGTTACCTATGTTGAAACGTATCGCTATAATGTATCTCAATTCAAAACAACGCGACGGCACATTTCCTTTCATTGCATTCAAGTACATTTCACGGCGTCTACATGATATTCGCTTTAAAGCACATAGTAAACGACTCTTCGTGGTTATACTATGTGCAATTCATTCCACATTTACTATTCAACAAAATTCTATGCAAGTTATCTTCCATGACGCAACAGGTACCCTATTTGTCTTCGTAATAACAGTCGATTTGTTGCTAAGTGTGTTCGCTCAAGCAACCCGTCAAATCTTACAAACATTGTAATTACAGCAAACCATTGAATATTTATGTATTATAATATCTCTGCAACATTGTAATTCTATATAAATAAAGAATTTCATTCCAGTATTATTTTACAACTAGCTTAAACCCACAATGACATATACACTCTCTTATACAGAGTATTTCGTTTAATCTAATAACCTCGTTATCTATGCAACTGTTAGTGAAAATATTTCACGTGACTTCGACAGATACATAATTTGATGTAATAAGTTTGTTTATATGTGTCAAGGAAATATGGAAGTCATTGAAGCTTCTTTAAATAAAACCGCAGAACCTTTCTTATGTAAATTAATTTTCAGAATGTCGTGCGTAAAAATAGTATTAAAGTACAATGTTAAAAAATGAATGTTCCGTAAAATATTTTTAATTGAAAATTGTAATATTTTATACACAAATTTGGAACATGTTACGAGTTGCTGTATAGAATAGGAAAGTCACTTCCGAATTTAATGACCTTGAAATATATTGTCAGGATCAGTATTTTGAACATATTCATTATACATACAAAGTGTCACACCTAACTTAAGTATCTTGACTGTCTTGCTTATTTTTAACGATAGAGAAAAATATCAGGAGATATTACTTTATTCGAAGGAACAAATATTGTTATGGTTAAAAAATTTTGTTCGATATGATTTTTTCCTGAGATTACAGTCACTGAAGTTTTTTTTAAACGGGACAACATATATTTATCGTCATGACATAATAGCTCAGATCAAAAAGAATCTAACAACCTTTAATACCACGACCTTCACGTGACTATGAGTACAAAAAATTTATGAAAGATAGGCAGAGTGACTATCAGTAACTAACAGAAAGATTAACGGAGGAAATTTGATTGTAGCAAGTGTACAAACTGATGTCCAATAGCATCAATATAAATTTATGAACGATTAATGAACGAATCTGCAGCATTTCTTATAACTTTTTCATTAATATTAGCAGCAGCAACTCTAATACGTTTTGTTATGTTCTCCGGTGTTGTAGGAATGTCGTTATAAATTACTAATTCAATCGTACCCCTGAGATCAAAATCCAAAGATCTAGCGAACGTGCATTTTGTGCATCTGCTACAATAAAGCTTCGTCCATTAATCTTTCTATTAATTATTTCACTCTATCCATCAATTTCCCATATTTCATTCACTTTTTATACTCAAGGTCGCGTAACGGTCATAGTATTATAAGTCGTTGACCTCAGCTATTATGCCATGATAATGAAAATATGCTGTTCCATTTAAAAAGACTTCGATGACCTTAAGAAGCTTAAAATCTTAAAAAAATGACTTCGAGAAAAAGTTCTTAACCATCACAATATTTACCCGATCGAATAAAATAATATTTCTCTCTGACATTTTTCTCTATCATAAAAATAAGCAAGATAATATGTTCAAGTTAGGTGGGACACCTTGTATATGCAAGGTGAGTCACGAAAAAAAAAGGCGAATTTGATTGTCAGAGTAAAGAATGCAGAAAAGTTTTTAGGATGAAATAAAATCATTCAATGGAGCCAATTAAATAATATCAGCAAATTTTCAGATTAATGCTTTTTCAAGAGTGTTTTTTTAAATAGCACTACATATATGTTTAATCTTATGTGACAGCTAATGTAGAGTGAAGTTCTACAACCTAGAATACTATGCACTTAAAATGAATTTGAGTCCAAACATCTGAGGTCAATTATCGTTTTAAACACTCCATATTTTATAGATGTCGATACAATTACTTATTTTGTTGAAAATATTTGACAAAGTTCGGTTTCTTTTTTATAACTTCTCTTTAAAAATAAGCAGTAATACAGAAGGAATATTACAGTTCATGTGACCAAGCCATCACTTTTATACAATATAATTTATTAATTAGGAAGTTAAGACGAATATGACCGGATACATGATTTAAATATGACCGTATTTAAACGCCCTCTCACACATCCACTCACCAAATTCCCTAATGATTACATTAAATCTATTTATGAAACAAGTTGCCAAGCATTTATTCACCACGTGTTATATTACTAAATATTGAAACACTCGATCATTAGATCGCATTATATCACTATCCGTTTTAAAATTAGTTAAAAGATCTTAGTAGGAATACAAAGAATGCTTAAACTGCCTCCTAAATTCCAAAGTACACAATTTCAAATGTACACTTCATCTACACTAGACAAATCAGTTATCTAGTTTTTATGTATTTTTTTATTCTTCAAGATTACATGAATTCTAGTATTAAAGGTCATTGGATTCGTCTTGATCTCAATTACCATTCCATGATGAAAATATATTGTCCCATTTAAAAAAATGTTAGTTATTTGATTAGACACCAACTATACAATACTATAACTCTAAATTTTTTATTTTAAATTTTGGTCCATAGAGAAGGATAAACCCAAAACCGTCCAAGATATGTATATCCACACATACACACACTCTCTTATTCATTCACACGGGAAATGATATTTTTTTAACATTTCTCGTTATTTCATGATTCTTTGAAGCAGAAAAATCAAAAAAGGAGGGAGAAGGAATAACCACATTTTGACCGATTACTGTACTTTTGGCAGTTACATGGATACGTACTATAACAGGTGGGAAAATAAAATTATTGTCTCTATGTAATAGTTTGTTTCATATCATGTACTTTTCATGGACTTAGGTGTTCTATTTCTTGAGACACAATTGTTATAAGTTGGAATTATATTCAGTTTATTACTGATATATCTGTTTCCTTTTTTTGTAACAATAATAACGTGATAGTCTAAAATGTATACCTTTGATAATTAGCTTAATTATTCGGCATGTATCACAAAATAATAAATAACATGCTTAGTTTTTTTTTAAACTATTACATAGCTTTAAACTCTTGATTTCTTTAGACATTAATAATAAGCAATTTTACTATTTATCATAATTTTGGTATTCTGTTAATCGTTCCTACTTCATTGTAGGAAAAATTCCAAAAATGTTTTTGAAAACATTCTTCATAAAGCCTAACTCCATAATAATATATTATCGACATAAAAACAATTTTAATTAATGATCGGTTGTTACAATAATAATAATAAGAAAAAAGCAGAATGACATAGTTTACAATGAACTACAAATTATGAGGATATAAAAAATAGAAGTTTGGTCAAATTCAGTGTAACACTTATTGAGATCGTCAGGTGCAAACAATCAAACTTACAAACATTTTCTTTTTATATAACAATACACATTGTATTTTCGTATATATTTTGTTTATTGAAAAGATGTACAATATGAATATATGATTTAACATTTATTCTTATTATCATGTACATCTATGAATAAATAATTACATTGATTAAAGTCTCATTGTTAAATTAGATGATGGTCTATACCTTAATTTATGTAATGGATATTAACTGCAGGAACTATATATGCTATTATTACAACATTACAAAAATATTTAAATACAAAAATTAGCTATTGGCTAATATTTCTATTGTTAACATTGAACTTCTATATATTACTCTTTGGTAAATTTTTAATCTCTTTTAGAGACAGTTATAAAAAATAAATATTAATATAAATACAGAATATGAAATTAATTCAGGAAATTACATTTGTACTATATCGTTTTGTATTTAATAAAGAGAATTATTATTTTTAAGTAAGTTAGACAGTTAATTATTATAATGAATACTATGATACTTTGTTGTGCGTAAACTGTTCTATGTATAATTAAACAGTTTCACATTTTAAAAAGTAACATTCAATAGATTCAACAAAAAACAATCCAATCAACATGTATAAAATTAATCAATACTTGAACATTTCATAAATGTTATGTTAAATAAATAGTACTGAGTAATTGTACTAATCACCATAAATAATTATAAAGTGAGAAACCATAATTTATGTCCTATTTCCATACAATAAAGAATTACTTGAAATAATATTGAAATGATCTAAATGAAAAGATCTCTTTCTCAAAATTATCAAGATGATGTAGTCATTTTTAGTACATCACCCAATTCATCTGCGTAATAATCCGGAACTATCAAATTTTTAGAATCTGTTGTAAGTGTATTCATAGCATCTACTTCATTTTTTGTTGTAACACCCGTCAATACCAATAGAGTTTTAAAACCACATTTTTTTCCAAAAAGAATATCAGTCGTGCAACTGAAATAAAATAATATTTTATAATAACGAAATAAATAAAAAAAAAGCATATTATTGTCATAATAACACTATTTACTTGTCACCAATCATAAGTGTCCTTTCGGGATTTAAACCATACTTCTTTGTAATATATTCAATTAGGAAAGATTCTGGTTTTCCAAGCATCACTGGTGCCCTATTACATGCTGATTCTATACATTTTATAAAGCATCCAGTTCCTGTAATATAAAATGTATATATATACTGTAATTCCATAAACTTTACAAACAGTGTACACTTTAAAATTTATGAAGAAAAATCTGATAAACAATTTCAAGTAAATATTTCTCTAACCTGGAAATTTATTGTCATTTGGAGAGGGTCTTTCTGTATCACAATTTGTTCCAATAAAATAAACATTTGGGTCTTGTAAATAAGTAGCAGCTTTCGCAAGCTTAGGAAAACTGAAATACTTGTCAAATCCTACAATAACTGCCCCAACTTCTGGATCTGCCTTAAAATTTGTTATCATTTCCACCTCATCACCATCCATGACATCAGGCTAAACAAAATACAAATATTTTATAGTAAATTTATAGTGAAGTAGATATTTCAACCCAAAATCTATAAAAACTAAAAACTCACTCCTACGCCACAATGTTTAATATTTTCTGCTTCAAGTTCTTTAGTTAAACCAATACTACCAACTACATATGCTTTTTTATCAAATTTTTTCTCTTTCAGATATACAGCAGCTAAAAATGAAGTGCATACTATTTCATCCTGAAACAATGATAAAGAAATTATTTTATATAATTGACATTAATTTATTATTAATTCAAAAAAATATATCTATTAAATTTACCAGTGTTGCATCATAGTTAAGATTTTTACATTTTTCTATAAATTCAGACCTGGTTTTGGTATTATTATTTGTTATATAGAAAAATTTTTTACCCAATTGTTTGAATTTATTTACTGCCTCAGGTGAATTCTTTATTACTTCTGTTTCCCTCCATAGTACGCCTAAGGTTTACTAAGATTAAAACACCATTTATCACATTTTATATAAAATTATACAAATATTATCTATTTCTGAGCTAACATACTTCAGTACTAGAAGTATAATATGCTGAGATGATTAAAAATTGTCACTTCTATTTTCAATATTAAAAAAAAAAAAAACGAAAATAATTACTTACCATCACAATCTGATAAAATCACGTCAATTGATTGCATGAAATTATTAAATTCCTCTTTGGATAATGATGTTATGTGTTTTGTTGGCATTTTGCGAGCACTGATGGACACAACTCTCTGAACAGAAATGTAGTTAAGTTTTGCTTTGCATACACAGTAGTCTCTTCATCAATTAATCGCGGTAATAGCTAAAAAGAGAATCTGAAACAGAATATATCCTGGTCGAGAACCACGCGTTTAAAGTGTGACCTTGCGTGCTTGTTACATAATATATAGGGATATAAACTGTTCCTATTTCATTCATAAGAACCAATAAATATAATTGATGATGATTACAGTATACTACTACCGGTACAAATAAAATAGCATTTTACATCGTTTATTACAATCTTTCTATTCATTTTCAATTACACATTCGTTTGAAATGTATATACACCAACGTCAAACTGTATAATTCGAAATATCAAAATATAACTAAAATTTTTAATATGCATACTATGTAACAAAATCATGTTGCAATCATTTTTCGCTTATTATTGCGCATACTTCAAAAAGCTATTTTTGCAAAGAAATAAAATGAATATGAAATTTATTTCTCGTTCAATGGGAGATCATAACCAGTTCGGGCATTGCGGCTAACTTCAGTATGCTCCCTACTTCTGTACTGCTGTTTCACTGTCATGTGCTCTCTTCTCATTTACGTAGATGATTAAAATACATGGTGGATAAAAATATATGAATAGGAGAAAGAGATAATCATGTTAGTAAGTATAGAAGATTTTTTCCCACTGGATATATATGCTGCACATCTCAAATGGCGGAAGACGCTTGCGCGTTACTTTCGGTTGCGAAGTATACTCGAACTAATCAGAGCCAACTTGCGCAGAACGAATGAAAACATTCTCTTATTGAACGAACTATTGTGTTGCGTGTACCGTTAGCGGTTTAGGGAATTTTAGGTGTGGGTAAGTTCACCCGTGGAGCGCTGAGGCGCTCTGCTCGCGGTGTGCGGAATTAAATCAAACAAAGTTTAATTTCAAAAGACAATGTCCAACTATTTATTCAGAAATTTGATAAAGTTTTGTAACGAGAGCGAAATGAAGCGTGTGGTTGACAAAATTGGTCTGCTCGTTCTGCGCTTGGCGGAGGAGATCTTCGGATGATGCGGATCGATGCCCCTTCCTTGCTGGATCCTGGATCCTCCCTCAGGATCATCCCTTGTCCAATGGTGGAGGAGTCCACCCCGTCGATGTGGGCCCCTTCTCCCGGCTGTGGTCCACCCTCAGCCGCGTGGTGATGGAGGCGCTCCGCCAAGACGCGGGAACGTAACAGCGCACATGTGCTTAGAGAAAGCGTGGGACCCAGAGAAATCGGAAAACAATAAGTTCTTGTACTGGCGAAAATTCGACTCTTAAGGAAATTTACGACCCTCTTAGGGTACATGAAAAGACAGGATATTCGTAGAAGATTTAGAAGCTCTCAAGGACCGTACGTGACTTAGTCAAAAACAGCGAATTTGATACGGTCCCTAATAAATTAATCCTTAAAGAATTTTGAAGTGAAGCTATGTTTATTCTCTGGATTCCCAATCTTTTCCTAGCACAAACACCCACGTCGAGTGGCTTCAACAATATAAGCTTTGTCTATTTTACATGAACGCCACGCTCAGATGTTTTGAATTTCGCTCCTAATTTATGACCATTGATATAACAAAATACAGACGTGCTGCAAATACTCTCACGGCCTGGTCGCCATACTACATTAACTATATTCATGACGATAACAATATACGTCCCACGTTACAATTGCAAGAACAATAAGCTAGTTTTTTTTGCAGTAATGTTTGTAAACATGCAAGTATCGTACCAATATAAAATTGAGCATACGAATTAGGAGTCCCCTAAAACTTATTTATACACTAATCATTCCATATTTGCAAATCTATCGAGTCTGAAGTTTTGTGTATATCATGCAGGTCCTACATTGTTTGGTGTTTTGCCGAACGTAGAAAAGAACAATGAGCGATGGAGATCGAACTTAAACAAACAGTAACATATCGGTGGGACAATCCTAATACAAAAATAAACCTTTTTTATGAGACTAAACACGACGTAATTCGGAACATATTTATTTGTAATTTCAAACGTTACGCTTACATCGAGGATTTTACTTCAACACGATATTGCAAGTAAATATGACTCAAATTACGTCGTGTTTGGTCTCATTTTAATCAGAAAAATGTGGAAAATCTATTGATAAAAGTTTGACAACAAAAAAATTGAAAGTAAAAAAGTTTTATATTTGCATGGGTATTGTCAGTTTGCAGTGGTGGGGATAACATTTTTGCTTATATCGTAAAAGACATGTTTGCTTATGTAAAATGATTATTCTACTTCTATACATTTACGACATATGTATTTCATTATAAAATAATTCCTGCAAAACTACATGACATCTTTTGTGCTTTATTTTGATTTTATATTAATTTAAACAATGACTTAAAAAAAGATAAAAACAAATATTTCTATATACTGAAGAATTAGATATTTTATATTATGAATGGCTATCATTCAAATATGACGAATGATACGTAATGTGACAAATTAAGCTCCAACCTAATGCGTGCTAAAATTATGTAACTAAATATATGTGCAGTGAGTCATAGACAGAATAATATTCCGCAAACATTATTAATTGCTTACATAGAAGATTTATAACATGGAAATTAGTAGAATCAATGCCAAAACGTTGACAAACTGATGAATACTAAGAAATACATAATGCGATCCAAAAATATACTAATTTAGTAATTTTTTATTTAAGCGTTTCATTTTAGATCACAAAAATAAATATATCATTTCGTCTTATTACAGATCCAATAAATGTATATTTTTCTTGTACATTGTAATTCTTTCCGTTATTTTTAAAGAACACACTATATAACAAGTGTTCATTCTGCGCATGAGTCAGATTTGATTCAAGCATGTGCACGGTCATACGCATAGATATGTAGACATACGACCATGAGCACGTGTAATCGCTTTACTACGTTCCTGAAACCGAATGTGGATAGATGATCTTTGATATTTAATATACAACATATTTCGTTTCGACGTCATTATTTTCTAATGCTATTCGCATATTTGGTCTATCGTACATATATCTGATGAAGTGGAAAGCGTGGGTAGTGAAACAACACTACATACGTAGTACGAATAAAAATTGGTTGCAGAAAGTGTAATCTTCTGAGAAACAAAATATGTATTTGTAGTTTTAGTATTTGATATATAAATATTCTCTGTACATATTATGTATATACTTTATATATGCATATGTATACTCTTCCGTATTCTTTATAGTTAACATCATAACTAATTTATATTCAGAATATACACATATGATTCAGTTTATCTCCTGATATATCACAATTTGTATTGTCCACCTAAAGGAAATAATCATTCTAGGCATGTTTATTATTAGTTTAGATACGTAAAACAGATATAATCTTGTTAAAAATTTTAACTTTTAAATATATTTATAGATATATAAATACTAACTTGCTGGAATAATGATGTAATTTTAAAGAAAAACAAGTTTAAATGTTTTTATGTGCACGTTTTCTAAAACTTACTTTCAGGGCTCTATTAGTAAAAATTCTTTCTGTATTAATGACGAAGTTTTGAATTATTTTGACTTAAGTAAATTATGTTTCAACAAAGGAGCAGTGTATTGAAAATAAGTACATATCTTTATGTATTTTAATTCCACATGTATTTTCAATAAATACAACATTTGTTTTAAGTATTATTATTTTAATCACACTACAAAGTTAGTGTGTAGTTTCATAGATAGCAACGTTATCTATGTTACATTTCAGACTTCTTGTACTTTTTTAAATGAGGTAGTAAATCCCCAATTGATTCAATATAATAATCAGGAATGAAATTTTTTTCTTCTAAACATTCTGATTGCTTCCATCTATTTACATCTTCTAAACTGGTTATTCCTGTTAAAACCAGTAATGTTTTGAAGCCACAACGTTTTCCTAATAATATATCTGTATTATGTCTATCTCCAATCATCAATGTTCGTTTTGGATTTACTTGAAATCGTTTTATCAGTACATCTGCTACATAAGGCTCTGGTTTTCCTATTACCACAGCTTTTCTTTCTGCACAACTTTCTATACATCGTACCAAACTTCCAGTACCTAGTTGAAAAAAAAATTATTCTTAAAGCTCAAATTTTAAATAATTCAGCAAAAAAATCAAATACTTATGTACCAGGTATAACAACATTATTAGCAATAGGAAATCTTTCATCTGTATTTGTAGCAATGAAATGTACATCAGGATCGTTTAAATATGAGGCTGCTTTTACCATCTTAGGATAATTAAAATGCTCATCAAAACCAACTATAACTGCACCTACTTCAGGATCTTTGTTAAATGTAGAATATGGTAAATTTTTATTAACAGGATCCGGTCCTACACCAATGTGTGAAATGCCAACTTCTTCCAATTCTTTTCCAATTGCTAAAATAGAAATAATTTTATAATAATATTGTATTTTAAAATATAAACCACAATAATATAATAATATAAAAAAAATAGTACAAACAATGCCCACCTTCTGATCCTATAATATAAACTTTCTTGTTAAAACCTAGATCTTGCAAATAACACGCAGACAAATTTGCAGTACATAAAATTTTGTCCTTCGAAGCTTCAAAATTTAAAAGTTTACATTTATTTACAAATTCTGCCCTTGTCTTTGTACTATTATTTGTTACATAAAAGACTCTTTTCTTAACAGAGTGAAAAGCACTTATAACTTCGGCTGCATTTGGTAAAGGGTTCATGTTCATCCAAAGCACGCCTATAAAACATAAAATTTACATTATTTATTTTATTTAATAAAAATATATTGAACATATGATACTTACCATCACAATCAGTAAGTACAGTATCAAAAGAATTGAAAAATTCGTTTACATCTTCATCACTGAGTGTATTAAAATCTATTGCAGCCATGCTAAAAGATGTAAAATTTTGTATAACAAATTACAAATTAATATAAAATATAAACATTTAAATTTTATTCATAAATCAATAAATGTCATAAAGTATTGTATCATAAAAGTGCACAAAATTTATTTAAAACATATAAATGAAAATAAAATAATAAAAATTTGTGTTATACGAAGAAAAAATAAAATTTCAAATTTTATTTTAATAAAATCCGGAAGTGAATTGGTTTCCGATTAAGCACTCTCTAACAGTGTTGCCATTATTAGTTAATGTTAGATAAGTTATAGTTTTTTATATTCTTATTAAGTTGATAAATCATTTTCTTTTAAAGCTACATTTTCTTTAATAAAAATTATAATAAAAAGTAGTACTTTTGTTTCTGATATATAGGTTAGATTTAAATAAATTTCCGTCAATACAACTTACAATATATTTATGTTTTGTTTATTTTTTAGTTTCAATATTATTAATAATACTATAAACTTAATCTTTTTCACTGACGATATTTATAAAACTCACGTTTTTTCAGTAATGTTAAATTCTTTATCTAATCCTGGAGTTATAGATTTTTTTTTCTTACTTTGCCACCTTCATTCGTGCAATTTTGAATTTAAAAAAATAAATGTGTCTATTACTAAAGTAAGCTAAAGTTCAAATTAAAATATTAATTTTCAGAAGTATTTGTTTAATTTGAACATTAACGTTAAAATAATCAGAGGATTCAATAACTTTACTTTTACGAATGTAACTAATGGCATGTAATATTCATGAGAAAATAATGTATGCAATAGATAAATATCGTAGACGTAAGCAATTATCATTCGAATATTAGATAACAAACTGGAAGTTTTATCAACACTATAAAAATTGTCCCAAACTTTTCTAGTTAGATATTATCAGTATATATTATGGATATAAATAAAAAAAATATAAATAAACATTAGCTATTTGTTAAGAACTTAGAATAAAAATGCAAAATTCAAGTTTTTGAAAAGATATTGAGAAAAGTGATAAACAAAATCTATCCAAAATATATTAGCGTAATATACATAATAATAATGTTCTTTTGCTAAAAGTCATCTTGGTTCTTTTCATACGAGTCTCTTTCTTGCTTTACATAATAATTGTTTAAAGACAGGAAAGTAAATTTCTATACAGATTGATTTTGCAATACTTTATTCAATGATTTCATATTAAGACAACTTTCTTTTACAGAGAGTTTATATTTAAACACTTAACAGGATTTGACATAAATATATGTTTTAATCATCAATTGATGATTAATTGAATGATTTTTTAATCATCAAATGATATTAATTACATTTTGAATTGTTTAAAAAATTGCTGCAGTTATTAGTCTTAAATTAATAGTTTCATCCCTTTTTTAATAATTTGAAAATTACAATTTCATTCAAAATTATTTTTGAAGACTTATATAATTGTACCTCTATTATTAAGAAATTTTTTGAATTGTAATTGCAATTAAGGTATAATATGGGACGTCAAAATTCATGCTTTGGCTAAACGTAATCACAATATTTAGAAGATATTAAATGGTAATCATTTATAATTTATTTGAATTAATTTTTCATTAAGAAATTTGCTTTCCACTGAAAAAAACATGAAAATAACACATATTTTCAATTATTGTAAATTAATTTTCAAATTTTAGTGATTTGTTTTCTTTGTCAGAAAGAACATAAAAATAACTTTTTCATTTGCAATGGGCCACAAAAGAGTTTCTATACCTTTTATAACAGAATAATTTTCTTAAAATTGATTCCAATACAAGAATTAGATGATGTGCTTTCATTGCTTTGGAAAAAATCAATTAATCAGAATTATAAGGAAAACTGTGAGTTACTTTTTAAAACATTTTAGATTGTAATGGAAATTTAAAAGGTACTCATTGTAGATTTAATGGAGGTGTCAATTTAAAATTGTAAAAAGGAAACAAAATAAGTTTTTGTTTTTTCACTTATTTATTCAGGTTATGACTTGTTTAATGAAAATGCTGTTTAAATCTAAACATTACATTTTGCATTAACCAATTTAATTGCAGTTAGGTATTGCTGAATCTACTGTTTTGAAAAAATTACAATTTGTGAAATCAGGGAAGAAGAATTATAAGTTACATTTTTCAACATTTTTATCTGATATACTTTTATAGATTATTGTACTTTATATGAATACAGAAAATTTGACTAAAATTGGTTATTACTCACGAGCTGCAAACAATTGAAATTAGCAACAAGTTTTTCTCCCAAGATCATTATCAACCATGTATTATTTAAGCAAAATACTGTGATTGTTATCAATTGCAATTGTTTATAGCTCCCAGACATATTAATTAAATTGATTGTATCCTCTGTCTCTCTCTAGGAGATGGGTTTCCTTGTCTAGCGTCGCCTTTTGTTTATCCCTACTCTTTGATATAGGTTTGTGTAGCTAATTTGTAGGTAAAGTCAATCCCAGTTTTATATTTGTAGATAAAGTCAATTTGCAATTAATTTTATAATTTCATATCAAAGTTCTTTTGTTGTTGAATATGATATTCTCATCATAAATAGTTTGTTAGAAATAGAGAATCATTGTGAAAGCATTAAAAATATTCGTTATCAAACTTTTCCATTAATTAAATAATCTGTAATTGGAATTTAAAGTTTAAAGTTTGTGTGTTTAAAAAGTTAATTAAACCACATTTATTAAATTACTTTTAAATTATAAAAAAAAGATAAAATTTTGTAAATAAAATTTTTAGATTGGCAAACGTTGGCAGCACACGTCGTGGTAACACGTCAATTGTAATATAGTACTATTTTATTTTACTAAATGTAGAACTTGATACTCGAAGTTATTAACAGTTGCTAAAGAAAAGGAACAACAGTTAGTGTATAGAGTATAGATGGAGAATTGCTGTCATGTGGACGTGTCTTTTTCAATCTGTTAGTACATTTATTAAATAGTATCGAAGATAGATGATACATATGTATTGTGTTTAAAAAATTGTAAAAACGTGAAGACGTAGATAAATTGATCGTGAGAATGCGATGCCAGCACGTAGACGGCACGTTGGTTCCGAGATAGACAATGGTTTCGTGATTACAACCTCAAACAGTCCCTGGCAGGGCAGTACCATAATTCAACTGTATAATCATGAAAGTGAAGGGTGTGATTTAACGGAAAACGAAAAAAAGAAAACAGACATACCAGCGACAATGACGTCGCGTGACAGGACCAATGAATTCGTTAATGCCATCCGGATGATGCAAAGCAGAACCGTGACACGAACGGCTGTTTTGCAGAATCCTCGTCGAGCACGTCAATTACAGAGCTATTCAAATTTTATGATGATAGCTAAGAGTATTGGCAAAAATATAGCGAGCACATATACCAAGTTAGAAAAACTTGCTTTATGTAAGACCACAGTAAACTTTTATTATTATTGCATTAAATATGCCCCATTGAAACATATGCAATGATCAAGCAATTTAAATATAATGAAATATTTGAATATAAGTTGTATGATATAATTGGTACATTATGTATTATTGATTTCTTCATTATCTTAATTTTTTTCCTAAACTGTTATTTATTATTAATAGGCAGATTCCAGCGTACATAGTTATAAAGAAAAATTATATCTTAATTATTTCAGTGGCAAAGAGGAAGTCTATATTTAACGACAGACAAATGGAAATTGATGAACTAACAAATATCATAAAAACAGATTTAAAAAGTTTAAATCATCAAATAGGAAAGTTACAAGAACTTGGAAAAAAGCAACGAGAAGGGTATGGTGCATCTCAAAGTCATCATATGACCTCACACTCATCTTCCATTGTAATGACTTTACAATCAAAGCTCGCAAATATGTCAAATCACTTTAAGAGTGTATTAGAAGTCAGGTCAGAGGTATGTAAAAAGAAAAGTGTATGGCGAAACAAAAATAATATTTCTTTAAAAATCTACAGAATATGAGAGAGGAACAAAGTAGAAGACAACAATTTACTCAAGGTTCTGTATCTACAATGTTACCTCCAAGTGTTGCTGGAAAACAGAGTTCGTTGTTGCTTCAAGAACAAGAGACTCCTTTATCTACAGTTATAGATTTAGAACCAGCAATGGGACAATTAATGTTACAGCAAGCAATTCAAGATGATAGTGTAAGATGTTTAATATGTATTATAAAATAACTTAGAACTAAATACATTTTAAATACATATTAGTAAATTAATTTATTCATTAGGTTACATATGCTCAATCAAGAGCAGAAACAATGCAAAGCATAGAATCTACTATAATTGAACTCGGAGGAATTTTTCAACAATTAGCGCACATGGTTAAAGAACAAGAAGAAATGGTGGAAAGGTAAAAGTATTTTGACTACAATGTACAAAGTGACAGAAGAATAGGTGGTCAAAATTTGATAACATTTTATACTATTCTTGATCACATAAACATAGGTTCAACAATGCTACTTTTCCAATATAAAGACTGTTTGTTTGCATCAAAATTAGAATATTTTGTGATATGAAACCATGACATGAATAGAATTATGATCACTATTATTGCTTTTTTCTGTTAGAAATCAGTAATATAGAAAGGTAAGTCATTCTAATATTACAGTATGTACTGTTGCAAAAAAATATCATTTTCAATAAATGTTTTAAGTAAGTTTTAGATATTCTTGCAATATTCCGTCATAAACAAAAAGTGGTTATTTTTTGAAAATTTATCTTTTTCTGTATTTAGGAAAAGTAAAATTCGACTACAAAGTTTGACCTCATTTCTTTTATCATGCTGTACATAACTTAAAACTTTGCTGATCAATAATTTTAAGTAAAAACTACTGTACACCACTGGCTATTTTTTCATTTATTAATGTAAGGTAAAAGCATCTAAATAAACATTAATATACTTTAATGTATATTATAAATTGTGAATTCTTGAAAACATGAAAAGTGAATTTTATTAAAAATCTCATTGCAAATCTATCAAGTTCTGTACTACATTCAGATGAATAATTTATTATACATTTTCTAACTGTTGCTAGTAAAAAGTATTTGTATTTTACTTTTTTTTATAAATTATAACTACAGTAAACTGTAAACTGATGATGGATTAACATCTGGACATGAAAACATGAATTTACTTGTGATTGATCAGTAAAATGTTAATAATTATATTTTTATTAAGAAATTTATACAATTTATTATACAAATATAATCAAATTTCAGGATAGATAGCAACATAGAAGATACGGAATTAAACGTGGAAGCAGCACATGCGGAAATTTTAAAATACTTTCAATCCGTAACGAATAACCGATGGTTAATGATAAAAATATTTGCAGTGCTTATATTTTTCTTTATATTTTTTGTAGTGTTTTTGGCATAAAACAATTATATTATTATTATTATTATTCTTACACATATTCCTTCATGCAACTTTGTAGTTGACCATTCATATCCATTTGTGATATAAATTGATCAAAGAGCGAGATGAATTTTTATAAATCTATGACTCACTAGCTATAGAATAATAATACGTTCAATTGCATTCCTCGACCTCTTTGTTGAATTGTGAATACTGTAAGTATTAATAATTAAAAAATATGTCAGTGTAGATTAAAGCTACATTGTTATTTGTGAACTGTAAAAAAGAAGCTATGGGTAATAAATGTATAATTTTCAATGCTTGGTAATTTCTAATGAATATATGTATTTATAAGAGAGATACGTGATAATGAATTATACAATATAACATAATAATAAATTATGATTTATTTCAATTCTTTTAAAACCTTATATAACAGTTGCATTTAATTCGTATTACAATTGAGTTTTCGATTTAATTGTTTATGAATGCATATAAGTTCCGGACTTGAACAAAGAATTATATATACCTATATAAAGAAACAATTTTTACATACTATTCTATATAATATGTGTCAATATTCCCATAAATAATAAAATGTATATGTACAATTTGTTTTTCTGCTTTTTTTATAGTATAACAGTGATGATATTTGACAGATGCATTTTTTGTAGCAAACTAAGTATGTGCCTATCACATTTCAGAAGTACTATATCAAAATGTACAACTGATTTTCTATTAATATAAATATATTTTCTATCACTGTTACTTGTTTTCAAAGTTTTGTTTATGAGTATCCCGTTACTATAGTGACAAATGTGTTGTATGTGTGAAAATGTTTTATAACAAAATAAAAGATTTAAACTTTACTATTATGATGCGTCTTGTCCAAAGACTCTCCAGAAGAATGTAAGGAACCTGAAACGATAATTAACTGTGAGTAACACATTATAGTTTATAATTATTTTTAAATATTAATGTCACAGAAATGTAAAGAATGCAAATTATATGTTAAGAAATTTAAATAAATGTTACTATTAAAATATCGAAATTAAATTTTAGTTTTATTTTATATTTTAATTTATAATATATGAATAATATGTATTTACAAGATTTTTCAATCATTTCTTAATTTATTATTTAATTTCAATATTTGGTATGAAAATTAAAGTAATGAACTAAACAAAATAACATCTTTTGCATTAGTAGCAAAACAAAATCAAACTCGAATCATTCAACCTGTTATATTGCATTTATTTGCAATTATTTCCCTCCATAGTACTCCAAAATTGTCTCACTTTAGAGAATCGCTTGCGTCCTTGCATGCACAACAACAAAAAAGAGCAGAAAATAATGGAGACGAAAAAAAAAGACGGAAAAACATTTTGTAGCGATGAAATCGATCAATTTAATGGGTGATGTCAATGTCTTGCCGTTGCTTGTCATTTTATACACAAACCTTTGTGATTTCGTACTCGCTCTCGTTGTGGCGGATGAAAACCAGAATTGCGTGGAGGTGGCAGTGATTCTTCCCCCCACAAACGCGATGTTCCAAGGGGTGGAGGCAATATCGAACCGGGAGGGTGTGGTGGAGGTGGATGAATATCACTACCAAATGGAGGAGGTGGGGGTGATCTATGATTAAAAGGTGGAAGTAGATGCGAAGACATCAGTGGTGGTGGAGAACCTGCATTGTTATACCTGCTGGAGGCAGAAGGATGTAAAGGCATAGGTGGAGGTGAGGATAATCGACCACCTAATGGTGCTGGTCGTTGACTAACTTCATACGGTGGTACTCCGGATGTATTTGGTAACGGAGGCGGCAAGTATGGAGGAAAAAGTGAATGTAAATAAGAAGGTGGGGGTGGAGGAGGAACATTTGAAGAACCAGAAAACATTATAGGAGAATTGGATGATTCTGCTCCTATGAATAATGGAGGCGACGTTGTTGTCTCTCCATTTGTTTCCAGTCCTGTTTGAAAATCAAGTTAAGAAAATACATTTTATACGCTTGAGTACCCCGTAGTATCATTTCAGTTTTAAATGTACCAACAGTAGATGGACCTGAATATTTTTTATAATCTTCATTATAATTTACTTTTCAATAATCAAATTAATATACATGTTTCTACACTATAATTTCTACTGTTATTACAATAAGAAAATAATGTTTCATAAAATTCAATACGATTACGTAAAAGACTAAAAGTACTTCTTTAATTTACTAATAATGAAATAGTTATTACTACTTGAAACAACAATGTCACAATAACTATAAAATGAAATGTATTAAAATAAAAAATACTTTCTTGTATTATAAGTACTTACGATGTAATTTTGCTTCTGAATCTGCATCGTTAATATTCTTTTCTATTAACGTGAGTCGGTTACGTAATTGACCTGCCTCAACTTTGGACTCCTCTAAGCGTCGTTCAACTTGGCGTGCTAATACCTTAAGAAATTATTTATTCAAAACGTTACTAACATTTCAGATCATAATTAGAAGTAACGTAAGTATGTAAATTTTATACCCATTGTTCATGTGCTTTTGTTTCAAGAACTGAAATTTGATTTTTGTATTCTCTTTCTTGATCCAGTATTTCCCGTTTTAACATTTCTATTTGTTGTCTAAAAATAATTATAGCCATGAATGTCAACTATGGGCATTATAGACAAAATTTTTTAAATAATAATATTAATACTTACTTATAATTTTGTATTTCATTTTGCATTGTTTGTATTCTTTCTACAGTGGATACAACTTCACCTTGCTGTTGTAACCAAATAGCTTCTTCCCTATTATAATGTACGAAAAATAATTTATTAAATCACATTAATTGCTTCATAATATTTAAATTGAATATGTCATACTTTTGCCTTTGCGCTTCTTTTTCTTCAAAGAAATTTGTTAATACTTCAAGCCGGGTTTCTGCATCTTTTTTTTCTTTTTCGGCTATCTTGCATTGTTCACTCAAGGTAGCTATTTCTTCTTTAACAGCATTCATATGCTCTATTATTTAGAAGAACAATATGTTTAATTGTTTGTGTTTAATAATTTCTGAAATTATGAATATAGGTAATATTATTAAATATACCTTCCAGCAAATGATGTGCTCCTTCAACTTCAACTAGTCGTATTTTTAATTCATTTCTTTCTTCAAGCAAAGCTGTTGCCTCTGCTTTAATATGTAATACATCATATAATTTGTCTAAATCTAAGTTATTGGAATTCAATCGATTAATAACTTCCAATAGATCTTTCCTTTCTATTTCTTTTTCTTTTAACTTCTTCTGTAAGGTTGTTTTTTCAGTAGAAATCTGTAAATAATTATAAATAAAAATAACTCTAGATAAAGAAGAAATGCCCCTTTCATATTATGTATTGTCAATTATGCATTTATTGTACACTTACTTCCTTGATTTGCATTTCTAATTGCTGTACCTTATCAGTCAGTGTTTGCTCAAGGCAGTTCTTACTATCTTTCTCAAGTTTCAAATTTTCTGTAACCCGAGAAAGTTCAACTTCAAGTTCTTCATATTCTTTTTTAACAGTTGCTAATTTTGTCGATAAAGACTCATTCTAGAAAGTCGTAAAATTTAGCATTAAGTGACATATGTACACATATATATATATACATAATAAAGTACAATTTATAAAAATAAATAAAATGTAGAATATAAAATATTTATAATTACAAACCTCGAGTTTATCAAACTCAAGCTGCGATAAATATATAGAATAAATACAATTAAAAACATTTTTGTATAAAAAAGTATATAAATATATTGATGTATAAAATTTAAATACAGAATGCACCAATTTATCTTACAACGGTTAAATATCTTGCAAAATACGAAAAATACGAAACACTGTTTCAAATGAAATTATAAAATACCAAAAAAACACAATTAATATTTAACTGTATATAAATAGCATTGCCAAAATGTAAGCAGTCCAGCATATTTTTAAAACAACATCTATCTTTCTGTGTATTTCTTCTTCTTTTTATAAACGAAGCCTGACATTTTGACATATACATACACATAATTGGCACTTTAAGAGCCATTACAACATAAAATTTAAATGAAAAACTTCTTCAGTAGTCTACCTTGGGAATGATTCATGCAAAACGTAAATGAATATAATTTTGAAAACATTTCAATTCAAAATATAAAAATATGACTTAATTCACAAAACTTTTCAACTTATCATAGTATGGAATAAATGTCAGTAGTATTTATTGCTGAATGCCATGTAACTTTTGTTTGAAACATATTTCCATATTTTTCATATATTTTGAGTTATGCAACTGCCTAAAAATAAAAAAAAATATATATGCATACCTCTTGAGTTTTAAGATGAAGAGCATTCTTTAAAGACTCATTTGCAGTTTGTTGGGCATTCAACCTTGTTTGCAAATCTTCAACTGATTGGGCTAATGGATTAACTTCGTTATTTGATGATAGGACTTCTCGTAACATTCGTTCTAATTCTAATCCAGCTTCAGTAGCACTTTCTAAATCTTTTTCCAAAATAGTAACTTGATCTTCCAATTCTGCTCTTACATTCTATAAAAAGTTTAATATAAGTAGGTAATAAATATGTAAGTTTTGTTAAGTGTATGACATTCAAATAAATTTATTTAAATGTTAATATTTTACCTGTGAAGCCTCTAAGTCTGCTTTTAAAGAAAGCACCATTTCATTGGAACCGAATGATTCATCTTCAATGCATGTTAACTAAAATATGTTTAATAATATTATAATCAAACAAATTTAATTAATAGATTAAGACATGATATAGACATATATAAAATAATTTTATTACCTTTCCTTTGGTTATTTTCAAATTTTCATTAAGCATTGCACATTCCTTTGTCGCAACAAGTAAATCTTTTTCAAGTTTATTGACTTTGGCTATTAATTGTCTATCTCTTCTCATATTCTATAAAAATACAAAATTAGTAAAATTTTATTCTATTTGTGTATATTTGTTATTCATTTACTCTTTTTAGTATAAATATTATTAAACAATGAATATTTAATACCTCAATGTAATAATACCCCAGAGACAATATAAGTATTGCTGTTGCAGTAACACTTAAATAAATTAAGGTTAACCAATAACTTTGTTCTACTTTAATTCCTTCCATTATAGCATTTTCTTTGATTTGAAAAGTGTCCTCCTAGAATAATAGTCTAAAATTATTACTGATACTTACAAATACATGATGCAATAAGTATATATTTTCAACATGTTTTACACTTACATGTATGTCATCATTTTGAATATTATCTTGGGTAAAACATTCAACATTATCGGCTATGCAAATGTCAGGGGTGGAAGTTGCTACGGTAATCAGTAAAAAAATTATGTAATACGATTAATACTTTAGTACCTAACTTAAACAATTTACACTGTACCTTGAATTTCGTGTAAATTTTCTGATGTCGATTCTGTCATTGATTCTGTGTCTGCAGTATTTAAATTTTTATCTAGAATTTCATTCTCTGTAATTTTGTTATTTTTATCTTCTACTAAATCTTTATCCATGTTATCAGTTTCGTCTTTTGCTATATCCTCTACTTGATATAAACATAAAATAAGATTACACCTGATATTTAATTTACATTTTATTATATATAATATAAAGTCAAAGTTGATTTCTATTAAATATTAAATACCTACCAATCTCAACTTGGCTACCTGTTTCAACATTCAATAAATTTCTATTACGAAATTCATTAATGTTCATATTTTCTGAAATTACATCTTTACCATCGGAATATAATAGTTGCTTTGGTAACTCCAAATTAGATTCGGTTTCTAGAATTTTGTCTGACACATAAGATGTGTCCACAGAATTACTTGCGTCTAATACATTTTCTGAACTATCATCACCTTTTGTTGTTTCATTAGCCACTTCAGTTGTATCTTGTATTGTTTCACTAACTATTTCAATTATTTCATCCATTGTTTCATTAACCATTTCATTTCTTTCTGTTACTGTTTCATTAACCATTTCATTTCTTTCTGTTACTGTTTCATTAATCATTTCATTTCTTTCTGTTACTGTTTCATTAACCACTTCATTTCTTTCTGTTACTGTTTCATTAACCATTTCACTTGTTTCTTTTATATCATGATGAGTTTCCTGTAATACACTTTGAGTCTTCTCCAACTCTTGATTATTTTCTTCGATAGTAAGAGCAGCAATATTATCTTCTTTAAAAGTCAAATTTGAATCTTGAGAAATAAATGGGGCCATTTCTGCTTCAGAAATTATTTTAAGTTTAGCATTTTCAGTATCAGACAATGTTTCTTCATGTTCAGTCTTTAAATTTATTTCTTTACTTTCCTCATTTTTCTTAGTATCAGAGGATAATGTTAATTCAGCAGCACTCTTTGCATTTGATCCTAGAATTAAAGATGCAACATGATTATATTTACTTAAGTCCTCAGTACTCCTGGTTTTTTCTTTTAATTGGTTTTGTTCTATTTTTAATTCTTTATCATTTTCCAATAATTTATCATCATTTTTATCTAATTTACTTGTGTGTTTCTCAGATTCTTCAGTACTTTCAGATGGTAATGTCATTTTCACTGTATCTGTAGTATTCGTTTCCAACAGTAAAGAGACATTATTTAAATCTTCACCACGTTTACTTTCTATTTTTAATTCATTTTGTTTTGCTTCTAAGAGTGCATCAATTTTTGAAAGGGCATCTTTTTCATTAGATATGCTAATACTTTCTGTACTTTGTACAGGTATGTCAGTATCATTAATTACATCTGTTTTATTTGACTCCACATTATCTGTATCATTCCATTTGGTCACTTTTTCATCTTTGTTTGTTAATGTTTCTTTGACATCACTAGAAAGTGTTTGAGAAATACTCACATCAATGTCACTTTTAGAGATTAATCCATCATTTACTGGAGAAGTATTATTTTCTAAATTTTCTACTTCATCATTTGTTTTTTTCTCAATATTTTCAGTTATATTTAATGATGGATCATGTACAACTTCAGTTTCATCTGATAAATTAAATGTTTCTTCTGAATTGGTTACAAAATGTTTAATGTTAAGTTTACTGGAAGGGCTATGTTTTTCTACATTTAACTCATCATTTGAAAGTTCTTGTGGCAACTTTGTATCTTTTGTAAAAATATTCAATTCATTTTTATTATTATTGGAATTTATTTTGGAATTATCAACTGCATCTTCTTCATTTGGCACTACTGTTTTTTCTATGACTTCTGTTGGAGAAGGTGGTACAGAAGGCTCATCATGATTTAAATGGAATGTAATTCCATCTATATTTTCATAGGAAGGAATCACATTATGTGACAGTTCCTCTGTGGATTTTAAATCCAAATTGTCAGTTTCAACATTTGAAACTTTAATATCTTTTGTATCAAATACTGATTTAGCATTATCTTCCTTAGGCTGAAGCTTTTCATTAGATACTACGTTATTAGACAACTGATTAATAGGCACTTCATACTGCAAATCCTTGTGTATAATTTTATATTCTTTAAGAAAACTTTTTGGTACATATCCACGTTTTCCATTTATCTAAAAAGAATGAATATCATTGGAAATTACATGTGTAAATGAAATATGATTGTTATATATATATTTAAATAATACTAAAAAATACCTCAACACCCCATAAGTCAGTTCTGTTGCCTGCTTCTTTGCTATAAACTTTGACTTCTACACTAATATCAAATTTCATTAATTCTGGTTCATTTGGAGCATATTTAATCGTTGTTCTAGCCAATGAAACAGGCTCTAAATAAAAAATATCGTTAAATAGTTTAAGGGAATTAAATAAAAAAAATACGTTTCAAACGAGATACATATTGATGATAAAGTATGGCTTCAATTACCGGAACAGTCAGGGTTATAACATAATCGTTTATTTGATAAAGCAGACGAACACTGTGATATTGCACTAAATATTATTGCAATAATCAAAAATAATATGTTGATAAACAAATTTCTTTTCGTCATATTTCCTCTATTGCAAAGTTCCACATCACTACTAACATATAATGACACAGCCTTGGACGCACATTTTACCCGTGAAGTAATTTACAGTAAGATGGTGCGTCGAAAGAATTATTTCTCACACTGCCTATATCTCTCTATCTGATTGGTAATTCGTTCTCAAAAAAAATTTAAAGGTATAATTAAATTTTATATTTAATTTAATTTATATGAAAGAAAATGTTACTAACCATGGAAAAATATAGAAAGTGAAAGGTTATTAATACTAAAAACTGCCAATAAAAATAGAGATCCTTTGCAAGAGGACGGAAAGCGAACAACGATATACTCCATTCGGGAGATTACCCTTATCATTCGACGAGGTTTTGCTCATTCTACGCATGTCAAGTCTGATTGGTTCGAGCATGTTTTGTAATCAAATAACGCGCAAGCGTTTTACAATGTTCGTAATGCCGAACGCATATACCTAGTAAGCAAGAATATTATATACTCTCCATATTATTGCCTTTTCTCTCTATTCGCATGTTTTTGTCTACTGTACGTATGAATGATGTAATGCATAGAATAGGATAGTGGGACACCACTTATTAATGGAAAACCGACTGAAGTTGGATGAATACGATTTTTCATTAAATAAGAATATATACAATACTAAAGAGTAGAGATACAACAAGAGGCGATACTCAGGAAACTATTATTTTTTAAAGAATATCTCTAAAAACAAGAATGACAAAATATTGCTTTTTAGCTTAAAAATCTGTGAATTACGAAGTCGTGTTTTTGACAAATTTTCATCTACTATCCTTGTCTCTCCCAACCAAAAACACATAAGATAGACAAAGGTCGACAGAACTTCTGCAAGTCACCGCATGAGGTCGCACCTGAGTATTTTGTCCCCAGACTACCTTCCTAAATTCACGAGACCTAGTACAAGTATCAATTTGAATAAGAATACGTAATTGGTATGGAATAAAATATAATTAATATTTCATAATGGCATCAATTCTACGATACTGTATTTTAAGTCAAAAGAACCGGTTTGCACAAGAATTTCGGTTATTCCATCATAATGTTAGCAGTCATACTTACATCAATAGCAATATCAAGGTTAGAATTCTGTTTTTACAATTTTTTCTTTTATTTATGAAATACTTAATGATTTTATTTGAATCTTTTGACAGATCCTTTTCATTGATTATTATTTTATAATCCTTACTACTTAATTACACGTGCCCTTTTATATAAATGGTGATATTTGATATTTTAGAAATGTGGATCAATTTTGCATACGAAACATTTTTCTACAGAAGATGAGAAAATACATATTTACCACGGAAGTTTAACAAGACGAGTCTATAGTCTAAAAGCAGTTTCTTATTTAACAACATTTGCATCGATAATATCACAACCTTTCCTTTATGTAAAAATTATAGCAGAAGATAACCTGACAGGTGTATTTGCAGTATTTGCATTTATGAACTTGGTTGGGACATGTTCTCCACTATTTGTGCATTGGTTGACAAGAAGATATGTAACTGATATGTACTATTACCCTAAAGAAGATAAATATGTTGCAGAAGTATTTAATATTCTTTCTCAAAAAAAACAGGTATATTATTATGGAAGTTGTCTGCAAACTATTGATCAGTTATTAAACTTGTCAATCTATAAATTATTATATACATATTTCAGATAATCTTCACAAGCGATGAAGTAGAGATACCTGAAGTAGATTCAATGCTCAGATGTTGTAGTGTAGATGGACATCCCCTTCTTTTCGATGAAGCACAGTTTGTAGATTCTAAATATTATTGTGTTCTTATGGGATATAATGATCCAATAGATTTTGAGATGGGCCCTGGTGCAATTAATACACAAGCAGTTAATGTAGAATCAAAACAAGAAAAATTAAAAGATAGTGAAAAGAATTATAAGCAAATAGAGGTTAAACAATAAAGACAAAATTAATTTGACATTTAAAGTAGTTTAAAGTAATTTCATTTATTACAGTTCTTTAATCTAAAACTTTTATACATTACTTAAAAATACTATTTACGTTGCTAGGTACAAAATATGTACAGTACATTGTAGAGATTGTATACTGAAAAATACAGTATCAAATTACTAAAACACATTGTTGATAAAATTTAACATAATTTCTTAATTATCCAATTTGTAAGACATTATGTATCTCGAATCGATATACTTATAAATTCTCCTATTTATTTTCATTTAAATGTACAATTTGTGAATAAAATATGTTACAAACGCAAATAATTTAACTTTGTATTTAAATTTTGAAAATCTAATAAAAACATAAATACAGAATAGTAACTTAATTATAGAATTAAGTTTTTTAGATGTAGCCTCCAGATGTAGTATAAACTATAGAAGCAATATAATGTAATTTTGTAACCGCGCAAGAACGGCGGATACGTTATTAAGAGATCACAGATTACAATCATATCCTTTGAATTCATCTCAAAGGTATGAGCAAGACAGTTATGCCAAGTTAATTGTGCAATCATTATAGACTAAGCTGGGAGCAAATCGAAGTCGTCTGAAACGTGTACCATGGGAACATGAATATCTTCTATTTGAGGTGTTGCTTTAAATTCGCATAGTCCAACTTCTTTTAACTTCCACTCCCAATCCATTCTCTGCACAGCGTGCAAAGATTCTGCCTCGTTGTGATGTCTGAGTAACATTGCTTCCTAAGAAGATATTTTATATTACATTTATGTTTTGGCTATTTAACTAATGAAAGTTCAGAGCTAATCAAATTTATCAATGTGTTACATTCTTTTAAACTGATACGCGTGAAAGTAAACTTATCAGTCGGTTTTCACGTAACATAAGTTAATTTAACCTGAATAATCACAGACAATGTATAGAATCACGAATGTCTGCACAATAATTCAGGTATAAATATAATATACTTATTACAAAGCTTACCTTAATTTTTTCCCATTTGTCATCCACATCTTGTAACCAGCTCAGAAACAGTCTACCATTGTACCTACTCCTTGCGTTTCTGTCTTTTTCTTCTTGTTCTGGTGTAATAACATTATAAACTTCTTCATCTTTCAATATTGTACAAACAGAAAAGGGAAGAGATTGATTAGCAAGAGCTCTAGCAGCTCTACCATGTACTCTAAGAATTTCCTGTTCCACTGATAGAACTAATTTCTCTTTTTCAACTACGTGCTGCATTCTAAGACGATATCTTTCCTTTTCTTGCTCAATATATAAGTCTTTCATGGCGCCTTGTAAACCAACAGGAGGATTAACATTCGGCTCTTTATTGGCATTTCCAGCCAATACATATGTGCAACGATTCATTAAGTAGTCCTTGAAACCTTGAGGTGGTTTTGGTTGAACTGGAAAAAGGCCTTTTCTTCTTCGTTCAATCTAAACAAGTAAAAATATTTTTTGTTGTATAAGGTATAAATTAAAAAGTATACTACAGTTATAGGAAAAGTACGAACTTGTTTCCTGATGTTTAAAAATAATTGATAACAATTAGTAATGGGTTGGTCATGTGGATGAACTTCTGGACCTGTATTAGTCGCTTCAGATGTTTCATTTGAAGCAGCTGTGGCAGCTTGTTGTGCTTCTTTATTAGGTTTCATTTTTCTTTTTCTCGGATGAAGTTCAACAGGTGGAGCTGGAGTGCTTACATTTGACGTTGTTGACGAGGTAGTTGTAGAAGTATTTTCCGAATTTTCTGCTCCTCCGTCTTTCTGACATTTTCCTCCAGTTTCAGTATTTTTTTCTGACTTTTCTGCCGCAACGTTTGTCTTTGAAGCAGTGGCACTGTTCGAAACTTCTGTGGAATTATTTTTATTTGATTCGGAACCAGCTGTCTCAGGTGTCGGTGAATGATGGCGCTGTTGCGGTGACGAATTATTAGAACGATCCGTAGTAGTTACCGGTAGTGGCGACGAATTCGAATAATTTCCATTACCAGCGGAGGTAGAAGTTTCTTTTAAATTTGCTGATCCATTGTTGCCATTACCGGATCTATGTGAACTTCGAAGCACTCTCTGATGATGCGTCGATCTTTCTTCTCCATGTAAAGCACCGCTAAAATCTTTTTTATCCTCATTTTTTGTATTATTTCCACCTTCTGTAGGACTCGTTGTACCACTAGCTGACTGACTTTGATCTTTATCCGTCGAATCATTACTGTTAGAACTCGCGACTACGTAAGGCAGTTGATGACTTCGATTAGATGTGCTTTTCCCATTTCTGTTGCCTTGTTCTTGTTCAGACGTAGTACTTTGCGGAATAACTATTTTTAAAGGTGGTACTTTAGGAGCTGAATTGGAATCTGAACCTTTCGATCGATCGTCTTCGCCATCGGATTCTGCAGGAGCCGGTGTAGTTGTTTTAGTATTAGTTGTTGAACTGGATGGATTCGAAGGCTTCGGGCTGCTTGCTACCGAAGAGGCACTCGGGCTTTTTCTATCTGCAGCAATTGAAACGGTATTTTGGTTATTTTTCCCAGAAGTTGTCCCAGATCCTTGCTTAGTTGATTTCGTACACTGCAATGAAAATCAGAAATGTTACTAATTGAAATCGTCAATATATTACATAAGGCGTAACAAATAATACTGACCTTTTCCCCTGTATTGGCGGAATTTCTACCTGCACTTTGCCTTCCAGTAGTTGTGCTTTTTAAATTTTCTTTTACAGGTTCCGAATCCTTCCGCTTCTTCCGCCGATTTTCTTCATCTTGCTCCTCCGTATTGTCACTTTCAAAAGCTCGTTTAGACGAAGGCGACGCTGAAACCGTAGGAGCATCATCGCTGGATATTGACGACGTCGTTGTTTCGCCAGAAGATGTCGTACTACCAACGGTGGACACGTTGTTACCACCATTCTGACCGCCTTGATTGCTACCAGATTTGCTGCCATCCTTATCTTTTTCTGGATTCGGATTTGGTGAAGAGCTTGCACCTCTCACTGGTGTTGGCTCTTTTGAACTTTTGAACTCGTACACATCTCCACTATCAGTAGCTGATGATGTGTTTCCAGAGGTAGCAGAGGCAGCGGCGGCATTTACGGTCCCTGACGAGACGTTTGACGTCTTCGACGAATTTTCCATTTGACCTTGATTCTGTAAACATTGTTTTCCTTTGAGCAAATAAAAAAATTAACAGCAAATGCCGTATTTATGGTATGTAAAAACTCAAAACGTGTAACGAAATTTAAATGTTTATTTTAAACGACATCGAGCACTTTTCTAATGAACATAAAGATATACTTTGTGAACACATATAACCCTTATCGCAATGTTTTACAACAGCGACCTCGGTACCGCTTACCGAATGACACGTACCACTTAAACATCGTTCTTTCTAACTCGTATCTAAATTGCTGACAAAGTAAATTCATTTAACCCATGAAGAAAAAAAAACGAAACCTAATTAAGCATAATATAAATATGAAACAAATTATTGATATAATTTCCATTTAATTTTTAATATCTTGCATTACTTCAACTTCATTTATTACTTATGCTTAGTTAATTTTAATAAATCAACATAGCTTTGAATATCATCGATTCTCAACTGCTTTATATCTACAACATAATTTAAAAACCGCGTGCTCTCGAATTCTTTATCAAATTTTGAAAAACTGTTGAACACATGTATTACACATACGAAAAAATGTTAATTTGTAGTAAAAATTCAAGTAATTTGCACTTTTTAAAAATAAAATATCTACCAAAATAATCGTCGTTTATTTTTAGAATTCTCTTTTAATATTCTTTAAGTTTATACATTTTATCAGTATAAAAATCTTGAGTTTCATTTGTACAAAACGAGTTAACTGCTGTTTTAACTTCATCGTGGTTTTCAAATTGCTTATTTATAAAAATGTTTATTATGCACAAAAGCAAATAATAGCTGTAAGGCGAAGAATCTACATCATAAAGAGAATATGGTAAAACCTTTTATCCAACGTCCTTCAGTTTTTGATAAGTTAAGAAAGCAACGCGAGGACGTACGCTCTTGAGTTAAAGTGTACCTTTCCTATTAACAAGTATCGGTTGAATTTTCATGAATTTTAAATAAATCATACCGACTTTTTTACCGTAAATATCTGTATCTACATCGACAAGTTTTCCACATCATATTTATATATGTATTCGCGCGATATCTTTAATTATATGAATTTCTATAACGTGACACCTGTTCCACAATGATTAATTTTCTCTTTCAAATCGGAACCGTTTTTGTACTGGCAGAACCTTCCTCACAAACTTTTCTGCACTTATTACAATATTTTCTTTAAATTAATAAAATATGAAATTACGAACTTTTACCTGCACGCTCACTATCTATAACATTAAACAGATGAAAAATTGAAACATCAACTAAATGAACAAAATCTAATACCATTTTTGTTATATTAATGTTTCAGAATACTACAAAATATTTTATATAAATTAAGGTCTATAATTTTCAAATTATTCGTGTCAAGTTTCTTAATTTTTTTTCTTTCAACTTTTACAATTTACAACGTTTTTTTCCTTTGGCATATATTTGTAAATCATTTGTATAATTTTGTTCATTACAGATTAATATTCCTCTGAACATGACACGTATGGCAAACGTAAATGTATTGTGAAAAACTGATCTTAAAATATCAAGTGAATGGCGGATCGAATGTTTTTACGAATGTTATGTATGTCAACATTTTAGATTAAAGATTGATCACCCACTTAAAAGCACAGTGTTTGAACAGCATCAGATCGACATACTTAAACACATTTGTATTATTAATGTACACGAGCACTGATACTATATTATTATTTGTAAAATACATAAAATTAAAAGAATTAAAGTTGATTTGATAATCTTCAGGCGCTGTTAAGTGGCCGATATCTTTAATTTTTAAATGTTCCATTAGTACTCCTGCAAGATAAGGCAAGTTTAATACGAGATGAACTCGGCGATTTCTAAGATTAAATCGAGCGTGGCCAAGGTAGTTTCTGATAATAATTTCGATTTTCAAACATTTAAATCCGATTTGACACCGGCTTTTGATAGAGAGATGTCATCAAGTAAGATAGCACTAAACATCTCAATATGTATCAACAATTATCGAAAGTATTGGTATTATATCTTTCGATTTATTTCTGATATGTAGTTGTACCTGTGCGTTCATGCCGCCCTGACGGGAATTAGCAGTGCCCCCTCCTTTCTTCTCATCCCTCGCTCCACGCACCTGGTTGAGTCGAAGCGTCACCCTCGGCGAGCTTCCAGACTGCCCGGTTCCCGATCTATCAACTGTGGAGAACAAAATGCCGGTTAATTGTAAGAGCGGATACTAGAGAGAACGGATATCCCCACGAAAGTAATAGTACTCTTCTTCGTGCACCGAGGAAGTGCGGACGAAGGCTAAAGAAATCGAGAAGGGAAGGTAGCTGGTAGGAGGAACCGAAAGGTGGAAGGGGGCATGTTCAAAGAGTAAAACACGGCGATATAAATCCAGAAGAAAATAATGTAAGTCGTTGGGTTTCGATGATCGGGAGATGGACGTTAATCACGGAACCCTCGAGAGAACGAGTTTCTGGAAGTAAGTGGGGGGTACCGATCAGCGATCGATTCATTAGTGGCTTTTTACCGAACGATCACGTTGCAGAAGGTATGCCATTAAACTCTATTCGCGTCGCTGCAGTGCGTCGTGGCCGATACGATAAGTGGAGCTTACCGTCCGATGGAATCGAGCCTCGATCTCTCGAACCTCTTACTTTCAGCTTGCAGCTGCTACACGATAAATTTTATTTCCTCTCCAAACATCGTTCCGATGTTTTCATAGTATAAACAGTGGTAGTTTCATATACCTCGATACCGAGAATATTGTACCATTGAAAAGCTTGGAGATTATTTTTGGAGACATTTCCAATAAAATCCAATGTTTTCAGGTTAAGTAACAGCCACGTAAATGGAATACTAAAATTACCATGTACGTGACAAGCATGCATTCATTACGAGTACAAAAGGATCCACACAATTACACGCTTGCCACGTATAACCGCCTCGTACGGTTTAATGGCGAGGTTAGCCCGCGAATTTACAAACAAAATAGGAAGAAAATGGATTCAACGGTGAGCAATAATACTATGGCTTGTCGGCGGTTTCACGGAACGCTTGTTTCGAGAGATTCTAGGATACCCCGTCGTGCAATGTTGAAAGCGAGGCTGACGCAAGCTCTGCTCGATCAATATGTAATTGAATCTACGAGTTAACGCGACCGTCACCATAATTTCAGAATTCAGATCGATAAGCTGCCGAAATATATATACACCAGCATTGTCTGTGCTAACAATTGATTTCTCCAACGATTATTCACGCAAATAATCTGTATATACTTTTATTAAGATTTCTTTTAGTTGGTCATTGATCGTAGCCCCCTCCTCCCGATATTCCCTTTCTCTATCTCGCTTGGAAGAGGGAATTGTGCCAATGAAACTTGGCGCTTGCAAATAGTATATCCCAAAATACATCAAGTCCACTAGTCAATGAAGTCGTGGTTGTTTGCCGCCCTAACAGCATTAACGATTCACGGAAACTAAGAATTTCTCTATACACGGAGTTAATGTTTCCTAACGAGCTCATAAAATTCCCTCTAATACAAGTACTCTCATTTGAAAATGAATCTTTAATACATTTTATTTAAAAAAGAAAAAATACGAAATATTTTTTTGTTCGAAATTAACTGTTTAAATTATAATATACATTTAATTATACCTTTCTTTAACTACTATATCAGATATGTAATTTTAGTAATCCTAAATAAATTTTTAGCGTGAAGAAAAAGGGGCACATGTCACGATACATCGACTTAATTTTTTGTACCATCAACCTTTAAAAATTTAATACAAGAAAAATAATTTCCAAGTAAATTTACAGTATTCTGAACATGTCCCTAGCTCCTTAATTTTTCAACGAAATAATTTTATTAGAGAATCGTTCACAACTGTTAATAAAAGTCATTTGATTTAATGTTTATACAGAAGTTAAATTTGATGTTCAGTACAATATTCGGTAGTGGTAATCTTTCGTGTATAAAGTATGTTTGTCACTGATGCTACCACCAGCGAACACACGTAGTATAATATCGTATAGAAAGAGAGTACATATTTGTGGAACATTCTAACCGCGAAATGACGATATGCAAATATTACAGTGTACGTACGTGCTTCTCAGAATGCAACGTATATTATTTTGTAGCGTATTCTGCCCTCCCACTTCCTGCTGCACGAGATCTGTCTTCGAGCGTGAGTTATCGATGCGTTAAAAAACTATTGACCATATAGCGATTAATTGGTTTTCTCTCTGTTAATGTGCACAAATAATATGCGGATACACATGGTTTCTGAGAGAAGGTCGACAACGTGAAACTGATTTGAAATATTTGTTAAATCAAACATTGCCGATCGATAAGATATTCGAAATACGTAATTCCAGAAAATATACTGTATGTAGTTACTTACGTTATCTTATTTCAATGGAGGAATGTTTAATAATAGATTCTTTCTACTTTTTGCGTTCCTGACCTTGCAAAGAAATCGAGAACAAGTTCTTAACTGGCGTTGGAGATACTGCACACGCTTTTTGGCCGATAACGTAGCATGTTTTATCGGGTACTGCTTTGCCAGCGAAGTTCATTAACTTACTGCAGAACGCAGTAAATCGTACAACTGGAGACGTAAGCTGACACAAGACAATTATTTTTAAAATTAAATTCTGCGCTAATATGTACTGTTCAATATACCGCTTTATATAAGCGGAATAAAATTCATCGAATAACATCGATACTGTGATCATTTAGAAAAAAGGAACGATTTCCTGATGGAGGTTAATTTTGCGGCAAATATTTTATAATGGTCGATCAGTTACTGACGTATCGGTTTAAATTTCGTTATCGATCAGTACAATGACGAAATATGTTATAGCGAGAATCAAGGTCAACCCAAATACCACTTTGCGAAGTGTCACCGTTTCCTCCTACGGCCCGTTGGTTTATACGAAGAAAGATTAGCATATCACTTAAACTGAAGTTTAAAAGATTTCATTTACATTGAAAGTGAGCACGGAACACGCTATATCGTGTTTCAAACATGTTCCACGAAACGCATAAGACAAAGTATGTAACCGGTTCTGATCTCACTACACATACGTTTAATTGCCACGGTTAAATATTTCCAAGCCTTCGATTTAACTTCGTTAACGACCAATAAATTCTAGCAACGATATTAGCACCGTCAGCGCATTAACGTTAACACGTTCTGTGTTGTCGATAACGAAACTTGAATATTAATTACGAGGATAAATCATTTAGACATCTGTCCTTTACTTGCAACTCTGAACGGTAAACAGAGAATTTCTAGTGCACATTAGACTAAAAACAAAGAGATGTAAATACACCTTGTAAATTTGTTAGAAATTGGTACGTTGTTGCTGCAACTGCAACATAGACCCCTTTCGGAGGTACGATCACCCTAGTGGTGTCGATGGACGCAGTCCGCGAGCGCAAACGTGTCCAATGTACTTGCCAGTCAGCATGTTCCCTTTTCACTCGCTCCACAACTTCTCCCTCTTTTTCTCCCCTTCCTCTCTCGTGCTCCTTTCTCTCTCACCTTTGAGAAGTCTGCCTTTGTCCCACTCTCCTTCGACAGCAAAGACCAGAAGAGATGTGTTCCAAGGTTCGGCACTCCCGTTCGAACGATGCTTCTTTTAGCGAGGTTAATCGAAGTAAACGAGACAATACAAAGCGACGACGCACGCAAGTAAGAAAGTCGAAACACGCGCCGAGCCACGTGGTCGTCAGTACTTTCTAGTAACGGTACTTTTGGGTCATCCAATAGTGACAGCAGGGGTCCCGAGCGTACAGAGACGTAGCCACGAATACGTACCTGGCTCATGCGACAGGGCCACTGACAATACGTAGCGTAACGATAAAGGTCCCGATATAGCACTACGAGCAGACAAGGAGGACAATGACGATCAGCGCGACGACGAGCAAGAGAGGTTCAGTAGCCGCGGCAGCAGCGTGTGTACACTACTGCCGCTTGCACGGCTCCCACACAACGCGCGAAAGCGAAGACACTGAAAGCTAAGAGAGAGAGAGGAATCGGATAGCGACTGTGTCGCCGCGTCTCCATCTCGACTAACTTCTACCAGGCGCGGCACTGCATCGCGCGCACGATAGGTACCGACGCGTCACTACTCGGGAATGTCACGTCTAATTAAGTGCTGTTTCTGCATCGCTCGCTATTATTACCGATCAGTGATGATTGTACACTTGCGCGTATCTACATAATATGTGAACGATCTGCCGTATGCGCACGCTTGTACGAATAAACTAAAAACCCACTGAATATTCATAACGAATTTATCTTCTTGTGGAAGGAAAGGCTTTCTCGGTTTATTACAAGTATTCGTGGGACGAAATTGCATTAATCACAATGTAGTAAAAATCGTTTCGTGGAACTATAATTTAATGATATTAAAAGGAAGTTATTGAGGTGCAAATAACAATTTTGCTTTTATAATGGACATATGAGCTTTAAAAAAAATTGGTAAATAATACGGTCTTTGATATGAATATGTAAACATTTTTTTTGAGCCACTTATTTTGTTAAAAGATGACAATTGAAATACGATTAGAAACATATGAAATTGTGCCAAAATAACGTAAGTACAATTTCTATAGTAACAGTAAATTGCAGAACAATATTAGAATTAAGATTTACTATGAAAAACTTCGTTGAATAAACAAAAATATGTCGAAATATTTTTTAAATATTATTTAAATTTTACATTTTGGATGATGTTGAAAATACAGTATATTTTTATTATGTGTCGATGTGTCTGTCATATTCGGCAAATACGTTGGTTACTACTGTGTCGGTAAGTACGAAATTCAATATGTCGGTAAAGAAACACGGTTAATAATTCAGTTATCATACAATTCATTCTACCCATACAAAAACTATAAATCTTACCTAATTTTAAACCCATTTTCCGGAAACAGTATATTATATTGTACAATATGGAAATTAAACATTCTATAAAATGAAATCGTTAGAAATATTATTTCCATTTCCATAAAATATACTATAAAAAGAACATATTTTTTAGTTTCATAAGTTCCATTATCTATTGTTTCAAAGTTTTATTATTTTACAGTGTTTATACGAAATCCTTATTAAAAAAACAGATATGAACTTTTAAGTCAAAATGATCTATTTATCAAATATCCTGGCATAAATTTTTTATTCAAAAACATGTTATTTTACTCAAGACTCAGAACAATAATAAAAGGACTAAAAATGATTTAAAAAAAATTAAAACGAAAATGTAAAGTGATTAAAATCATTGCTACGTTGTACCTAAGTTTTTATAGAAATTACAACTCTGTTTAAGTGTATAGATTTTTGCAGTACTTGTTTGTTTAAAATAATATTTCGTTCGCGACAGGCGTGAACTCACCTTTATTTTGCGGTGGTGTCCTCCGCATCTCACAGGGGGCTCCACTGTCTTCAGCAACGTGCTGTGCAACGGCTGGCGCACTTCCGGTCGTACGTTGCTGTTGTTGAAACTGAGAATGGTGATGTTGGTAAAGCTGTTGTTGTTGTTGCTCCTGCTCTTGCTCGTTTGACGGCGCTGCTGCGCTCGTTTCACCTGGAGAGCATGGGCTATTAGGGGCAACTGTTGTACTCTCATCAGGTGAACTTACACCTGTAATATCTGCGATCACAAATGAAACAGAAATAAACACTCATGGATGTGCTCTTGTAATTATTATACATTTTTAACATTTAATTTTAATTTGAATAAAAGTGATATTTAGAATGTAAAATAATGAAACTAGCTCAAGGTTCAATAGAATACACAAGCAATTTCTAATGTCACAGTTTTACTACTTCATTATACTTAACAGTAACTTGTTCAATATTTTAAACAAAATAACATTTTTGAATTATATTAATGCAATAATTTCATCTCACTCAAAGTTTATACAATTTATGAACACAACATGAACACTTAGAGTAAGGAAACTGTACGAATGATCAATCTCAAAAAAACTTGCACACTTCTAACTTGATTGAATTTGAAACATTTGACTAGTATTTTCACAGTTTTGTTTATGTTCGTGTAAAAAAGATTTCAGTTATTCCGTCCTTCACCCTGTTGTCAGTACAATTTTATACGAACACACGCATAATTAGGCAGTAATTAATTGACAAAAGGTGGCTTCTTTTACGCACAGAGCAAGGTCCAATGCGGATTTATAATACTTCAAAATATGATGAATGTGTTATCATCGTTCTTGATAATCTTCTATAGTGCAATTATACTGGCAGCTCGAAGTCTTTCGTTTCAATTCATTTTCACGGATACTTTTGGCCGTATTGACATCTGATCACTTTTATTTTTGTGATGAATAGGTTTCTTCCTGATTTTCTTTTTTTCTTGTGGGGCCAATTGTCACGCTGATCTTGATGATTCAAAGGCGGTCAGGGCGACATCTGTCGGTCCGCCGGGGGAAAGTCCGTACGTGTACGTGCTCGACGTGCACGCGAACACGGCCCCTCGCGAACTAGAGGCCATGTTGCGTCGCTATGTCGACGATTGGCCCCGCCTTTCCCCGCGTCTCCCCACCAACGGTGAGTCTCGAACGCTCTTTTTCGCCAATCCGAATCAAGCTGATCCCGCCAACGACATTGTCGGTGGTGCGCTGTACAAGACGTCCGTGAAATCTATGTTTGTGTGCATTCTACACTGCAGGAAAGGCACAGCTGTATATACTCGATGCTGATGGATATGCCGAAACCATACATGCTTATAGCTACATCCTATAACTGCACATGTGTCGGTGGCAGCATTTCCTCACGTGCCGCTCCTGCGCTCAGCACACCAGTCGCATTATCGCTTACTTTCCGAGCGTGTGCGCGCCCTGCGCCAAATAGAGCTGTAGAAGGATGCAGGCCTTCGCTTATGTAGCAGAGAAAAACGTAGAATCTTTGTAGTTTCCCGTTAAATCGGAAATACAATTTTCGTAGCAATCTTTCGTTCGAGAGCGATCTGGTAATCTTTTTTTTAATTATTTAACGGATTATAGTTATCAGTAGAAAATTCGTATGTTACTCTGTCAATGTTATCAAATTTTTACTTTTACTCGAATAATCTACTTCTTATACTTCTTTTTCATTGACCATATTTCTGAATGCAAATATTCTCATATCGAAAACATTAAGGCAAAGTATTTCTCGTTTTCAAACTACATCTGTACTTCCGTTGCTGAATTAAATCGTTCGGATATCAAACGATTGAAGAATTCGTACACAAGAATAAAACAATTTCAAAAAATCGCAATCATTTCTCATTTATAATACGTATGTATTAAAATATAGTAATAGAACGGCTCGTTGATGCATGATTGATTACGTTCGACTAAACTGTAGCAGCGTAATAATTCAAGATGACCGTACAAGTATCTCAAAAAAGAACAGCAGATGAAATCAACGATCTCAGTAACTGTTTATGTCCGAGAATTAATGAAGGGCAGAGTAAATAAATGAGATATAGGGAAGTCGGGAAAAAAGAAGAACAAAGAAAGTGCAGAGGAACTTGATAAAGTAAAAACTCATTTCGGTAGGATGCCAAACTTCCATGAGAAGAAGACTGCTGCTCGGTCGACGTGTGGCTTACTAGTGAATGCGAAAGGGACGAGACATGCTCTCCGGGTATTTACACACATGAAAAGCAACGTTTACTTTAAAGGAGATAGACTAGCGCGATTGTTGCGGTCACCTTGCTTTTTTCGTTCTTTCTTTTCTTTTGACTACCAATCTCCTTGAGTGTTACAAGTGCTTGCCTACGAACAGCAACGAAGATAGAAAAGCCTGAATTTCTTAACAATAGAATTTTCGCAATATCAAATCCCTCCTCACTGCCCCTATCTCTTTTGCTATCATCGCGAAACTCATATCGAAGTATATATTTGTTGTTCCCATAAACGTTGTAGTGACTATTTTCCCAAAGCGGCAAATTTATCTTTTGTATGACATTGTTTTTCAACGATATATTAGTTAATCAATATTGAATGTTCCATTAAGTAGATTACCTCGAGTGCACTGGTATAAATTACGATCAAAGCTGTCACATGCTACATTTCTTATCATTAAAATTTTATCATTTGGTTTGTATTGTTGATTAATATATTCCTTTTTCGTTTTATTTGAGAGACTTTGCAGGTCTCTAAAAGTACTTTAAATCCACAGTTGTATATCGGTATTGTACAAGATGTACGTACATGTACTAATTTTAACTAAAAATAAATGATAAAAAGAGTTACTTCAGGAATGTAAGAAATATTCTTACAAGATACACTGGTGAGTTATACGAATTATACATGTGCACAGATATTAAGATTGAATTCTATTATTCATTTTTACAAATAATATTGAAATTTTACTAAAATTGAAACCAATAGTATCTATGTTCTAAAGAAAATTTCATTATATCCATTAAGGTGCTTATATCACATTGTTATGTTTTTTCAGAATTTAACTTGAAAGTAAATAATATCTTGACAGTGATGATATTTCTGACAGGTTAACTGTACCGCAGCTTAAATTCAATTGGTTAGAAAAATATTTATTTATTGTTTTATTTAATTAAAGCATTTCACTTACTTTGTATTAACAATTTATCTAAAATTATATACACTGTGATTGAAATTTTTGAACAGTTCTGCAATACAATTTATTCATTTATCATATTTTCCGATTTTCTAATTTTTGGATTGTTAACCACAAAGTGTCAAAACGTCATTTCACGATGTTCAAATTTTTCTCCTATTCCTGTTGTCTTTAATCGAGAATTTAATGCCTGATTTCTTGAAATTATAAGAAACAAGTGACTGGGTGAGTCAAGATCATACGTAACATGGATTACAAATTAATTTCAGCGCTGTCTGCGAATTCAATTAAACTGTCGTTTTTAGTCATTCTGCAGTCAATTTTTTTATTTGAAGAATAAGCAACAAGATAGGAACATTTCCAAGAATGTTCGATCTTTCTATATGGATAAGGTGAACGAACAAAATGTGGTAGTATAGAGTAGTTAATATTTGCACATGACATACACGCAAGAGGGCCGAGTAAGAATATCCTGTAGGCCATCATGTAAACCCGTGGTACACGGTCCTTGTCGAGAAGTTGCGACATTTGTCGGTTTTATTCCGGATCGATATCTCCGTCGTTAGAATAAGGCCATTTATGGTCAAAGATGAAACATAGTTCCCAAAATTCCATCCTTCTATTTTCATGTCTCTCTTGTATATGCATATTTTTCCGATAAAATAAATTTCTCTCTCTAACACAGAAATGTCACAATTTGTGCAAAAGAAGGATGTGAAATGAAACTTGGTAACATACCACATAATTTGGGCTGTTTAAATAACAAAATTAATTAATGGAAAACATGGGACGAAGGAAAAGTTTTTTAAAATGCAGTGATATTAAAGAACTAGACGTTAGGATAATCAAGCAAATTTTGCCGAAACTCAGGGTACATAATTACTTTATACAATATTATTTTGATTTGTACTACAGACGTGAAAAAATTGATTTACATAAGTTTTGTATTAAACGACTCATTTCAAAATAAGGGCAGATTGTAATTATTAAATTATATGATCAAACAATTATTTTCTGCGTCGGTGATACGAATAACAGCATTAATTCATAGGAGAGTAACATTTTGAAAAAATGTCGTTCAAGGTTTGCACTTGAAATTTACAATCGATACATTCTTGCGATAAACTCGGGCTTGAGTTGATAATTTCGATTATGCAAGAAAATCGCGCGTGATCATTACGGTTCGTACGTAATAGTCAGCAGGTAGAAAACGTGTAAGCATTCTAATAATGTAACGGACCAAGTATCTCATACAAATTCAGTGTTGGAGGCTAGAGTCGAGGAACCGATTTGTGGTTTATGAACAGCTTAGCGGAAATGATAATTTTAAGAACAAGAAAGACGAAGGTAACATATCTTCATGGAATAAAGATATTGTTATGAACCGTTCGTATTTAATTTTTCAACAATTCTTACTTCACTGTGTTTGATAATTTTATATAATCCAATTTCTGCAATATAAATAACAGTTTCTAAGGTAATTTAAAAAACTTCAAACGAGAAATTCAGTTCTTCTTATTTTTAACTCTTATTCACACATTATTTAACAACTGCAATAGAGATAATTTTTTCCTTATTTGTATAAGTGATTCATTTTAACTTCTTGTTTAAGTTTAATATAGTTTTGTTGGTAGTGAAAAAATAGATTTTTATGTTTGTAGTCTTTCACTAGCAAAAGTTCATGACTACGATATAAATATTACGTTGCTTTATATTTTCTAAAACTACTAAGCCTAAAATAAACTTACTGTTAATCTCTATATTTATGATATAAAACTATTCTTGCCGTTACCATATGCCAGAGGAACAAAAAACTAATATTCTACTTTCCCGATAATTTTCTACATACATAACTGATATTATGTATTTAAATTTTATAAATTAAAATTGATGTAATACCATTTATATAGGACAAAGAAATGTTATATATTTAAAATATGAAGAAGTAGATGATATTAACATTACTTTCATGCTTATTATTTTATTCCATAATTAAAAATGCGCAGTGGCCACATGACAAAGTGAAATTACGAATTTCATAAAAATGTACATATACCTATATCTACGAAATCTGTTTCATTTTCTGTTTCTGCATTTATTTTCAATTTAAAAATAAGCGTGCGTCGAACATCGATAGCTTTAATATTAAAATGCATACCGTGAATTACATTATCGACAGAAACACATTATCACAATTCAAGGCTCACACTAGTCATTACATTCGATACTCGTTGAAAGCTTAAAATAGAGGTTGTTCAAAACAATACCCGATTAGTTGAAATCCGTTTCCTTTTACGACGTGCCAGTGTTATCGGGGGCGAAAGATATCGTTAGTTTTAATTCCTACGGTTAGCAATGAAAATACATAGTCGAGAACTGGTGGAACGATAAACAAAGCCAGTCGTTCCTTGAGTGGTCTATCGGCTTTAAAGACACGGGCGGCGCCCGATACCACCTCCTCTCCTCACCGTCATTCGATGAAAACTACACTCGCTTTAATTACATTACACTGAAAATTCGACTTTGAAAATTCCATCGATTATTTGTCGATACGAAAATATCCCGACAACTTGGACTTCTCGTTTCACGAATAAATTTACCGACATAAGATACAATGAACTCGATTAGAAACGTATTCTGCTTAATTCGCATATGGCGTGCATTAAAGAAACGTAATATACAATTAAGAAGTTGAATATGTATATGTACTCATTTAAATTGCCTTAACTCGTTAATCTATGCACGTATATACTAAAATATCTTTAGATTATGTATTATTTTGATTACGTCGAGTATAGAAATCAGCATGCGATTAATATTAATAACTGCATGAAGTAGAACGAATAAATCGCACGTTATTTTATACATTGTTCGCAGAATGCTAAAATTCAATGTTTCGAAAACGGTTAATTATCAGATATACATTCATTAACACTTTCTTGCTTAATTCAATGAGTTATACCAGTCTGTGCTTGTAATTTTGCAGCACGCCGTGGTGTAATCAAGTTGTTTCGTGTGTGCACGTTCGAGGTAGATGAATAGCTGCGATAGTGTGTACAATGTCGGGCGTATATTACGTACAAGCGTCCAACGCCCATAGACATTAAAGATCACTTCCTTAAGAATGTCTGGCACGACAGTATCGAATCTTCGGCTTTAAAGCCGAGTTCGAAATTCTACGTGGAAACATGGGATCTGTCGTTGGTATCATCTCGCAGGTAAACCGGGGACGACTACTACTTCTAACAAATGCTTTCTCGAATATGTTCCTATTTCTTCTTTAACGGAGAAATAGGTTACTAGGAGCTTAGAGGGAGACAAAAGCAGAGAATGAAATTTATGTAATACGTTCTCAGTGTCTGTATCGATGTGCATTATTCGAATGAAAATTATGAGAATAACGACTAAATACGCAATGGTTTATTTATTGTTAAAATTATTCTTTAATTGTCCACGTTCGATGTGAAGAGTCTATTTATTACTTCATTATTTCTTTTTGTATTTTTTCCTGTGTGTATAGGAATGTTATTTGTGTTCGATTTCAAGTTCGAAAATTTATGAATTATTTTCAAATATGTGTTACGTAGTTTTACATTGTATTTGTTAGTCGATATTTAAATATTTTAAGTAACCGAAGATTTGAAACTCAAGTATTTTAATATTGGAAGACTTGGAATTCGAATATCTGAGTATTTGAATTTTGAAATTCGAATATATACAAATTTAAAACTCGAATATCAGAATTCAAAAATCTAAAATTCGATTTGAGTATTTGGGAATATTCAAATAATAATAATAAGAATTATTATTATTTTTGAAGAATTGAATATTTGAGAATTTACAGATTTGAAATTCGAGTTTTTGAATATTCCGAATCTAAAACTCAGTTATTTGAGTATTTCGATATAATATTTGAATATTCGGAGATTGAAAATTCGAATATATAAATCTGAAATGTGAAATTTAAAATTCGAAGAATTTATAGATTCCAAGAATCTAAAATTCGAATACTGGGATATTTGAGTACTCGGAGATTTAAAATTCAAATATTGAAGCATTCTGGGATATCAAATTTGATTATTTGCGTATTAGGATTTGAAAATTCGAATATGGGAATATTTGAGTACTCGGAGATTTAAAATTCAAATATTGAAGCATTCTGGGATATCAAATTTGATTATTTGCGTATTAGGATTTGAAAATTCGAATATGGGAATATTTGAGTACTCGGAGATTTAAAATTCAAATATTGAAGCATTCTGGGATATCAAATTTGATTATTTGCGTATTAGGATTTGAAAATTCGAATATGGGAATATTTGAGTACTCGGAGATTTAAAATTCAAATATTGAAGCATACTGGGATATCAAATTTGATTATTTGAGTATTAGGATTTGAAAATTCGAATATTGGAATATTCGAGTACTCGGAGATTTAAAATTCAAATATTGAAGCATTCTGGGATGTCAAATTTGATTATTTGAGTATTAGGATTTGAAAATTCGAATATTGGAATATTCGAGTATTCGGAGATTTAAAATTCAAATATTGGAGCATTCAGGAATGTTAAATTTGATTTCAGTATTTAGCATTCCAAAATTCGAATATTGGAATATTCGAGTATTCGGAGATTTAAAATTCAAATATTGAAGCATTCTGGGATGTCAAATTTGATTATTTGAGTATCAGGATTTAAAAATTTGAATATTGGAATATTTGAGTATTTCCGAATTGAAAATTTGATTATTTGAAAATCTAAAATTTGAATATTTGAATACTCAAATATTAGAAGTTTCAAAATTTGAATAATTAATTATTCGGATATTAATAATTACAATAGTTGAGGATATGAAGATTTAAAATTTGAAAAATTGAGAATATGATGATTTGAATATTTAAGTATGCGATGATGTAAAATTCAAAAGTTTGAAACTCAGGTACTTAAATACCTGAAGTTCAAATACTTGCAGACGAAAATTTCATGTTTCACTCTTTAATGTTTGAATACTTAACGTTTCGAAATTTGAGCATTCGAATATCTGGAAGTTTGAATATTCAGACATTTAAAATTCGAATACTGCATATTACAACGTGCGAGTATTCAGTGATCTGAAACTTGAATACCTTCGTATTCGAAGACTAAAAATTCAGGTATTTGAATATTCAAAATTTAAATGTTTAAGTATCTGGAGGTTTAAAATTCGAATATTGGTATATGAAAATACTTGGAATTTAAATATCCAAATATTCATGATTCGAATTATATTTATATTTAATAATTATATATCTATAAATACATAAAATTGATTTCAAAAAGAGATAATTAAGCCCCTCATTGAACAAATCGATTAACTCCATAAAACAAAAAATGGAGAAATGCGATGAAATAATGTGCATTGGTTTTTAAAATTCCTTTTATAATATAAATTCAAATTTTTGTAGAATGCATAAATACAGATGCAGCTTTTATCTAAAAGATATTAAATTATAAGAAAGAATAGCCAAAAATTTATCGCCAGAAATGTAAAAATAAATGTACTTTATTATTCAGTGGCCAAAAAAATATTTTAGTCGTTTAATGGTGTTAACCTTTTATGTTTGGGAAAATTTGTGTAAATATAAAAAGTTACGATTATACCAAGTGCATTTATGCTTAAATTTAAGATTTTTCAAAAAGTGGAGTTAATCGATTTGTGCAGTGAACGGCTCAATTATACTTCCTTGCGTGAAAATCTTGTATAACGAATAATTTTGATTTATTCGTCATTTACAAATAAAATTAAAACGTTTATTTGCAATTCATGAATAATGAATAAATCAAATTCATTCGTCACTCTAAATTAATTCTGCCCAACCCTGGACCACATACGACACGAAGCTATAGGTAGTTTTGGAGAGAAGAATTTCGTAAGCTCAACTCTCTGAGAATTCTAGAAATTTATTCATATTGAATTATCGCAAGTTGAACTTGCGAAATGCTGTATTAAATTCGTACCATTTTTTAAATAAACTGTTAATGGTAAACAGTGGTATTTTAAACATTATATAAAAGGTAAATACTGGTGAAGAAGATAATTGTACATGAAAAAATAAAACGAAAATATAGAACAAAATTGGTTCATATAAGATTTCTTATTTTGTCAAAAATTGAATGACTTCGTCAAAATATTTATAAGAAAATTTGTTTACAGCAAGAAAGATGACAATTTCGGCTCTTTGGTTAATTCAGCAATTAATGGGTGTTATAAATTAATACATGTAATTATTAATCTCGACAAAATTATTAGTTTGTTGCAATAATGTTACTTATGTAAGTATTTTAACATACTTTAATACGTTATTCCTATATTAATTCGTATATAAATATCATGACGATTAACTAACAATATATTTTAGCGACATTTATAACTACATTTATTAATTTGTAACATTCATTAATTATTGATATTGTTATTTTTCTTGTAAACAAATTTTTGTATAAATAATTTGAAAAATTTTTAAATTCAATTTTCTCGAAAACCAAGCCATACTTGAAAAAATGTTCTTTTATATTTTCGACTTACTTTTTGGCGTAGGATCATTCCCGCTTTAATTGTAACACCCTGTACAAGTTACTTTATGAAAACCAGTAATAAAAATGAATGTACCGTTAAAGGGAGTTAAAAGTACTTTTTTATATTAAAATGTAATAAGTTATTAGTAAAATTTCTTGTTAAAGACTTATCGATGTCCACAATAATGGAGGCGGTGGTGCAAAAAATTGTTAGATGGCAATTTGTTTCTTGAACTTGATATATCGTATTGAGAGGTTTATTTTATATTGTATTACTGAAATTTCTAAACGATTTTCATTATTTTTAGTTACATATTAATTCTTCTTTACATTCTGCTGTATTTATGCTACCATACTTTTATACCTTGGCAAGCATAAATAAATTACATACTCCTTAATCAAATTTCCTATATGTAAATTACACACTCCTTTACAAAATTATTAATTTTGTGTTTTATTTTGACACCAAATTAAAAAGTAATAATATTACATGATCTTTCTTTAAATAACTTTCTAATATAGAATAGAATATATTGATTATTATTTTCTTATAACTACCTTATTATTATTATTTTCTTAGCATTATTAATGGAAGGCCAAAAATGTTTTTTTCTTTCAAAATCGATAAAATCATGGAACAATCAAATAGACTGTTCAAGTCTTAATTATGTATCAGTTAAGAAAAGACTTGCATAATGTAATATGTATTGCATAAATAACAGATACTAGACTGTTTCTTAGATGTGAGCTCGAGAAGAACGTCTAACCTCGCAAAGCATAAAATTCTTTTATTCTTATTTATGACTACTATTTATTATTCAAATATTGTAAACGAATGTTACATATTATAAATTTAAAATAACACTGTTATTTATTTAGTAACAATATTGCTATTCAATATGTATCGTTAAATGTGTCTAAATAAACGTATGTATGAAATGCATATTCAATTCCGCCGTAAAAATAAATATTTGTGTTGGAAGTGAATGTTACACATCTTAAATTTCGACTCTAACTCCAGAGTTATACTATGTAGGTATATACTGCGGCCCTGTTTCAAATATTACCTTCGATATTACAAGGGAACATTCAGTGCTTCAAGTTATAACAGAATACTACACGTATAATATGGCAAATTTATATCTACTATCGTTTTACAATAAATAAATATTTCAAATTAATTACTCATATTTGTAATACAAAATTCAACAAATATACTTTTGTTATTATTAACTTCATTTAGAATGTTATACGTGTGGTATTCAATAACTATAACCTTCGATTAAAAAACTATCAGCTTAAGTACAATAATTTTTCCATATCTGAATTTTTATATTCATCTATCACGTATTTTAATCAAAATCGCTTCCAATCATAAATTACGAATAATTTTGTTAAATACATGAAAGCTTGTCGATTAGAGAAGAATTAAATATTATAAAAATTGTTTATTAAATTTATTGAAAATAAAGTTATTTAAAAAGATTTTTCATGATCTTATAGTGGTACTCAAAGTATTAAATAGCAAATATTCCCTCTGAGTACTAATCCTAACATACATTCTAAATGTTATCGTTGTATTAAAAAATTGCAATATTTATTAGAATTTCGTTTCAGAAACATTTCTTAGCCTTTTGGCCCCAGAGATTTATTTTTCCATTTAAAATGTTCTAGAGGGGACAACCGAGTGTAAAGGGTCAGAAAATTTATAAAAACAGTTGCACATCTAAAATCATTAAGTCGCAAACTTTTACGACTCTTCCAAACTCACAAAAAAGGGTATATAAAAAATAAACAATTCGTAATTTGAAATTACAATCGACTGCAATATTTGCATACATGTGGAATATAATTTTACATATGGAAATTATTCATATGGATATAACACAATGTTACATATTATTTATAATTCTTTCCTTTCACCTTTCAAAAGATGTACGTTTTCATTTTGAAACATTCTACAACTAAAGTTCATATGCACTGTTGCAATTGTGAAAAATATGATAATAAAAATGTAGTCCTTTTTAAATCATTCGCTTTTCTCTCTAAAATTTTCGATTAAAATCAATGAGAGAATTTGTTTGAATTGCGTGTATTTCTCTATACAGATCGAAATTAGAAGATTAAGTGAAAAGAAGTTGGTATATACCTTATCCTTTCAAAAGTTAATTGACTTCGAACAAAAGCATCTCAATAACTTCCACAACATAAAATAAGAAACTTGAATTATTATATCAAGATAAAAAATTATGTTACGTGATTTTAAAAGTTCGTGACATATTTTTCATGGTATACACATATTTTTAAACACACGATAAGATGAACGAATATCGTAACTTAATCAAAAGCGTAATTAATTAAAAGATAATTTCGCATAAGATTCGTCAAAAGTAACTTTTAAAAAGAAAACATTATTTCCGCAACTTACGTTGTATAAGCTAAAGAAAAAGCTGAAAATCATTGTAAATAATACACATTTTAAAGAATGTATAACATTAGTCAATTTATGTCACTCACTGCAACAATTTAACTGTTAGAAAAGTATAAAAATTTGTCTTATGAATAATATTCAATAATAGTTCCAATGCTATTATTTTTAACTAACAGATGAAAAAGAAATAAATTTTTCGAACTTCTGAGATGACCATTAGTGCAAATATTAATTCGTACTGCTATTTTTAGTATATTTGTTTCGTATTGCTATTTTAGAATGATCTAATATTTTTACATAAAGAGTCGAACTATTAAAAAATCTTTGTACATGATTACAGAAATTTTTTTACAAAAATGCAATTTTCTTTTTTAAACATATATTGCGCAATTCTGCATTTCTATTTTTCAGATAGGTTTATGCATAGTGTAATTTTATAAGAAAAGTAAAACAACCAACATTTTATATTTCAGGTGCGCACAGAAGGTGCTAAGCTGCACACCGATAGATAACCCCGATGTGTAGATTGAGAAGAATCGCTATCATAAATCTGTAATAAACTCCTATTTTGCAATCGATAAATTTCGTTTACTAATAAGAATAAAGTACATTCCAAGTCTCTAATAATGTTACTAAACCGTTTCTTCAAAAAAAATCTAGAAAAACATCTTGTTATTTACAAATTACAAACACTATTTCATATTCATAAATACAAAAATAGGTACCTCCTGCACTAGGGCACAACTAACTCCTAAATTAACTAGTTAAATTAACTCTTTGTCGTAGTCATGACCCACTCATAACTCCAATATAATAAGTCTCACTCGAATTTTGTATACTCTTCAATTTGAATTTTAAATCCAGTTCTAATCTATACAATCATATAATCTATATGATCACTGAATACAAACTAGACATTTCAACTTTCTATATTTGTTTCAATATTATAGTAGCGAATTAGTTGTGTCTGACGCATCTGGCAAGAGATGAAAAATATTAACAAATAAAGTGTTTCTACAAAAAGCTGCGAAACTGACAAATATAATATTCGACATTGATTGTTCTAATGTTAAGGCTCGGTTGAAAAATGATATGGCACAGTGCGGCCCTGTCTGGAGTATTGATCTGTAGGAGAGTTGTCTGCCGCCCCTCCCAAGCCCAACTCTAGATGTTTCATCCCTCCACAACCCTTGAACAACAAGGATGTCGTGCACCTGTGACTAGGCTGTTGGCGAATACCCTATTAGGTATGTTACTTCGAAACATTATCTTCGATTCACGATCATTGCGCACCAACTCTCGTCTTTTCGTCGCAGCAATCTTTCCATTTAAATTCGACCTCAGTGTCCGATGTGAGCGCGCGCAGAATAATTTAAATTTTAGCGGAGATCCAGCGCCGCTTACGCAAGATACGGTAAAAGGGAAAGTAACGACAGTGGATCTCCTCTGTTTAAGCTGTTTATACTACTCGATATTAAAAGGGACGAGTAATTGCACTGAAAAATTCCACGCGTTAAGTCACGCGCGTTAACATGTAGGACTTTTGTATTTGTTGTGGTTAGAATTTGGGAATTTAGGAAATTGGGAGAATTAAAGATTAGAGAATTAGGGGATTTGAAAAATTGACAATTTTTCACTTTTGGGATTGTTAGATTTTGGAAATTTGGGAATTTAGGAAATTAGGAGAATTAAAGATTAGAAAATTAGGGGATTTGAAAAATTGACAATTTTTCACCTTTGGGATTATTAGATTTTGGAAATTGAAAATTCAGGAATTTGGAAACTTGAGAATTTGGGAATTTAGGAAATTAGGAGAATTAAAAATTAGAGAATTAGGGGATTTGAAAAACTGACAATTTGTCACTTTTGGGATTATTAGATTTTGGAAATTGAAAATTCAGGAATTTGGAAACTTGAGAATTTGGGAATTTGGAAATTTAGGAAATTAGGAGAATTAAAGATCAGAGAATTAGGGGATTTGAAAAATTGACAATTTTTCACTTTTGGGATTATTAGATTTTGGGAATTGAAAATTCTGGAATTTGGAAACTTGAGAATTTGGGAACTTGGGATCTTAGGAACTTGAGAATTTAAACATTTTTAAATTTAGGAATGTGGGAACTTGGTATCTTAGAAACTCAAAAATTCGGAAATTTGAACATTAAAGAATTTAAGAGAATTTGCAGATTAGAAATTTAAAAGAAAATATTACGACTCGGAAATTTGAAAGTTTGTGTCATCAGAAGTTTAGAAATTTGGAAATCTGAGAAGTTGCAAATTTGGAAATATACAGTTCATTCGTTAAAAAGTTAGAAACTTTGAACATTTAAAAATTTCTAAGCTTACGAACTTAAAGATTTACGTAAGCAAAGCTTTAGAAATTTTAAAATTAAAAAATTAAGGAAGTTAAAAATTTAGAAATATAGGAATTCTAAAGTTAAAAAATTTAGAAACAAAAAATTTTGTGTTTAAAAAAATTATATAGATTAAAAAATTTAGAAATTTGAAGGATAGAAAGTTTTAAGATTTTTGAATTATGAGGTTTGGCATTATTATATTTGGAAATTTTAAGATTCTTAAATTATAGGGACATTGGAATTTTGGTATTTGGAAATTTGAAATCTGGAGATTTAGAGATTCAGGGATTTGAATCTGAATTTGGTAATAAGTACAGGTAACCCTCCTACAACACGGCATCTTATAACACGGTTTCGCTATAACACGATTCATAAATTGCGGGAACCCTTCTGCAACACGGCATCCTATAACACGGTTTCGCTATAACACGATTCATAAATTGCGGGAACCCTTCTGCAACACGGCATCCTATAACACGGTTTCGCTCTGACACGATAAGAAAATTGCAAAAACCTTTGTACAACACTGTATTTCTACAGCCGCGGCGAGGCTTGCCGTCTTAAAGATACAGTGTTGCGGAAAGTATTTCTTTTCATCTCCGTGGCCTGAAGACCAAAGTGTCTCACGCTGCTGATCGGCAGTCTGCGTCGAGCCACGGTGTGTTAAAAAATAATTTTTTCGTCTTTAAGACATTAAGTTTCAGTCCCAAGCCATGTCAGATAAAGATAAAAAAACAACGTTTAAGAGGAAATTTATTTCTTTAGAAGTAAAGATACAAATCTTGGATCGTCTTTTGAAAAGAGAAATTAATACAAATTTATGTAGAATTAAAAAAATATTTGTTTTTAATAAGTTTTCGGAACGTAACCCCTCTTTTTGTACTGGCTCTGGGTCTCATACAACACGGCATTTTCTAGGAACCTATCTACCGTATTATAGGAGGGTTACCTGTATATCTGAATATGAGAATGTGGTAATAAGATTTTGACTTAAAAGTATGGAAATAAATGCATTTTAATAATCAGAGATTTAAACATTTGAGCATTTGGGGATTTATGCATTTCGGAATTTGAAAATTGTAATATTTAAAAATTCGAAAATAAGAAAATTTTGCAAAATAACTAATTTTGCATTTGTAAATTTATAAGGTTGGAAATTTGAGAATTAACTTGCACTTTCCAATATCAAAATATGTCCATAAAAGTTTAATTTGAAAGAAACTGAGTTTTGTCTTTAGTATATAATAAATAAATGGTTCATTATGTAAATTAAAATGATTGTAAACTTATTTCCATTAGTGTTTCGTATTTAAATTACTGGAATAAATAATTTCCAAGGTAAAGTTATAAACTTAACATTTTATAAGACTACATGTATTCAAAAACACTCCAATGACTTTTATGGAGCTATCGATCTAACCTGTAGTTTACTATTTGAAAAGGTAGAATTTTAAAATCAATATTAAATTATCAACTTTTACGTAGTTATCAAGATACAGTGACTCACGTATTTGTTCACATGCTTTTAACGCTAGAATGATTATGGTTAAATATATCTACTTTATACATTGCATTTATTAGGTAGATATTTTAGGAAACATTTTAATCGTTGTAATAATTAAACCATTAAATTAATTTTTGTTTAAAAACGTTGCATATTTGATATTTATTTATCCCTTTTTATAAACGTAAATGCGATTTTTCGAAATTTACGGTATATTGATTACGATAAAATGACAATTATTATCTTTTTAAACGCGGTAGAATTAAAAAAGGAAACACTTTACATATATATGATTAAAACAAACTTAATAAATAAACTAAATATGAAAATACATAATTTTCATATTAATGTTTATAGAAAGATGGAATAAAGTATAAAATTATTGAGATTAGCAAATTGACGAACTTTGGTATGTTATGAGCAATATTCCGAAATTAGAACGGTTAATGAGAAATAAATTGGCAGACTTATACAATCTATTTTTATTCCTTCTAAAATTGATATACATTTTGGGCAAAAATATTTTAAGAATCTTCATAATCTGAAATTTTAATATGTGTAGTTATTCTGGAGTCAAATTTTGAACAAAATTAGAATGTATTTTACCCATGAACTCTGTGAAAATATAATTTACTTAATTTACTTTAATTTTAATCTTATGCATATTTTTCTAATTATATATTGTATATATTGTATATTTGTTTAATAACAAATTCGAGTTACTATATCACTGTACATAAAGTTCCTAGAACGCAATCTAAACATATAAAACGTCAAATTTTTAATTTATATGAGAAAATTATTCTTTATCTGAAACACGATTAACATTTTGTGATCTACTATATTAGATTGTATTTGTAAAATCTAAATTTTAAGCATCCTAATAAATCTTACAGCAAATTAATTTTATCTAAAACTTTTTGTTTGTTAAAAATTTCGTGGAAATTTTGTTAGAAATTGAAGTTTTCATGGAAATCTTCATGAATATCATAGATATCAGTATTTAATAGAGTTGTGTCAAAACAAACTACCACCACCGACTCAAACTGTTCAAAAATTTAGTTAATTATAGAAAAAATATGTTAAACGTCGCAGTGTAAAATACATCATTAAAAGATATAAGATAATAACAAAATAAATGTACAGTATACAGTAGGTGGGAAAATTATTATACTCAAGCAAAACATTCCATATTTTATGATTTTAACCGATGCAATAAAACGGATATTTTCATTGTAATGTTACAATATATCATATATTATATTATACAATATAATATTTATCATATAATATTATACAATATATTGTATAAATAATAATATCGATTATATGAACAATACAATATACAATTATTTATACAATATAATATATTGTATGTATCGTTACAATGTATAATTTTTTAACAATAATACATGTAGCTAAAAATAAAAATTGAAAATTTAAACATAAGTCGAACGCTATATTATACAAGACAAATTTCGTTACTCCGCCTTCTTTATTAGCAACCTTAAATACATAAAAACTAGTACCTACCGAGTATAATGTCGTTTAAATTGAAGTCAAGGTTTTCGTCGAGCCACTATTAGAATACTTAACATAACCTTATAACTACACCCGCCTTTTCTTCTAGAATATATCAAGTATCAATAATATTGTTAAACTAATAAAGTTCGCGTCTGATATATTTTTAAAAAGAAATCTCTTAGAAATTTCCTTTCTATTAGAAATCTCTCAATAATCTGGACATCCGCCGTAAATATAAAACAAATAAAACAGTATTAAAAAATTTACACATCGATTCTTGCTTAACATTGTTCCTTATCGAAAAAATTCTAATTTAACATAATCTAGCAGAAAACCAATTAACGAATGAAGCTTGCACATTCGCTTTGCAGTTGAAACTCGTAAATATTAACGTAAGAAGAAGAAAGCAAAAATTTAAATGACATTTTGAAACACCCTCTAGAAATTCCTTTTTTGAGACGACTTGAAAAAATATTGCGAGTAGAAACTTTTTTATCCGTTCCATCTGTTTCTTCGACCTTAAAGGGTAATGGGACGAAACGGGCCAGAGAAAGGGTAGCCGAGCCACGGAGGTGGATTGTATATGAATGAACCCGGACCCGCTGACTTCCTGCGTTTAGGAAGGTCGTGCACCGTCGCTTTCATTTATCGACGAGAGCCTCCACTACACACAGGAACAACGGGGGTGACCGACCCCGGGAATGTTGTCTTTCGATTAAAAGAAAAGCTACTTTCGCTACTATGTAATTACATACGTGCCAATTCATTCGAAACCGAATCGTATTGTAAAATGATCTTCAGCGGAATCAGAATTTTTGAATTATTCGAACACGTAAATGAACTACTCAAACGAGTCCGGTAACTAACAATTCAGTATCAATATTGTTAATAACGTTTCTGTTTGAATTTGAAATGGATATAATCTCACGTTTCTGTAATAGAATATTTATATCATGTAAAAATATTATTTTTATTTGGACGTTTAATGACCACTTATATTTAAATTGAAATTTAATTATAAAAATAAATAAATCATGGATAGTAAACTAGCTTACACAATGATGATTTATCTTGATGAAAGTTAGTATATATTTTGACAAAAACTTTTTAAAATTTTTCGTAATTTAAAATAAGAAATCTAGGAGTCATTATTTTGTCGAGTTCTCTAAATCTGGTGTTAAACTCGTTTCATAATAATTCAAGAAAGCAAGGAAGTATTTTTGTTGAAGTTCTAATTAACTAATGTTATATAATTATTCAAATTAATCTTGTTTCTTATTCATTTTGTATTTCATGCTGTATTTTTGTATTTTGTATTTCATTCTGTATTTTTCCATTAGCACGCAGTAACATAACACTGACCAGTCATTAAATGGTATCAAAACAGACGCGATTTCACGTGAGACCGAATTATTAAACTAATCAGCCGTAGTGAATGTATTACATGGTTATTATTTATTATATTAAAGTAAGTACATTTTGTATTCTGTGCATTTACATTAATACTAATTATACAAAAATATAATTCTGTTTATTCTTAAACTCGCCATAGTACCAACATAACCTACAAATTTTATATTATATTTTGAATCATTTTTCTCATATTATAAAGACATAAATTCTCCAGAAAGTAGAAGGAAAAGAAAAAGAGACAAGATTACACGCGGAAAGATGTTTGTGCAGCAGTAAAAGCTTTTAAAACAGACATTTCGTTGCAAGTTGTCAGTGAAAAGTTTTCTGTACCAAAAATAATTCGGTAGAAAAAATCCATTATAAATGATTAAACGAATTTATTGTAAATGAACTATTTTCATTCTAGAATTATTAATATTTTCATTCGTTAAAATATTACTATCTTGATTTTTTTATTAAATGAAAATAATCAAATTAATACATCTTTAATATTTGGCACAGTAATTATTGTTTAATTGCAGATTCTAATTAACTTAAGCATCTTTCTTTAACAAATGTAAATTCTTATTATTCTAACTAAAAACAGAATTCTTTCCCTCTCGGATAAATAAATTTGATCAATTTTCTCGTAATTCTGTTGCTTAATGTTTTTCTTACAAGACGTATATAATTCAATGTAAAATACATCAGATACTATAGGACGCATACGATGCGTCACTGGTTATATTAAATAAATAATGTAAGAATTTACTGAATTAATCTTGTGACGCACTAAGTGCGTCATTAGGTTAAATGTGTCTCGTCGGCGCAGACGCTACACTGTATGAGAAATAGCGACAAGTACCGTATTGTAAACGTGACGAGAGATAAAAGCACGCAAAATTACAGTATTTTCAGGATTATCTATAATCTGTCAGCGATATACAATCACAAGATTAAAAGTGCTATTTTGTAAGATGTAACTTATTCCAAAAAAAAAATTAAATTTTGAAGAGCGATAATAAATGTATTTAAAGGGTGTATCGTAACATGTGGAAACCACTTGAAGAGTGGATAGAAGACACGAAAACGTTTATGCGAACATGTATCCTGTTGTTGAGCACAAACCTTAAAATCTAAACATTATTTTGTATCTTTTATTCATGCATTTCGTAGCAAACATGTTTCCTCTACCGTGTAGTATTATTGGATTTTCTCCTAGAGTCGTAGTTTTTGAAATACATCGAAAAATATCTGCAAAAATTGACGTGTTTTGGGTGTTCTTTTTACTCTGATCATTATTAAAATATATTTAAATGTTAAGAATAGTTAGCTATTAAAGGGACTGCGCAAACCATATTCAAAGTGCAAAAGTTGAAGTTTTTCAAAATCAATATTCTCAAAAACTATTAGCACTAAAAAAATGGGTTACGAATTCATATTTAGTACGTCAAAATCTATAAGAAACTCTTGCTGCAGGTTATAAAATCGGAAAAATTAAACATTCGTCGAACAGTTTTATAGGCGTAGGAATACGAGTGTGTGTTCCATATTTTTTTAGATATCGATACAAGTATGCATTTTATCTAAAATATACTTTTATATTTTTTTTTAACGTGAAAGTAAGCTGCAATATACATATAAGGAATATTGTCGTGTGTGTTATACGGCGACCATTTTTATACAGTTAAATTTTCAATAAAATTTAGAGAGTCGAGAATAATTTAAGTTATCTAAGTTAACTCCATCGACAGAACGTGTGAAATTAACAACGGTAGAAAATATTCAGATTATTGTTTATAAATAACAAATTTATAGTGGCCATTTTGAATACCTTTTATAAAGACTGAGAGTAGTTGCAAACATTTTTATTACTATAAAACAAATAAAAGTAAATTTCGTCCGCGTCACGATATGAGGATACCCATGAAATGTTGCCATAGCAACAGTATACGCAAGATATTGCTACTCGCTAACGCCACACCGTTATTCGCATGACATTGAAACAAAATGTTTTCAAAAATACATTTTTTTAAGAAATATATTGTAGAAATAATCAAATGTAGAACGTATGTACAGTCATTAATCGCGCAGAGTAATTATGCGCAGTAAAGTTGATATGACAGTTTAGGGTAATCGACGAGCAAACTCAATAATGAATTATTAATTTAAATTAATTATTTGCGTAAACACGGACTGTTCCACTATTGTCACTAACTTTAAATATGGTCAAATAGGTCCCACGTCTATGTATATGAACTTTTATAATTATTTTTAGGTTTCCTATTTTTATATCGATGAATATTGAAATATGTAGAAGATGTAATTATACAGAATTATTTAAAGTGAATTATTTATTCAATATTGAATAACTCTAATAAATTCAATTTAAACCGACGTAAATGTATTAATATGATTTATTAAATGATTCGATGAAAATTTGGTTCGAATTAATTAGAATATTTTGTTACTTATATATCAGTTCAAGAAATTCGAAAAGTTACCGTTGTAACGTGAATTTAAAAAAAACTAGAAAACAGATAAATTTCAATAGATAATTTTATGGATAAAGTAATATTTCGATTAATTTACAATACTTTAAATAAAATTCTCAAAACAATATAAAAATAATTTATCTCTCCTTATATCTACAGCGTAAATAAGTTACTAAAATTAAAAATATGAAGGAATGCGGTTTACTTACTATTTGTTTCTTTAGCGTTGAGATCGTATCCATTCACGAGCATCTGTCGCACTCGAAAATCTTCTTTACGATTGATAGATGCTTGGACTGCCGATTCCCCATTTTTGCTAGTCCAGCGGCCTTTTGACCCTCGCTGTTGTAATGTCGACGACCTTGGGGTAGTGCTTGATGTAGTTGTGTTTTCTGTTCGATTTCCGCCTGAAAACAAATAAGTGCCTCGGACCTTTAATAAATACGTTATTTACTAAAGAATTCAAACGATACAAATTATATTTTCTCAAAAACATAAGACTTTCAATTGATAATGCTACATGTAATGCGTAGCAATATGATAATTACTAATAACAATAACAATATTAATTGCGAGGACAGTATTAGTATTAGTAATAAAAATTGCTTGACAACTACGTTAATTTGAAATATATTTACTGCTAATTTTCCATTCTATTATAAAAGTATCGAAGACATACATAAGACATTTGTTTATTATTTATAAATACTGAATTATTAAGATAATTCTACATGACACTATACAAAGTTCAAATATCTACACGTGTGAATACAGAACGATACGACTGACAAGCTGCGTTGCGTAAATATGTTGTAGCATTAACGCCTCCTAGTGCAAATTGTAGTTGCAACAAGTTACCGGCAATCGGTGTCGCTACCAGGTCAATTCTCCCGTGGCGGGAATTCGAGCGCGTGTTAATTATTTATATTAACATAACCCCTTCCTTTGTCATGTCGGCAGGAGGTATTTAACGCGGCACCGCGGGAACGTCGACTGTCACAAAGTTACGTGGTTGGTAGACCTGAGCGGGAAAATACAGGCGGGCAAAACTTGTTCACGCGAAGTAACTAGCTATGGTTTGTCGCTGCAGTTTGTTTCGTAAAATGATTACATACAGCTGAAAGGTACGCGACTATCGAAAGGCATAGATGCTGCATAGTTTACGCGAGTGCTATTTGTTCATGTATCGGTAAGAAAATAAATATGAAGTTTGAAACAAAACAAAGAATCGGGCTTTTAAGTACATTCTTCAATTAACCTGTATTACTGTTACATCGTAGTGAATTTTATTGACAGCTATCTGATTTTGTGTAAGCACAAAATACATAACCCGTTTGAATACATTAAAATCACTAATGGTAAATCGTAGGTAACCACGTACCTAGCATTGTTTGGCCATCAATTATGTGTTCTGGTATCAAAGTCTATAAACTTAGCGCCTTCTTATTTTTGATAAAGTGTCCGCCTTTCTTACCTGACACTATTTCTTGAGAGGTCATTTGAAGAAGAAGTGCGAGCTGTTGTCGCTCGGACATCCGCGCTGGGTAACCGCGGAAACGACTGTTACCGCCTGCGGGCATTCCGTCGTCATAACTCATGTAACTCGGGCCCAAAAACGCACAAGGATCGCGATGTGATGTTGAAGAAGAAAATGCTACTTGTGGATAGACGCTTGTCTTTATTTTCAGACCCACTGTAATTTGCCACGAGCGAAGATAACCTAAAATCGTACGGTCGGTTCACGCCATTTTGACCTACCGAGCGCGCACAGATACGTGAATCGACAGTCACGCGACACGTACGCAACCACACGCGCCAAAACCGATTGCATCTGATAAACACTAAGGATTGTCTTTCGCGATTTATGCACTCTTGTTTCCCGGGCCGATGATTTGATTTCACGACGCGGCATGTGTGTGCGTGCTCTTTCGAAAACGAGATTCGCGACACACGACTCAGGACACAGTGCGCAATATGACGCAACGTTTGTTTTGTGTTTACAGTTGGTATCTCTGTCGACAGTGTATACCGCGCCAATATTCAAATGAATACAATCAAAATGGTCGCTAAAAATAACGTGCTATTAATTTAGTGCGAGGTAAACGATTAAAATTGCAACAAAGAAAATTATTAAATTACTTTTTTTCTCAAGAATACGAATAAAATATCTAAGCTGGTAAAATATACTCATATAATTTTTGTGTTTTTTTTTTAATAAAGAAGATGGGTTTACATATTATATAATATATTATTCAATTTTAAGTTATAACGGGACTTTTATCATGCAATTGATAAGGTTTCATGTACATTTGCGAAATAAATAATTAATACAACTAAATGAAAATGATAGAAAATTTGGGTACTATAATTATCGACTATAGTAATTTCAATCTAATGAATATAATAGGCCATGTAGTCACCACATACATATACATATACATGAATGTTTTTCACACTGTCCATCATAAATAGGATAAACAATTGAACTACACTCGCATTCTTATCACTGTCACATATGCACATAATCATTCTATACTGTATCGCATCTCGTGTTTATTATAACGATATTACAATTTAATTATGAATAATGATAAGAACACATTGTTTAATTACATCTAATGCAGTAGCTATCTACCAGTAACATCATAGAAAATACATAACGACTTTCTTATCATCAGACCGATTACATACGAATTGTTATTTGTTAATTGACATTTCCAATACTGCGAATTGCACGCAAATTTTTTCCAATATACAACACTAAATATAGTCGAAAGAAGAAAAAGGAGAAAACAGTCAAGAAGATTAAAAAAGTAACAGGAAATGTAATTTCATTGTATTCACTTTTGTGTGTTGTTTATTTACAAAGGAAATATTTAACTTAATTTTCCTTAAATATCATTAATACATTTATTAATTTCCTTCCATAAGTTTTTGAAGTATTAATTGATCTTCAGATATAAGATATCTGTTTTATTAGTTGATTTTTTATAAATTAAACAAACAAAATTACTTGTTATTTTTATACACATAGTAACAGAGCAACAATAAAAAAACGATAAATAATGTTTTAATTCTTAGGTATCAAATGTGCGTACATAGTATATATATATATTGTAATAGCAACAATTATAATAAATCAGAATTTAAAATAGTCAATAGTACAAAAAATTATAAAGAAATAGTAAAAGGTATATTTAACATAAATATAAGTTCAATAATAACTTTGATATAAATATAATTTAATATTTTCTATCAATTTAATAATTTAGAAGCAAAACATAATCTTGAATGTTTTAATGTATTATATTATTTCTTATTGACATTTTGTTGTAAATAAAATTATAGAATAAGATTTTACAAAATAAAACAAATATCGTGGTAGCTTAAGGATTTACAATCACTTGGTAGCATTAAGTTTTGGCATAAAAAATGAATATTCATATGAGCATAAACACTGTTTGATGCATTGTATGTCAAATATCCTACTTTTACATTCATTCCCATAAAGTAATAATGAACTGTTTCATACATTCCAAGATAATATAATCATAGAAAACAGTATAATACAAATACATAGTATCTACAGGATGGCAGAGGAAAATTTTTGAAGAATGTTTATCATTCTCTATCGGAATGAGACTTGTTTTGTGTTGTAACAGGGAACATGTATATCTAAGTGCCATAAATTCTTCAAAAAGTAGTTGGACAGAGTGGTCGTATATAATATTGAATTCAAATTTACTTCAGGAGCTAAGTCATTTATCATTTTCACAAAAAGATTCTGTTTAGTCCCATTTTAATTGGTCTGTCTGTAAAGGTAAGTTTCTTAAAAAGTATAAATAAATAAGGTTTTTAATGAAATTTTCCAATATCTTTCATCAATGTGTTCCTTGGTGTTGTCTGTGCATCTTTTGTCGAATGAGAATATATATATATATATTTATGTACAAATTATATTAAGAGTTAGAAAGACTAGTAGTTTTATGCTAACTTACTTAATACACTTATACAACAAGTCATTTACACAGTGCTCCTGTATTACAAATAGGAAAACTTAAGAATTATTTCTGCATTTTATGTTTAAAGACTCAAAATCTATTTAAGGCGATTTTTTTTCACCTCTGTTTGCTGGTCATTGAGTGAAATACACATAAAGCTCTGACAGTTTCTGCATTGAGAAGATTTGAAGTTTTATCAGAGAAAGTTTGTTAAGCTTGGCAACATTTTGCATGGGAAATGGAGGACCTACCTATATCACATCAATACAGATATCAATTATTACTTTGATTAGTTATGAACTTAGACTTGTTATATATCATTACTGAACTGCAATGACTTAATAATAGTTCTTTACTTTCTGACAGTCAGAGGGACGACAGGTTATAGCAGTACGTGACATAAAATAACAATGTCTCTTTGTTTTATATATAAAAACTAATTAAAAATACTATTAGTATATCTCTATGTAATAATTGTGTAATAACAAAAATTTTACAATAATACAAGACAATATTTGTATCTACATATATTGTACATGTTTATGCATGGGCAGTTTGTCAATTGTACTTTGTGTAACTAAACCTTATTAATTAAAAATATATAACTGAATTATAGTATATTAGGAGAGAGTATAAACAAAGTCACAGCTTTTGATTATTTTTGGTTCACGTACCGTAAACCTATTCATCGTAACCATCTTTTTCATCGATAGTAAACAATCATGGTTATAATTCCACGCAATTCACTAACTAATTAACTTCAAGGTTAAACGCACATATTGTTACTTCCTAAGTTTACAATATCTATCTACTTTAACGATCATTAAGATTTCATTCGTAATTATATAACAACAACGATGATGACAGTAATGATGGTTATGATTATGATGTTATATGAACGATGATAAATAGTAATAAACAACTTTGTTATTATTAATTTGCATTCATGTTCTATGCATTGGCTACTAGGTATTTGTTTTAATGGAATGTCTATCTCGATTTTCATTAAAGTTCAAAGGAAACTACTTCTGATATTGAGTATACTGTTATCAGAGCTACATGCGCCTCATAGCCATTACTATTCTTTATTATCAATCTAAAAATAAAATTCAATCATTTTAAGTTGTACATACTTGTAACATCGTCGACAGAGATAAAAGATTCTATTTTTAAGGCGGGTGTAGAAATGAATATAATGCTTAATGGGGATGACAAACGCTAAGAATGACTAACTGAGTGAAGATAAATATTATCCTGCCGAATTTTTTAAAAAATTGTAAGTTTCTTAACTATGAGCAAATATCATTACATTTCAATCAATTTACGTGTCACTTTAAGTGTCTAATTTTATAGCGGTGAACTTTCTACCAGTCTTTTTTCCTTCTCCATACCTAGGCATTTTAATTATTAAAATCGTCATATTGAACCCTGTGTTTGACTGTATCTTGTTTTTAACAACATTTGTGTATGGCACAAATGGATATAGAGCTCACATAACTACTATGTGTATACATTGTATTTCTTCCACGCGGACGCGTAAATTGCGGGGAAGACTTTAGAATTTATAGTTTTAATCTCCTTTCGCTATTTTAACCCTGTCACAAAATTTGATGTTACAATCTTGCCAATCTTAAATTTGTATCCTGTGCCATAATGATGGTATACGTACGTCATTTCAAGTAGATTGTTTATCATAGGCATTAATTATTATGATACCGACATTCAAATTGTTAGCAATTGATGCAGACGTCGCTGTAATTGTTTTGTCCATATTGCAAAATATTACTGTATATAAATCGAGGTTAATTTTACAAAATTCACTTGCCCACAATTATGATTGGTAATAGGAGTTCCAGTTTTTGGCAATTCTGAAATGTGGAAGTCAATCATCGCTGTTGCTGCTAATGTTGTAAGGAAAGACTGTCAATATGGTAGTATTCGATGATCTTATGTTAACCGCTGGTATCACGGAAGGTCCACTTGTTTCTGTTGCATGCTAAAGTCTCCACAAGCTAGATCTTCGTGCTCCTGATCCAGATCCTGTTGTACATACACAATACATTTTATTAGATCCAATCTACAGTCGATTTCCTACGGCTACAAACATTATCGAACGTACGGCTTCTGAAAGCTGATATCTACGCCTTTAAGGGTCATAAACATGGTTAATGCCGGACTTGTTACTAAACACTACAAAACTAAATTGGTTTTAACGATCTTTAATCAGTTTAGCAAATCAGTTACTCGTATAAATATTAGTGGAGAACGCAATGGTACCGGCTTGTTTAACGACATCCTCCTTTATCTATGATTGTACCGACCAGCATGAGAAATGGCCACCATCTCTATGGGCAGGGAACCTCTTCGTTTGACGAGCGGTTCAGGAATAGTGTCCTTTTTTCCTATTTCCCTCTTCCATTTAAGCCATGTGCCATTATCGTTTCCATCTGTTGATCCTCCAGAAAACATTTCCGGTCCTCCGGAACTCCTCCTTCTCAAAACCTTTTTCCGATTACGAGGCTTACCATTTATGCTACTCCTATTGAACATATCACGCCGTAATTCAGATATGTCTGCTGGCACTGAACCTCGCCGCGGAGACGGCATACCAGGGCCGGTGCTATCGATTAGTCTTGTTATTCCGTTATTGTTGCTACTTCCGGTATTGTTATTATTATTGTTATTATTTATTGGGAGATTTTCTCGTTCATCTGTAAACGTGCATCTATAGTAACAAATGTTAAGCAACACCGCCACTCACGATGCAAGTAGTTAGAATGTGTACGTACTGGTTAAAGATAAAATATTGCCAAGAAGATTTCCAAGAGCAGTTTCTTGTGGAAGACTTGCTCTTCTAGGTGTTGCAACATTACCCTCCCGGGGCCCTAAGGCTAATCGATTGAAGCCCCCACCTAAAATCATATTATTGATACGTATTAACCGTTCGATATCTATGTATTGTGTACTTTCATTTATAGTATTTCTGCTATTGTTTGCTCTTACCTTGCCTAGTAATGTCAGTTGGTACGGATCCACGCCTGGAAGTATGGTCAACTCTAGATGTTATAGGTGGTACCGTAATATCATCTAATCTCGATAGCAGACCAACTGGAGCAGATCCACGCCTCCTAGCCCATGACTAACAGAGTGCAGAATATAATTTAAAATATTTTCAGTATATGAAACAAGTTCGAAATAATTCTATTGTTGTTGCAAGAATGCATCTAAGCATTGATTACTTAACTTTGTTTTCAAATTCAATTTCAAAGTTTTCTGTTTTATGTGTTCATAAGCATTGCAAATTTAAAACAATTAGAACATATAACATTTATAACTCAGAATAATAAAACATATTATACATAAGTTATTACTTATGTATAATGAGTTGCAGATACAAACAAAATTCCCTTATAAATTAAACAGCTGTGTTTGTTATTTATTCAACAAGTTCTACTAGTTTGTGCAGTTAGTAATTATAATTCAGGAACATCTTGTGTACTCATACGAATCTTTTTCATTGTTTTTGAATATGTGAAATAATGTAAAAAATTGATTATACCTGACTACCCTTTCGAGATAACGCAATTCCTTTTGGATCTTCTATTGCACGTGGATCAACGTTTTCCTTCATCTGTATATCGTGACTTAATTTGGCAACCTTAGAGCTCTTTTCTTTCCAAGGTTCCGAGTCTCGCTTGCTACCGGTAGAAATGATCTCGTTATTCGCATCACCGGTACTTCGTCGCGGTTCACTACCACTATCGCTCGACGAAGATATGCTTTGAATGAGAGGCGGTGAATCCGGTGGGCTACCAATGAAGAACACCTTATGAGTGCTAAGTTCGGAGGACACTGGTATCGCGGTAAATCGTCTACCCCCAGCATCAGTCGTTATTGTCTTAGTTTCTGGCACAGGAGTTGAGTATCTTCGTAATCCAGAATCGATGCACTTTGCTTTCGTAACCTGCATCGAACTGCACTGATTTGACTTGAATGCCACTGTAGTCCGTTGATCCTCGCTTATTGATTTATCACCCTCTAATTTCATCTTCGAAACAGAAGTACCGTCCGTCTTGGATTCTGTTTCAAGACCATGACTTCCTTTTTCATCACTAGAACCAGTCAACGACGCATAGAAACTTTGCGTGAAGTCGGTACCTTGAGCAGAAGAGGGTCGCTTATTACGATTCTTGAGACTGGTGTCTTCCACGCGAATAGTTTGCACTGAATGGCGCCGTGAATTGACGCCACTTGAAAGGGACTCGGTTTTTTGTCTGAACAGCTCCGTGATCGTGGTACCGTATCTCTTTCCAGATACCTCCGTTTCTTTCGTTACTTTCATACCACTCTTTGCTTGCATCGAATCTCCCTCGTGTGTAGGTGGAGTACCGCAACGACCATCCGAGCAAGATTTTTCTTTCGGGGAGAACGACGACGAGCTAGAACTATCTCCCTCTACCAAGATTTGAGAGTAGCACTGCGACATTTCTGCAGTGGCAGACAAATATCTCATTCTGACGTACGGTTGTAACGGAGGGAATGTCTGTTGTCTTGTCAACTGTTTCGATTGAGTACCCGGTTTCTGGGTGTCCGGCTGTAAGACCGTACTTAATCTCGATGCTTCAGCGCTATTAGTGATGCTAGCTATACTAGTTTCTGGTAAAAGGCTCTCAGCACTGACGGGCCTTTCAGCACTATTGGCGTTTGGCGATAGTTCTTGACCTATGCTGCTTCCTTTGGACGATAACAAAGATAATGAGCTAGGATCAAGGAGGCTTTGATCCTCCAACTTCAGTAACAGGTTTGACTTTGATTTGCTTTGCTCACTGGGCAGGCTCTCGCGTCTAATTGTGCTTCGTGGTAACAATGTTAACGGTTTCGAGACACTAAGAGGTACCGAGTGACGTCTTCCAACCCGTTCCAAACCAACTCGCGCTGGCAAACTTTGCATTCGAGGAGATTGAATATAGGCAGCTGGTATGAGCAAATCGATACTCCCTGTGTCTTCCTCTGCAGCTGGATCCTCCACAGAGCTGACAGCATCTTCCACTTCTTCCAGCTCGGAGATCTCCGTTTCCGTTTCTTCCGCCGTTTCCTGTAAGGTCAACGCCTCCCATTTTTTTTGGTTGGTTCGCAGATGCTCCATTAACGAAACGCTCAATCCGTCGCCGAGGAAACGATGCCATTCCTCGTAAAGAGGCGTCACGACGAACTTGATGAATCCAGTTTGTATCTTTGGTATGCTAGTGGTATGTCGATCGCATAATGGCGTCACCGGAAGGTTCAGCCGACGTTCGTAATCACCTTGCCGAAAGAATTCTTCGCATACTTTGTGCGACCATTTCCTCGAAATATCCCACGGTCTGCACGGGTTCGATATATCCGCGCATTTCAGGGCTATTTGTAAAATGAAGTGTCGATCGTCTGGCCGTTTCATTTCCAGGAGATTTTCATCCAAATAGTGCTGCAAACATTCGGTAATAAAAGGATTAAAGCAATTGCTGAGCAGCTTCAAGAATATGTCGCATGTTTGTTTAATTCTTTGAAGTTAAAATATTTATACTTTTCAAAATTTAAAAGAATCATATTCGTAAATAGTCTAGTATATACGCAAACGTTGCCAGAATTATTAAAAGAAAAATACAGCGTGTTTTATAATATGTGAGACATATTTCAACAGTAGATACGGATCATGAAAACAACAAGGAACATTTTTCTAAGTGCTAGATCGAAATACATCAGAGTTAATGTGGCGTTTGGTTTTAGTACGAAAAAGTTGCGTCTTGGGATTAATAAGAACTGTGAAGTAATATAACAGTGTTTGTTTCTATTGTTATAGTAATTAATCTTGAAACTATACAAAACCAGACTTCATTTCCCAGATATAATAAAATTTGTTTTAAAGAATTGGACTGGACTTTTAGGTCATAGATTTCAAATTTGTGATCGAAAATTGAAAATTCAAGATAACATACGACTCAAAGAATTTCAGAAGGCAAACATACAAACTTTAATTAGAAATTTCCAAGTTCGAGAAGTGCTATTTTGCATTCCTATAAATTTTGAATTTCACTTTAATTTCCAATATTTATCATCAGATTATGTTACTAAATTATAACTGTTTTATTAGTAACTGTTTTGCAGCAGGAATATTTAACGAGTTTCTATTCAGTTTCTAAAATATTTTAAACGATGAGGATATTTATTATCTTGAATGCAAAAAGTTATGTTGATAACAGAAGTAATAAGCAGATAACGTTCCCTGAGAATAGATATGAGTAAGTTTTCTAATGAGGTAAAAATCAATCGGAGAAGAACAACTGAAGCTTTATAAAAATATTATAACGAAGAGGACTAAGCGATTTCCGGAACATTGATTTCATTTAAACTTTGCACACTTATAGAGAGAAATTATAATAGGAGAGAATAAGAGAGAAATTAACGTTTAAAGTTTTCGTAACTCGTATTTAATTGTCTGAGAATTACATAAAATCAAGAATGTATTGTCTGATGAAGAAGCGGAAGGTTTAATTAAGGGTTGTAAGTTTGAGTCTCGCGAGAGTTATAATTTTTGTATTCGTTCTCTTTATAATCTTCATTTTTTTATTAAAATTAATTAAAACAACTAATTTTTCGAACTCCAAGAGAAACAATCGAATGGAAAAAATTTGGTGTATATTTTAACTTTATTAGATAAATAGAAATTTATTTTTTGAGATTATTATTTTAAAAAACAAGGAGAAAGTGAAGATTTTATTTATAATAACATAACATAAAATAGAGCAGAACATAAAGTATTGCAACACTGTATATCAAATAAATGATTATTTATTTATAAATAATAAATTGATTACTTCCCGGTTTTGATTTTGTATTATTTTCAAATAGTACTACTGTTGGTGTTCTGTATAATTATGCAAAATTTGAATGAAATGGGTGTTTCGAAGGTCTCGGAATAGGTATCGGAAAATTTTTCGGCCTTGGAATAAATGATTTACAAAAAATTCGTCACAAATGTTCAATGAATATTCATCCCTGCTTAAACTAGAATTTGTTTTTAATATTTGAAAATAATAAAAATGTGAAATTTGAAATTAAATTTCTTATTTAAAATGCTACAATTCTTAATAATTCTTAATTATTCCAGTTCTGGCTGTAAATAGATTCATAAAGCCTCTACATTTTTTACTTTTATTAGAATTATTGAGCTTCATAAATATTTTAGATGATAATATTTAACTGAACTTATGTGTAAAAAGCAAACTTTAGTAGATGCATGTTAAACGCTGTATACAAACAGATTAGTAAACATCAATTATATTTAGAGTACCTAGAAATATATTTCTAGGAAATATATTTATATTTAATAAATAAAAAAATAATTAATAAAATAAAAAATACTGTGTGGGATGCAAACCCATGACAAAAATGTTCTCAGGCAGTTTCGCACCCATTTAGCTTTGGTATCAACTATTTAATTTAGTTAACATAATTTATATTTTATCTTATCCAAAACAAGAATACTAAAAATCAAGTAGTACACTCGTTTTCTAAAAGAAATTACAAGCTTGCAGCAATTAATCCATTTTTTGCCCGAAATATGTCGTAAGAGTCAGTTTTACATTTCCTTAATTATCGCACACTAAAAAAACTGGAAAAATTATTCGTGAAATGAATCAGTATGAAATCTGTACTTTTTGACATTTTTTGTAATATTTTATTGTTTTTATATAGGATTTACAACGAAAAAATCTGAAGAAAGTTTTCTAACATACTTTCTCGTGTCTACAACGTTCTTGAATATTTCCGGATTTTTTGTATACCGTTAAATAAAGAAAATAGAATGAAATTCGATAATCCGAATTGCGGTCGTAACTATCCTTTCGGTCAAATTATTTTATGAAACTTTTGAAAACACTTGTGTTGCAGGTATACGAAATATTTACAGCGTGCACAAAGAATGGGTCGTTAGGTGAGGACCTATAAAAGCATCACCCTAATAAAATAAAGTACCACCCTAATAAAAGTAACCGAGCGATCATAATACGTTTCAAGTTTTCATGAAAGTAATTGCCACATATTGTTAGCGCAACACTATTAAAGCTTTACAAAAGTTCACCTTCAATCGAATGAGAAATTCCTGCTGCCTCGTGATATCTGTGGCCAATATCAACGAGCTGATGTGTCGCTGAAGTTCAGGTCTCACGTTAGCAGGCAACTGATCCGAGACACCGCTTTCTAGCAGACAACCGATCGCCGATCTCCAATGATGATTCTCAAGAACCGACGTGTTCTGAAAGGAATTCAATGTCACCTGTCGTATCATCTTCGTACATGGATTCGAATGAAACGTCTTGGATAGAATCGACTCACTTGATAGAGAGCAGCCAAGTGATTGCTTGTAGCAACCAGAAACGGTTGATTGACGCCCGGATGATCCAGATCATGCGTCACCGCGGCTATTAGCGCAGCCATTATCTCCAAGTTGGTTAAGTGCGATCTGATCTGTAAATATACAAAATATTGAACATTATTTTGATAGTTTATGGACATATGAAATTCCCCACTTTTATCGGAATATAGAAATCTTTGAATTTCAGTCAATCCAGTACAAAAAGGGAGGTTACGTTCCGAAAACTTATTAAAAACAAATATTTTTTTTAATTCTACATAAATTTGTATTAATTTCTCTTTTCAAAAGACGATCCAAGATTTGTATCTTTACTTCTAAAGAAATAAATTTCCTCTTAAACGTTGTTTTTTTATCTTTATCGGACATGGCTTGGGACTGAAACTTAATGTCTTAAAGACGAAAAAATTATTTTTTAACACATCGTGGCTCGACGCAGACTGCCGATCAGCAGCGTGAGACACTTTTGTCTTCAGGCCACGGAGATGAAAAGAAATACTTTCCGTAACACTGTATCTTTAAGACGGCAAGCCTCGCCGCGGCTGTAGAAATAGAGTGTTGTACAAAGGTTTTTGCAATTTTCTTATCGTGTCAGAGCGAAACCGTGTTATAGGATGCCGTGTTGTAGGAGGGTTCCCGCAATTTATGAATCGTGTTATAGCGAAACCGTGTTATAAGATGCCGTGTTGTAGGAGGGTTACCTGTATATCAATGTGATAGGTATTTCAGGATATTAGGATGACGTTAATGATTGCAGTTATTATAATCGCAGAATTAGATCGGAGTTATAAGTGTATTAAAGACAAGAATTAGAACTGTTAAGGATAAGAGAATTATGCCTAGTTATAAGTAAAAAAGGATTTTGATTTTGATTTCATTTCTGATGTCGAATATTGTTACATACAGGATGTTCCAATATTTTATCGCCAAACTTTACCAATATTTACCACGAGCAAAAATAAAAAAAAAGTTATATTTTAATAGTTGAAATATTTTCAACTGATAATTATAATAAATTTATTGAAGTTTATTAAAATTATAAGGGTTTTAAACGCTTTGATTAAAAGTTATAATAAAAATACAAAATGAATTTGGATTGCCTTGTTTTTCGATGGCACATGCAGTGTGTCCCAGTTTCGTACCACTTTAAAACTGTGAAAACTTTACCAGCATGTTCTATAAATAAAAACAATAAAAAAATGTTATATAAACATAGGCTGTTAAATGTTTTATTGAAAGATTATGATGAATATTCCAAACGATAATGTACAATTCTCTCCTTCAATACTACATATGAATAATTGCTGACATTTATATTCTCTTTATTAACTTTCAATAACGCATTTAAAAGTCTATGTCAATATAAACAAATGTTCTCGTTGTTACTTTTAGATTAGGCTATTAAAGTTATGTGGACAAATAAAAAATCCTAAGGAATCCTATATAACATTTTTGTTTTACTTTTGCGCATTGTATTAATGAAATTACGAATGGAATGAATTACGAATAAGTTTCGAGTAGAATATGCTAATAAAGTGTAATAAGAAATTAAATTATCCTGTATATTTAATTCGAAAACTCTGTTTGTAAAATAAAGTATATTATACAGGATGTTTGTTTTATATGTATACACCGAAGTATTTCAAAAACATGAATAATATGCAAAAATATTTCTGACAAAGTGGATGATATCGAATCAACTAATTATATTCTTCACTATTTAATCCTTATATCTTGTCCATTTTCTGTCTATTTGATGTCAAAGCGTTCTGAGGATGTAAACATTTTTAATTGGAATAACATATGCCTTATAGATTAATCTTTCGGAGCATTTTATGTAAAAAACTATTAAGCTACTATAGCGAAAATATCAATTGTTTGTAGAATATCTCAGATTTTTATAAAATGAAATATTTATTCATATAAAAATTTGAAGTATTTCATGAACTGTGAATGTTTTTAATATTGTACTAAAACACTCTTTTACATTGAATGTTCAAGAAAATAATCTGCGTAAAAACTAATATGCAGTTTCGTCGAAAGAAGGAAACGCAAATGTATTTTTTTAGATGTGATTGCTTGTTGTATTTTATGCATATTATTTCCGCACAAAAAAGGTTTAGGTCAAGAAGACCAACAACTCGTTAGATATATCAATTTTTTGTATAACATACCTTAGTTTACGATTTAAAATATCTCTATTGATTCTGTTAATATGATATGAATGTTTTCACACGTAATGGCGCGAAAAAGTAATCCATGTAAAAAACGATATGTCATCTCATTTAAAAATGTTGATACAGGCTTCACAAGATTTTACGTCATCGCAAGGTCAAATAGACAAGAATAACGTATGTTATTCTCGATATCACATAATTTTTATCTGAAACATTTTTGCGTATGATTCATATTTGTTGAGATATATGAAAGTATTTAGTTAGATAAAATGAACACATTGTATACAGTGGTTGACAAAAATTTTTGGTCCAGCTATAATTTTATCATTTCTTTACAAAAACGCATATTTGGAATAAATACAGCACAGAACAAAAGTATTCATGTAGCAATATGTAAAAATAAAAAGGGCTATTCATATACACATCAATTATACCGTTATACATATGTATACATATATCATCATAGGGTATCTTGTAAATTATGGTAAAATTTTCGTGTTTAACTTTATATTCGAGACAACTGAAATTAAATATTTTTATAGTAATTCTTAAAAAGTTTGTTTCTGGCAAGAATAATAATTATTTCAGTAATTTCTTTTTATCAATTCAATAATGAATGAACTTATAAATCAATAAATCTTATAACTTATTCCAGTATTATTAACGTGTATTTTTTATAATATTGTTACTTACACATATATTTATTCACAAATCTAATTATCTCATTGAAGGATAATATATTTTAGCAGTATTAGTATAATATTTATAAATTTATAAGTTATTGAAAATGTAATTTCTTTTTCGGTACATAAATTTTCTTCCAAATATTTTGAAAATTGCTTAAATTTTCTTGAAAACGAAGACACATTTGAAAAAATTGTATTATACATTTTTGACGAACTTTTCACATCAAATATTCATAACATTTACCTTTTTTACTATTAGTTAGTGGATACCCTGTATTATACAACGTTAGTATTATTAAACGTAAAGAGAAAAAATTAATTGTTGTACTTAAAAACCTATAATAAATGAAAATTAGTAGAACGGTAAGATTTCATCAGCACAAAGTCTTCGTATATTAACGTTCATTCACCTTAATACCTCAATTAACTCTTGCCATTTTAATTAATAGAAATAAATGATTTTGACCCAAAAAGTAGATCAATAATACTCTAGAAATTACTTAACTCTTCGTTGCATCGTGTTACATATGTAAGATAAAATAATGTCGTATCTTGTCAAATGCAAATGAACTGCATATTTTTGAGTTGCAAAAATGATAAAAAAATTATTTTTTTTAATTACAGTTTCTTCTTTCAAATTTATGTATACAATTTTTTTTAGTAAATCTATAACACGACAAATATGTGTTTATTTATTACATCTGAGATTTAACGAATATATTTTTTTATAAAATTAAAAAGATCGCGCAATGAAGGGTTAACTATAGTCTTTTTTACAGTATGTAATATAAAGTTTGTTCATGTCTTTACATGAACTAATTATCTTATCAATTATTTTTATAATTAGAAAACCTATAAATAGCAATTATTATTTTATAAGATTACCAATTGTACAAATAGCTTGAAATCTATTTGACCTAAAATGCACTAAATTTTTAGTGAAATCTACTGATATTTTATCATTCGCCTTCTGTTAAAATTTTGTCAACGTGTCGTTTTAATTCAATGCTGCCATATTTTAAAATAATGTTACATATTTATAGAAGTTATTTCAGTCATGTGGATATGAAAATATAAGTCGAAAACTAAATGCTAAAATGAATTTAAGAAATTTATAATCGACTATAAATGCAATTAATTGCTTGCATTAGGAATTGAACAAATATTGACTTTTGCATTCTGATCAGGAGGTCAGGAACTACAAAATATCTGAAAACTATTTCCCTATGCCTTACCACTTTAAAAAATCGGATAATTTAAACAAAAATTATCAGTATATTTTTTGAAGTTTTTCGGCTAAACTCCATTACGAGGCACATTATTTTTAATTATCTTTGCATAATGTATTCAATAATCACAGACAAAATACAACGATCTTGAGTGTCGGAATGTATTAGGAGTCTCAGAGTATGGTTCTACAATCATTACACATAATTAAGTATCGAAAAATATGAGTAGTATTAGGCTATAACGTAAAAATATACGTATGTTCTATTCTACTGGTTAAAGTTGTAAAATACAGAATTTTTTGTTTGGATATAATAATTCTCCTCCAAATGTATGTTATGGGCAAAGTAATTGTGAATAATGACCAGCGAAATCGGGCAATGTACTAAATTTCACGTAATCATAATAAATTTGACCCGGTATTATGAATACTGCTATAATGTAGCTGAATGGAGCGATAGTAATACTACTACAGACATTGTTCAATAGGTAGATGACATGTATGTATTATGTCGATAATATCTATGAAATTAAGATTGCATTAAGCTATGTAGTCGATGAAAAAAATCAATACCTACAGAGGTTATATTGGCGAAATTTGGTAGAAAAAGAATTGTGTCAGAAAAGTAGATGACTAGGTGTTAGAGATAGTCGATTTTTTTTTAGGAATAATTTGTAACACAAACGACTATTGTATAATTGTAATAAAAAATCATGAGGCGCTTATTACACTACCAGTTTTAAAGGAACATTTTAATATTGGTAGTGAAATTTACACCGGATATTTGCAAAAGTTAGACAGGAGCCAATGCAGAAGATTATATACATACGTACACATTTTTTGTATGAACATGATTGAGTATCTTTTATTTTGGACACCGTATGATGAATGTAATGTATGAGCACGATTGTATGTATATCAATTTTGTACATCGATTGGGCTTCGATGCGGTTGTTTTGGGGTGAGCGCCAATATAGCAATCATATGAGTTGGTTGCAAGGACTTTTGTTATAAATAAGTATTCATTCGTTATTGTGATTTCGCCACTCACTCATGTATTTTGAAAATTATTAAATCCTGACATTATTTTAATACTTAAATCCTTTTATTCTTCGTTTGTCTCTTACACATAAGAGTGTTAATCTCAGTAAAGATTTCGTAGACAAATATAATTTACTTTGAATTTGAGTTAGATTACAGTCAAACTTCGATTAAACTTTAACTAAATGAAATTTAATGAATGTTACCTAGCAACAGTACGTATATTCAAAAAATTGGAATCATACTGATATCCTGCAAAAGATTGTAAGAGAAAGGGGACGTTTTAACGATAATGAAGTTGCACAAATATGCGAATATTTATAGCGACAATGCTGTTGCCGAAATAATATTAACCTAATGGTATTCTTAATGGACGCGATTCGAATACAATACAGGTAACCCTCCTATAACACGGTAGATAGGTTCCTAAAAAATGCCGTGTTGTGTAAAACCGTGTTGTATGAGACCCAGAGCCAGTACAAAAAGAGGGGTTACGTTCCGAAAACTTATTAAAAACAAATATTTTTTTAATTCTACATAAATTTGTATTAATTTCTCTTTTCAAAAGACGATCCAAGATTTGTATCTTTACTTCTAAAGAAATAAATTTCCTCTTAAACGTTGTTTTTTTATCTTTATCGGACATGGCTTGGGACTGAAACTTAATGTCTTAAAGACGAAAAAATTATTTTTTAACACACCGTGGCTCGACGCAGACTGCCGATCAGCAGCGTGAGACACTTTTGTCTTCAGGCCACGGAGATGAAAAGAAATACTTTCCGCAACACTGTATCTTTAAGACGGCAAGCCTCGCCGCGGCTGTAGAAATACAGTGTTGTACAAAGGTTTTTGCAATTTTCTTATCGTGTCAGAGCGAAACCGTGTTATAGGATGTCGTGTTGCAGGAGGGTTCCCGCAATTTATGAATCGTGTTATAGCGAAACCGTGTTGTAGGAGGGTTACCTGTATATGCTTTACTAAATAATAAAATTTAGTTGTCACATTAAAGTAAACTGTATAGTACACCAAAACTGCAAAACTTTTTAACCAATGGGTTCCAACTCATTATTCCATCATCAATGGGTTCCAAATCATTACATTTTGTCAAATTACGAAAAAAAAGAATTTAAACAAAACGGTGTTCTCAGTCATAGTTCAACCGTTTTTTCTACAAAATATCTGGTATATGTCATTATTGAACGGCTTCTAACGAATTCGTAATAAACCATGTGGACAATGGTACATTCCGTATCAGGTAGACGGACGGTGCAGTCCAATACATATTATGGACGGCTGAGCGAACCGATATTACTTTGCCCTTATTGTTTCAATAAAACCCACAAAATCGAAATGTTTTATTGTACCTACAATAACGTCATTTATACCTGCATGAGGATTTTATTAATCCGTTCTTACAAGGAGCGACCAAGCGATACCTTTGTTGAAATCCTTACTTTCTCTAATAAAGGGGCAATACTAAAGAATTTATTTGTTGAAGTACTACACTTCCATTATAATGCACTCACTAGACAATATAAAGAAAAGCAGTTTCCAAAATTCTCGAATGCAATAAATAAGTTATACTAAAAATAGAATTTGTATTATGATTTGATTCAATGAGAAATATTCTGCTCTCATAAAAGGAAAGTTACGAGTTTCGTTGAAACCATTCTTCCTTGAATTTTTAAAAAATGTTTATGTTTTTAAATAGCTGTTGATTAATAGCTATTTATATACATATTTAATCACAGGGTTACAGTTTATTCATTCTGTTAGTTGTAATTATAAATTTTCTTTTTTTGGTTTTATTAAAATTATAGCATTTTCGAATATGTAGTTTCGTCGACTTTATGTTAATGTAACTTTTATATTTTCGATATTTGATGGATCATTTGTCACCATTATTTAGACTATAACATACATAAATTGAAGATTTGAAAATTTGAGGACTTAGAAATTATGGTACCCAAAAATTAAAAAAGTTTAGAGTTTGCAGATGAGGAAATTTCTGAATTTTAGGATTTAGAAATTTAGAAATTCAAGATTTCGAAATTCAAAAGTTTTGGAATTTAAAAATATATAATTTTAATAGTTTATAATACATGGAGAGAATTAGGCCTACTTCTATGTGTTAAACCCACCCTACTTCTAAGCTGTACAATAATTCTGTCCCTGATATACTACAAAAGGAAATGCCATTAAAGACCATTTATAATATTTTACTGCGACAGGTAAATGACTAAGCGGGAAACCCAGAAACATACCTTGCCAGGCCCAATAATTAAGATTTAACAATTCAAAATTAATAAAAGTATTCGCGCCTCTCAATTTACGCGAAATATTAAAAAATATTCTTGTCATATTTTAATCATTAATTATTACTGTTCCATACATTAAACATGTATTAATTTCACTATTTTCATCATTTAATAAAAAAAAATTAAGTTAATAGTTATATTATTACTATTATAGAAATAATTTAATGAATGAAAATACTAATAATATTGGAATGTGAATATTTTATTTATAATAAATTTATTTGATCAATTACAATAGATTTTTTCTACTGAATAAATTTTGTAAAAGTATTAAAAAGCTTTTCACTGACAACATGTAACGTAGTGTCTGTTCTAAAAGCCCTAACTGCTATTGTTTAATAATATAAAATTTGTAGGTTATCTATAATTATTATGAACATAAAGGCATAGGACATAAAACATAATCAGTTTAATAGAATACATATTAACAATATACATATTAATAATAAATTCGCTAAGGCTGGTTCATTTAATAATTAGGTCTCATGTGAAATAGCGTCTATTTGATGGCATTTAATGACTGTCACGTAATTACGCACTAATGAAAAAACAGTTTCAGTACTTGATTTCAGTATTTAAACAGAATGAGTAAGGAACAAGATTAATTTGAATTCTCTATTATTTTATAAATCAAAAACAACTTTACTATTTCAAAAATTATACAACATTGATTAATTAGAACTTTAGCAAAAATACTTCTCGTTATGAAACGAGTTTAATACTATATTTATGCAACCCATAGAAATGATGGATCTTACATTTTTTATTTTAAATTACGAAAATTACTTAAGAAGCCCTTTTTAAAGTGTATATTAACTTTCGTCGCATCATCGTATAAGCTAGTTTACGTATAATCCATTATTTATTTATTTTTACAGTTTAGTTTCAATTTAAATATAAGTCGTCATTAAACATTCGTAAATCCAGAATTAAAAACGTTGAATCTTAGAGTATCAAATAATAATATTTTATAAGTATATCTACGTAAATACATTTTGCTATTACATTTTGATTAGTTTAAGGGTCGAATCTAGTGACAAGCAGAAGTTCGACGACCTTTGTCTATCTTATGTGTTTTTGGTTAGGAGAGACAAGGATAGTAGATATTTATTTTTCAAATATGTGGAAAACGAATTCTAAACGCCAATTTCATTTTGCGTAAAAATAATATTTATACTTTTATGAAGAATTTTCTTCTATAAAGAACCTTAGTTTCCAGTTCATAAAATTTTAAGGACAAAATGGCAAAATCGATCTTAGTACCGACCTAGACTAGAGTTCTGAGAATAGTATGCAAAAGAAATCATGGCGAAATATTACTTTTTCGCAAGATGCCATTGGCTGTTAGGTAGAATTCCTGTTTTCTAGATTTTTGAAAAATAGATATCTACTATCCTTGTCTTTCCTAACCAAAAACATAAGATGGACAAAGGTCGTCGAACCTCCGTCACCGCATGATGTCATTAAACTCACACCTGGTTTTTTTTTGTTACTAGATTCGACCCTTAAACGTTCAAAATAAGTTAGAATGTTATTAACAAAATTCCTCACTCACGCACTGTTAATTATCGTTACTTGCATCAGGACATTTACATTAAATTTATTAGGGGTTTTTATTAGTACCTTATTACTTTTGTCGGTCGACCATAATAATAGATCGTAGAGACTACATACCTGATGCGGTACCTATTACCACTTTTAAATTTACTGCGACGTCAAGATTGCACGATAATTTCATTTGACTATTTCATATTCAAATTTTTAAGAAATATGTCACTAATTTAAAAAATTCTTTCAAATTCAACTTAGAGGTAGAGTTTTTAAAAATTGCGAAAGGAGGAAGAATTCTTTAAATAAAAAATTGTTGATGACTTTCAATATTGCAGAAACCATTTGTCAGCAAGATACGAATTCATTTGAAGAAAGCATTTACCTGAGTAAAATAGAAAAATGAGATGCTCAATATAATGAATAGTTTTAATGAGAACCAGTTTAGAACAAATCGTTCTTTTATACGTACAAGGGTGAATGCACGTCAAATCGATCATTTTCTGATATCTATATTAGGAATTCTGCTGCACGTGTTATAATGCATTCACAATTAAGCGGAGTTCACGCCATCATTTCGCTAATTTCAAATTCATTTAAAAGATACCAGCGTTTAATGCACAGTATGTCTGAAAAGTAACGGAACTTTTTAAATAAAAAAAAAAGTATTAGTTATTTTGCCAAAATTAATTTTTTTTATTCAAAATACATCACTTCCGCATCAATACACCGCTGGACACGCTCAGGCAATGTTAACATAGATTTTTTTATGTCGTTTTGCGGAATCGCTTCAATCACCCTTGTCACAGCTGCTTGGACTTGTGTAACAGTGCCATAAAACGTTCCTTTCATGGCTAATTTCAATTTTGGAAAAAGGAAGTAATCGCATGGAGATAAGTCAGGCGAATATGGAGGATGTTGGAGCACACAGACTTGTTTTTTCGCCAAAAATTCACCAACTGTGACAGTTCTGTGACATGGTGTATTATCATGCAACAGAAACCAACTCCCTGGCGCTCGATATTCGGGCCTCACACGAACGATTCTTTTCTACAAACGTTCCATAACACCCAGATAATATTCGCCATTAACATTTTGTCCTTGTGGAACGAATTCCCGAAGTATAATACCTTTAGAATCGTTTAGAATTTAGAAAAACCCAAAACCTGACTTTGCAACGTCTTCCAAAGTATCACGACCATCCTGGAATCGCTTATACCACTTGAACACACGTGTACGGGATAAACAATCGTCGCCATAAACATTTTTCATTAATTCAAATGTTTCTATAAAAGTTTTACCGAGCTTTACCGAGCAGAATTTAATATTCGCTCTTTGCTCCATCGTGATTTTGTGACATGGTGACGAAAGGTTCTGTCGCTTTAAACACTATAAGTTTACAATTCGTTGCTCGATTCCAATAACGATTGGTTTGTTTTGTAGGGGAGGAATACTGTTTTCAAATAGCATATTGTTTTTATAGATGTCGTTAATAGTGTTCCTTAAATTTAAAAAGTTCCGTTACTTTTCAGATATACTGTGTATGTGCAATTTTTGCTTATTTCCGTAAAAACTGAATGCGCTTAGGAATTTAATCTCGGAAATTTTTGTTCGACTGAGTTATACTTTCTATTGTTTCACGCGGGAGAATTGGGCTATTGTTATAATATCTTTTGTTCCCAATTTAAAAAATTTATCTTCATGTGAAGTGATAGAAAAACGTTTAACTCTTTATTTACTTTCGAGATTTCTGTTCAGTTCTGTCAGTTTTCTCATGGTTTTGCATTAATTTAAACCCTTTAAGACCCATTGGGAATTTAAAGTGCACTTCTATAAAGTTCGCTCTTTAATTGTTGAATGGCATCACCAGCTTACTTTTCTTTGAAAGTTTGCTAGAGACAAATATATAAGATGATGTAAGGCCAAGATGAATGCCTAGAATATTGAAAATCGTCCATGTGTTTGCATGTATAAAATATTTATCCGTTTTGCATTTTGGTAAGTTATAAATTTTAGTTATTATTCTTAATTAGATGTAACGTAAAATGTTTATATGCTATGAACTTTATGAGACCATAGTTGTGAATGAAATGTGTGCTTCTAGGAAAGTTAATTCCAAATCGCATTCAAAGGGTTCAAAATGTAACATATTCCTTTGTGTAAATGAAAAAAAAAATTGTTTTTCTTTTTAATAACATAAGAAATAGTAGCGATAGAAGTGATCCGCTTTCTAAATATAGGATAATGTAATAAGTAACTGAATAAATATTTACTATTTTTTCTCCACTTCACATTTTTTTACATTATGCACAGAACTATTTGATAAAACTGTCATGTAACTTTCCGTATTTTTTAAATTATCATTAAAATTTCAAATATTACCAAATAATAAAATATTATTATTAAGTAAATTAGTGCTTCCGTAAAGTTCAGTCGGGACTTCAAAGTCCCAAATTATTTTTTATGTAGTGACCTTGAGGATGACTTATAATGAAAATTGTGTTATAGGGTAACTAAATTAAGTATTTAAAAAGGATAGCACAAATTTTAAAAACTTTTAAGAAATTCAATAAATAAAGTGTTAAAGAATTATTGCAACACGGATTTAACAAAGTTTAATTGATGTTAAAAAAAAAGTGGCCATCTACGAAAGACATTTGTTACGTTCAATGGTATTATTATTAAAGTAAAATATTATAGTAGACATAATATTGCCTTAAAAGTCGCATTTAAAGAATTAGGTTGGTATTAAAAGTTTTCAAAATACTAAATGCTTATTAATTATTATAATATACCATTATTAAGTATGCTGCTTTACATGATAAAAATAGGAACATAGCGGAGACGTATTTGATAGAAGCAAATTTGAAGTTTGTGAGTTGTGCTACTATTAATATCAAGCAGCTATATATTTCTAATATCACTGGAACAACGAGAAAATAGTAATTAAACGATATTGAATTTTACGGTGACATCTTTGTAGCCCTATTCTTGTTCACCAAGGAATACTACTTACATACTTATTAATTGGTTGAAACTATTTTCTGGTAAATCAAGGTTCGTGTTATTTGTCGTATAAAAAATGTACGTAGATCATGAAGTGGTAGAAATAATATCAGGTATCAAATACTGTCGATCAATTATGGTGGTGGTCTTATAGTGTAGAGCACGTTTCGTGTTTGTGATGTTGGTCCACTGACAGAGATCGATGATAGAATGGGAAATATTTAATACTAGAACATATTAGAGAACGCTTCGTTATCATACGACGAACAAACTACGTTTTCGAATTAGATATTTTATGCTGACAACGATCTTAAATATTCATTAAATCTTTTTAAGGACTGGTTGGTCACGGATAAAATCTGCGATCAGTAATGGCCACTGAAATTACTTAAATTAAATCCTATAAAGTATGGAAAAAGTAAACTGGAGCAAAAGCTGCATAATAAGAAATATTACAATGAAGTCCATTTAATGAGATCCTTTTGTGATGAATCAGGGAAAATCGATATCGCGATTTAAGCAAAGATCGAGAACCGTGTCTTGAAATATGGTAAAATGTCTTCGAGCATAGTTTAAATTTTAATCCAAGTTTAAAATATTAACAAATTAGTTGTGATAAATAATCTAACCTAAAAATATGTTCAAATTACATTTTAAATATCTTAGTTTATAACTTGATTCGCTAACTAAAAACTTTTGCCAGTTTATTTTTCCTAAAAACTTTCATTCTACATACAGGGTGTCTCATTATGATCTTTCCACGCGATTATCTCACAAAATATTCATTATTCGAAAAAAATTATTAAACGAAACATGCTCTATTTGATGGGGTACATTCAACGGTGTACACCGTTTTTTCTAGGTGGAGGCGCCTCCGAGATTTGAAGGTGACCTTTGTTTTTTTAAATGGAAACGTAGTTTTTTTTCACGCTAGACACATAACTTACCTCAAGACGAATCCATTGATCTACATTATGTTGACCTTGAAATGTCATTCAAGGTCATTTCATTGGCTTGAAGTTTTCTTCTTCCCTGCACGTCTAGAAAATGTTTCTTATCATCTAAATTCAACAAGACGAGTTTGAATGCTGTTGACATTAATGTTTACAAGCACAGAATATCACAACGATATTCTCCAGCTAGTACAACCACCTCGAGTACTAGTACTGTTGATATTCATGTTACAAGTTCTAGTTGTTCTAGTTGCTTTGAAGTGGTGAATAGGTAGATACTACAAGCGTTCTTCATTTTGATAGCGATTAATTTTACGATGGCTGATTATACGCCTAGTGAAATTGTTGACCTGATTTTGGTTTCGGGAGAATGTCAGCAAAATTATAGACAAGCTGCCCGAGTGTATCAGGAAAGATTTTCGGATCGCCGGCACCCAAGTAGCGTCGTTATTAGAAATTGTGAGATTCGGGCTCGGCAAGGATTTTTACATCGACATCTTCGTGCAAAAACTTGTGGGGTTTCATAACAGATAAAGTTTATGTGGAACAGCCAACAACAGCCGAAAATGTGAAGGCTTGAATAATAAATGCTTGCAGGCAAATTACTAGGGAAATTTTAGAACAAGTTGAACTGTCATTTAGGGGTAGAATCAGGTGCTGCATAAATGTTCAAGGTCGAACTTTTGAATTTAGAAGATAAGAAACATTTTCTGGATGTGCAGTGAAGAAGAAAACTTCAAGCCATTGAAATGACCTTGAATGACATTTCAAGGTCAACATAATGTAGATTAATGGATTCGTCTGTATGTGCAATATACAGAAATATGAACACTATTTCTGTAAATGATATTACACCACGTTTTATATATTAAAAAATATGTACAGGTAACCCTCCTACAACACGGCATCTTATGACACGGTTTCGCTATAACACGATTTATAAATTGCGGGAACCCTCCTGCAACACGGCGTCCTATAACACGGTTTCGCTCTGACACGATAAGAAAATTGCAAAAACCTTTGTACAACACTGTATTTCTACAGCCGCGGCGAGGCTTGCCGTTTTAAAGATACAGTGTTGCGGAAAGTATTTCTTTTCATCTCCGTGGCCTGAAGACAAAAGTGTCTCACGCTGCTGATCGGCAGTCTGCGTCGAGCCACGGTGTGTTAAAAAATAATTTTTTCGTCTTTAAGACATTAAGTTTCAGTCCCAAGCCATGTCCGATAAAGATAAAAAAACAACGTTTAAGAGGAAATTTATTTCTTTAGAAGTAAAGATACAAATCTTGGATCGTCTTTTGAAAAGAGAAATTAATACAAATTTATGTAGAATTAAAAAAAATATTTGTTTTTAATAAGTTTTCGGAACGTAACCCTCCTTTTTGTACTGGCTCTGGGGCTCATACAACACGGTTTCACACAACACGGCATTTTCTAGGAACCTATCTACCGTGTTATAGGAGGGTTACCTGTATTTATTTACCATAGTAAATTTTTATTATTGAAGATCATTTCTTACATAAAATAGGCTTGGTTGACAACTTTTGTCTAGCACCGTATACGTTGCAAGTAACAAAATTGTTAGATATTTATTGAATGAATCAATGAGTACTCACCTTTTCTTCTTGGAGGAAGCAATGCATTGCCTGAGTCACATCCGTGGCGTGTATACTGTTGTGGTAAGGATTTGTACTATGATAACCTTCCTCGATAAAGGCTGCAATCAAACCAAACGATTAAAGAGTATTGCTATATGTGCTTTCGGATCATTGGAAAGTTTAAGCAAAGCTTTAGTTACGACAATCGTGATCTAAGATATATATCAGAAGATAAGATTCTAGCGATGTTTATGGCTCATGATTCATGTAGCCGAAGGTGTAAATGACTTCCGGATGTGAGTTACTTATCAGTTTGCTTCTGGAGCATTAACCTCTTGTCTCATTCACTTTATTTGCTAGAGAGGTTAGTATCTTAGATTGTGAACACAATTATAAATTGCTTCAAGGACTTTTATCGTGTCATGAAATTCTAGCGGACAATTCTTGAGTAAAATTGTTTAAAATTGAGACCCCTGGCAGATTTTGATTTGTGAATGTTTAATGAAAATTTATGTCGTTTCAACTAAAAATTCTATGAAAGTTTTATATTCTCTGCTATTTTAAGCCGAGAATACAGAATGTTATGAAGTATAATGGACGCAATATTTAAGAGTTAAAACTTGTTATTCGTGACAAGTGAGGTATGCATACGAATGAAGAATGGGAATGAGTCATAAAATAAACTGTTACGTGCGGCGTGCGCGCGTGTAAAGCCGGAAAAATATTTGCCCTAACAAAATCAATTGTAACCGGGTCTTTATGTTGCGTGGATTCGGAGATACGCTAGTCCCATACGGGCCCTTTCATTAGATCGCAAATTTATGGAATAGTCAGGAAGCAATAAAGGGAAAGTTGCAATGAACAAATAACTTAAGGCATGTAAAAGATTAAATTTTATAAAAGAAATGGTTCGAAGGTTGTGTATACAATATATTGCTATTCACAAATGGTTAAATTTTAAACAAAAGAAAATATTGGCTATGTTGACATTAATGTGACGCAATTCCGGATTTGGAAGGATAAACAATTTTCAAATAACAACAAATTTAAGAATTTCCAGTTAGGAAAATCCCACAGTTAGTTGTTAACTACTGGAAACTACTTGCCGAAAATATTCACACAGACTAGCTGGAAGAGTAAAGGAAAAAGAACTCACCCAAATATATGTGTTAGGTTAAATTTAGAAATTATATATGTATATAATTATATATATATAGCCCAAATATTCTGCAATGCCTGGATTCCTGAAGGAAGAAACACACACACAGTTAACCAATCCACCAGTTAAAACCTTAAAGAAAACTGAACTATTATGAAATTGAACAAAATGAACTATACAATTAGAAATGAAAATGAAACAAATATAATAAATAAAATAAAATAAATTGAAATTGAAATTGGAAAAATATTTCGTGAAGATAGAGTCTTTGCCCTAATTTGTAACTCTAACAAAATTAATGACAAACTCGTCTCTAAACCACTTCACGGACCCCCGACACGCACCTCGCGATTGTACATCGAAGAGTGTTGCAACTTGTACCTCTCGGAGAAGACCAGGAAGAGCCTAGTCCGAAATTGTTTACATTGCGTTGATATGCGCCTAACGAATTAGGCTGCGAGGCCAATGCGTAAGGGACCGTGATTCGTTAATTAGGTGGTGGTGGGTGCATGTGCGTTCCTCCCTTGTTCAGTCCTTATCTTCCTCTCTTTCTATATAGTTCCTTCCTTTACTCTCGAGCCATGGACTGATGTCTTATTAACTATTGAATAATCTTTACAATTATGTGGATTAATTTCGCTCGGTACCTTAACTATTGTAGGACTGACTGGCGTATAAGTACTTACAATATCAGTACAATGCAGATCTATGAACAATTTCTATTGTAATTTAATGTTGCATCGTGGATCCACGAGGAACATTCCAGAACGCTTGGCGTTATCGGACCACACGAGCGCGCTTTTGTTTATATTGAGCGGTTCGAAGAAGTAGATTGATCTAAGATTTGGACCGTGGGACCACGTTAATTCCAAGGAAGGAATGTGCTATATTAAACAATCTTAGTTTAGTCGCCAGAAGATAGCCTATCTAATAAACATTAAAAACCGTTACTGCGTACGATTAGGGTGTTCCCAGAATGCAGTATGCATTATCGATACGCATCCGGTCGGTGAAAACTACAAAGGAAATTTTGAAAATATTTCTGTTCGGAACGTAACAAAACGAAAAAAATTTTATGAACTTCACTAGTTATATAAAATTCGGAATTTAATGTTCTTCTTTCCTCTAATGAGTTTCTAAATGTTCCTAAAAAATATATATTGACCATTTTAGTAGTGTGATCATTTAGTAGTAGTAGTAGACCATTTTAGTTTAGTAGTGGTGGTTTCACTTATTCGTAGTTGATTATGTTGAAATCTGAACTCTTGAAAACTTGAGGATCCACTGATTTAATAATTTGAAAATTCAGGAATTTAGAAATTTGGGAATTTAGAATTTGAAAATTGGGTAAGCTGGAGATTTAGAATTTAAAGATATAAATCAGAAAACAACTTGTGAGTATACGGTTCATTTTGTAAACCGAACAAAGACGTTATAAAATCAGTAGCCTAATGCGATGGAGTGTAAAACATGTAATGAAAAATGTAAATAGACCCATTAGAAAATGTTTGGAGTGCAATGATGGAACATTTGAACATTTATTGTAATAAACTACGTTTCTGACATAAAATTGAAAATATCTCGTGAAGTATTTATATTTCGATGATCTTGGATTAATACTTTTATACGCAGAATAAAAGTGATCGATTGGTTTAACAAAAAGATTGGCGGGTGCATTGGTGCACACATCTAAAAAGTAAGGTCATAGAATGTTAGGACGTATACCTTATGATTTCTTCTGCTATCATTTTCTCTCGTTTTTACTTAAAAAAGTGCAGTAATCTGTTCCAGTTCCTAGTATCACTCTGTACATCTAAACTTTGTGTGCTATAATTTCTCTCACTTTTTACCATTAAACAGTAGTTAAACATGCTATCTAAGCAACACGAACAATAAAGAAGAAAATAAAAAATTACAAATAACAAGAACGTCAGCAATAAGAGAAATAAATTAGAATAGCTTGTTTGGAAAGCAATGGAGACTGAATTTAACTTTCAAAATGCCAAAAATGGCCACACGAGCTTGGCGTTCATATCCGAATGTTCTGTCGATTATAAACGTGATTATTGTAAATTATATTAAAGTTGTTCTAAATTATGTCAATAATTTTTGCCGTGTCCGGTAATAAGTGCCATTTAATATTCCTTCAAAACGGTAAATCAAAGCTTGAGGTTAATTTAATATCATGATATTGTTGTTCAGTTTGGTTATTTTAGATTCGAATAATATTAATTTATATTTAATGTAAAATAAAAGAATTAAAATATCAGTTTTTCTTATTCATTTAAAGAAAACCTAAAGTGCTCGATAATAAAGTGACTTCCACTAATTACAGGTTGTTCTACAAACTGTACGATATTGGGGTATTACCATCTACATTCTTGAAGTAAATTAATTAACATACTTATTAACATTTTTAAATTTATGTTAGCTAATATTAGCTGTAATGTGTTTGTCACTAGAACGATTTTTGCTTACACGTGCACCATTTCCCACCCTCACCTGCTATTAATATGATCCCAATCTTTACGGACAACTTTCATAACTATAGTAATTTAACACATTACTAACTGGAAACGAGTATACTTGAATGTACATATTTATCAACTTATACAATTGGACCGTTTTTTTGAATGTGGAGAAGTCCTTTTTTCAAAAAAATTAACATAATGATAACAAAAGATAAAACTTAATATGATATTTTTGTCTGTAAGCAATTTATACTGGAAATAATTCAAATTTACTAATATTTGAGCGATGGAAGTTTGACCGATTAATAGTAATGAACAAAAATTTATTTTGAAAGTGGTGCAAGTCCACCTAAGGTTGAAATTATTTTTAAGCGAATATATTACGATATAATTTAGCTTAAATATTCAAATTTCAAATTCTGAAATAGTTAAATGCTTAAATTATAAATACTGAAATACTAAGTGCTCACATTCCAAACTTTTGAGTACTTAAAAACTCAAACTTTAAATCCTCGAATACTTAAATACTCAAATTTTGAAGAATAAATATATTATAAAAATATAGAAAATCTATAATGTACAGTCTGTTCCACAAGAGCGTAGACGCGATATCTATAAAATTTGATACCCAATACAGCAAAAATAGCGTCAGTCCAAACATGTAATGTCTTCTCTAATACGCAATAGCCCTTCAATTCTCTTAGTATCATTTCTGTCACTGAGAAGTTCAAGTCATTTCGAGATGAGTGCCGTATACGGTAAACGATTCGAAGCAGTATTCTTGTGCCAACACCCGAAAGGGCCAAAAATGAGTGTTAGAAATGCAAGCAAAATATCTGCATAAGTCTCGCGAATTTGTAAATAAGTGTATGCAACGTTATAAAGAGACAAATTGTGTCGATGATCTCCCTGATCGAGGTTCGAAGCGAGCTACGGAACTTAATGCGTCGGGGTTTCGGAACTTTATGCATCTTTATGGATAATTTAAATGCTCAGAAGATGATTAAACTGTACCAAAGGGGTCTCTCAGTATCGTAACATTGGTTTAAAAGAACCAGAGACCATTGGATACTTCAAGAGGACGACTCCAAACACCGAAGCCGCCTTTGTACGGAATGGAAAATACGAATGGTGTCAACGTGTTGGATTGGTCATCTCAGTCCCCTGATGCCAATTCAATCGAAAATGTTTGGTCTCGCATGAAGTACAAACCCCGAGGAAAGCGTATTTTAAAATTGAAGACGCTAGTTTGCCGTATTCGAGAAATATGCAGATCTCTTCCTGTCTTATACGCTGCAAAGCTGTAAAGTATGTCCAGGAATAATCACTAATGGTGGTGATTGGACACATTATTAAGCAAACGCGTATTTGTTCTTTAAATGTACTTTCAACCTATACAACCTTTTTACAGAAAAGATTTACTTGCACTCAGATATCGCGTGCACGCTCTTGTGAAATGGACTGTATATGTTTAGAAAACAATTTACTAATGGAAATTGTAATATTTGAAGTAAAATGACTATCATAATATAAATAACATAAATAATGTTTTTTTATGGCAGAGAAAATGCGAATTAGAAATAATAAATAACGAATAATGAACACAAATCATTTTTACGTAAATAATAAATAATTATAATAAGGAATTATTTAAACAAAGAAAAAAATAAATAAATGTTTGTCGATTTATTCGTTATTCGTATATAAATAAAGTTTTTTTTGAATAATGTCCAACACTGCTTTAGAAGACAATGAAAGCAATAATTTTGAAATGAGCAAAATAATGACTTAATTCCACGTGCACGTCATATTTCATATTGAACAGATTCTCTGACATCGAGATCGAAAAATGATTAATTAGGCGTGGAACGACTGATTTCAACTGTATACTCGATTAATTATTCATTTATTTAATAAATTAAGTAAATAGAGATTTATATGATCAAAAGAACATTTATTTGTTCAAGAATTGGATTCTGATCTGATCACAAAATACTCCCTGAATGATTTATACGATCGCAAATGCTACCTTTGCATTTTTTTATCTTAAAAATTAAATTGTAACTTAATTGTTATTATTGTACTTATTGAAATGTTAAATTAAAGGAAAAATATAAATTAACTCATGTAATAAAATATCTTTCTGATTTGGTTATTTCGTGTTTTGTCTCTTTTGCTTATCTTTTTTTCAGTTACGGATTAAAAAAACCGTAACAGCTATTTGTAAATAATCATAATTACTTTTTTAAGTAAAAATTACTTTTAAATCTTAATGGCATACGTCATAGTGAAATTTGTCAAAATCAATTTCTGTTATTAAAAAAAAAAATAATTTAAATGATTTAGAACTATATATAATTAAGATATATATAAGTTATTTAATAAGCAAACAATTTCTTTCAATTTGACGGGGTCTTAAAATTTTAAACTTAGATTACTTATAAAATTTTATGTATCATATTTGTTAATATATTTATAAATTTGATTTAATGTTTACAAGTACATTATGACAAAAATGCAAGTTTCATAAAAATAACATTTATACAGATTAAAATCAGAATTTAGTTTATTTACACAATGTCTAATTCGAAATTTTCTTTTTTTTTTTAATTATGATTTTCTGATCAACAACAATCGATAGTAATTGCACAATTTTCTTTATTTTGCACATCAACGTGTCGTTTATATTTTAACTACGTTGTACTTTGTCGTGTAGTATGTTCGCTTTTACTCATTTTTGAGAGTAAATTAATACATCAATCTCTTTTCATACAATGTATGAAAAATCACGTTAAATTTAATACTTTTAGCACGTGGAGGTCAATCGATTTTTAAAACGCTTATAATGAATTTATAACGAAATATTGAATTTATAACTAATACATTTTTCAAAATTAGTTTATAATATACACATACATGTTCGTACGTTTATTATATTAATATGTAATGAGATATACAATATTTCGATATAATTATTAATAAAGAAATAATAAAGTAATGTTTTGAAAATAATGTATTTAAATAGTTAATTTTAAATAATTTTTAAATAATTTTATTTAAATAATTTTTAAGAAATATTTTAATTCCTCATTCGACAGCAGATAATAAACATTATAGACGCTTACTTTAACATGTTAATTTTGTTAAACGTTTTCAATCGTGCTATATTATGTTCTACGATGTTATCGGCATTATTTCTTTAAAGGCAAAACTCGATAAATAGAGTTTTCGAAGGAGTCTAATTACTTAGAAGTGTTGGGATTACTAGAAACTTTTGAAATATTTTATAACATTCATAATCTTATAAAATTATAAAGTTATTTTAATATAATTAAACATGGATAATTTGTTAGAATTGTATTTGTAATACGTGTATGGGAAAGGGATCGTTAACGTTGTTCAGTTGTTGTTTAATGCTGATTTTATCATATCGCACGTTTTAACGAGTTACCGTGTTAAGCGATTTCTATTATTATTAATTGTGCATTTATTATATTTGTGTAGTTCTTTTTCTTCTTCTTTATTCACTGAACATAATAACAGCTTCGCTAACATAATTAATACTAGTTTTCTTTCAATATTATTTTGAATGGATTTTAATACTAACTGTATCAAACTAGTCAAATGACCGGTTGACACGTTTATTTTAAATTGCAACATTTGCCAGGACGTTTTTTTTGAAGTGTGTGTTGATTTTTATGGAGATAAAGAACTAATGTGTACATTCCACTGTGTTTTATCATTTGTTTGTTTATTTTTCTACATTATTATTAATTTCGACGTATTATATGTCGGTACGGTTAATTTTAAAATTCCACTGTCATATATAGTATGTCTGAAAGTAACTGCAAACTTATAGCGGTTAAAGCGACAGAACCTTTTGTCACCGTGTCACAAAATCACGATGGAGCAGCGAACGAATATTAAATTCTGCTCGGTGAAGCTCGGTAAAACTTTGACAGAAATATTTGAATTAATGAAAAATGTTTATGGCGACGATTGTTTATGCCGTACACGTGTGTTCGAGTGGTATAAGCGATTCCAGGATGGTTGTGATACTTTGGAAGACGTCGCAAAGTCAGGTTTTGGGTTTTTCTAAATTCTAAACGATTCTAAAGGTATTATACTTCGGGAATTCGTTCCACAAGGACAAAATGTTAATGGCGAATATTATCTGGGTGTTATGGAACGTTTGTGGAAAAGAATCATTCGTGTGAGGCCCGAAAATCGAGCTTCAGGGACTTGGTTTCTGTTGCATGATAATACACCATGTCACAGAACTGTCACAGTTGGTGAATTTTTGGCGGAAAAACAAGTCTGTGTGCTCCAACATCTTCCATATTCGCCTGACTTATCTCCATGCGATTACTTCCTTTTTCCAAAATTGAAATTAGCCATGAAAGGAACGTTTTATGGCACTGTTACACAAGTCCAAGCAGCTGTGACAAGGGTGATTGAAGCGATTCCGCAAAACGACTTAAAAAAATCTATGTTAACATTGCCTGAGCGTGCCCAGCGGTGTATTGATGCGGAAGGGATGTATTTTGAATAAAAAAAAATAATTTTGGCAAAATAACTAATACTTTTTTTTTTATTTAAAAAGTTCCGTTACTTTTCAGACATACTGTGTATTTATTCTCGTTGCACGCCATTATAAATTTTTAGTTTACATACTATAAATTATTCTTCTTTTCTTTAACGCTAAAATTAGACCAACCTGTCTAGTGATTCGTTCACATGATTCTTATTTGAAATTATGAAATTTGTTAAAGTGTGTTCCTTGAAACCTATGTTGACCCTTAACGAGATAAAAATTAATATTTACAATAGGTTCGGTGTTAAGGACTTGTAAATAAATATTTTTACGAAAATAATACTAATTTAAGTAAAATAATATAAACACTTTCATGTACTGTATTTAATAAAATTATAATATATAACATATAATTATCTGTTACTTTGTATCTTAAATTTTTAACACAAAATTCATTTTAATGGTCCAAAGTAATCTTGACAAAAAAATTTACAAATATATTAATAACTTAAAAAATAATAATAATTTTAAGCTGCTATTTTAAATTATTAATATTCAATCTCACCTCATTGTACCTCGACTTACTGTGCGTGAATTAAAATCTTTTATTTGTTTATTTATTTATTTAGGTGATAACACATTTGGTCAAAAAAAAATATATAATGTACAGGAAAAAGATCGAACATTTTAAATCAAAAAGTGATGAAGAGAAAGAATTCAATGTAACATAATATGAAAAGTAATGTATAAAATATGCACGTTGCATATCAATACGAAAATATAACATAATTAAGAATTAAAAAAGGTTGGCTAACGATTGCTTTAGGAATGTTATGGAATTTTTGAATATACATAATTATATACTAAAATACATATTTATTTTTTAAATGTGCTTAGAGTTGTTAAATATAGAACATTTAATCAGTTGGTAGTATAACGTTTTGAAAATATCAGTATTCTTAAAACAATTTTGAGACACTGCAGATAAGATCCAGCGATTTAAAGCTGTAACGTGTCATAAAGCGACAGGTATAAAGGTATATGTATGTGTAGCTAAATATGTTCCAAATGACCTTTTTTCTCATCTTTTGCAAACTTTCTATCGACTTGACACCCTGCACAATAATAAAAAACTACATTTTTTGTAACTGAATTATCTATTCCTTCCCGCATTATATCGAATCCTAAAAAAATCTAATCCCGTCAATTATTAATATCATTAGTTGCTATTATTATTAACATCTCTAGACGACGCGATTGACAAGAATTCTCAAAAGCCGTATTATTCAAGTATCGTACCTCAAAGTAACCTCCACGTATTAACATTATATAGCAAATTCCCGTGACCCTAAGTTCTCAGTGAATGTGAACGACATTTCTTACAGTACTGTAATCTCTTCTATCGCAAGAACTTGCGATTATCCGCCGAATTGCAATTATCATTCGGCCGGTCGAAAGGGCTTAAATATTCACCTGCTCTCCCTCCTTCTTCAACGTGACGGAACATAAATCGTGTTTGTATGGTAATCCTGCATAGAATAAATAAATAATAAGTATCATGCAGTCTATAAATACGAATACGTCGCGTAAAGTTTCTCCCGCAGGACTCTCCCCTTTTGAATATTTAACGCTGACGAATGGCTTCCGGCTTGATGATGACGTGAAAATTCCGTGACGAAAGAAAGTAACAATTATGAGCAGGAATGGCATTTTCTAAATGTTGAACTTCACTAACAAGCAACTAGTTAGCCGAGATACAAAGCATAATGTTGTCACATCATAACGCGTTTTAACTTTCTTGGAATTTTTAAGTCTACAATACACGAATCAAAAAGTTAGTCTTGTAATTAGGCACTAAAAAATGTAGTTTTTGTTACAACTTGGAGATATTCTCTAAATGATTTTTAATAATACCTATACTTAAAATGTTATTCATTGTACTTGATACGAAGTAGTCAGTCAATAAGTCTAAACGATACATGTATAATTGAGTTATAACATTTTAATAAGCATGTAATGTGACATTCACAGCAGTAAACGTCGTACGGATTTTACTACCATAAAAATTTATTACCATTTACCGAAGGATGTCTCAGTAATTATTGTTGTTTGTACTTGTTTATTTTAATAGGTTTTTACTTAACGTTCAACGGTTTCTTTACTCACAAGGGAATTCTGGTGACTGATACACGCTGATTTTGATGAAACTTTACACAATTGTTCATTAGACCTAACTAAGAATATAACAGTAATTTAATGGTACCCGTTATTTACTTTAATGGAAAAATCAACTCTTTTATCAAAGACAACTCGTCTATACTTATAAATCGTACACAACGAAAAATAATAAAAAATACTTTTCCAAGCTAAAATTTTATATATTACAACTAGAATACTGTGGCTGACCACATCTTGATAAAAATGCACAACAGGAAAAACCTAATTATGATTAATTAGATTTATTTAAAATATTTTGTCATGTAACAAACGGTTTTCAAGTATCATAGGTGACACAGTTAGGCAAATCACCTAACTCATCACCTAATTAATAATAACGTATTTTGTATGAGCATTCGTTAATTAACAAAAAATAAATCACATCATTTACATATTCTTAAGAAAACATTTTTAAACAGAGTATACTGAATATAATTAGCATCGATAATGCTTTGTTGGATTTCCTTTGCTATTAATAACATGTTGTAAATGTTTGGATGCATTAGAAATAATTTTTGTTAAACAGTTATAAGTAATAAAGAATCGTATTTTCAGTTTTTATGTTCTTATAGTAATTTTGTGTATGTTATATGTATAACTGTTATAAAACAGTTTTTATTTACGTAATATATATTTAAAAAAATCTATACTCTTTTTTTCGAACATTGTGTTGCTTTAGTGATGAAAAGTGGTGAAAAGGTCAACGCAGAATTGGCCATTTTGTAACAAGAATATTGATGAAATGTCTTTGTAGTCATTTTCATAAAGCCTTAAGGGGGGCAGTACCTTTAGAATCTTAAAAAATTGCAAAATTTTTTTTCTATAAAATGTTAGTGCAACATCTCAAAAATATAATCTCAAAATTTTAAAGCATAATACAGAGTCCTTTTGATGTTATGGCCGATTATCGTGACTCATGTCTGGTATCGCGCCACAGATATTCACGCGCTCGGTGCGGAGGGCTATGTAGCAGATTTGTTATTATCATGCCATTGCTGTGTTTGAATTTTTGTATTTTTACGGACAATGAGCTTATGGAGAAAAATCAACTTTACGAGTAAGCCGAAGGATTATTATATGGCGCAGGAATCGCAGATTAGTTGGTAAATCATTGAAATTATTCAGGTTTTACTTATCGAAACTTTAAACGCATTTTTCTCAAAACTACATTTTTAAAATTGGCGTGACTGATAACTCAAAAACTAGTTTATCAATCGCGTTCAAATTTTTTGCACATATCCATGACAATACTATCTAACATATGAATCTAAATGTATGAAATAAATTTAACATTAAAGTCCTTTTTTATTGCAAAATATTGCGAAAATTTTCAATAAAATTCAAAGTTTTTCTTTAAAAGCGCGCCATCTCTTCAATTTCCCATATTTTTCACATTTCTTAGGTTCATCTACTAACTGTGAATGTTAATAATCGAAACATCGTTTGCAAATTTGTTTCAGACCAATGTAACTAAAGCTAGAAGTCACGCCGTTTCACGAGACGCGCCGAAACACTTCCAGGAAAGACTACCATAATTCCGCCATTTTTAAATATTTTTAAAAAAAGAAAATATGTTGTAATAGGCAATAATTATAATAAATTATACCTGAAATTTCGAAAATACAAGACAAAGATATCCTATACAAAAAAATTCACAAATATCAGCTTATTTTCATCTATCTAAAGGTATTGCCCTCCTTAAGCTTTAAAGTGATGTAGCATAAGCTACCTTTGAGCACTTTTATGTTGTCAAATTGCTTTAAACTTTATACGTGTTTCAAGACTGACCATTATTCGTTTTAAATGGCAATTTGCCATTGTATATTACAATCGTTAAGGAGCGGTTTATAATCATTTTTGTCATATTTCAAGCATTAAACTGTTGTTTAATGTTTTTTTACGTGTTTTATTGGTTTATTGTTTTGTTAACGTGTTTTTTTATGGCACTCTTATGTCATTAAAACATGTTAGAGCTTTCGTATTTCAAAGTCCGCTATTTGATCGCCAAGAATGCAATGTAGGTAGGTATATTAGAATTGGTAAACATTATTAAATATACACAATGTTATATAAAGTATCGTATGTATTACACAAATATACCACTTTGTTGCAAGTCAATATTTTTATAAAAAAGGTTAGCGAGACACCCTGTATAAAACAATATTCGCAGATCAAAATGCCTGAATATTAATGCGAGTCACTGTACAGAGTGGGCCATTAATTTGGATTACTAAACCGAACTGTCGATTTAGTGAGAAATGGATAATTACTTCCCATTCCTCAGGTTCTCGAGGTAGAATAGCTGAGTCGAACCACGTTTGCAAAATCAAGTCAAATCACATTTCTAAAGCTAGCTACAGTCAGCCGCATAAATGTTCGTTCACTTATTGCACTTACAAGGGACCATCCCGAATTGATAATTTCCGATTTTGATGAAACTTAAGTATAATATAGTTCTCGAAAAAATATTCGACACATATTTTTTTTAGCTGCCGACATTCGTGTTAAGGGGGTGAAAATAGCCCCCAAAGTGGGGGATGTGAATCATATTTTGTTGAATATCTCGAGAACCAGAAGAGCTAGAGCAATGGTTTAAATTGCAAGATTTCGTATTTCTTGTATGAGGAATCCAACTATGAAAATAAATTTCAAAAATTCGTATTTGTTTAAACAATATATTAAAAAATGACACTTTTTTGTAAATTTTTCTATTCAAAAGTTGCTGTATCTTTCTGTAAATTTCGATGTAAAAAGTATACTAGTAGGTACAAAATAGACGCTTTTATGCATCACAAAGAAAGTTAAAATTAAAAAAAAAAAATGCAGGGTGAGGCAATGTAGTTTTTGTAAAAAAAAATTATTTGTTCTAAAAACCTTTTACACAGATTTGTAGGTCTAAAGAAATGGTATAACTTTTGTTTCAACATTTTTTAATATCTTCCGTCGTTTGCGATTTGTAAGCAATTACATAGACCGGTTTGGATAAAGTTGTCGAATTTTCCCTTAAAGTAAACAACGGGCACCAACGAATTGCGTTATTTTCTTAGATAAGACTAATGACCAATTATGAAAAATTTTATTAAAGTCACTGGGGTTCTTTTATAAACGCACTAGGTGCACGAACATTTATGCGTTCGACTGTACATACTTCCGCGAGTTAACGCATCAGCATTCTAGTCGTTTAATACTTTCATTCCCAACTGTGTTTTAATACGTTTCGTAATAGTTTTTATTCTTTCTTGTCATGTATTTGAAATTACAAAGAGATCTCTGCAATCAGAAATAGCATCTGTCACCGCAATATCAATTGCAGCTACTTCCTGATGATTTCATTTACGACTTTGACTTATCTCGATTGAGCTGCACTTGTTACTCCAGATTTAGACGTGTTAAAATACATTTCAAAGAGGCAGTGATCTTTGAGAGGTTATACATTCGATAATTGTAAAAGTACACGAAATTTAATCCACAGATGTCTCTTTTTAATAATTTAATTTACGATATTGCTTCAACACGACTGAATTGATCGAGACTGATCAATTTTTGACTGACAAATCGAGTATCTACATAAATTTTTAATACAGAATAATTAAAACTGTATTAATGTTTTATTTGCGTTCGTTTTTTTATTTTCATTCATATATATCTGATTTCGAGTTTATGTATGTCGTGTCATCATGTAAAAGCTATTGAATATTTTTTCATAAAATATTGCACAGAGATAGATCTGATGCTGTAGATGGTTTTAGTATACGGTTTATTGTGATCCAAATTGAAGAAGTACTATAAAAGTCACCTTAACCACAATTTCACGTACTTTTCACGTAAGATTTGTTAAAAATACCACCTAATAAAATTTTCAACTATTTCAGTGTTGCAGTCAATACATTAATTTGTCAATTTTAATAAATAGTATTCAAAAATTGGCTTCGTTGATCCACTAAAGAATTTAATTCATAGTGCTTTTTAAAAGAAAATCGGAATTCGTTTCAGAATTTTTTATTGGAGACTGTTTCAAACTTCGCTTGTTCAAGTTATGGAACATTACAAAGTTGAACAGAATGGCTTTGTATGTAGTTTGAATGTAGCTGAAATTTTATAGATAGTTTAATTTTGCACAGAAACAATGTTTGCGAGGATTTCTGATGATTCGAAAAAAATTTTTGTTCATTTTGCTAATCCCTACTTTACCGACATAAAGTACAGAAAATTTAAAGCGAAGGACTTTTGTAAGTATACCTAAGGTTTGTTTCTTGTTAACTATACTCTCTACTGTAGTTTAGATAAGTGCAATCCACTCGTTATACTTAAGTTCTTTCTTTTAACTATATCTTCTAATATATTATATCCAAGTATAATTCAGTCGGTATATCTAAGACTTGTTCTTTTTTAAACTATTCTTCTATCGTAGTATACTGCATTATAATGTACCTCGATAACTAAGCTTTGTTTTTTTAATTATATGTATATTCTAATATAGTATAAACGAATATACGCCACATCGCACACGAAATAAAAATCACTAACATTGACAAAATTGTGTAATAATAATGCTGCCATAATGATATTCTATACCGTATCGGTAACGTAGAGAATGACACTAAAATGGTAGTAAATTATTTGTGTCGCCATAAATCCTCCTCGCGACCATTACTTCCATGTAAAATGAAGTTACTCAAACAATTCCAGCTAAATCAGGTGTGAAAGTTTTTCGAAAGTTTAACCCAAATTACTGATTAATGAAGTGTCGGCACATGCTTAAAATGTCAAAGTACACCGAAGATTTAGTACTATAACATTGTAATGCGAAAATGGAAGGATATTTCGTAATGAGGTTTTAAATAACGAAGAACCGCGATAAGAAACGATCACAAGCGAGGGGTTATAAGTAAAATACGCGAAGTAAAATTTCTGGCTGCTGTCATGGACATATGGGTTGGTACAGCTCGGCATAAGGTGGACCTGTCCAAAGTTGTCTCCCGGGAGGCAAAATTCCCACCATAACTCGTCGTTACCATGGGTACGAGAACGCGGCTGGGCTGCGGAAATGCTGGTTTGTCATGGCGTTGTTTCCCTGAGGTGATTTCCCTGACGATAAAGTGTGGTTTCCCTGGCGATAAAGACGCGCTATGAGAAAAATGATTTTAGGAAGGACTTAGTGTGTGAGAGCTCTTAGGCTAGATAGACTTGACCTTGAAGGCACTGGGACTGATTGTGAGAAATTAATGGCACGTAGTCTTACTACTGTGATAAAAAAATAAGGTGAATTTTTCATTTAAACTTCGCGGGTATTATAAAATCATGAAATTATTTTTTGTGTGGATTAGTAGTACTGTCTTTGATATCTATGCATAGTTTTATGTCAATACATTCAATTACTGCAGAGCTACACGTGTTTTTGTAAACATAGAAATGTGTTTTTCGATTTTTACTATATCTGATTTTGTTGAGCAAAGAATTTGCATTACATTTTGTTTACGGAATGAATATTCTGCCGCGGAAACGTTGTGGATGTTGCAGAAGGCCTTTGGTGACAAGGCTATATCGCAAGAAAATATTTACAAGTAGTACAAACATTTCAAAAAAGGTAGAGTCTGAGTTCAAGACAAGTAGCGCTCCGAACGCACCATCAACATGTACTGATGAATGCCACGCGAAGGAAATCAAAGATTTGGTGCTTGGAAATCGTCGATTGACAATTAGAGATCTTGTTGATGCTGCGGACATCTCATTTGGATCAACCGAAACCATTTTAAAAGATGTTTTGTGCCTCAAATTCGTCAATTCCGCGTGGGACTGCGCCGTCCCACACTGCATTGGTTCTTCGAGAGCGTTTCCCTAAAAAATCGACCCATATCGTTCCATAACCACCCTATTCGTCTGATTTTGCACCGTACGACTTCTGGTTGTTTAACAAACTCAAAAGACCATGTCTGGGACACCGTTTCGAATCGACTGATGAAATAAAAGCCAAATCGAAGGAAGTATTGTAGGCCATCCCGGAAAAGGACTTGTTTGACTGTTTCGACGATTGGAAAAAACGTTGGCATAAATGTATTTTGTCGGATGGGGAATACTTTGAAAGTGACAAGATTGATTTAGAGGAATAAATAAAGATTTTTCATTTTATAACAAATTCACCTTTCTTTTTGATCACAGTAGTATTTCCACTATCACCTCCGCACGGTTTTATCCTTAAAATAACGTTATGATCTACCACAGATCTAAGTAGTGAACGAATCCCAAAATATGTGTTGCGCTGCCCTTTCAATGTTGCTTGTTCAGCTGCGATGATAAGAATTTTATTATACAGGGTCCGTCATGCAATTGGGACGGATTATATCTCGAATTTGATAAAAGATAAATCAAAACTGTCGAGGAAAAAGTAGAGTAGTATGATAATGTCTATTTTTCTACGCCTACGTTTTCTTCATGAATGCAATAATAAACAAAAAATGTAGATGTGCTTCTTTTTAATGGAATTGAATATTTTTTCTGAGTTGTATTAACTACGTGAAACATTCTGCGTGTTATGTTCAAAAAATCAATATTTTGTATGATGTCTTAGATTTCTGATACGTTGAATGTTTCTTGGAAGATACACATTTAAATACAATGTACGCATTACTTACTTACGACAAACTTATTTGGATAGTTTGAAATGCAGCCATGGCAATCACGCTTTTTTGTTCTCACTCCTCTTGATTTCTTTCTATTTTCTTTATATTATCTCAAATAGCTGAATTTGCATCTATTTATTTCTGTGGAAGATATGAACGAATGAATTAAAATACACTGTTCAAGCATAAATAGTGGTCATTAATGTGATACAAAAAATATTTAAAAAAATGCTGTGTGAAGACAGAATGTTTGAATATCTTGAAGGAAGTAAATATGACATATGTATAAAAAATGTGAGATATCACATCAAGCACTGGTTGCTTAAATATTATATGTTAATATTTTAAAAAATATTTTATAAAAAATATTTATTTAAAAAAATAAAGAATTCCATCTTTAAAAAGTGCATTTGCATTTTTTGAATGCATTTGCGTTCATGAAAAGAATGTCATAAGAAAGTTGTAAAGAAATAGATATTATCACAGCAGTTTAACTTTTTCCTCAACAATTTGCTACATCCTTGACAAGGCTTAGCGATTCTTGTATGTTTTGTATTTCTCTGTAGGTAAGATACAAAGATAGTTGCTACATTGGTATCAAATATTGCAATTTCTTTGTTCAAAAATTTTGTGACAAAGAAGCTATATTTTTTTGCATATTTTTTAAAAATATTCTTTTCATAAAGATACAGTATCGTTATACAGATAAAGTTGATAAAAAATGAAAATATATAAAAATGTATTTTTCAAAATCGGGCTTTGTACCGCTCTGTATAATTATACAAGGAATATTTAAAAAATAGAAGCATTTTAAAATATCAGATATAACTGGTACAAGAAAAATGTTCAAGCTTGTAGTATAGCAGTTAATAGAAAAAATTGTAATAAACTTTATTTGTTTAAATAATATTTTGAAAATTAAAAATTTTTGTTTAAATTTTTTTAAATGGCCAATATTTTTTTGCAGAAATATTCCCTATTGAAAGCTCAACAATTGAAAAAAAAAGCTTCCAATTATCTCCTTTAATTCCGGAGATATTCCCAAAAATATGATTTCAGCCCTTAACTTTGAAGGCTATTATCACCCCTTCAATGTGCACGATTGCCGATATAAAAAAATACGTATCAAATATTTTCTTGAGAACTATCTTTCACATAAGTTTCATTAAAATCGGTGTGTCTCGGTTCGATGTGAGATGCGCTATTTTGACGTGTTTCATAAACCTTGTATGTATTAAGTATAATATAGAATTTAATCGATTATAATTTGAAGCTTCTTATTCTTAACAAACTTACTTATTCTTAACAAATGTTTACTAAGCAAATATTTATCGAGCACTATAATTACAATAATGTTATTCCTATGAATGATCAGCAAGCAACAGTTGCGCAATGTATTTTAATGTTCCTATGGCGAACACGTGTCTTAATAAATAAAAAAATATCGGTATAATGTATTCTGTTATAACAGCGGATTCTTCCGCGTGAAAATAACGCAATACGCCACGAATATTACGGAGATGCTCATTCAATTCCACAAACGTGCGCCATATTATGTCGTTTGAACATTTTATACGAAATCGAATAGGAAAACGAATAGGTTTCCCCAGTCGCGTTTTGTACGTTATTCAGAAGATACGAATAAATAAAAGTATCAACATACGAGTTTACTGTCAGACTATGCTGCATTTGTTACTGTATTTTTTTGCATAATAACCATGGAGGCGTTGATAATTCCGAGGATTAGCTTTGCGACTGTGCATGATCTTATTATTATTCTGTTTGTAAACTTTACGCTTTTTGTTCAGCTTAGTTCGTTATTTCTGTCGTTAGGTTGCCGTTATTAAGCTGTTTTACAAAAAATAATCAACAAAATACAAGATGTTTAACATGATTTAATAGCAGAATAGTAAAATAGCACTTAATGCATAATAAAATGTTAATTTAAGGGGTAACACCACTCTAGAGACAGAAAAAGAGACCTAAATTTGACAATTTATTTTGGAAGTATAACAAGCGGAAAAGAATTTCTTTTCAGAGGGTTTATTTAACACATATTGAAGTACGAAAAATAATTTTTTTTTGTCATTTTCGTACAAAATGGGGGCGACAGAGCCCACCGGTGGAAACAGCTTTTGTCGAAACACCGCCACGGGAGGACGGATTTCTTGCCATGTGTGAGACTTGGAATAAAAAATAAAAAAATTTATAATCTATATACAATTGGCCTTGGTAGTACGTAGGGGTTTTTTATTTAATCAATTTTTGTCGAAGTTATGCATGTTTTAAGAAATGAATCGACTTTTTGCATGAAAAAATGTGCATTGAATTGTTTATAAAATAAAAAGTTTACATTCGATCAAAAAACGGCTACGTACTACCATAGAGGATATTGTTGTGAAGCTATTGTAAAAATTTCAATTCGATCCATGCAATAGTCACCGAGCAATCCGTCCTCACGGTATGACAAACGTGGTTTCGAGAAAAATGCGTTTAAAGTTTTATGAACATTTTAATCCTTCAATTTCTTGTTTACCTCTAATCTGCGATTCCTGCACCATACATTTGGCCATCCAGGTCGATGTTCGGCTCCTCCTCTACCTTCCTCTACAACCGTTTGTTTTGTAGATAACAGATGTACTTATTATTTTAAATGGTAAAAGTAATACAAAAGCCATGAATCGCAGCACGTCGCGTAAGTACCCGGTGGGCGCTCTGAGAAGCTGCGGCAAAATTGATAATTGACTCTTTTAAAATTTGTTTTCCACTATAAATCAAATGACATTCTGTTTCTATGACCCTAAAGCATCGATTAAGCCAAAAAAAAAAATCGATTTTTTGAAAATCCTAGAGTGGTGTTACCCCTTAATTTTCAATTAGAAGATATGAGCTTACAAAATACGTTTGATTCAATTAAGTAACAATGTATAATTTGAACACTTCATGGCATTACAAAATATTAAATCTTTCTTGTAGGTATATTTTAATAAATAAGTTATAAGTTATAGTTATTGAAATCGTGTCATGGATATAGCGGGTATGTGTTTATACTAATTTGCTTTTAATTTAGTATGTTGAATCTTGTTCTGCTTTTCATATATTCAGAAGCACTTTTTATAACTACGTATCATACTGTGGTTACTAATGGAAAATAAATAATAAAGAAGATCAATAACCTACTAATTAAACAGTAAACTGATTAATGGTTATTAAAATTAATTAATTTCATTAATTAAATCAATGAAGCTTTTATACGTCGAGTTCTCGATTTATTTCGCTACTTCAATTAGTGATTACTAACCGTCCTGAAGTGGTATACTCTTAATTCTTCAAAAAAGCGAGTATTCACTGATGATCAATGTTCATTGATTTAAATAATGAAGGATATGGGAGTAAGGATCATTTTGCTGTTATATCTTTTAAGATTCCGTAGTGGATTTCATTTTTCATACATGGCACTTCTTTTTTTTTTAAACAGTTTTATTTATTTAATATTTTTTTTTAAAAGTTTTAAGTATAATTATTCTTTATCTTAACAAAATATTATAAACATTTCAACAACAAAATTTTGTAATATAAAATGTGAAGTCTGAAATCATCTTGACTAATCGATAGTTCTAGTATTAATAACGTTTTAACAAATGTCTGCCCTCAATTAATGGTGACTACTCACTCGAAAACTTCCCAAATAATACATATGTTCGAACTGTACGCTTAACCAGTGACTGTGAACAAGTTCAGCTGCACTAAGTTCAATACGGAAATATTTAACGACAGCATTCAGTACCATTTCCAAAGCCAAATCAATTGTACATGAATTGCGACCCTGCGGCGAGCAATGATTTACTATGGAAAACAGTAACTTTAATTATTCGGGATGGGTTTCACGAAATAGAAGAAAGTTTCTCGGGAAGTCGAAACTTTGCACATTTTTCGTGATTCGAATCTCTCGAAACCCAGATAAGAAAACGAATGAAATTAATGTGAATAAAGAATCGTTCAGCGTGCCTTGAGAATATTTGATTCATGTATTGTACGAGGGGAAGTCAAGAAGTAAAGGGGTTTAATTGGTTGCAGATGCAACCGAAAAACTTTTTTTTCGATGGAATCAAAAAACTTGTGAAACGTTGGGAAAAGTGCATTGAAGTCCAGGGAGGTTATGTAGAAAAGTAAGGTGTTTCACATTTCTATCATTAGAATAAATGCCTCTTTTCTTAAATATCCCTTTACTTTTTGACTTCCCCTCGTATATCTCGAACATTTGATGCTTTGCGAATGCTCGGCGATTAGTTTTTATTTTTTAAAATATAAGCAGATTGACACTCGATTGTGATCGTAGAACTGCAGAGCGAGTACGTGTGATGTGAGCTTGAAAAATTTTGTCGGCTGTTCTTAAAATGAGATACTCCTCTTGCAAGACTGCATCACTTCAAGTGTCGAGAGTTTCGGAATTTTATAAAGTTTCGGATTTAAGTTTCGAGAATTGAAAATTTCGGTTCGAACCCATTCCTAGTGAATATCCTGCGCAGGAGTGAGAGAGAAATTTATGAGTGCTCTGCGCCGGAAGAACAGTTACAGTTCTGCGCCACTGCATTGGATAATATTGGAAACGCCGCATGTCAGAGTAAAATAACCAAAAAGGCGTGCAAAATTGAAGGGAGACTCTTTTTTAATTTTCTTATCGCACAATTATGTACTGTTTCTTGATAGTGCACACTCTCACTGCCACTTTGGTATAGCCTGAAAAATCTTTCAGGGTCAGTATGGCAACATTGTCATAGAGATTTTATTCCACTTTCTTTGAACTGTGTCGTTCGTCAACGAGGACAACGACTTTACGTGGTTCAATGGCTGCATCACAATCTCCGTTAACCTTAGTGACAGATTTAAGTGGCCTACATAAGTCACTTGGACGAGTTTATCGTTCCCATGAATGACTAAAACTTAGATTGGAAATCGATGGAGGAACTAAAGATTACACTCCACTTTCAACGAATTCGACAAGTTCTTCACTTAAGTTCATTGGAAACCATCTGTATCATATTCGAAATGCCATCTGTGTCTCAAGGTCGTCACAGCGAGTTGATCTCTATCTTATTCTGTGACCTCATACACAACTGCAGCTGCATCAGACCGTTTCCACCTGTGTAAAGTGATCTAGAATTGAGATGCAACCCGTTTGAGATACTGACCATGAGACCACGAAATACTTGCAAAATCATAGCCACAAACTATGTAAAAATTATGTAAGAAAAATGTACACCATATAACTATGTGAAAAGATGTTACATAAACTTGTTCATATTCTATGCAAATTAATATACATGTAAACTAGTTTATACAGTATATACCATGCACATGTATAGTTCATATATAAACTACGTAAACATGTGTCGATAAGTACACATGTGCACACAGAAAAATACCAGCTTTAAAAGCTGCTACCCTGAAAACGCGAGACTGCATGAATATTTTTCTCTCTTGTGGTATCATTTATTAAAGTATCTGCAGTTAGGACGATTTGCATATCTCGACTTCAACCGCCCTACTTGTTCGCTTCCTACGTTCTTGACCAAACTCCTCGCGAAAGATTTAGATGTCTGGACCAATTCACTTGGATTGTTCCCATCGAATCAACTTCATCTATGAACTATTGCCGGGTGTGTCGTGGAAACACGCCAGCACCGTCGAGAATTCCACGTGGAATGTTCATGGAAGACTCGATAAAACAAGAGGAGGAGGTCTGCTTGGCTTTCCAGGTCATGGTCGTTGTGGTTTTAGAAAGGGGTGGACAGCACACAGCGGATGAGTGAAATTCCGCGCCAATACAGGTTCGTATTATGTACTGCCTGGATGACCCGCTCTTAAACACCGTTTTGTCACTGGCGAAATTACTGAGAGTCATGGTGTATTGTTCCTGCTTCATCATGACGATGCAAGGAAGCTTGGTACGGTGCACGAGATTCGACGAGTTCGGTTATTTTAGCTACATTGACTCCAGGGGTCGGCATTTGAGCGGAAAAGCTTAGCGGTGCATAGTGGACAATTCGGGAGCAAATCTTTGTCCTTGTGTCGATCCGCCACGAAGCATTAGTTCGGCTGACAGATCGGAATCTCATGGCATATCGGGGTGTCTCAATTTTTTATTATCAAATTTTGGCAATATAAGTCCGCAAAATGCAGAAAAAGATGATCATCGACTTCGCTACGTTTAACCCTGTGCCCTATGATTTGTTTGCCAGGTGCGTTAGTCGGAACTAAATAATCATAGCTACAATATTAACACGTTGACTGCCACACTGAAGCAACTGAAAATTGTATTAGGTAGTATTTTCATTTTTAACAAATCTTACATAGTACTTTCACGATATCTTATATTTATTTTCGATAGTTTCAAAAAATACGAGTATTTTCAATTAGGTAAGTGAACAAATTCTTAATAATGCTAGTTCTGTATAGAAATTTACCCATATATGGGTGACATGACAGTCAAAGTGTTAAAACAGAGAAAAAAAGTTGAAATGTTATGTCAATTTTGTATTCAACAATCCTTGATTATGCAAATTACAATTGGACCTCAAAATTCAAGTGTATAGGGATCAAATATTTTCTCGAAAACTACGTACTGTGTAAGTTTCATTAAAATCAATTATACACTTAAGATACCTCCCTTGAAAGTACTGTCTGGTATTGTTCGTAAACTTAGACTTAGGTCAACGCACAAAGAAATATAATTTGTAACGTCATTAAAGTACGTTTCCTTATCCATGACAGGACGATGAATGATTTTCATATTTATGCAAAATGACGTATCATGTACTAAAAGCTTGAGGGCCAAAGGTGAAGAGTTAATAGATTCACGCTAGATAGAGTTCAGAACTTTTTGTTTGATACTGAGATTACACTTTATTCAAAATTATTCATATTTATGTAAGAACTTACCGAATAATTTCCATACCGATACCACGTCCAGATTGAAGTGCTGCAGCAGTCCGTACCAGTGAAAAAGATGCACGCATAATACCGGCAGTGAACGTCCTGAAAGTCAAACATAGTATGAAGCATAAGGTAGAAGAAAGTTTGAACTGTTAATGAACCAGCAAGTTAACCCTTTGTACTCGAAAGAATTTTTGCTATTGGCGACATTAAAACCTTTTAGTTGAAAAGTTTGATGAATTCCTTTGAAGTTATCATATTTCTATTATTAATTACCACGTGTGTCTGTTTCACTATGTTTATACATCACACTTGTAATACAAGATTAAGTTACAAAATGATTTCAAAAATTGATTTCAAATTGTATTAAACCAAATTGTGAGTGATTTTTTGAGTGCAAAGGGTTAATCGAAAATGAAATATTATTGAACAATAAGATAAATGTACCCATCAGCGACTACGTCTCTCTAAGTGACCGTTGTTTATATCATTTTATTGAAAATGATAGTTAAAATGATGTGTTGGTCAAAACCTTAAAATGTCACAGTTGCAAGTATTTTGTTTACTGTTTTAAAGATTGTTGAAGGAACAAGATGTTTATTGACAAGTATAATTACAGATTTTTGTAAGAAAAGTTATTAAGTACACATAAAAAAAATAAAGAGGACTTCAATCAAATGCAATTTTCATTGATAATTTTTTTGTACATATTTATCGTTGCATTTTAAAACTAATTTACCTTAAAATTTAGAGGGATCGACATTAAGTGATGATTATTTTACAGAAAGATCTGCGTATGGTGGTAAAAATGGACTATTTTTGACGATCATGCTTTTACGTGCCTAATAATGGGATCATTTACCTTATTAAAATGAAACAAAACTAACTGTTTTCGATTAATACTCGCAATATTTAATCGATAAAAGAAAGCAAAAAAATAAGGATTTAAATCAGAATAATAATAAAAAATGTTAAAACTCGGTTAATAGTAAACTACAGTTCCTAGTTACATGTTGTTAAAGTATGGTAGTTTTGGGGTTAATGTGACTTTAATGTGAAAACTAAGTGAATTTTATTATTTAGTAAAACGCATATTGTGCTTCAATTGCGTCCATTAAAAATACCAGTAGGTCAAAATTAAATCGGCAGCAAAATTGTCGCCATAAATATTCATATAGTCGAAGTGAAAATCTATTGTCGTGAAAACATCCCTTCCTCTCATCCACTCATTTGGAGAATACCAGTATGATTCTATTTTTTGATTAAGCTTACCGTCTCTAGCGACCATTTATTAAATTTCGCTTAGATAAGGTTTGAGTGAAGTTTGATTTGAAATTTTTAACTAAAATTCAAAGTAAATTATACTTGTCCACGAACTCTTTAATGTGAGTAACACTCTTATATTTACAAATTTTTACAATGAGTCCTATATAACTTTTGAAACAGTTCGTATGAATTTCACTATCGATATTATCGTTTATCTTTATAACTGGTAGTATAGTGAACGTCTCGCAATTTTCAATTACAATCATACGACAATTGTTTGTATAGTGTCGATCATTCCCAACATACAATGAACATCTACTTTTCTATTATGATTGTATTTTCTTTTATCGAATTTCACTCTGTCGATTTTTAAAATCATTCGAAGATATGAATTGATTTCTGAAATATTCTCAGTACAGCTGATATTTAACCTAACCCAGGGGACGGCAACCTTTCTGGTATTAAGAGCCATTTTTTTCCCAATGTGATAAATTATTTTTTTAAAGAGCCAAATATAAGTACATACGTAATATGTATTAGAAAAAATAATATAACCATTATCTGCTGTGAAACATGTATTGATTGTGAAATCAAAACATTCTATTTTGCGTAGTAACAGAACATATAAGTCAACGTATTAAAGAAAATGGAAACACTTTTTGGTTTTGAGTGTGGCGTCGGTGAGTGTGGAGAGCAAGGTTAGCTAAAACAAGGTTTACATGCATGCGATCTGCCGCGCATTTTGATGTGTGCGCAGGATTATTATATTTGTTTCGCAATTGCAATATGCAGTTAGTTTTTCAATATGTACTATTAAACTACTCAAGAGTAACAAGTATGATTCTACTGAACCGCATGCGGCTCGTGAGCCGCAGATACCGACCCCTGGCCTAACCAATACTATTTCTATTTTTCTATAAATTATGTACTTAAATCACGAGTGGAGACTCTGAGACACTTCTTAATAGATTCCAACGTTTAAAATCGTTATATTTCGTATATATTTTTTGAATACTATCAGATTATGCAAAACAAGTTAAAAAGAGTGGTGTACCAAACCTAACCTAACCTTCGAAAAACTATTATTATAAGAGTACCAGCTTCATTTATCGAAAGATATATTGCAACTCAAAAATCGCTATATTCTGTAAACGAAGTCAGATACATTTATCTGAGAATTTTTCATAACTTTCTCAAAATTTTAATTTTTATAATAAATTGAAAAGTTCAAGAATTTTACCTATACTTTTCACTTTGATTGTTGCTTAAACACATTTATGTGTTCTTAATGCAAGGGTAATTTATAATATTTTATTTAAGCAAGTTCATTAAATAATAATCTCATTAAAAACGATAGTATTACTGTTTAATTATAAAACATTTTCAAAACTGAAAATTCTTTCTTTTAACATAAAATTTATTTAAACTTGAGAATATGGATATTCTCAGATTTGTATGTAGCACATAACATATGGATATAAAATTTTATTATACCTACGTAGATATATTAATATGTAAACTGCAACGCTTACATGAAATAAAAGTAATAAGCAGCGTTTAAATAACATAACCGAAAACCTTAAAATCATTTAGGAGAATATTATGAATGTAAAAGGTCATATATTACGTTTTTAATGGATTTTATGCATCTCCGTTCTGGTATTATTTCTACTACATTTCGTGTGGAACTCGACAATGTTTTCTAAAATTCAAATAACACGCCGGCGAAGGACACTTTGCATTACCCGCATGAATTTTTAGCAGGGATGCACCACAGAATTAATGGCATACCGGCGAGAGAAAGACATTGCTGTTTCGCATAAATATCGCACTTTTCTCAGTCGTAAACAATGCGAGCGGAATAAATCAAGAAGCTGAATATCGGGTCGCGATTTAGGAATTTTCACGGATATCTCAGTATACAATCAATAAATCTGGGTTCTCTAGCGAAAATATGGCACTACTAAATGAGAAAAGACTTCCAACTCATTGACTTTCAGCGATTTTTGAGAATTCATAAGTTTGGGAATGAATTAAGAATTTGGGGACACAGACATGTGACAAATTTGAGATTTGAAGATTAAGTAACTAACGGAATATAGTAATTCGGTATACATAGGTATTCGGGATATATGTATTCCGGATATAGGTATTTGGTGCATGGGTATTCGAAATATAGGGATTCGGGATATAGGGATTCGGGATATAGGGATTCGGGATATAGGGATTCGGGATATAGGGATTCGGGATATAGGGATTCGGGATATAGGGATTCGGGATATAGGGATTCGGGATATAGGGATTCGGGATATAGGGATTCGGGATATAGGGATTCGGGATATAGGGATTCGGGATATAGGGATTCGGGATATAGGGATTCGGGATATAGGGATTCGGGATATAGGGATTCGGGATATAGGGATTCGGGATATAGGGATTCGGGATATAGGGATTCGGGATATAGGGATTCGGGATATAGGGATTCGGGGTATAGGGATTCGGGATATAGGGATTCGGGATATAGGGATTCGGGATATAGGGATTCGGGATATAGGGATTCGGGATATAGGGATTCGGGATATAGGGATTCGGGATATAGGGATTCGGGATATAGGGATTCGGGATATAGGGATTCGGGATATAGGGATTCGAGATATAGGGATTCGGGATATGGGGATTCGGGATATAGGGATTCGGGATATAGGAATTCGGGATATAGGGATTCGGGATATAGGGATTCGGGATATAGGGATTCGGGATATAGGGATTCGGGATATAGGGATTCGGGATATAGGGATTCGGGATATAGGGATTCGGGATATAGGGATTCGAGATATAGGGATTCGGGATATAGGGATTCAACATATAGGGATTCTGGATATAGGAGTTCGGGATATAGGGATGTAAGGCATATGGATCAGAGATATACAGATTCGCGATATACGAATGAAAGTTATGGAATTGGAGATATAAAAGTCTAAGATATAAGGATTTGAACACTTTTAAAAGAATTATAAGTATTTCGAGATGTACGAATATAAAAGGATAGGAATTTGCGAATATAAACATTGGAGAACATAGAAATTTGAAGATCTAAAGATTTGAAGACCCAAGAATGGACTCTGGAATATGTTTCGGAATTTTTTAGTAGAGGAGGTTGATCATCTAGAGATCTCCAAGTCTAGAAAGTAGATGCGGAGATTTGTGGTCGGAAATCTTGGAAATGTTAGTAGATCTTTGAATCTCAAACTTCCCAATTTTCTATGTCCTCAATGTCCTAAAAATGAACAAATAACAAGCTTCTCCACTTTAGGTTGCCATATTTTCTGTAGGGAAGACAGATTTGCTGTTGAGTGTACAAGTAAAGTATCGTATTCAATGTTTGAACAACATTTTCCTTTCGGTTGCTCAAACGTGCTTCCTTGTTTCTGTGGATCCGTGGTGAGGAAGGGATGAGTTGTTTACAGTTTACTCTGGAGAAGCTTTCTGTTGAGTCTGCCGTTTTCGGGGGCAAGTAAATGGAACTATGTAAGTGTATTTAGATTGTAATTTAGAGTACTGCAACATTTTAGATACTGGTACATAGAACAACAGAGAATCACAGTTTTCTCAAGCTAGATAATTGACAATTTTCGACTTTGTAATTAAATATTTTATTGAGAGGTAAAATTGAAGTTATCATCTACATACTTAAAATACTTCTAACATGAAAAATATTTTCATAGATTTTTATGGTTATACGGTAAAAATGAGTAAAGGTAGTTATTTAAGCAACAGTTGCAATAAAATTAAAGTAAGAAATCAGTTATTGCAAATTACTATTCGATAAACTGAAAGTATTGTGTTAAAATTAATAAAATATGTATTAGGCCGGCGAAGTATTTTTATTCTTGTCATGTTGGCATCATGAATGAATGTCAATCTGTATGTGACTTCAAGGAAAATAAGTCATTATTCAATATGGCATATATCTAACATTCACCACGTTACATTCACCACGATACAGTCTGTTCCACAAGAACGTGGACGCGATATCTGAGTGCAAGTAAAGCTTTTCTGTAAAAAGGTTGTATAGGTCGGAAGTACATTTAAAGAACTAATACGCATTTGCTTAATAATGTGTCCAATCACCACCATTAGCGATTATTCCTGGGCATACTTTATAGCTTTGCAGCATATGAGACAGGAAGAGATCTGCATATTTCTCGAATACGGCAAACTAGCGTCTTCAATTTTAAAATACGCTTTCCTCGGAGTTTGTACTTCATGCGAGACCAAACATTTTAGATTGAATTGGCATCAGGGGACTGAGATGGCCAATTCAACACGTTGACATCATTCGCTGTTTTCCATTCCGTACAAAGGCGGCTTCGGTGTTTGGAGTCGTCCTCTTGAAGTATCCAATGGTCTCTGGTTCTTTTAAACCAATGTTACGATACTGAGAGACCCCTTTGGTACAGTTTAATCGTCTTCTGAGCATTTAAATTATCCGGAAAGACGCATAAAGTTCCGAAACCCCGACGCATTAAGTTCCGTAGCTCGCTTCGAACCTCGATCAGGGAGATCATCGACACAATTTGTCTCTTTATAACGTTGCACCCACTTATTTACAAATTCGCGAGACTTGTGCAGATATTTTGCTGCATTTCTAACACTCATTTTTGGCCCTTGGTGTTGGCACAAGAATACCGCTTCGAATCGTTTACCGTATACGGCACTCGTCTCGAAATGACTTGAACTTCTCAGTGACAGAAATGATACTAAGAGAATTGAAGGCCTATTGCGTATTAGAGAAGACATTTTATGTTTGGACTGACGCAATTTTTACTGTATTGGGTATTTTCCATAGATATCGCGTCCACGCTCTTGTGGAACAGACTGTAAATCCTAAATCTTTCAAATCTGAATTATAAAATACTCAAAAACAATCTTCTCGACATATTGAATTATTAGTATAACAAGATAAACACTTTAGTATTCACTTCTCGGGTAAAAATAGCAACAAAAACATGCTTTCGACCGCGATTGTCCTTACTGATACACAGTAAAGTAAAATGAGAAAACGAGGTTCCCGAAATAATGTACAGACAAGGTCAGAGGTAGTTTTACTAAGAATAATATAATTATGGGAGAAGAGATTTACCATTCATTGATTTCTAGGGATTTTGGGAAATTTTTGGTAATTTATTAATTTGCGGGTGGGCAAAGAATTTGGAGACTTTACGATTTTGTGGTTTATAAATATGGGTACATATGAATTTGGAATCTAAAAATTTGAAGAACTATCAATTTGCGGATAGGAATATCTTGCTAGTTTTATGGATTTCGGGACTTCCAAATTTGGTGATCTACGATTATGGGAATTTGGGGATTTGGTGATTTAGGAAATTGGAAATTTAGAAATTTGGATAACATAGGAATTTAGGAATTTGGAAATTTAAATAACATAGGAATTTGGAGATTGAAGGTCGAAAATATAAAAATTGGAAAATTTGGTAATTTGAGAATTAAGAAATTTGGATAACGTAAGAATGTGGGGATTTAGAAATTTGGATAATATAGGAATTTAGGGATTTGGAAATTTAAATAACATAGGAATTTGGAGATTTAGAAATTCGGATAATATAAGAATTTGGAGATTGAAGGTCGAAAATATAAAAACTGGAAAATTTGGTCATTTGGGAATTTAGAAATTTGGATAACATTAGGAATTTGGGGATTTGGAAATTTAGATAATATAGGAATTTGGGGATTTGGAAATTTGGATAACATAGGAATTTGGAGATTTAAAGGTTGAAAATATAAAAATTGAAAATTTGGAAATTTAAATATTTAAAGAATTTAAAATTTTATAGTTTAAGAATAGGAAAGTTTATAAATTAAAAAATGTTCAAATTTTAATGTGTATATATTTTTGAATTGGAAACCTATTTGCACTTGACTGTACAGTGCACAATTTCTAATCAATTTTCAATTTTCTCTCTCAAAAATACTCTACATTAAATTCTCCAGGTTATTGTTTCAGAAAATAGATTCTTCTATATTTCAAAAACGTGAATGTTCACAAAATGTCCATCATCTGTTTATACATCACTAATAAGACAATTTGGAACTGCTTTAAATATGCTTTACTTGTATATTTGCATAAATTAAGTAGTTGTTTATACAATTTATTTATAAAAACAATAAAAATTGTCTGAAGATAAATGGAAGTGTCTAAACATCACTGTTGTGATCAAACAAATTTAAAATGAGAAAACAATTTCTTCGTAAAGAATAATCTCCATAAATTACACTTGTTTATAAAATTTAATTATAACAATAATAAATGATATCGTATAATTAAGAAAATCTTTTCAACATCACAATTAAGAAAAGTGGCCAACACATTTCGATATACGCTGATTAAAAAAATAATTTCTTCTACATTTATTTTAATAATTTATTCATGAAAACAATAAATATATTCAGAAGACCATATATCGTACATAAATATTATTCTTAGGATTGTTGTGATAAATTTTGAAGAATCAAAATAATTTCTGTTTGTACAATAGTCCACAATGTGTATTTATTTAAAAGCTTCATTTACAGAATTAATAAATAATATCTAACGTTATTCATGTATAGTTTTATAACGGAAATATATATTTTGCTGACTAACCCTTTAAAGTTAGTTTTTGTTTATATAAATTATTTATAACTTGTTGACTAAATAAACCTTTTATTCCACACGTGTAAATACGTACAGTGCTTTCAACTGATATTGAGGATTTATATATTATTTTGAAGGAGAAAAAAATTTAAATATTTTTCTTCCACTCCTTGTATCAGAAAAGAATTTTATACAAACAAAAATTCAAAAATCGATTGTGACCATTTTATATTGAATTTGGTAGAGTATATCAAAAAGTAAATTGGAAATTGGTTATAATATAAACCCGATTTTTTTATTTTATCCCAATATGTGGCGAGTAATAATGGCCACATTACATTTATAGTATTTAGCAGCTTTCAAATATAACACCATATACAAAATCGAACCCAGTATATTCTAATTAAGTCCATAAACCACAATGAGATGTGTCTGTACCATATTTCATAGCTGTAGTCAAATTTGTTACACATATACATGTTTCTGTTATTGGTCATATTGTATAAAATTATGTACATTATACAAAATTAAGTACTTCAATATATCATAGTTCGTTAGCCGAAATGCATTTCATAATAAAGCATATTGAAGGTAATGGCGGTTATACGACCGTCATTAGCTGAACATTCGTTAAAAAGATTAAGTATCAAATATTCAAACAAATTATTTTTAGTCCAAGTTTAATACGATTTGTTTTCATAAAATACTTATATTTAAGTATAATTCAGTTCTACAGGATGTTTCAAAATTATTATTCACATCTTATAGCGTGCATGGATATGCTGAAATTATAATGTCTGGTAAGTGTAATTTAAATGTGTGGTAAGAAATTATAATTTCCTTGGCCTGATCAAGGAAATAATTTTTGAGAAAATTCCTTTTATTTTTTAACAGAATCTCGTTTCAACACTTCGATTAATGATGTTTTAATTTTTAGTACTATTAGTACTATATGATGTTAATGATGACCAATGTTTGAATTAAATTTCTTATTACAGAAAAGGAGTAAGTTATTACTATGCAAAAGATATATACAATAATAAGAAATACAGGTAACCCTCCTATAACACGGTAGATAGGTTCCTAAAAAATGCCGTGTTGTGTAAAACCGTGTTGTATGAGACCCAGAGCCAGTACAAAAAGAGGGATTACGTTCCGAAAACTTATTAAAAACAAATATTTTTGTAATTCTACATAAATTTGTATTAATTTCTCTTTTCAAAAGACGATCCAAGATTTCTATCTTTACTACTAAAGGAATAAATTTCCTCTTAAACGTTGTTTTTTTATCTTTATCGGACGTGGCTTGGGACTAAAACTTAATGTCTTAAAGACGAAAAAATTATTTTTTAACACACCGTGGCTCGACGAAGACTGCCGATCAGCAGCGTGAGACACTTTTGTCTTCAGGCCACGGAGATGAAAAGAAATACTTTCCGCAACACTATGTCTTTAAAACGGCAAGCCTCGCCGTGGCTGTAGAAATACAGTGTTGTACAAAGGTTTTTGCAATTTTCTTATCGTGTCAGAGCGAAACCGTGTTATAGGATGCCGTGTTGCAGGAGGGTTCCCGCAATTTATGAATCGTGTTATAGCGAAACCGTGTTATAAGATGCCGTGTTGTAGGAGGGTTACCTGTATATAAAAAATATATTTTCTCATATTTTATAATTGTATGACAGTTGATTTTATTCATTTCTTGAAAACTGTCACATCTTGGCTTGTTTTACTTCATCGTAATAAAAAAATGACTGAAAACTGCTGCAACTGTGTGAAACTACAGTAAGTCACCTAAAGGATCAAACTTATGAAAAATCCTAACCATTTGATACTCCTGGCGTCATCTGTACGTTACGTCGAGAACTTTTTAAACTACCCTCGTATAGTAATAACTTAGCTAAATCAGTTCAGAAGTGGAGCAGACAATTTTATGAGAAATAAATGAAAACAAATACATGTTTTAGACGGTTTGTTTTATAGTGTTAATAGCAACCGCAATTATTCCATTCTTTCCTAAATTTGAATGTCTTTAAATGTATTATGAGATATTTTTCTTCGGTTCGCAAAAAAGTTACTTTCAACTAATGAGCGGTCCAAAAAATATAAGATGGATTAAATTTAATCTGCGAACGTAATATAGAATATAATAATAGTCTAAACATTAGTAGAGAGAATAACAGAGAATCACAATTTTCTAAAGCCGGTTAATAAAGATCTTTTGACTTTGCCGACAGTCTTTGACAAATTTGAAATTGAAAAAAAAATGTTGCCATGAACTTTCATGAATATAAACTTGAATGTTTTTTTATTTAAATGTCTCATCGGATGCTTCACTTCAAAATCACAAAAAATTAAACTGATCTCACGAGACGTATAAGCCAGGTTAAACTTAGATCGCGAATTATCATTCATTGCTCCGTGCTTGTGTTTTAATAAAATGTTGTAGCTGATTTTTCTTTTCGTGACGTAAATAAATATCAATGGGTATGAACAGTTTCTGCATCAAATTGTTATTATAGAATAAATAGTGTTAAGGTTTGAGTTTTCATGCAAGTCTAAACAATGTTAAATTCTAAAGATTTTGCATTCAATTTTAATATCAAAAAGTTCAATTTTAGTAATCACAGTACAGTACTAAAAAATTAAATTTTAATATCCAAACTTCATTATCAAAAAATAAAATATATTAAATTCGTCGATGTTAGGGTGTGGGTTTACATGCAAGTTTAAATGAAATTAAACAGAAAATGTTGCATGCATTTTTAGTTCTCAAATCTCAGCTTTAAAAAATAAAATATATTAATTTTCACATTTCAAATTCACTGTATGGCATATTGCTGCCGTAGAGTTTGTGACAAATTAAAGAATGATTCTATTATTCGATAATAATTCGTATTGATGTATGATTGCTGTAGTAGCATGATTTTTGACATAATTGCTTACCTCCCGTCACTGTTTCCAGCGTGAACGCATTAAATCGCCAGTTTCCGGCCTTTTGTAACACGCACTGCAACAAATCACCAACGCACAATAGATCAGCACCAGTGAAATGGACGGTTTCGTTGTGTAGAAAGGATCGAAACGTGCCCTCCGAGCACAATGGCATTGTAATGGAACAACCGTGTTCATTTCTCGGGAATGCGATAAATCGTTAAGGACATGAAACGTGGTCTTGTTAATCGAAGTCTTTCGTTTAATTTCTGATGATAGGTAAACAATACATGTTTGTATGAACGACGATAGATCTTACTAAACTGCTCGTATATGTATGCAAAATATAGAGTGTACCCTTTGCGCTCGAGAGGCGACTCTCAGTCGCCATTCGATTTAATACAATAATGTGAAATAAGAATTTTTTAACTAATTCTATAATATTACACATACACAGACAGACAAGAGTGGAAATTATTAGTAGAGAAGTAATAACTTCAAAAAAATTCATTTAACTAATAAGTTTTAAAGTTGCTGTTTGCAAACAGTTAAAATACGGTCGAGTGCAAAAGGCTAAAAATGTGAACTGTTTAAAATAACTCATCGAAAGTACAAAACGCGTTAGGGCAACAAAATTGAATTATCAAGAAGTCGGTATTTAATCACAGTGGAAATAAACGAAGTGTGCTATCCAGGAAGGTGTTATCAGGATATGTATTAAGGGGGGCAATACCTTTAGATAGATGAAAATAAGCTGATATTTGTGAATTTTTTTGTATAGGATATCTTTGTCTTGTATTTTCGAAATTTCAGGTATAATTTATTATAATTATTGCCTATTACAACATATTTTCTTTTTTTTTAAATATTTAAAAATGGCGGAATTATGATAGTCTTTCCTGGAAGTGTTTCGGCGCGTCTCGTGAAACGGCGTGACTTCTAGCTTTAGTTACATTGGCTTGAAACAAGTTTGCAAACGATGTTTCCATTATTAACATTCACAGTTAGTAGATGAACCTAAGAAATGTGAAAAATATGGAAAATTGAAGAGATGGCGCGCTTTTAAAGAAAAACTTTGAATTTTACTGAAAATTTTCGCAATATTTTGCAATAAAAAAGGACTTTAATGTTAAATTTATTTCGTACATTTAGATTCATATGTTAGATAGTATTGTCATGGATATGTGCAAAAAATTTGAGCGCGATTGATAAACTAGTTTTTGAGTTATCAGTCACGCCAATTTTAAAAATGTAGTTTTGAAAAAAATGCGTTTAAAGTTTCGATAAGTAAAACCTGAATAATTTCAATGATTTACCAACTAATCTGCGATTCCTGCGCCATATAATAATCCTTCGGCTTACTCGTAAAGTTGATTTTTCTGCATAAGCTCATTCTCCGTAAAAATACAAAATTTCAAACACAGCAATGGCATGATAATAACAAATCTGCTACATAGCAATTTTTTAAGATTCTAAAGGTATTGTCTTAAATATGTTGGTTGGGCCACTCAACAGCCATTTTGTATCATGCGTGCAGCGTGTATGATGTGTATTGACTTATTTTAATTTTACTAATTTTGTAATTACGTTTAATTTTTCAAATTTTAATGGATCGTTTAATTAAATACACTTCAAAAAGTAGATATAACAATATTCCAAAATTGCTGCTTCTAATTGGTTAATTGATCAAAATGACGGGTTGATCCATTGTTATTATTGCGTATTGCGGAAGAGTGCACAATAACGTACCATGTTTTTTTCCACCTCGAATGTAACAATATTTAAAACATGGTTATTTTCGGAACAACGAGCAGTTCAATTAGTGTGAATTTAGCGGCAATTAAAATTCTTTGAATACAAGCACATATTGTGCACAGCGAACGAACTTTTCATATCAATTACAGTTTTAATTTACGCATGGTTGTTTGCAGAAATTAATAGGGATCCTATATTTATTCTGATACGTGTATATAATAATTGTAGATAAATTTATCTACGTAATATTATATTTAATACATATTTAAATGTACATGTTTAAATTTTCTGAAGAAGGGTTTGAATTTCCTAAATTATAGAAAATGATACACGAATTTCACAAAAATGGAAAAAAAGAATCTAATAATAAATTAAACCGTCCTTACTTTCCGAATGAATTAAATAAAAAAGTACACAAGGTAAAATTATAGCACACTTATAACGCACGGGCATATTCTTTTTATTTACAAATAGAATATATCTAAGCATTAACTTGAATATACTAATAGTATGAAATTTTCGTACGTGGTCCTAATTCGATGGCTAAGGATTATATATTTGAAATAATATATATTTCAAAATATTTATTTGAAGATTTCTTGTATAAACATTGACTAACAATTCGGCTAATATATGAAATAGGCTGTTATGTGTAAACCGCATGTATCATCTGATAACGAATGTGATTTCCTCTAATAGTGTATTCAAATGCGCGTTTAAGGAATTAATATAACTGATCTGCTAGTTTCCCATTAATAAATAGATGTAATTAAAAATTCTTCAATCATTTCTGCTCATATTTACATTTAATTGGTGTTCATATTTTGATTGCATAACAAAATGCAGATCTTTATTACACTGATGATGATTATTGCGAAATCCAGCATCCCATCTTTATTAAATGTATTTCATCACTGAAGAGGCAATGTATGTTAGGCAAGACACTATAATCATGCTTACACATTTGCAAAAGCCAATTATAATAAAACTACTCTGGAACGAATATGAGGTTTACCAAGTTTCTATATTAATAGAACATCGGAAGGATACAATTATTTCTATGTATATAGCATATTATCCATTGTTGCTATATTTCCCGTACTTGAAATAACTGAATTGGTTCATACAGCACTATGATAATATTTAAAAAAATTCTCGTATTGGTTAAACTTCGTCTTGGGATATCACTGTTTTTAAACTGTTTTTACATAACCTAAGAGAATTCAATATGCAGGATGGCGCAATAACTATTAGCACCTTAAATATCTTCGAATCTATAAGGCCCAGAGAAAAATTGGTGTAACCAAAATTGTACGATACGAAGGGGTCTATTATATAGCAATCATAATTTTTGTCCAAGTAGAGGCGCTTCAGAGATATGATGGTCATCATCGATTTCTTAAATGGAACGGTGTTTTTTCACTCACATTCTGATAAAGTATTTCAAGGCGAATACAATAATCTATTGGAAAGGTCATTCATGGTCTGGGTTAAGCCAGTTGTGTTGGAAAATAATTTACTTTTAGGAAATGGTCGAACACTTCCTCGCCGTCTCTGGTTGTTGATATTACTTTATCTCTGTCTCATAATCTCTTGCAATGGCTTGTTGAATAGAAATAAATATTGAATTACGTTGTACACTTTATCGGTACATACTATGATCAGTCGTTTATGAGAATCTCTGCTGAGCGATGTGAATCTCAAGTTTCTGAAATGCGTTATTCAATAGCGGAAAAGGTAGATATGGTTTTTGTTTATGGCGAATGCCGTCAAATTGTAAGATAGAGTCCGTTTGTATGCTGAATGTATGTAGTCTGTATTACTGTTAGATAAGCAAATCAACGGTGCTTGACCATTACCTAAAAGTAAATTATTTTCCATCACAATTGGCTTAACCCAGACCATGAATGACCTACCCAAAAGATCATTGTATTCGCCTTGAAATACTCTATCAGAATGTGAGTAAAAAAACATACCGCTCCATTTAAGAAATCGATGATGACCTTCATATCTTTGAAGCGCCACCACTTGGACAAAAATTCTTATCGCTATAATAGACCCCTTCCTACCGTACAATTTTGGTTACACTAATCTTTCTCTGAGTCTTATAGATTCGAAGATATTTAAGGTGCTAATAGTTATTGCCCTATCCAGTATATAGACAAAATATAATAGTCTTTAATGTCGAGATACATTGGCTCAAAAGTTATATGTTTTTAAAGTTTGGTAGTTTTGGAGTGCTGTATAGCTTACTTTAATATGAAAAATTGAATTTTATTATTTAATAAAACGCATATTGTGCTTAAATGGCGTCCATTATAAATGCCAGTATGTCAATATTTTTTCGGCAACAAAATTGCCTCCATAAATATTCGCAGGGTCGAAGTGTAAGTTTATTTTCGCGAAAACTTTCTCTCTCTCATCCAGACTTTTGCAGGATGTCAATATGATTCCATTTTTTGAATATGCGTATCGTCGGTAGGTAAAATTTATTAAATTTTATTTAGTTAAAGTTTAATTGAAGTTTGTCAGTAATCTAACTCAAATTTAAAGTAAATCATTGTCTACGAACTCCTTTCTGTGATTAACACTTTTATGTATACTAGCAGTGTAGACTCGCTACGCAAGTAAAGTGAGTTTATTATTTTTTGCTGTTTTTACTGTTTTTGTTATCGTTATTACTATTAAACGTTTTTCTCGTTAATAATAAGTGTCTTAACAAAATGAAAGAGGAAAAAGTTGTACTGTTCTTTATTGCCGATAAAATAATGTGTGCACTTTTTTATATTTGCAATATTTTTGGAGGAACGAAAATGACCCATAATTTTTTAAATGGAACTACATAGTTTTTCTTAGATAAATCGATTCTCTGAAATATTCTGAATAAAAAAGTATTAGGGTATAATGGTAAAAAAAACGATAATTTCTAAGATATTTTAAGTTTCTTTTTTAACATAGTATGCCATCTTTGACATCACCTTGTTCATCAGTGATAGTGGATATCAAAAAAATAACACAAACTTGCACACCTGTGGCCATAGACGAACATTTTGATACCATATGTGTAGGGGTGCACCTTGCCATCTTCTCACATAATTGCCGGCTGGAAACAGCTAAGCCGTTTTATATAAAGATAATCTTCTGCATTAAATCTTGTCTAACTTTTGAAACAATCCGCGTAAATTTCACTATCGATATTAATATGTATCTTTAAAACTGGTAGTATAGTGAGCTCCTCATGATTGTTTATTACAATCATACGATTGTTGTTTGTATTGGTTCGACCATCTCCAACATTCAATGACTATCTATTTTTCTAGCATGATTGTATCTTTTTTATCAAATATCCCTTCACCAGTATAATTTTAAAATCATGTAAAAATATGAATTGAATTATTAAACAATCTCAGTACAACTAAATATTTAGGCTAACCTATTCGTATTTTCCTATAAATTATGCACCTAAACAATGATTGGAGACTCTGGAACTCCCCCTAATAGATTTCGACACTCAAAATTGTTATATTTTGTCCATATTTATCGAATACTATCTTATTATGCAAAAGAATTAAAAAGGAAATAGTAAGCTATTCAATTTCTTTTTAATTTAACGCAGTTTTGCGAGAAACGCTTATAGAATATTAATGATTCAAATTTCTGTTGAAAGTGTAATATTGTTACAATTTATTCAGTCCTGTGACTTCTCACGGAATAATGGTATATTGCGCTGTAGAAAAGCTGTACTGTACATATTACATCAGAGGCGATATACGTCCGATAAGGGTTAAGAAATATAAACAGTAGATTATAAAAGTGTTTAAAGCGCAACGGAAGAACCATTTGAACACTTTTTAAACTCTTGATTTCGAAATAATATAGGAAAGTTAACTACAATAAGATAATGGCACCAGTAGTTGATTTGTAAGGTTGCTTTTACAATCAAAGTGATGAATGAGGTTGACAAGAGTGTTGAGTAAGTGAAGTTGATACGGGAAAAATACATTCGTTAATAAATATGTTATAATTATGATACAAAAAAAGAATGAAACAAAACATGTGTAGGTCAGGGGACTGACCTGTCCCGGCTGGTATGACCGAAACAGGTTAATTATCCTGCCACTTTAATCTGGCGTATTCGGTTATAGTACACACTTTTTAAATAAACACATGTACTGTTACATTTCGAATACGCCTAGTGAAGTTGATTATCTTTATCGGTTCTTTTCTTATGAAGAGGGCGTTGTTCGTTTTGTTTTGAGTGGAATTCCTCTCATTTTGACTTTCTATTGAGTTAGAAAATTCCTTTACTAGAAAAACGTTTTTTTGTAGAGTCGTGGGTAAAAATCCACCACAAGTCATGTCTCCTCCCCCCAACTTAGGAAAACCGAGCGACACCCATCCTTCCTCACGACGCGGCCACTGTAGCTTGACTTCGGTGATCTGATGAGAACTGGTATTTCCTACAGGGCTGCCATTGGGCCCAGTGAAGTTGATAAGATTGAGATATTTTTTGGTCGGTTGGTATGAATATAAAAACAAGTGAGTGTAGGGGATGCGACGCGAGATGTGTGTACAGAGAGATGACTTGTTCCATTGATGCGTGGTTTGAGAAGATTTCATAATGTTAAAATATATCAATTTTTTATTAATTATACGTTAAAATATAAAATAAATAGTATAAAATATTTTTCCCCCACAAAATCTTCCATGTGAACAATGGTAACCGCTTGCTCTGTCATTAAATAGCGAGATTCGATGTCTGGAGACATTTATTATGCCTTCTAGATTATGTAGCAAAACTACCTTTAAAAAAAAGTTAAGCTATATAAATTTGAAAAGTATATTTAAAAATTCGTAAATGCTTCAGAAGTTGACCACTTAAAAATTAAAGAAGTTCACCCTTTGTTCGTTAGTAGCTAACCATTTATACTAGAAGAAATATATTTCATTCGTGAAATGTTCACAATGTATAAACTCCTTTACCTGAACCGTGCAGCTATTCTTAACAAAAACGTTATGGAAATAGAAATATGATGACATATTACTTACATTAATGATTTTAGATATTCGTTATTAGTAAGCGTATTTAACTTCATCTGCAACTGTTTTAAAATTTAACTGACAGATGTCATCTAAAGTTCACATTCATAAAAAGTGCAAAGCTTGTAAAAACCTTATTTTTTAATGTTTTCTAAAAACTGGTCAACTACTGGTGCCTTTACCTCAGTTATAATTTGTTTTTTCTAGGTTATAATTAGTGGCGAGAGGAAATTCAATATAGATGGACCAGGTGGTTTTAATTTGTATTGACACGATGTATCAAAAATATGTGAAATATTTTTCTAAATGCTACTTCGATGGCGGCTCGATTATTGTATAAGAGTGTTTCGTGATTCATGGAAAAAGCTTCATTTTTTCCGCTCAAAATGAATAGTAATAGTAGTTATTACCTTAGAAAATTATTTAAAGCCCTACTGAACAGAACGCCACAACGAAAATTTAATTTTCATGCAAGATAATGCATCGGTTCATAAATTTGCACAGTAAAATGGTTTGCCGAAAATAACATTGCGTTATTAGATTGACAGGCTCGTTCCTCTGCCATTAATTCTATAGAAAATTTATTGGGGATATTGGTACGAACGAGTTTTTCAAATAGTCGTACTGTTTCAAATGTAAATGAATTAAAACTTGCAATAGCTGACACAGAACAATTATTAGTTTTTATGAAGAGTGGCAGTGGTACATTATTGAATCATACGGATTTTATTACGGCACTCTTTATTATTTTACGTTTCTGCATTGACGCTATTTTTTATAGGAAGTGAACAAAAGAGAAACGCAACGCGCACTGCTACCCCACAGATGCCGCATACAAAATTAAATTAAAAAGAAGGACGTAATTTAATAATAAAGTACAGGAAAATATAGTACAAAATTTGATTAGTAGTATGTCAATGTATAAACTCCTTTACCTAAACCGTACAGATATTCTTAACAAAAACGTTATGGAAATAGAAATATAACGGCGTATACCTAAATACAGTAATGAATTTACTTGTTCGTTATTAGAAAGCGTACTTCACTGAACACGTAATAGTTTGAAAATTTAACTGACCGATGTCGTGGCATCTAAAGTTCATATTCATAAAAAGTGCACAGCATATAAAAACCTTATTTTTTATTTTTTATAAAAACTGGTCAACTACTGGTACTTTTACCTTAATTGTCAAATTAATAGCGTTAAAGCATGAGTACTTTCTATGATATTTATTTATGCCTTACTATAATTTTTTTATTCAGAATTGAGAACATCGATTAAAGTAAATATATCATCAGTTAATATATATAATAACTAATTTTCCACGGTAATTATTATTGTATTAAGAACTATTCTTCCATTTAAATAAATTAAATTGATGAGTATAAATAAATAATCCTATTGTAAAGTTTTATTTAGGAAAATACGCTTTTTTAAATTGCACAAGTTGAAATATCAAATTTTGCCAAAGATAGCAGTTGATAGTTTCATAAACTGGTAATTAAGTCTAGATAAAACTATGTACAATGATTATTTGAAAATTAAAATGTAAGTTTCAAAGAAATTACGAAAGGTAAGACATATAGAATGTTTAAAACAACCGTAATATATAAAAATGTGGTTTAATACAAGAATTATATACTTATAGGTGTGTTAAAAATTGATATTTTGTGTCAGTTAAACAAGATTCGGACATTTCTGAATTATTCATCAATTCTAACTCTCGGGTCGTTTAACTCTCTACTTAAAGGACAATATATGTATGCCTGTGATCAGGGGATATTTATCCACCATTATCACTGTAACCTACGATTAGTTCTAGCTTTATAATAGAACTACCACACCAGTCAAATTGAGTGGTACCACCATTTTATTTTAAAATTCCTACTTCATGATTTTCTTTCGGAATGATTTTTGTAGCAATAACTAAAGAAATAATAAAATGAACTCTATTAATTTTTAATTATTAAAAGGGTAAATATTTAGAATAAGGGAGTCATCTCCTGTTTCGATCAACTTCAAATATGTTGTCAGATGCATTTTTCAAAATAATGACAATTATGTGTCCCTTGAATGAAAGTCTAAATGAATAAATGATTAATATGTGCTCCATTTAGTATTTGACTGTATTAAGCTCATACCTACATATACTGTCCGTTCATTAATCCCCACATGTGTTTTCGAAGTACCTAAAAAAGTCCGTCCCAAAGGGGTTTGGGGTTAGTGTTGTTGTGGGGGCGCATAGTGGGGTATTTGACCCGAAAAACTGGACAAAATTATTTTAGCGTCGTTCATAGGTTCAAGGTCATAACATAGTAGGTCGTTGAATTCGTCTCAACGTTGGCTACAATATTTTGAAATCAAAAATAAATGCTAACAATTAAAAAATCAAAATGACCTTGATTTTTTGAAAAATAATAAAAATTTTTGAAATTTTATGTACAGGTAACCCTCCTACAACACGGCATTTTATAACACAGTTTTGCTATAACACGATTCATAAATTGCGGGAATCTTCCTACAACACGGCATCCTATAACACGGTTTCGCTCTGACACGATAAGAAAATTGCAAAAACCTTTGTACAACACTGTATTTCTACAGCCGCGGCGAGGCTTGCCGTCTTAAAGATACAGTGTTGCGGAAAGTATTTCTTTTCATCTCCGTGGCCTGAAGACAAAAGTGTCTCACGCTGCTGATCGGCAGTCTGCGTCGAGCCACGATGTGTTAAAAAATAATTTTTTCGTCTTTAAGACATTAAGTTTCAGTCCCAAGCCATGTCCGATAAAGATAAAAAAACAACGTTTAAGAGGAAATTTATTTCTTTAGTAGTAAAGATAGAAATCTTGGATCGTCTTTTGAAAAGAGAAATGAATACAAATTTATGTAGAATTAAAAAAATATTTGTTTTTAATAAGTTTTCGGAACGTAACCCCCCTTTTTGTACTAGCTTTGGGTCTCATACAACACGGTTTCACACAACACGGAATTTTCTAGGAACCTATCTACCGTGTTATGGGAGGGTTACCTGTATTACAATCTCGATTCTTTTTCATTAATGGAGGAAAATAATTACATTAAAACATATTTAATATTTGAGATATTAATAATTAATGACTACGACATGCCATGGATATTCTTTAATTACTGGACTACATGAACATTTTCAAATTTTAAATAATTTCAAACTTTTTCTTTCACAAATGTAGGTCCTTATTATTTGATTTAGAAGCAGAAATATTCCTGTTTTAAATAAGCATATTTAGTTATAACTTCACATTGTCTAAATATAAGAGAAATTGCAATCTTCACAACTGTTTCTTTAATCGCTTAACCGTTAAGACATTTACCGGATACAGGATGTTGTGCTTTATGTAAGAAGGAAGTACAGTAGAAGCTGATTCAATGTATGTACTATAATAAGAGAAAAGGGTTCATATAAATATATACCCCACATAACTTTGTTTTCGAGTAACAGCTTGTATTGTGTTGTAGTACTAGCTTACATACCAAGAAAGAAATTGCACAAAGTGATCACTTCCAGCTTCAATAACACTTTTATCTCCTTTATCTACCCTAACCTAATGTTCCTAGCACTGCTACATGCAGTACATTTTATGGTAAGCTTCTTAAAAGAATCAGTATCTCTAAAACGCTCATGTATTCCTTGGAACATTTTCCTCTCGAGCAAATGGCAATTCGGGAACCATTCTCCGTATAGAATTGCAGTTCCTCCAGTATTATACAGGTATCCCTCAAATAACACGGTTAGTTGGTTCTATGTTATTCGAAACCAATTTTTCCTATAATCAATTGGTTTATTCGAAACCAATTTTTCTTTTCCACTCAATTCATCCATTATATACAATATCGTTTTTTTCTTCAACAAACTTAATTATATCGGACACTGTCTATTTTTTGGCTACCGGTGGAACAACGAGCGATATGTAAATTATTTAAATAAATAATTTCTCCCGAATTTTTCGTAACTGATTAAATTTCTTGCTTAAAAATACACCCTTCTACACCATCTACTTTTCGAGATATTAAAGAAAATATGTTTTCAATCCCCAACTTTGAGAGCTATTTTCACCCCTTCAACATGCATGTCAGCGGATATAAAAAAATACGTGTCAAATAATTTTTTAAAAGCTACCATATATGTAAATTTCATTAAAATCCGCGTATAACACCTTGGTGATGTCCCTTGTGAGATGTGTTGATTTAAGTTCAATATTTACTGAAAACCAGGAAGATAAACGAGGTACTTCAATCAGCATTCACTCTATGTATATTGCCTTTCTAAATCTCCCTTATTATTATAATATCACATTATTTCTATTTGGATCTATAATAATATAGATAAGTTTTATCTAACTGGAAACAATTCCTAGTTACAAAATTAACATGTAACACGAAAATTTGTATTTATCTGTCTATTTAAATACTATGTTTACTGAATTTACTGTCCCCGCCGTGCAGCGGGCTTTAGTTTCCTACTTTCTGCCATCTGACGGTGCTGATTTGAACTGAATTATATGCTACCTATTTTTACATTAAGATAAATAGTACACTTATACGTATGAAGATGTAAATTTTCGAATTACAGTAATCAACCTTTTAAATGCAATGACGCGGGAATCGTTCATGTACCACTGATGGTTCAGTCCTCTTGTTGAGATAATTATGTAAGTATGTACCATCGGTGGTTCAGCCCGCCCCTGGGGTAAACATGAATGTACTACCCGGTGGTTTAGTACGCCGTGAACGTGTTAAATTATAGAAGCAGTTGAGATGATGTTATCAAAATGTATATTAACTTTTGTCGAGATGGAGAATGATTGTACAAATCACGTTATGTTACATCCCTTCTACCGGGTATCTCTAAAGTCCAACACCACTCTTACATTTTGAAAGCGGCTTCAAACATGGAAAAATGTTTCAGATAAAAGTTGTAGGATATCAAGGGGCACATTAGATGGTAGGTATAATGTGCCCTTGGATGCTCGTATAAAGGTCACGGGAACGTCATCTTCAGTTTCTTAAATAAAGCCTCCAACTTTTTATTGCAAATTTTTTTGACCCTCAAGACGTTGTCAAAATACTACATATAGGGTGGGGCAATAATTATTAGCACCTTAAATATTTTCGAATTTATAAAGCCCAGAGAAAAATTAGTGTAACCAAAATTCTACGGTACGAAGGCGTTTATTATATGACGATAAGAATTTTTGTCCAAGGCGCTTCGGAGATATCAGGGTCATCACCGATTTCTTCAATGGAACGGTATGTTTTTTTACTTACATTCTGATAGAGTACTTCAAGACGAATACAGTGATCTATTAGGAAGGTCATTCATGGTCTGGGTTAAGCCAATTGTGATGGAAAATAATTTACTTTCAGGAAATGGTCGAACACTTCCTTGCCGTCTCTGGTTGTTGATATTCCTTCATCTCTGTCTCGTAATCTCTTGCAATGGCTTGTTGAATAGAAATAAATATTGAATTACATTGTACACTTTATCGGTACATACTATGATCAGACGTTTATGAGAATCTCTGCTGCGCGATGTGAATCTCAAGTTTCTGAAATGCGTTAATCAATAGCGGAAAAGGTAGATATGGTTTTTGTTTATGGCGAATGCCGTCAAATTGTAAGATAGAGTCCGTTTGTATGCTGAACGTATGTAGTCTGTATTACTGTTAGATAAGCAAATCAACGGTGCTTGACCATTACCTAAAAGTAAATTATTTTCCATCACAATTGGCTTAACCCAGACCATGAATGACCTACCCAAAAGATCGTTGTATTCGCCTTGAAATACTCTATCAGAATGTGAGTAAAAAAACATACCGTTCCATTTAAGAAATCGGTGATGACCTTCATATCTCTGAAGCGCCTCTATTTGGACAAAAATTATTATCGCTATATAATAGACCCCTGCGTACCGCACAATTTTGATTACGCTAATTTTTCTTTGGGCCTTATAGATTCTAAAATATTTAAAGTGTTATTGCACCACCCTGTATATTGGTTTTTGGTGCAGGTCAATCCCAATATATGAAGCTTCAGAGTCTACATATCGTCAGAATTCAAATTGTTCAAGGTGTCCCGTGCGAAGGTTGCACGATCAGATTCACCCCACTTATGTGTCAACTTTGAAGATTCATATTTTGACTGACTTGCACGAAAAGCAAACATACGTAGTGTTTTGAAAACGTTTTAATGAGGGCTATAAGAATATGCAATAAAAAATACCGGGTTTTATTAAAGAAACTGAAGATGACGTCCACGTGATCTTCAAACGACCATACAAGGTCAAATTATTACCATCATCTTATGTACCCCTTGAAATCCTACAACTTTTGTCTGAAACATTTTTCCATACTTAAGGGGGGCAATACCTTTAGAATCTTAAAAAATTGCAAAATTTTTTTTTCTATAAAATGTTAGTGCAACATCTCAAAAATATAGTCTCAAAATTTTAAAGCGTAATACGGAGCCATTTTGATGTTATGGCCGATTATCGTGACTCATATCTGGTATCGCGCCGCAGATATTCACGCGCTCGGTGCAGAGGGCTATGTAGCAGATTTGTTATTATCATGCCATTGCTGTGTTTGAAATTTTGTATTTTTACGGAGAATGAGGTTATGGAGAAAAATCAACTTTACAAGTAATCCGAAGGATTATTATATGGCGGAGGAATCGCAGAATAGTTGGTAAATCATTGAAATTATTCAGGTTTTACTTATCGAAACTTTAAACGCATTTTTCTCAAAACTACATTTTTAAAATTGGCGTGACTGATAACTCAAAAACTAGTTTATCAATCGCGCTCAAATTTTTTGCACATATCCATGACAATACTATCTAACATATGAACCTAAATGTACGAAATAAATTTAACATTAGAGACCTTTTTTATTGCAAAATATTGCGAAAATTTTCAGTAAAATTCAAAGTTTTTCTTTAAAAGCGCGCCATCTCTTCAATTTTCCATATTTTTCACATTTCATAGGTACATCTACTAACTGTGAATGTTAATAATCGAAACATCGTTTGCAAACTTGTTTCAAACCAATGTAACTAAAGCTAGAAGTCACGCCGTTTCACGAGACGCGCCGAAACACTTCCAGGAAAGACTATCATAATTCCGCCATTTTTACATATTTTTAAAAAAAGAAAATATGTTGTAATAAGCAATAGTTATAATAAATTATACCTGAAATTTCAAAAATACAAGACAAAGATATCCTATACAAAAAAATTCACAAATATCAGCTTATTTTCATCTATCTAAAAGTATTGCCCCCCTTAAAGCCGCTTCCGAAATATAAGTGTGGGGGCTTTAAAGATACCCTGTATATCTATCGTTTTACTTTATTTTTAATCTGAGAGAAACCGTGCATCGCACGTCCGTAAACCTAGTGTTAACGATGAAACTGCGAGACGTTCAATTATAAACTCAAACTTATCGAAGTTGGCTTTTAGTTTCAGAAAAGTGAACAGATTACCGGTGCGAAAGTGTTAAATGCGTTTAGTTTCGCGTGTCAATAAACTCAAAAGAAAAAAACAAGCGAGAGAATTCTTTTGTAAACGACCAGCTCGCGTGTGCATGCGTCTTATAAAAATATGTCTTGCTCGGTCAAACTCGTGCGAACCAACGAACGTGTAAATTTGCTTCCGAACACAATTAATGACACACGCACACACGTACACACACAGATACGCGTGTAGGTCACAATCATTTCTGATCAGTAATGTCGTATTAGCATTTAACCGGTTAAATCGCTCAAAGGTTGTGATCGTTCGACCGCTATCGTCGGTTTTACGCTTCAATTACCTAACAGTTTAAGTCCCTTAAACGCTTCGGATTTTATCGACCCAATCAGCTGCCGATTTTAATCAACTGATTTTTTCTGCATCAATTTAATGAATTCAACAACATGTCACGGAAAATGTACTGGGAAATTTTTAGAGACACCAGAATTATAATTTGGTTGTACAAAATAATTGAACTACCTTTTAAGAGGTCATTCTCAAATGCAATTGAGAATTCAGCATGTATACTAATAGGAAATATATTTACATTGTATTTAAGTTATACATATAGTAAATAAATAGTTGCAAATATTTAGTAAATATATAGTAAATAAAAATATTCAACTTTCTTCATGTATTAAAGTATTTTTGAAAAATCGTCTTGAATAGTCCCTTACAATATGTAATTATTTCTTTGACACACTTCACTTATCGTTAATGGTAGAGATCCTATCTATCACAATAAAGATCTATTTTTAAATTACCTATATTTCCCAGATTTATATATTTCACAAATTCTATATTCCTTAAAATTGTATACTTCTCAGAATTTTATATTTTCAAAATTTTATTTTCCTAAAATTTCTATATTTCTAAAATTCTATATTTCGAAAATTCTATATTCCCCAAATTCTTGTATTTTCAAAATTCTATATTTCCCTAAATTTTATGATCCCTAAAGTATATTTCCCAAATTTCTACACTTCTCGATATTCTATATTTCCTAAATTTCAGTATCTCCAAATCTGCACACACTTCACATTTTATATTCTGAACATTTGTATCGATAAACTCCAATAGTATATCTTTATTCGACAAAGAAGTAACAATCTATTAATGACAACAGCATCGATAAATGAATAAAGTTTTGTATACACATCAAATATTGTTAATTTTTAGGAAATAGAATATTGGTTTAGCACTAAAGCTACCAAACTGATCATTTGACCCATTCGCAAGTTTTCCTTTTGCAAATTACAAAATTTATCAAGATACTTTTCTAGAAATCTGTGTTGATTTATGGAGACAAAGAATTAAGATGTTTTTTTCGTTTGTTTATTTATTTTCCTATTTTACTTTTAATTTCGAATTGTATTCATTATACGTCGACAGGTTCAATGTTAAAGAACAACAGGTAAATATTATCAAAAACTGAACCTGCCTCAATGTCCTCAATATTGACATATGTTGTTAACGTTGTCACCCTGAATAACTTTTTCTTATAATTTAGTCGTCGTTCGTCCATTATGAAATTATTAACAAACAACAAAAAATGCCTTACGGCGGCCGGAATACTGTTTTAATCTAATGCAACTAATGTTGTATAATCTTTATATAAAACGGCTTAGCCGTTTCCAGCCGGCAATTATGTGAGAAGATGGCAAGGTGCACCCCTACACATATGGTATCAAAATGTTCGTCTATGGCCACAGGTGTGCAAGTTTGTGTTATTTTTTTGATATCCACTATCACTGATGAACAAGGTGATGTCAAAGATGGCATACTATGTTAAAAAAGAAACTTAAAATATCTTAGAAATTATCGTTTTTTTTTACCATTTTACCCTAATACTTTTTTATTCAGAATATTTCAGAGAAGCGATTTATCTAAGAAAAACTATATAGTTCCATTTAAAAAATTATGGGTCATTTTCGTTCCTCCAAAAATATTGCAAATATAAAAAAGTGCACACATTATTTTATCGGCAAGAAAGAACAGTAAAACTTTTTCCTCTTTCATTTTGTTAAGACACTTATTATTAACGAGAAAAACGTTTAATAGTAATAACGATAACAAAAACAGTAAAAAAAGCAAAAAACAATAAACTCACTTTACTCGCATAGCGAGTGTACACTGCTAGTATAATTAAAAATGACTGTCAGGGAATGAATACCATGAATTAAATGTGTCAGGTTGGTATAGGTTAGTTTATATTAATATTCCGACCGTTTCACAGTGGACGGTCAAGAACTAACAACGCAGACCAAGCTTCACAATCACTGAAATCGGTTACGTTTGATTTTTAAGTTGACACACCATTTATACTGATTTTCAGCTAAGCGATATGTTTGTACTAGTGGGTCTACAGATCCGGTGCCTCTCGTGATTTCGAATGTGTATTTAAAATTTAGAGTATCTACTGTAAACACATAGGTGGAAGAGTGAGATGTAGAGATTTTAAAGTCGTTCCAGACTGATTGTTAAAGTTAAAGTTAAGGTTGTTCCGATTGTTGTTGATTTCATGCCGACTGACGTCAATGAGGACGAAGTATTATTGTCAGCGATGAGTTATAGAGCTTTTAACGTGTTTCCAGTTGATCCTTTGTTCAAAATTGTCGGAAACGATACCGAAATACGGTTTCTTATCGATACGACGACAATCGACGACGATTGTCGATTGTAGACTGTCTGATAACAGGTTTCTGTCGTCAGATCGCCGCCAAAATCTATACAGCGGAAGGGTGTCTCACGAGTGTATCATCAAAATTACAAGTGAAAATACTCTATATTAACTTTTATATTAATAAGAACTATGACAGTTTATACAATCATTTTGTGCATAAAATATGCCTCAAAGTTGAAAAGGAAAATTTGCAAAAATATTTATATTTTCAAATGTATGAGGGAGATAAAAATTTGTATAGTTTTTAATGATTGACAAGGAGAGGGACAGGTAATTCAATGTTACAATAGTAACTTTCTAGTGATTGATGCGCAATTTGTTACTGCCAATCATATGAACTACTAATAAATATTAATATAATTAAATAATCTTGATATTACGGTTTGAAAAATATATTAGTATTATTTTGGAATAAGTTGAATTTTGTACAATACTTACAAAAATAAGAAATAGTATTAATTATTACATAAATAAGAAATAAGTATTATAATATGTATATACTATATAATATAATAATATATCCGTATTGTAATTATAATATTAATATATTTATAATTAATATTATGTGAAAAAATATGTCAATATGTCACTAATTGTCAGTAATGTATTTTTTTTTCAAAAAGAATAAAATATGTTATGATTAATAACAATAATAACACTGAAATCATTTAAGAATATCATAATTATTATTAGTTAGTTAAAGATAAATACTGTTATTATTTAACAATTTAGAAAAGTATTATTTAATATACATTTATAACATTAAGCATTTTGTTGCCTTTGATTTAAATCTACATTAACACAGAATATGTGTCTCACGAGTCTAATCTCACAATTTCGAGTCAAAATACCCAAAAATACGGCCTGTAGCATAGTACAAACAAACGAACAAATGTAGTTTGAGTCGACTTGGGGCCCTCACTATATTCGGCAATAAACAGTAGAGAATCGGTGACTGTGTGTAAGACGGGTAGGTATATATACGTGGAATTCAATGTGATGGTAACAATTATTCGCAAATATCTTGAAAACTACAGATTTCTGACAATGGTGCATAAGGAAAAAGTTGTTCAGAATGATATGAGTTTTCCATCGATGTATCACACCTTCTCGTCAACGTAGCCCACAAATACTAAACCGCTGTCAAAATCGTCAAGTTATTCATTGTCGAATTACGTACAAATCTTTTGAGGTTAATAACTTTTTAATGAAGTTACTCAGGAATATGTTCTTAATTATTATTAATGTATGCCAAGGTCAAGACGATTCGGACTGGGTACCTTCTTGTCCATATTTACGAACAAAATTTTATTGGTTTCTCCACATTTATGTGAGCGACCGCAAGTTTAAGGAATATAAGTCAGAATACAGCTGCATCTCGCATAACTGTTATTGAATGAGTAGTTTTCCATCATTGATGAAACTTTCAATCAAAGCTTAAAACTATTCTTCAGTTTTGAAAGGAAAAGTCAATTAGCGATTTTTTGGAAATTAGTTTGTCCACATCTGCATGTATCAGCAAAACTGGTTATCATACCATGTCAGTAAAACTGATATTCATTTCTAATTTTAGAAGAAAAAACATATTTGTGATACACGCGCTGACTAATGTTTCTTTAGTTCCATTAGGGGCTTCTAAATTGGAAGTCGCTCATAATTTGTTAGTCACAGTAATTTATGTACCGCATTACCTCTTTAAGATCTTTAAAATGCTTTGAAATTAGTACAATGAATCCGTTGTAAATAAATCAACGCGTGCAACGCAGAAGCGTGGGTATGTAGGTCGCCGGTTTCCGGTACTTGGTCATACTGTTCAAGGATAACAATTTATGGTTTCAGGTATAACATTGATTTAGCAGGTTACCGGCTATCTCACTGACGAATTAACATATCCTGTGAAATGTACAGGCTGTTTCGTAAATTGTGCTACAACCGAGTGGGAAATATTGTGTGCATGAGAACTACTATTACTTTTCTTATGGGGAATTGAGAACTTAGGAATCTTGGAACTTGTTAATATTGAGAATGAGAAATACATGTAGGATATGTAGATGTTTAGAATTTGAAATTAAGAGTTTGGAAAGTTTGGGATTTCGTGAGTTTGCTCTAAAATTTGCAAATTTAGAGATTAAGACATTTTTATATACAGAACTCTTACTATTTGAGAATTTAAGTACTTGAAAATTTAGGAAATTTCAGGAATTCGAAAATTGAAGAGTTTAAGAATTGAAGAATTGAAGAATTGAAGAATTGAAGAATTGAAGAATTGAAGAATTGAAGAATTGAAGAATTGAAGAATTGAAGAATTGAAGAATTGAAGAATTGAAGAATTGAAGAATTGAAGAATTGAAGAATTGAAGAATTGAAGAATTGAAGAATTGAAGAATTGAAGAATTGAAGAATTGAAGAATTGAAGAATTGAAGAATTGAAGAATTGAAGAATTGAAGAATTGAAGAATTGAAGAATTGAAGAATTGAAGAATTGAAGAATTGAAGAATTGAAGAATTGAAGAATTGAAGAATTGAAGAATTGAAGAATTGAAGAATTGAAGAATTGAAGAATTGAAGAATTGAAGAATTGAAGAATTGAAGAATTGAAGAATTGAAGAATTGAAGAATTGAAGAATTGAAGACTTTCGAAATTTAGAAATATAAACATTTTAGAAATTTAAAATTTAGAAATTTGGAATATTAGAACTAAGGAATTTAGGGATTTAGGAATTTTGGAATTAAACACTTAGGAATTTGGAAATTTGGAAATTTAGTGCTTGCGGTTTTGGAAATTTTTAAATATAATAACTTGGAAATTTAAGAATTTAGCAAGTTATCGACATGAAAGTCTCTGAATTTGTTAATCTGTAAAGTTGACAATTTGAAAACTTCAGAATTTTCGAATATGTGCTCTGGAAATTTTCTTAACGTTTCAGTAATAACGAGTAAAACTTTTTCAAAATTTTCAATTATGAAATTCTATATGTATACATATATAGGTAATCTGAGATCACATTGCGCTGTCTAAGCCAAAATTTTTCTTCATTTATCTTCTCTTTTTTCTCTATTTTGATTTTGTGTATCAATATACGTACGTCTGTATGCAATGGTATACAGGGTGTTAGGCAGGTCGATAGAAAGTTTGCAGGGGATGAGAGAAGAGGTTCACCTAACCATTAGAAACAGCACAAAACAAAGTAGTTTTTACAAACATTTTAATTTGTTAGGAGCTAACTGTTTTTGAGAAAAGAGAGATTAAAAATTTACTTTAATTATAAGACACAGTATGCAGGCAGTTTCATTTGCTTACCAAATATTTAGAATTGCATACAGAAAAATTTTATCGTGTGATTTAGCTAAAACATGTTCTGAAAATAAAAAAATATACAAATTTGGAGTTTATAAAAATCATAATAAACTTTCTACAATCGTTTACTTCGGAAATGTCCGGTAATAAGCAAAATTAACAAAATGGCCAATATCTCAAAAATCAAATACTTTGCATAAAGGTACATATAGCTAAATATGTTCCAAATGACGTCTTCTCTCATCCCTTGTAAACTTTCTATCGACCAACCTAGCACCTTGTATACATATCTATATTAGAGTATATATGATACGTACAAACGAACAGATTAGTTGAGTTTATTTCATTTGGCTACAAAAATGGTCACAAAGTATGATCAATAGATCCTTACAAACGACTACATTATTTTATCTCGAACTAAAATATTCTCTTACACTGACTTTTACAAAAGCTGCTACAACTTTTCTTACTATATAGTCATTTGATGGTGTGTAAAGTACTGGGGCCGGCAAAAATAGTCTCTTGGACCGTTTATTCTTCTGAAATCGTAGTTTCAACTCACCGAAGTGCCAAAAGCAATTCCATTACTCGAAATTGACAGTAACTTATAGTGTAAGTTTGAGTACACTTAATCAAACATAGTAGTATGGTACACCCAGATCCAAGTTCTAACAAATAAGTTTGACCTACCTTCAAATCACTGTGGCCAATCTTCAACATAGGATACAGTGCGTTACATAAACGTACTAACCGGTATATTTTCAGTGATCTTTTGGTAGGAAATTATAGTCAGTATTCCTTAAATAATAATTTGTAATGCGTAAAGAATAATTGTGTAAAGGACAATTGACGTATTAACACCTTAACTTACAATTTTCTAGGCAATTGCGTCATTCACAGTTAACTAATTATTGCTATAATATAAAAACAAATAAAGAAAATTAGAAAAGAAAATATAAAGAAAGTTTGGCACTTTTTGTATTCAATAGTCCTTGATTATGAAAATTGTAATTGTTAGGTGGAAAAAGAAATGAACTGGACAACCGTCTAATACTAACATTAGAGAACATACACAGTATGTCTGAAAAGTAACGAAACTTTTTAAATAAAAAAAAAGTATTAGTTATTTTGCCACAATTAATTCTTTTTATTCAAAATACATCCCTTCCGCATCAATACACCGCTGGGCACGCTCAGGCAATGTTAATATAGATTTTTTTATGTTGTTTTGCGAAATCGTTTCAATCACCTTCGTCACAGCTGCTCGGACTTGTGTAACAGTGTCATAGAACGTTACTTTCATAATTAATTTCAGTTTTGAAAAAAGGAAGTAATCTCATGGAGATAAGTCAGGCGAATATGGAGGATGTTGGAACACACAGATTTGTTTTTTCGCCAAAAATTCACGAACAGCGACAGTTCTGTGACTTGGTGCATTATCATGCAACAGAAACCAACTTCCCGGCGCTCGATATTCGGGACTCACACGAACAATTATTTTCCACAAACGTTCCATAACACCCAGATAATATTCGCCATTAACATTTTGTCCCTGTGGAACGAATTCCCGAAGTATAATACCTTTAGAATCGTTTAGAATTTAGAAAAACCCAAAATCTGGCTTTGGGTCGTCTTCCAAAGTATCACGACCATCCTGGAATCGCTTATACCACTCGAACACACATGTACGGGATAAACAATCGTCGCCATAAACATTTTTCATTAATTCAAATGTTTCTGTAAAAGTTTTATCGAGCTTTGCCGAGCAGAATTTAATATTCGCTCTCTGCTCCATCGTGATTTTGTGATACGGTGACAAAAGGTTCTGTCGCTTTAACCGCTATAAGTTTGCAATTCGTTCCTCGATTCTAATAACAATTGTTTTCTTTTGTAGGGGAGGAATACTGTTTTCAAATAGCATATTGTTTTTATAGATGTCGCTAATAGTGTTCCTTAAATTTAAAAAGTTTCGTTACTTTTCCGACATACTGTGTATATTATATCTAAGTATTACACATCGAATTCAGTAGTTTACGAACACGTGGTGACTGTTAGACTCTCAAGAGGACGAAAGACGATGGACAACGATTACATTTTAAAAAACAAAACAGGTGTCGCTCTCGCAATCGACACAGGTGACCGTTCGCGTGACACAAGTTCAAAATCGCGCAAACACTTAACAGTAATTAAAATTGAATTCAAAATTCAATTACCGTGCAAATACGAGTCTGGTTTATCACATTTGTACTATAGTGAGCGTCACGAGTGTGACACGAAGTTGTAGGTTAAGAGGTTAACATAAATATTCAGCTGGGTTATATAAAACATGATTTTCAGTCGTTTCATAAATATACCTAACCTAACATAACCTACCCCAACCATGTTATCTTTATCTTAACGTCAATCGAACTAGTAAACAATCGAATAAGTAAACAAATTCATTGTGTTATCTTTATTTGTTTTATTTCACGATCGTAAGACATGGTTATAAAGGTTAGAAAATGAAAGCCTCATGCAAAAGAACTTTGAAATAGAGAAAATGTCATAATCGATGCTTTTCTCTTCGGAGGCAAAGGTAATGGTTGTATTGTGAAATAAATAGGTCGTTCAAAAAGTGATATTGCCTATTATGTTAGTAAACGACGTAATCATGCTGAGAAGAAGCGTTCAGCTCGCCATCCAAAAGTGTTTCCCTGAGATAAACGTAAAATTGTACGATTAGTTCCTAACTCAACAATGATTGCAGTGACATGATTGCAAATTAAACGTTGCAAACAGCATCCATAGAACTATTATAGCATCTCTGTACACTGTTAGGGCGAAAGTGATATTGGTACCGTGACTAAAAGGAGAAGATAAATTAGCAAAACGTTCATTTGCTAAAGCAACCATGTGTACAGGCTGAGAAAATGCTAGTAAAAGTTACAAGAAACTAATGTTTTGTAAGGTAATGGCACTAATAGTTGACTACTTAAGAGAAATCTTCTATGTGAACAATGGTAACTGCTTGCTGTGCTATTAAATAGCGAGATTTGATGCCCGGAGACATTTCTTACGCCGGCTTTTCTTCGAAAAAACCGTCAAATTTTGCAAATAAGCTCCTTTTTAAGAAAGGAAACATCTGTGAGAACGGTTTCTGGCGATTCGAACAAAAATTTTTTACCATTTTCATATCATTTCCTACCTTACCGATGATATTCTGAAAATGATGTCGCGTATAATAAATGTATGTGTAAGTATATCCACATGTACATATATATAAAATTCATGCAGTTTTATTGAATACTGTTAATGTACTGTCAACATGAAACTGCTGTTTACAATATGTTTCGTGGGTCCGAAGATGCGAATTATGTGTTCAGATCAGTTCGCGCACTATATTGTGTCACGAGGGTATATAGGAAATAACATTGGACTGGTAAAAATTTTTCGTTCGAGGCGACAAAAACCGTTCTCACAGATGTTTCCTTTCTTAAAAAGGAGCTTATGCGTAAAATTTGGCCAGAATCGGAACATGATGGTATTCTGAAGTTTCACCCTTACGCCTTTTAGATTATGTAACAAGACCACCTCTAAAAAAAAGTTTTAATACAAATTTGAAAAGTATATTTAAAAATTCGGTAAATGCTTCAGAAGTTGACCACTCTTAAAAATTAAAGAAATTCGTCCTTTGTTCGTTAGTTGCTAATCACTTACACTAGAAGAAATACATTTTATTCGTGAAATGTTCACAATGTATAAGCTCCTTTACCTGAACGGTACAGCTATTCTTAACAAAAACGTTATGGAAATATAAATATGATGACATATTACTTACATTAATGATTTTAGATATTCGTTATTAGTAAGCGTATTTAACTTCATCTGCAACTGTTTTAAAATTTAACTGACAGATGTTATCTAAAGTTCACATTCATAAAAAGTGCAAAGCTTATAAAAACCTTATTTTTTAATGTTTTCTAAAAACTGATCAACTACTGGTGCCTTTACCTCAGTTATAATTTGTTTTTCTAGATTATAATTAGTGGCAAGAGGAAATTCAATCTAGATGGACCACGTGGTTTTAATTTGTATTGACACGATGTATCAAAATATGTGAAATATTTTTCTAAACGTTACTTCGATGACGGCTCGATTATTGTATGAGAGTGTTTCTTGATTCATGGAAAAAGCTTCATTTTTTCCGCTCAAAATGAATAGTAATAGTAGTTATTACCTTAGAAAATTATTTAAAGCCCTACTGAACAAAACGCCACAACGAAAATTTAATTTTCATGCAAGATAATGCATCGGTTCATAAATTTGCACAGTAGAATGGTTTGCCGAAAATAACATTGCGTTATTAGATTTGACCGGCTCGTTCCTCTGCCATTAATTCTATAGAGAATTTATTGGGGATATTGGTACGAACGAGTTTTTCAAATAGTCGTACTGTTTCAAATGTAAATGAATTAAAACTTGCAATAGCTGACACAGAACAATTATTAGTTTTTATGAAGAGTGGCAGTGGTACATTATTGAATCATACGGATTTTATTACGGCACTCTTTATTATTTTACGTTTCTGCATTGACGCTATTTTTTATAGGAAGTGAACAAAAGAGAAACGCAACGCGCACTGCTACCCGACAGATGCCGCATACAAAATTCAATTAAAAAGAAGGAAGTAATTTAATAATAAAGTACAGGAAAATATAGTACAAAATTTGATTATTAGTATGTCAAGTCGAATTTTGGATATAATTCGTGACAGTGAAAACACAATAAATTATTAAGTTTTATATTTTTATACATTAAAACACATTGAAATACTTTTTTAGAAGATTTTAATAGAAATTTCAAATTCGGTTTTCGCGAAAACGGAGCGTTAAACGTAGAAATGTTATTCCTTTTTTTCGACTTATTTGTACATGGAGAATCACCCCCTGCTCGGTTGTACCACTCGTCCGACCCTGTATATACAACAAGAATGAGATGTAGGGGTTTTAAAGTCCTTCCAGGCTATTAAACGTGTCTGAAAGTATCGAAAACGACACCAAATACGATTATTATAGATTTCACGACGACTGACGCCAATGACGACCAAGTATTGTCATCAACGATGAGTTATAGAGCTTTTAACGTGGTTTCAGTCAATTCTATGTGTCAAAAATGATCAAAAACGATATCACATCATGGTTTTTTATCGATTTGACGACGATCGACGTTAATGACGACATGTTCCTTTCGTTAGATCACCGCCAAAATTTATACAGAAAATTTAGGGTGTCTCGCGAGTCTAATCTAAACATTTCAAATCAAGAAATTCAAAATTGCGGCCTGTAGCGTGATACAGACAAACATACAAACGAACAAGTGCCTGAGTCGTTTCAGGAACCTAGCTACGTTCAGTAAAAATAAAAAAGAAATGGGTTTACAAGAATGTTTTTCTCTAGTTGTGTATTCAAAATAAAATTATTATAAATGTTAGATAATCTTATGATCGCATTGTGTATCATTTTTACGTAACGTTTCGATCATTTCTATAAAACATTTCAGGCTTCCTATTATAACAGTGATGGGTAAATTAAGTGCCTGTTGAAAAGTTCACTAACCGGTGGGTATTAAACAGTAAACTCTTGTCCTAATTCCTGAGAATTCAATTTTTTGAATTCAGAATTCTGATATTTTAGAAATTTGGAATTGTAGAAAACTTGAAAATTCAACAACTTAGAAATTTGAAAATATAGAACTTTGAAAGTTAGGCAATTTGGAAACGTGGAAAGCTGGAAATGTAAAGTGGAATCTAAAATATTTACCCATATAAACTGAAAACTGCATACCTATCAGTGCGCACAAGTTTATATACACAGTATGTCGGAAAAGTAACGGAACTTTTTAAATTTAAGGAACATTATTAGCGACATCTATAAAAACAATATGCTATTTGAAAACAGTATTCCTCCCCTACAAAACGAACCAATCGTTATTGAAATCGAGCAACGAATTGCAAACTTATAGCGTTTAAGGTGACAGAACCTTTTGTCACCGTGTCACAAAATCACGATGGAGCAGAGAGCGAATATTAAATTCTGCTCGGTGAAGCTCGGTAAAACTTTTATAGAAACATTTGAATTAATGAAAAATGTTTATGGCGATGATTTTTTATCCCGTACACGCGTGTTCGAGTGGTATAAGCGATTCCAGGACGGTCGTGATACATTGGAAGACGACCCAAAGCCAGATTTTGGGTTTTTCTAAATTCTAAACGATTCTAAAGGTATTATACTTCGGGAATTCGTTCCACAGGGACAAAATGTTAATGGCGAATATTATCTGGGTGTTATGGAACGTTTGTGGAAAATAATTGTTCGTGTGAGAACCGAATATCGAGCGCCGGGAAGTTGGTTTCTATTGCATGATAATGTATCAAGTCACAGAACTGTCGCTGTTCGTGAATTTTTGGCGAAAAAACAAGTCATAAAAAAATAGACATAAAAAAATCTATGTTAACATTACTTGAGCGTGTCCAATGGTGTATTGATGCGGAAGGGATTTAACTTGAATAAAAAAAATTAATTTTGGCAAAATAACTAATACTTTTCTTTTTATTTAAGAAGTTCTGTTATTTTTCCGACATACTGTGTACGTGACTTATACATTCCTTTACTCCGACTGACGTACGCAGTTACCCTTCACTGTGCTCAAGTATAATGGGACAATTTTTCGAAAATTGTTCCCTCCGGAAACATGTACATAAAGTTTATATCAAACGAACGGTAGCTTACCTGAACCAGGCCGTGGAAAATATCGTCCAGAATACCGGGCTCCTGAGTTAAGGATCTCGTGGTAAGCCTCTTACGACGTCTTTTATGCATCGTCAGGAATCGACCGGTGGGCCTTGGTCTCGAATGACCGATATCCAAACTTTCCAGCAGAATTCGGTCCACCTCTGATAAACGCCTGAATGGCGTTTCCGTCGTTGTTTCATTGCGAATTTCTGTTAACGTCGTTGTCACATCTGGCGTCGGCAGTGCGGCGGTCTCTGTAAAACAGACGAAAGAAAAATTATTCTAATTAACATGGAAAATGAATTATCGCTGCTTCAAAATTATGGCGAGTGTACGTTTGTGTGCAAATCGTTGAGTATGATTTATACAATAAGCACAAAATAGGGTAAAGCACTAAATTATTAGTATTTTCAGCAAATTTGTACTTCACAATGTTTTGTTATGAAATATATATTCTAATTTTTGTAAAATTATATGTAAATATTTATAGAAAACTTAAAAAAATTATATTTATGTAAAATTTATAGATTTTCATCGCTGGATATTTATTTTTTTCTATGGCCATTCTGAAATTTTCCATGAGACAGATTTATATAAAAAATATGTAGATTCTTAATTATTGACACTTTATAGTAGTCACATGCTGTTATACGTAATTATTGTCATTCTGTCATAAATAAGAGACGAAAAGACTAATAGAAATAAAAGAACTAATAGTCGCATTAGTACCAGCTATTTTATTCCCTAATTCTGTAAACACAGAAAAAATAAAGAAGGATATTAACAGTTCTATAATCAACCTCCGTAAGTTTCCTGAAAAGTGATCTGAATATTTATTTTCTTATTAGTATAACGTCCTGCAAGAACAATCCCGGTATAAAAATTGTAGGTTATATATTTTAATATCAATCGAGCGAATTTGCTGCAAATTATGAATAATTATTCAACTTTTTTGTTCTTGTTCGTCTACTGACCGTCTACTTTTCTGATACGATTGTATTTTCTTTTACAAAATTTCGCTTCATTGATCTTTAAATTAATTAATTTGTGAAATATTCTCAATTCAACTGCATATTATAGCTTAAGCAATAGCATTCGCATTGTTTTATACTTAAATAAATTATGTATCTAGACAACAATTGGGGAAGCAGACTCCTAACTTATTCCAATACACGAAATCGTATTTCGTTTATATTTTTCAGATAATACAAGAAAAGTTAAAAAACTTGTGCTCCGAAACGAGGTTTACGCAACGAAACTAACGTCATTGCGTATTACGGATTGTAATGTCAGAATTCCTTCGATTGATAATAAAATATATAACCTACATCGCGTTTGATCTTCCGAGGCGTTACACTAATCACTAGATTGATTGAAGTTGATTTTTCTTTCAACATAATAGACATTATTCGAATAGGTTGAAACTAGACAGAAAACTACGTTAGTTTTGTTTTGGAAAACTAAGGAATTGGGAAAGTTCGAACGCCGGAAGGGGGAGACCCCCGCGTTGCAACGAGGATGAGCCCTCGATTGATAAAAATCAGACTGTATTATCTGATGTTCAATTTCGAGCACGTTCAGCGTCGCTTTGTTCAACGGCACGTGAGGGAAAGGAGTGTTATCTTAACACTCGCTCTTATTTTTTACGTGCGAAAAAAGAATGGCTGCTACCACCCTACTCCATAGAGCAGACATGACGAAGTGCCTCTTCGCCAGCAGCTATACGGTTCCCACTATATGTATCCGTCTCCCTACCATCAGTCATCTTATATCCCTTTAAATCAACTTGTGAGTCCGTGTATATTGTGTGGTATGTAATACGGAGATGCATTTTTTGTCGAGGAAAGGACGGTAAAGTTAAGTACTATATACTAGGTTCACCGTAGACTTGTTTTAAATGAGAACACATATGTAAACTTGATCATTTTTCAATCCTAAAATTTTTATACTACTAAATTTGTTAAGTTTTAAGTTTTTAGGTCTTTAAATTTCCAAATCCACAAATTTGCAGATTCTTACATTTTTACTTCTTATCATTTTTGTCCTCAAGTTTTCAGGTCTCCAATTTTTTACGTCTCGTAAGAAGTCTCGTATGTAGAAATTTTTAAATTCCTACATCCACAAATTCGTATGTACACAAGTGCTTAGACCTTAGACTCCTAAATCCTTCAATTTCTACGTTCACAAATCTCTAGATTTCCATATTCTTGGGTTTCCAAAATCCCTAGATTCCCAAATTTCTACGTCCATAAATCCTTAGACCATAAAATTTCTACGTACATAAATCCCTGGATTCCCAAATCCGTACGTCCATAAATCTTTAGATTCCCAAATTTCGTCGTCCATAAATTCCTAGATCCCCAAATTCCATGTGAAAATCTATGAATTCCTAAATTTTCAAACGTCTGGATTTCCAAATTTCTAAATCGTTAAATCTTTTTTATAACCGATGGCTTACTGTCTCTAATGTAAATCAGAAGATCGTCGGCAAAAGCGATGGCAAATTTCTTTCCGTCCCAGTTCAGATCAAACATGTGTAACAAATCACATAAAAATATGCTAAACAGGATGGGGGAATTTACCGTTCCTTGCTGCAAACCATTTTTTATTTTGAAAGCTTTGATTGAAGAGTTTTCACCCTGAACTACTACAAATTGTTTGTTGTGTAGCATCTCCCAAAGCATTTTTACTAGGTTCTTCGGAAAATTTTGCTTCATTAATTTAAAGAAAAGACCATCCAGCCATACAGTGTCAAAGGCTTTTTCTAAATCAATAAATATTGCACCTACACATTCACCAGCATTTCTCGCCCAACAAATATCAGATGTAAATTTAGAAATTGCATGAACAGTTGAGTGTTTCTGTCTAAACCCATATTGCGTTTCTGGTATGATGTTATTATCTTTACAAAATGAATTTATGGCGTCATTTATGGTAGTTTCAAAGACTTTACTTATATTAGGCAAAAAACTTATGGCCTTGTAACTGGAGGGATTGTAACTATCTTTTCCTCTTTTTTTTATTGCTACTAATTTGGCGATTTTCCATTTGGTAGGGAAGTAATGGTGGTTCAAGCAATTATTAAATAGAACTGTATAATAATTTATATACTGAAAGGATATTTTTTTTTAGCACTATGTTCGGTACTCCATCAAAACTCGCAGACTTTTTATTATTTAAATTTTTGAATCTTGTGCACAGTTTAGTCGATGATGTGAAATAGTTTTCCGGGATGTCATTAGAACTTGGATTTGTGGCTAAATTTGTATCAGAAAAAATAGTAACTGTATTATTATTTGCTTTATCTGCAGAGAATTCTTGTTCAAATTGATCTATTTTTTGTTTAATTACGTTACAAAGTTGCATTTTCCCCATGTGGTCATTTTGTGTATGTACAACGTGAATATACAACGATTTTGGGGGCGCTCCTGGGGGCGTTATCGTGTTGGAAAGCAACATCACATTCTCGCACCAGCATATTATCAACAACATCCAATAAATTTTGTTCTAAAATCTGTCCGAATAACTATAGCAGTTACTCCAGCCTGCTTAGCATTTGGCCTATCGCTTCTTGTAATAAAATAATCCTTAAAACTAATACGGTGTGACGGATTCAACTTTGTTTCACACAGTAGCACAATATCAGGTGAGTGGTTATTTCTTTTTATTAATCAACTAGTGAGGCCCTTCTCTCATTTGTTATTATCGAATCACATTGTGAGTAGCGTTACAGGTAACACCCTGTATTAATAATAACTTAATAATCAATGTCTAAAGTGTCTATGCATCACGTGCGTCACTTAATACTGCTTTCTTTTGTCACTTCTAACTATGCACTTCAATTTATGCACTTTTCACTTCCGACTAGATTCTTAGGGGTATGTCCGACGCCTACGACGGTCGAAGGACGAATGGGATACTGACCACTATACTACCGAGGATTTTACACTGTGGGAGAATTTAGGTTTTGGTATTTAGGTTATAACCACCAGTACTGTAGGAGGCGAAAAATAACCATCTCATAGAGATTACGAAAAACATCGCAAAGTCGGAAAGAGAGAAAGCCGACAAAAACGCCGCGCGGTAACGGCCGACCGGTCAAAGCCGTTATCCGCTTTTACGTGGAGCGCGTCAACTTGGAGTGAATGTGTGCATGTGTGAGAGGACAATTGTTGTCGAAACGACGTGCGGAGCGAGTGTGTCATGAAACGGTCGCGGTACTAACGAATATCGGAAACTCGCGAAACATTTTGAAATTTAGATCCAGAATGTTCGGGCACCGCGTACGTAAAAGGACGCGACCGCGGCGCGGCGAGTAGAGTGAGCGATTAGAGAGCGACTTGAGAGTTTACCGAGTTTTAGCGAGTTGAGAGTTTAGCGAGTCGCAATTACGATTTCGATTTACGGCTTTTGATTAACGGACTACGATTTACGGACTGCAAATTGATTATTTTTCATGTATATTTTGTATCTTTTGTCGTGTACGTTGCGTCTTTTGTTCTGTTTTTCTTGTGCGATCTAAATAAAGGGGTTAGTTATTAAAATTCTAAACCCTACAGTACTTTTTAGTATTCTGTCTATGAACAGTCTGTGAGAGCGCCTCTCCTTTCATTAGTAATTATGGAATTAACGTTGATTAGGATTATGTTGAGTTCGCGGAGAAGTAATTCATTGATGGTGTTTCTTTGTGTTATGGATTGCATTGTTTAGATATCGATTTCTAGTGGATTTACTATGATTGATGTTTGCGGCAATATTTTCTATGAAGTCTGAAATCTGCGAGGTAATTGTAACTGATTCGAAGTATGCGCCTAATAAAAATTTCAGTAGCGTCAGTGTTTGATATTTTTAGCGTATCTACAGTGGAGGACAAAAGTATTCATACACTTAATTATTGCTACAATTATTTTAGCAGGAATTTTATAAATTAATATTTTGTATGATAACCCTTCCGGCGAATCACTTCACGTAACCTATCGGACATTGACAGCACCAAACTTTTAACGAAGTCAGGTTCTATATTACACCATTCTCTTTTTAATATTTCTTTCAAGTGTTCTTTCGACATTATATCATGTTTTCGCACATTTTTTTCTAGTTTCGTCCATATATGTTCGATAAGATTTAAGCGAGGCGATTGTGGAGGAGTTTCTAACCTGTGGGGAGTATGGTATAACAACCACTAACGCACTATGTATATAGGCTGTATGTTTCCGGTCACAGTCCTGCTGAAAATAAAATGTTTTCCCAATGCCTAATTTATCTGCACTATTTTGTAAATTTTCTTTTAAAATATTTAAATATAAATGTTTGTCCATTATTTTATCTATTATTACTAAATTGTCGACTCCAGACGCAGCAATACATCCCCACACCATTACACTTCTACCTCCGTGTTTCGTCGTCAGTTGCATATTTTTGAAATCCAATTCAGTATTAGCTTTCCGCCATACTTTTGACATACATTTGACAAATTTTGACTCATTGGAAAATACTACATTTTTCCAGAAGTCGTCGCTAGCATTTATGTATTGTTCTGCAAATTCTAATCTCTTTTTTTGTTTATTTTGCTTATGAGTGGTTTCTTCCTCGCAACTCTACTGTTATATCCGGCCGGATGCAGCACTCTTCGTGCTGTTTTAGGGTGAACTTCCTTCAGCATATATTCTTTAAGGTGTGATGCAATTTCAGATGCACTGGTATTTGGTTTTTCTTTAATAGCTCGGACGATTTTACGCTCTTCTCTCGTAGTTAATTTTCGGGGTCTACCGGTTCTTTCTTTATTCCGCAATATTCCTTCTTTTTTATACTTGTTTACAATACTTTGTACAGTCGATCGACTTCTTTTTAGTATTTCTGATGTATTTCTATATGATTTACCTTCTTCCTGTAACCGTATAACAATTTTTCTTTCTTCCAATGTTGTTTCGTTGCATTTTTTCCCCATATTGCAAATATTAGTGTTAAAGTGTACTCGCCACGATTACTACTGACTAACCTAACATAACATCTACTAATGTAATGGTTACATTGATCAGAATGGCCTGATGCCACCGCAAATGTTGTATTTACCAACATAAATGATAATGTACGAATACTTTTGTCCCGGCGATTTCTTACCGTCTCGTGAATTTCAAGTCATTTCAAGTTACTACATGATGTTATTGCCTTCAGTTTTGGGTCATTTGTTGCTGTAAGTGTAATGTTTAATACACAGCTACATATGATTAAATATACTTAATAATGTAGAAAATATTGTTCTTTTTATTTCTATATTTCAAGTGTACGAATACTTTTGTCCCACACTATATGTCGTTTGTTGCATTGTTCCGAAAGACGCTTCTAATTGCAGGGGACATTTCCTTCTGTTTTTGTAGCGAGATATTTGAAATTTTGGTTTTCCAGTGATCACTTATGGAATCGTAGAAGGTTTTCCTGATTTCGTATTTGATGTGCTTTAAAATCCCTTTCAGAATTTTGTGTTGTATGTTGTTAGTGAAGGCATATTTTGGTATGTTCGACAGCTGTGTGTGTGTGTGTTTTGTTTTTTAATTTTACAATTTATGGAATGATGTATCTGTCAGTTGAGTTTAAGTTATTGTTTACAGTTGGTATGAATTGATCAATTGCAGTAATAATATTTACGTTGACGCAATCTATTAGTCGTCAATCTAATTTGTCGATAGATTTCTGTCATTTGGTATAACTATGTTGTCGTTGTTTGTTAAGTATGCTCTGAATTTATTCCAGTCTTCTTCATGAAAGTTATATTTAATATTGGATGCTGTTTTCTCTATTAGTGTATTATCAAAGTTATGTAGTGAAATGAGCACTAACATGACTTTGTAGTCGCTGTCATATTCAAAGGAATCAAGTCGATGTGGGCAGGTATACTGTGGAAATGAGGTCTTTGTCCGCTAAGCAAATGTCTATACACGCTCCGCTTTTAGGAGAATGGGCAACTATGGTGTTGTACAGGAATAGTCTATATTGAATTTCGTTTTGCTGTACCCAGTAAAAGAGTGTTGAAAGTAATTATTACTTTTGTATAATTCTAATTTTTTATAATACAATTTTTGCTTTGCCATAAAATCTTTTTTGCAACTGCTTGTTGCGTATGCTGATATTAAAAATAAATTATTATTATTATTTTGAATTTTTACGTGAGCGATACTGACATCAAAGATTGTTGTTCCGATACAGCCTGACTAGACGGATCTGAATTTAATATTATTTTTTGTTAGAATACCGTTACCCCAGCCTGTCTAGCGTACGGCCTATCATTTCTTATAAAACTATAGTTTCTAAAATTAATACGGAGTTTTTCGTTTAACTTAGTTTCGCAAAGGACTACATCTAACGTAGTATTTTTGTGTACATTCTATAAGTGACGCTCTTCTTTCGTCGGTTATTAATGAGTTGGAGTATTTAATTGCGTCAAGACCATTGTTTATGAAATTATTTGACTGTATTTTGTTATTGATCGGGAAGATCATTTAGAATTTGATATCCTGTGCATCTTTTATTAAATTGATTTTGTTAGCTTTTGTTGACTCTACTCGTTCGATTATTTGGGATAATTGTGCTTTGCCTGATGATTCGATTACTTGTTTCACTTGGACTAGGAATAAGCTATGCAAGTGGTTTGATGAGGAGGAGGTTGTGGTAGGTGTGGTTGTCTCGGCTATTCTGGCTAGTTTTGAGTTATCTACTCTTTTTAGATTATCGCCGGCCATTATAGCGTTAAATGAAATTTCTTTTCTTATTTTCTTTCTTTGCCTTTTCTTCCTGTACGGCTAATTTGTTTTTTTGAATTTTTCTCCGTCCTCTGTTCGAGGAGTGACCAAATCCTTTACAATTAACGCAATAAGGACTTCACTTGTTATCTTTGGGTAGGTTAGAACGGGGATAGTTATCTGGATTATAAGGAACATTGTACTTGACACAACAGTATTCTAAATTACAGTTACTGGCCGTATACTCGTTCATTTTTTTTACGGAAATAATATTTAAATCGACTATATTTTGGTTGCTCAATTCTTGTAAAACTAAATCAGTCTCGAAGTCACCTTCTAAATCTTTTAACAGTACTGTTATATTTTTTTTCTGTTCTTGGTGTCTACGTAAATAATTTTATACCATTTATTTTGAATGTTTCGCATGCTATTTTGTGATTTGTCGTGGTGTGAATTTGGAGTATGCGTTTGTTACTGTTTAATCTTTTAACATAAAAATCTAAATAATCATTTTGAAGTTTATCTGTGTTTTTGTGTAAAATGATTGGTGTTATTAGTTATGACAGTGATGTTGGACAAATTTTCGGTCTATTTTTGAAACACCTGTGAGGTCTTTGCTGTTTGAATTATTTTTAGAAATCGTGTAGGATGAGGGATGTTTGGGCTTTGGTTCCTCTTGAGTGGGTCTGCTGGGTCCTGGTTTTCGCTTGTCGTCCGCTTGGTTTATTGCATCGGTGACACGTTTTCTTCTTTCTGTCGACGTGACTTCCTCGCAATATTGGTCTTTTTCTAAGCCCGTTGGGTCAACGTTAGAAGCACCCATTGGTTCTATTGTGCGAGTGTCGGTGTGGTCCTGCTACGGCGTTCCACTAGGGGTTGTAGAGCGTATAAAACTCTTGTGGCTTCTTTCCGCTTTTATTTTTGTCATTAATTTTTCCACCAACAAACTTAATTCGTCATTTTGCATGACTCTTCATATGACAGGGTAAATTTCTTTTTACTAATGTCTGCCTTTTGTAATGATGAGCTTGAGCGTTTGCTGGCCACTTTATCTATTTCTTCTGATGGTTCTTCAGGAGATGTTGTTGTATTACATTGTTTACCTTTCCTGTCTTTGGAGAGTAAGTTTGGTATTGGGTTCAGCCTTTTTGTTTGCTTTTTTGTGTTTTTCATTTGTTTCATGAGTCGTGATATTTTAGCGCCATTTATATCTACAACTGTTATTCGTTTTGTAATTCTCGCGTTTCCGCTTGAGTACTTTCGGGATTATGCTGAATGTACTCTATGGGTAGCGTATAATGGGCTTTGTAGGTGTCCACGGGTGGGGGCCCGCTTGACGGTATGATTTTTGCTGTTCTTCTTCTTTTTTATTTACGATAATTATTTCTAATTCACTGATTGTTTTGTCACTAACTAAATAACTACAGGTAACCCTCCTATAACACGGTAGATAGGTTCCTAGAAAATGCCGTGTTGTGTGAAACCGTGTTGTATGAGACCCAGAGCCAGTACAAAAAGAGGGGTTACGTTCCGAAAACTTATTAAAAACAAATATTTTTTTAATTCTACATACATTTGTATTAATTTCTCTTTTCAAAAGACGATCCAAGATTTGTATCTTTACTTCTAAAGAAATAAATTTCCTCTTAAACGTTGTTTTTTTATCTTTATCGGACATGGCTTGGGACTGAAACTTAATGTCTTGAAGACGAAAAAATTATTTTTTAACACACCGTGGCTCGACGCAGACTGCCGATCAGCAGCGTGAGACACTTTCGTCTTCAGGCCACGGAGATGAAAAGAAATACTTTCCGCAACACTGTATCTTTAAGACGGCAAGACTCGCCGTGACTGTAGAAATACAGTGTTTTACAAAGGTTTTTGCAATTTTCTTATCGTGTCAGAGCGAAACCGTGTTATAGCATGCCGTGTTGCAGGAGGGTTCCCGCAATTTATGAATCGTGTTATAAGATGCCGTGTTGTAGGAGGGTTACCTGTAATTGTTTATTTACTGCACTAGTGCTATTGTCTTGCACACAAATTGGTGTGCAAGCACGATAAATTTCGCACGGATAAGGTCACTGAACGTTGTCGTGGCTAGGTAAGGAAATCGCGCGCTCTCGCATAAGTTCGTCCAAACCTTACGAAGGTCGAAGAACGAATGAGTAACGGAATACTAATTGCTATACTGTCGAAAACCAGTAATTTGTACTTTTTTCGTTTACTTATTTCTACTGTATAAATGCAATATTATCCTCATAGGTATGGCTTTTTAATACAGAAATTACATCACATTTCCACTTTTGTAAATCGAGTAATATGTTAATAAAAATATTATGAAATATATGTTTTGAATTCGTCTCAATTTCTTCTAAAGTTATGAATAAAAAAAAATGTATGTTCCTATTTAAAAAACCCAAGGTGACCTTTGCCAAGAAAACAAACTGTTTTCGAAATTTGCTTTGCTGACATTTATTGTGCATTTCATATCCTACAAATATTGTTCTAAACTTTTTTTGTAAGGTGGCTGCAAGTGGGAGAAAAATCGTGAGTAGTGTTACAGGTAACACCCTGTATAGTGTGTCTCACGAACTGTGTCAACTTAAAAATCTTGGTTATTTCAAGCAATACGAAAAAATGTTACTTACAAAAGTTATAGAGCTTAAGAAACTGCATAATGCGATACAAATGATGTACTCGTAAGTGGAGGCGTAGAGAAGCTATAGCAGTCACTTTTATTTTCTGAAATGAAATACCTAATTTTTTATGCTCGAATATCAAAAATATCTGTCTTATTTGTTATTAAACAAAAAATCTCAGAATAAAATTACATTATTTCAAGGAATACATGTATCGGTGAAAACGACTCCTTCTCAGGTTTACTTTTTCTTATTAGATTTTAAAGGTATTTATTTGTTTTTTTTTGTAATGTGATTATATATATTTTCTTACGTAGGTCGAGTTTTTGGAACATTCTACATAAAAAATTATTAGGCTACAAGGTAAAAAAATCAATTCATAAGATAGCTTGAATTGAAAAATGGGAGATTACATGAAAATATATAAAATATCTCAGGAATTGTTGAGTTTTTTAATATTGCACTCTAATAATTTTCCGCGCAGAATGTTCTGAAAAATCGGTATAAACACAGAAAAAATTTGTGTAAACAGAAAATATGTAGAACCATTATCTGAAAACAGTGCATTTGCATTTTTTTAATGGAGCTGCATATTGTTTTTCATGTAGATGTTAAAAACTGACTGTCACCATTATTCTGAATTTCTATCTTGACTATGAAATTGGCTATCAAATAAGATAGAAAAATGGTGAAATAAAATTAAAAGGATTTCAATATAAGGGGTATTCGATCTCGGACATTCTCATGATAGACAATGACACTTCCACTGCACTATCGGCTACCGTGAAAGCAATTTAATGCTTAAATGTAAATTGTTCGTGATATTTTATTATCGATTGTCTTGAATATCGGCAGGTATTGGCATCCAACCATTTGAATTTCTGTAAAAATCCACTCAAACCTCTATTCTGCAAATGCGTATAAAAATCCCAGAGTTTCATCTTGCATCTTTTTCGAATTAAATCAGTTTCTAGATAAATATGGGTGTAAAAACGCGACGAATCTCACAATTTCTAATAACGACGCTATTTGGGTGCCGGCGATCCGGAAATCTTTCTTGATACACTCGGGCAGCTTGCCTATAATTTCACTGACATTTTCCCAAAACCAAAATCATGTCAACAATTTCAGTAGGCATACAATCAGCCATCGTAAAATAAATCGCTATCAAAATGAAGAACGTTTGTAGTATCTACGTACTCACCACTTCGAAGCAACTAGAACAACTAGAACTTATAACATGAATATCAATAGTATGAGTACTCGAGGTGGTAGTGTTAGCTGGAGAATATCGTTGTGATATTCTGTGTTTGTAAACATTAATGTCAACAGCTTTCAAACGCGTCTTGTTGAATTTAGATGATAAGAAACATTTTCTAGACGTGCAGTGTAGAAGAAAACTTCAAGTCATTGAAATGAACTTGAATGACATTTCAAGGTCAACATAATGTAGATCAATGGATTCGTCTTGAGGTAAGCTATGTGTCTAGCGTAAAAAAAACAACGTTTCCATTTAAAAAAACAAAGGTCACCTTCAAATCTCGGAGGCGCCTCCACCGAGAAAAAAAAACAGTGTACACCATTGAATGTCCTCCTTCAGACAGAGCATGTTTTGTTTAAACATTTTTTTCGAATAATGAATATTTTACGAGATAATTGCGTGGAAAGATTATAATGAGACACCCTGTATAGCTTCATTGTATAACTTCCTGTCTGATTAAATATCGACTTAGGACAACATACGGTATTGGCATGTAATATTGGCTACATGCTCAGTCGGTAGTTATTTGAAACGAGCTTGCCAGATGTTGGTGTTAGCCTTAGTGAATTTATTATATTGTTAATATTTATTGTATTAAAATAAATACGTTTTGTTAATAATAACTGTATACATTTATGTTAATAATAACTATACTTAAACCTAAAATTTTATAATATATTTGTAATCATTTTTCTTACATTATATGAGCTGTTTATTTTGAAAGTCTATTTAAAAAGAAATAAAATTAGCTATTATAATATTTATATTTCTACAGTATTTTCTCGTTTTGAAATAAATTCTAATTAATATATTCAAAATTACTAAGATTTTGCAAAAAGAAAATTAGCTGATTCATAGAATGATACGTTTTATTTTGAAAGTAGCTGAAATCTTATTTTATGAGTTTCAAATAGATATGGTGTATATTATTGTATGAAATAAGAGCTTTATGTTTTATTTTCATAGTATTATTGTTTTTGGACAATAATTCCATTAAATGTATAATTTTAATATAATATATTAATACAAACAAGCAAGTAAAAAAGATTATCAGTGTAATAAAAATTAAATGAAACAAACCCATTACAATTGGTTGACTGAATTTAATATAAATAAAATATTTTCATTCCATAAAGTGTTACATCTAATTTTTGTCTTAAATAATGAAAATAATTAAGTTGTTGCGTACTTAACATTTGGGAGAGTAATAATTAATAATTAGAACATACCATGAAAATTACTAGATCCTATAAACATTTTCAGATTTTAATTAATTTAAAACTCTCCCCTTCTCAAATGTAGATTCTTATTATTTTATTTGAAATTAGAAATTTTACACTTTTGGATTAACTTATTTAATTATGACTTTACATTGTCTAAATATAAAAGAAATTGCAATTTTCTGAACAGCTTCCTTAATCGTTTGACCACTGGGACATTTACCTTGTCTTATTGTATTTCGAAGATTAATTGTACTCCCCCGCTCTCTTTCAAGGAAGTCTTAAACCCGATTCCGCAATCAATTACTGTGAATTAAGCTGTTTCCATTTCGAATGATCAAAATCTGGACTTATTGATCGTCTTCAATTTCTGGAGGTATATAGAATTTAGAAGGTTAATTTACTTTGTTTATTATTACCTGTCTTTTATTCTTGTGAATATAGTATTGACGATCTCAACAAAAGTTAAATGCAAACTCTTATATTTGATTTTGAAAAATAAGTAGGTAGAAAGAAAGTACCATTTGCAAACTCCTGTTGATATCGTACAAGAACTAACGAATACGAAAAAAGTTGAAATTTGTTTTTAAACTTTTTCAATTTCAATTGATTTCTTGTGAATTTATAGTAAATCTTTAGATTGTAGAAATATTTTAAAGATTTGTTCACGTTATTGATTTTCACTGTATATTAATGTAAAATTAGGAAACATTCATTTTGAATTATTAAAAATATGTGTACTACACACATTTACAACGAAAGACTATTCAGTAACATTAGCATAACTTTTCTTCGATATTAACAAATTTCTTTAAACATAAAATTACTAACACAACGTGAAAGAAAAAATTCATACACAATTTTTAAAGCCGTTTAAAAATTTCATTCATTTTAGTCAAGTTTAAATTTTAATTTTAATTAATCTTTAATTAGTTATTTAGGACAAGTACAAATTTTTTTCTTGGTCTCTAAAAAATGTTTATTTAAAACAAAAATATTTGAAAATTTCTTGCAAGCCTTCGTTGCATTTTGTTGCAAGTATGATAATATAATAAACTATGAAATTTTTTGCTTTTTTAAACATTAATAAATAGAAAGTTTTAAAATTAACAAAATTGTTCAAGGCAATGTTTATTTTTTATAATTACAACTTTTGTTGTATCTTCTCAAAGTGTTTTAAACTTGTAACATTATATCATATTTTGTTAAATATATATTTCCGACAGAAAATTTCAATAAATATTTTCTGTGTTTATATTTCAGTTTCAATAATTATTTCAGTAAATGTTATCAACAGAAATTTTCAATCGAAAATATTTACTTGCTTTTATTTTCTTATTATAACTCATAAAAGTTCAAAAATGTATCTGTTGTTCATAATTTTTCTTCAGTGTTAACAAATTTTTATAAACATAAAATTATCAACACAGAAAGAGAAAGTTCATGCAATATTTTTGCATTGTTTTACAAACTTTACATTGTCTAAATATAAACAAAATTACAATTATCTTAACTGCTTCTTTAATTGTTTGACCTCTGTGACATTTATCTTTCTATCATTCGGCGTAAATATTAGTATTAGAAATGAAGAAAGCAGAAAATGTTCCACAGAATACAATTTCCTGTTGTATTCTTGTGTACCTAATAGCTTTTTTCGCGGTGTATAGAATCGAAGCCAAAATCGATTATCCGTACACAAAACGAAAATAACTCTGAATGTTCGACGATTTTCACGCGGTGTCGGTATTTATAGCCATCGTCAATTACGATCGGTAGTAAACAACAACGGTAATAACAACAGATCGTCCTGGTTGGCAGTGAAGCGAGCATGCCATCGGCATTCAAGATTCACGACCTGCTTGTAGAACCGTTCGTAGGAGCATCTAATTGCGGACTTTAAGGCCAACGAAGTAGAGACACTCGAAGGATCATTGATAAATTATAAACACGGCAAATTGCATGCCATGAATTGCGACTGAAGATTAATGCGACGAACGTGGAGGCTCGTTCCTCCCTTGAGATTGAATGCAAATGAAAATGGAAGGCGTACAATGAATATGCACGAATATAATAATTTATCGAGGACTCGCAAAAGTGTTATCTGAAATTATCGACGATGCTCGTGTTGGATGCTCGTTTACGTAAATTACTGGGCAATGAAGTAATTAATCGGTCACGTTTCTCAACGGAAAACCCGTCGAGTTTATTGTTAACGGTAGATTTATCTACGTTTGATGGCTATTTATTTTTAAATTAAAACTATGGTTGAAAACTAAATTAATATGGGATGTTATTAATAACCAGCAGTACAATGTGTTCTGATTTCGAAAAGAGTTAAGGTACATTTCGATAAAAGTTTATTAACACTATTTCTAGCACGATTTTGTGTATTGTGTACTTCTACCACATTACTTAAATATACTGTGATCAAAAAGTAAGGTGCATTTGCTTATAAAATGAAAAATCTTTATTTCTTCCTCTAAATCTCATCACTTTCAAAGTATTCCCCGACACAATGCACTTACGTCAACGTTTTTTCCAATCGTCGAAACAGTCAAACAAGTCCTTTTCCGGGATGGCCTTCAATGCTTTCTTCGATTTGGCTTTTGTCTCATCAGACGATTCGAAACAGTGTCCCAGACACGATCTTTTGAGCTTGTTAAACAACCAGAAGTCGCACGGCGCTAAATCAGGCGAATACGGTGGTTGTGGAACGATATGGCTCGATTTTTTGGTGATATGTTCTCGAAGAACCAATGCAGTGTGGGGCGGCGCAGTATCGTCTCACGCGGAATTGACGAGTCTGAGGCACAAAATATCTTTTAAAATGGTTTCGGTTGATCCAAATGAGATGTCTGCAGCATCAACAAGATCTCTAATTGTCAGTCAACGATTTCCAAGCACCAAATCTTTGACTTCCTTCACGTGGCATTCATCGGTACATGTTGATGGTGCGTCCGGAGCGCTATTTGTCTTGAACTCCGACTCCACCTTTTTTGAAATGTTTGTACCACTTGTAAATATTTTCTTGCGATATAGCCTTGTCACCAAAGGCCTTCTGCAACATCCACAACGTTTCCGCGGCAGAATATTCATTCCGTAAACGAAATTTAATGCAAATTCGTTGCTCAACAAAATCAGACATAGTAAAAATCGAAAAACTCACTTTTCTATGTTTACAAAAATACATGTAGCTTTGCAGCAAATGAATATATTGACATAAAACTATGCATAGATATTAAAGACAGTACTACTAATCCACAAAAAGAATAATTTCATGCTTTTATAATACCCGTGAAGTTTAAATGAAAAATACACGTTATTTTTTTATCACAGTAGTAGATACCTACTATCTTGTCTCTCCTAACCAAAAACACATAAGATAGATAAAGGTCGCCGATTTTCTGCAAGTCATCGCATGATGTCATTAAACTCATACCTAGGTTTTTTTGTCATTAGATTCGACCCGAAGAAGTCCATCTAGTGAATCTAGTGTGAACTAGCGTGAACTGCAGTGAACTATTCAAACATATTTTTTTTGTTATGTCTGAAATCATTTCGTTTTGAAAAATGATGTGTGCTCACTATGTTTTCTATTTGAATTATATAAATTAGGAGAGAGTTGTACACCACCTCCCTTTCAGTTGACTTTTCTGATCGTCAGGATTCATCGGCATCATCTAATTTACATGCTCATGCTAATATATCATGTCAATCTTCTGCAGTAAGCGTATTTTTACAACTTATGAAGACTGTTAAAAATGTCAGTTCTGCAATTAGTATCTGAGAAACAAGGATCACAAAGAGAAAACATGAATGGAATAATTTGAAATTCAATAACAGTATCTTTAATAGATATTCAGAAAAAAGAAACGTATTAATGACAAAATATTAACACCAGACGAGACAAGAAAATATTAAAGAAATATGAAAAAATGAAAAAAGATGGAAGGTTAAAACAAGAAATAAACAAAAAAATAGCTTAATAATAATGAAAGTAAACTTTGATGAAAAAGTTATTGAATGTGTCATTTTTAAAAACATTTAACGACGATTAGGTGAAATGTATCAATTATAAAAATTGGGCATACATAAAATGTTTTAATACAAATTTTACGTTATTTAAATAAACTAACATTATCAAATATTGAAATTTGAAATCTGATAGTAGTTGACCAGAAATGTTCAATAATTTTTCGTGCGCTGTAAATTGAAATAATTTGATCTTTATGAGCCATTAATGTTTCTTCTAAAAATTAATAGAAACGATGTATTCATTATATAAAATACCATTTATATTACAAATTACTTTGTTCGTAAAGTGCTAAAATCTTAGCTGAACGCTCTTAAGATGTAACTGTTTGAAGAAACAAATAGTAAAAATACTGGGGTTTCAAAAAAGGTATTTATTCAGATTTTCAGGATATTACTAAAATCGAAGCTAAATTGACTGGGGTCGTTCTATACCTCAATGTGACCTTTAAGAGTTAAACATCCTGCGATTCGTTGTGTTGTGTAATCGACGTACCTTTGACCTAAGTGCACCGTGCTGGAGATATTAGTTTGTACGAGTGAATGAAACATTTTTTTGTAACATTCCAACTTTTTGTTTTCCCTTTTTGAAGTGTGTGTCAACTGGATTGAAATAGTAGAATCGTGGAAAGCCAATCGAGAAATGACAAAGTGGAAAGAGCATTACAAATTTACTTTGTAATAACATTCCAACAGTAAATAAACTTGTTTCAAAATTATAATATATGGAAAAGAAAATTGTATCTTTTCTCTTCAAGAAACGCAAAATTCAATTTAAGTGAAAAATATGAGAAATTGTATTTTGGTTACGGATTATGATTATCAATGACCACATTTGGTTACTGAAAACCGTTTATAACGGTGAAAATTCTTTTGGTTTCACATTATTTTGATTATTAATATCAATAGCACCAATTTTTTCTGATTACAATCAGTTAGTTGTTAATTATTATTGTTAATATCTACCATTGTCAATTTTTATTAATATCTATGCTACAAATTCGCAACAGTTGAATGTAACCAGAAGAAATTTTTACCATTTATATTGTTTGCACAGAAATAAAATAAAAACTCGTCGTCAATCATGATTGTCAGCAATCAAAATAAAAATATAATTATCGATAATGATTACTGTTAATCAATATGTAACTTCGATCATTTGTATTGGTTATTGACAAACAAAATTAAGTTAGCTGTATTCAAAATTAATTTCTATAATTGATAAAGGTTGGTAATATTCCTACTTGAAAAAGAAATGTAATCTTATTTGACCATTAACCTTATTTCAGACCATTCATGTCAACAAAGTGAGCTCTTTGAAGTTCTTTGGACATTAGCTTCTCGTGATTTGTCCCTGGTTCTTCATTTTCATAACAAAGTTTCATAACAAAACATTCTTAACAACATTCACAACAGAAACTTCCATTCGCATCCTTCATCTCCAGATATAAATGAACGACTAAAGATATTTTATATGAGTGCAGTATTTTTGCATTGACATCATCGTCCGTAATTTTTCTGATCATTATTACCATCATTTTAAATGGTATGCAGTAAGAATTCACAGGCTATTACTTCATTCTGATCCATATATCAGTCTTTTAAAAGCGATTGTGAAAAAGAAGAGAGATATTCCTCCAGAAGTATCTGAAATTATTTCAAACTAATTACTATTTAAATTATTGGTATTTCAATAATAATTATTTCAACTTAATTATTATTTCGGATACTGAAGATTTAGTATATTTAAGTTCAGAAAATACAAATACCATGTTCGATTCTGACTAGTTTTATATTTAAAACATCCTTTCCAATTCACAGTTTCAATTTTTAGTCGAGATGTTCATTAAATTGTAAAAAATAAAAGTTTAAACTAATTAATTTCAAGACGCTTTGAAATTATCGTCGTTGTAACTTCACATTTTTAACAAAAATTGGAAAGCAATAAATTTTCACAAAAACTAACTTAAAAACATTGTTTATGTCAATGATAAACTCTCCGGTTTAAATTCTGCATTTTTGATAACACACAGTATGTCGGAAAAATAACGGAACTTTTTAAATAAAAAGAAAAGTATTAGTTATTTTGCCAAAATTAATTTTTTTCATTCAAGTTAAATCCCTTCCGCATCAATACACCATTGGACACGCTCAAGTAATGTTAACATAGATTTTTTTATGTCTATTTTTTTATGACTTGTTTTTTCGCCAAAAATTCACGAACAACGACAGTTCTGTGACTTGGTACATTATCATGCAACAGAAACCAACTTCCCGGCGCTCGATATTCGGTCCTCACACGAACAATTATTTTCCACAAACGTTCCATAACACCCAGATAATATTCGCCATTAACATTTTGTCCCTGTGGAACGAATTCCCGAAGTATAATACCTTTAGAATCGTTTAGAATTTAGAAAAACCCAAAATCTGGCTTTGGGTCGTCTTCCAAAGTATCACGACCGTCCTGGAATCGCTTATACCACTCGAACACGCGTGTACGGGATAAACAATCGTCGCCATAAACATTTTTCATTAATTCAAATGTTTCTGTAAAAGTTTTACCGAGCTTCACCGAGCAGAATTTAATATTTGCTCTTTGCTCCATCGTGATTTTGTGACACGGTGACGAAAGGTTCTGTCGTTTTAAACGCTATAAGTTTACAATTCGTTGCTCGATTCCAATAACGATTGTTTTGTTTTGTAGGGGAGGAATACTGTTTTCAGATAACATATTGTTTTAATAGATGTTGCTAATAGTGTTCCTTAAATTTAAAAAGTTCCGTTACTTTTCCGATATACTGTGTATGTCGAAAATTAGTAGTCCTAAAATATGAGAATACCCGTTATTACAAAGATCGTATAAAATTATGAATTTTGTCCTGCGTTACGAGAAACGGCAAATGCATACTTCTTGCTTGAGCAAATGACGACGAACTCTCTCTGATAATTACGTGCTTGCGTAACGAAACGTTGGCTAGAAAGCATTGTCAAACGATTTCGTTGCAACATACGGATCATCTTTCCTGACTAATAATTTCTGTTACACAATTTCTGAAGTACATCGTTGCGACATCGCATTATTCGACATTATGATGCGTACCTGCACGTACACGATTATATGATTACAGCTTTTCTTTTCGTGCAAATGCGAGAGTGAGACACATGCAGCGTATGAAACACTTGGAAACGGTCCTTTCGCTTCTATTAGGTCATGCCAAATGAAGTGACCTATTTGCTTGTGAATTGTGATGGATGTCGAATCAGTCCTGATACAAACCTACGAAATGAACACAAAAATGGTTTGATCAGGCTGTTAAATTTTTAAACGAAACACTTTCACCAGAGAATTAGTGCAGGTATTCATACTTTAGTCGTACAGTTAGCTATTATTGTAGAGAAAGTATAATAATACCCGAAGAAACAGTTTGGAATTTGAACGATGGAAATGAAACGGTTTCAGCCATTATAACCGCTATAAGATAACATTTTTAAATTGATATCGTAATAGTTAGTGTTCTTAAAAAAGAATTTTGGTTATGAATTGTCATTAAAAATTATTAGTGTCGATTAATAGGAGCCAATATATGAATGAAACATTTTTGGGATTGTAAATAACCGTTATTAGCGATTGAACATTAGTTACCAATAATTATTATCGATAATTAGGATTTTATTTACTTATTAAGAATAATGAAGTTTTTAGTGATAAAATGATTTATATTGATAAATTGTATGAAGTGGAAATGTGGTATATATTACGTATATATTACGTAATAATTACGGTATACTATGTGAATTAATTACCTATACCTCTTTTTAATACTTGTAGGATTGGTAATATAAAATATCATATAGCAATGAATATAGAATGATATTCCAAGTATTATGCTTACAAAAACAGTAAAGTAAATGTACCAGGAGCTGAATAGTTAAACATAAAAAATAAGATTTTTATAAGTTGTGCACTTTTAAAATGCACAATTATTTATAATGTTGTTTATGATTTTTTAATTGTATTACAGCATAATTTGACCAAAATACGGCATTCAATTGTTTCGTGAAAAAGTATTGCAATTTAATAGTACTACAAAATAGATAGAAAACAGCTATACTTAAGATATAAGAAAGAAAAGAAAAAATTAAAAAATTAAAAATTGTAAGTCGCTCTCATATAAATCCACTTCAAAGTAATTACAATGTTCATATCAGAACTCGGCATGTACATTACAGAGGCTTTAAATGTAAATATTTTCTTTATTGTACAGAAATGAGCTATATGAAAAGTAATCATCTGGCGCGTTACACATCGACAGCCACATACTTAAATTTTTTTAATTGATTTAAAAAATCATAGTACAAAAATGTTTGAATATATCTATTTTAAGTGCAAGTACATTCACTTTCAGCTTCAGAGATTGATGATTACTTTTTTGGAATAGTACAGTATACTGTTAATAAAAAAATTTCTTACTAAAATTGAGAATACGAAATAAACGTTAAAGAATTATACAAATTTTGCGTTAAAGTAAAATTTCGGTAATAGCACTAAGATAAAACTGATTTCAGATAATAAGAAAACACTGAAAACTAGATTGCCTGATGCAGAATTCATTCGTTTCTATCTCGATAGTAATCTTCTTTTCCCACAAATAATTGAGTAGCCTAATTACAGACAAGAGCTCGAACCTCTAACAATTAGAGCGGCTACTAACGAGGCTGAAATTCATTAGCACGTCGTAAATGTGTCTTAAGAATCTCGTTAAGGATCGTTCATTTTCATTTGTACTTGTTTTAAAAATATTGTTTGACAGCGCTAATTGTATTCACGAGAAATAATTTATTGTACACTTTTATGTTCATTTTCTAATCGTTTATACGTTATTATTTCTAATTATAAGGTATTAAAATTATCTCTATTTAATAAACTAAAATTGTCCATTTTTTAATTTTTACTCAACTCTCTACTCTTACATTATTTAGAATTAACCCTATTTTTAGGGATGTATTTATTTAAATTCAATTTAAATTACAAAAATAAATAAATGATAATATGTAAATTAGGTTATACAATGACTCTTTAACTCGACGAAAGTTAATATGCATTTTGACAAAAGCTTTTTAATAATTTTCGGAATTTAAAATAAGAAATCTAAGATCCGTCATTTTTACAGGTGTCGTAAATCTAGTATTAATTTTAGATTTATCAGAATTCAACAGTGGTCGTATTTGATGATGAACGAAATTTAGTAACTTTTTAATTTTGTGTCATGTATTTGTCTTTAACACTAAAACTACCAAAACGATGAAATAACCGGTTCATAAGTTTCGAACTATAACTTCCATAATTTGTTAAGATGCTTTTTTTGAAATTTGCGTTGATTTTTTTCAAGATGAAGAATTAATGTGTGTACGATTTTATGTTCAGTCCTGCGTCCATTTATTTTTCGATTTCATTTTAGATTTTAAATTAAGGGCACATTGTACGTCGGTAGGGTTAGTGTTAAATCGACGTTACTGTAATAAATACATTAACTTATAAGTACGGTTAGCAGTAAATCTGGCTTTCATAGGAATGTTAAAAAATTTGGCAATTGAGAAGTTAGAAAGTCGAAGATTTAAGAAATTTGAAAATTTGGCAATTGAATGTTTGCAAATTTACAAATGTGGAAATTGAGAAATGTGCAAATTCGTGAATTTGTCAATTAGAGATTTTAGAAATAAAATATTTGCAAATTTGAAATCTTAGAAATTTCAAAGTGTGAAGTGTTTGACATTCAGAATCTTACAAATGTAATGAAATTTTGAAAATTAAGTTTATATAATTATTTCTCCTTATTCAAAGAAAGCCAATGTTATGCAGCCGAGTGTAGATGTATGATTATTAATATGTATAATATAGATTCAATTTGCAGCCAGTAGAAATAGAACGCGTGTTCTGCAACTCTCCCTCTCTCTCTCTCTTTCTTTGTCTCTAGCAGTCTCTCTTGTCTTCTTTCCTCCTTGTTCTTCTCCGGTGACGCGTTCACGCATTGTGGCTGTCTAATTAACCTAATTGCGGTCGTGCGTGTTATCAGTCGAAGAAAACGGCAGACTTTATAACGCGCGTACGTTTCAGCGAGGTTATCGTTTAACTTCCTCTCTCTGTTCCCTTGTTTTCTAGCCAGCTTCCAACTTACATTAAGTATTGTCTTTTTTGTATATAATAATAATTTACATATATTGTGTTTCAATTGATTTTTCATCAGATGTAAGTTCGGCAGTAAAAGAGACACGGCTGAATCAGCTATTAAAAAATTACGACTGAAGAGTTTCCCGGAATATAAGCATATGTGATAAAATCGTTTTTGGACGGGACAAAAAGACATAGAACAGAAAAAAGTAAATGTTTATGCTGACACTGTAATCCGTTCGAAAATACTGTATACAATTTTATGTTCCGAAATAGTATCACTTCTTGTTAAGTTATTTGAAAACGCTGTTTATATGCTGTATATTATGATATACAGGTAACCCTCCTACAACACGGCATCTTATAACACAGTTTCGCTATAACACGATTCATAAATTGCGGGAACCCTCCTACAACACGGCATCCTATAATACGATTTCGCTCTGACACGATAAGAAAATTGCAAAAACCTTTGTACAACACTGTATTTCTACAGCCGCGGCGAGGCTTGCCGTCTTAAAGATACAGTGTTGCGGAAAGTATTTCTTTTTCATCTCCGTGGCCTGAAGACAAAAGTGTCTCACGCTGCTGATGGGCAGTCTGCGTCGAGCCACGGTGTGTTAAAAAATAATTTTTTCGTCTTTAAGACATTAAGTTTCAGTCCCAAGCCATGTCCGATAAAGATAAAAAAACAACGTTTACGAGGAAATTTATTTCTTTAGAAGTAAAGATACAAATCTTGGATCATCTATTGAAAAGAGAAATTAATACAAATTTATGTAGAATTAAAAAAAATATTTGTTTTTAATAAGTTTTCGGAACGTAACCCCCCTTTTTGTACTGGCGCTGGGTCTCATACAACACGGTTTCACACAACACGGCATTTTCTAGGAACCCATCTACCGTGTTATAGGAGAGTTACCTGTATCTGTATTCTTTTGAAAAATTATGAAAAGTACGATGTCTTACCCGATGATATTCCAACTTCTCCCTTTGAATATAATCTCAACTTGTCCAAGGAACTACACTTTAATTCGTATTGAACAACATTACACTACGGTTATTTCAGTTGCATAAATCTAATCGGTAATTATGTTAACTTTTTAGCACTTAAAAAATTTATAGCACTTTTTGTCCTCAATTTTGTTATTTGTTTCAAATAAGAATCATGATCTCATTTATACTAAATATCTTTAATTTTGTCACTTTTTAACGTAACTGCAGGGTCAGGTTCTCCAGTTTTGGGATTATTTTTGATATTGAATATATTCAATCAATTTTTGACATATCTTTCGCATTCATTCGTGTAACGATTTAAAAATAAATATGAAAATTTTATTCCTAAATAAACACGATAAACACAAAAAGTTAGTAATATTTCCCGGATTTTAAAGTTACAGTAGTTATTCTAAATCTTGGAATTTTATTTTATAACGACGTAATGAAGGAACTCAGCAATTTATAATCACATTGTTCCGAGTTTATACAATCTCGATAGTTGTGGGAATTTCACGATTATTGTAGCGAAGTACATTTATTTTACAACAATGTTTGTCTTATTTTCTGTACGATAGATTATGTAAACAGTTAGAAAACACCCTGTACATTAATTAAGCATAATTTTAACAGTCATTAAAAAAATTCTAACGAATGCATAAAAAATTATTCTATTTATACGTTTATTTAATTTACATGACGAACAACTGGAGAGTCTACTATTTAATAAAGAAAAATTACGCAGAAGATATTAACTCACAGATATCTATTCAGTTTTGCATCTCATTTCACTTAAAATAAATTTTAAATCATTCATGTCAATTTCATTTGAATTCCATAACTGAAGACCTTTGGAAATTTTTGTTTGAAGATCTAAAATTTGCTGTAAACAGCGCTATACGTTCTTTGATATTAAAAAATATCAAATTTCCCTTTAAATACCGTATTAAAAAAAACATCAAGTTTCATTAAAAAAGTTTCAAGCAATTTCAGAATTTTTTAAATATCTTTCACAATTTTGAAATCTCTTTGAACATCACCAACGTAAAATGTTATTTAACATTTTCATTTTCAGTAAACGATGCTGTAAACGTTACTCTTTTATGAACTCGTTGAACGAAAACGAAATAAACAACAATTATACGATAGTAATAAGTCTGAATTGAAAATAAAACGAAATACAACCGCGATAAGAATTTTCGTTTTTAATACAGCTCGGAGGAAAAAGTATTTAGCTGATATCTCGGAAGAAAATTCACAGGAAAGGCACAATCGTTCAAGCTAATTTCATTTATTTTCCAATAAGACAGGGATATAAAGTATTGTGACTGAATCGTTGGACGGATTCTTTATATCTTTCCCTATCAGTGAAAAGCCTATCCAAATCCTTTGATATAAACGCTACAGAGCATCTGGGTTAACTGGAGAAAATCAATAGAGAAGCCCTGCGTTTGCGGCAAAGAAGTGGTAAAAAAATATTTATGAAAGTGACAGAAAAAAATCAATGAAACCTGTCGTTCATTCAAATTCAATATGCGAGATGTCGTATAATTAACACCAAAAGTACCAAACCAGTCAAATGTGTGGTTCACACGTTTGTTATTTTAAGTTATAAAATTTGTTAAAAAGCTTTTCTTGAAATCTGTGTTGACCTTTATCGAGATAAAGAATTAATGTGTATATTCAATTATATTTTATCCTTTGTTTATTTAGTTATGTGTGCATTATACGCTGGTATGTTTAGTGTTAACGATACAAAACGGTGACTTTAGGCAAATGAGGAAAGTAGAAATGTGAGCCATATTTGTACAAAAAATATCTTTTTCGAAAATTGAAATTAATTAATCCTATTTCATGGCTCCATTTGTGATTTAAAATTGAAAATACAATAACAATGTCATAAGCTTTAAGTTTTCAAATTATTACAATAGTTCGTAATACATTTTTGACTTAGTATATGCAATGTTTTGAAGCATCCTACACGCAGTTAACAGAAATTCTATTTTTGTCGTTGTATCAGCGATATAAAGCAGTACAGTAAAAAATTAAGTCGAAAAATTGCACGCCTGTACGCTTAATACTTTTTATTATACTATATCGCGATAGATACGGCTATTTTTGCTAGCATTCAACATACTGATAAAAGGAGATATATAGGTCTGAATATATGTAACAAATGTTTTCATCGTTTTGTCAGATGACCATACGTATGCAGAATTGTAAACATTTAAAAATAAAATTTGTTTGTTGAATCAGGAGATAAATTCGTTATGATAAACGACACATGGAACAGTTATTCATCGAACGCGCAAACAACGAACCAATCGGACATTCAAATTTTTATTGACGTGCAGGAAGCGTAAAATACGTCATTCATCACGTTCTTTATCACAGTTGCTTCCTGAACCATCGATCTGAACCGGAAGTTTCGTTGCTTTACTTCCTTAAATTTAAAGTTAACAGGCCTGCATAAATAAATAGCTTTTAATCGCGGCTCTAACTTTTTTACAATTTTATGTAACGGTTACATTCATCTAAGTTATCAGAAGTTATTTTATTCTGCATTGACAGAAATTTAGTGAATTGTATAAATAGGTAGTGGGAAATAGAATACACTATCGTTACATGACTTTTTTTAATTTGGAAGAAAAGATACATTTTTGAATTTTTATGAGTTATAATAAGAAAATACAAGCAAGTAAATATTTTCGATTGAAAATTTCTGTTGATAATATTTACTGAAATAATTATTGAAACTGAAATATAAACACAGAAAATATTTATTGAAATTTTCTGTTGGAAATATATATTTAATAAAATATGATATAATGTTACAAGTTTGAAACACTTTGAGAAGATGCAACAAAAGTTGTAATTATAAAAAATAAACATCGCCTTGAACGATTTTGTTAATTTTAAAACTTTCTATTTATTAATGTTTTAAAAAGCAAAAAATTTCATAGTTTATTATATTATCATACTTGCAACAAAATGCAACGAAGGATTACAAGAAATTATCAAATATTTTTGTTTTAAATAAACATTTTTTAGAGTCCAAGAAAAAAATTTGTACTTGTTTTTATTCGACTTCCTAAAATTTAGTGTCCTAAATAACTAATTAAAGATTAATTAAAATTAAAATTTAAACTTGACTAAAATGAATGAAATTTTTAAACAGCTTTAAAAATTGTGTATGAATTTTTTCTTTCACGTTGTGTTAGTAATTTTATGTTTAAAGAAATTTGTTAATATCGAAGAAAAGTTATGCTAATGTTACTGAATAGTCTTTCGTTGTAAATGTGTGTAGTACACATATTTTTAATAATTCAAAATGAATGTTTCCTAATTTTACATTAATATACAGTGAAAATCAATAACGTGAACAAATCTTTAAAATATTTCTACAAACTAAAGATTTATTATAAATTCACAAGAAATCAATCGAAATTAAAAAAGTTTAAAAACAAATTTCAACTTTTTTCGTATTCGTTAGTTCTTGTACGATATCAACAGGAGTTTGCAAATGGTACTTTCTTTCTACCTACTTATTTTTCAAAATCAAATATAAGAGTTTGCATTTAACTTTTGTTGAGATCGTCAATACTATATTCACAAGAATAAAAGACAGGTAATAATAAACAAAGTAAATTAACCTTCTAAATTCTATATACCTCCAGAAATTGAAGACGATCAATAAGTCCAGATTTTGATCATTCTAAATGGAAACAGCTTAATTCACAGTAATTGATTGCGGAATCGGGTTTAAGACTTCCTTGAAAGAGAGCGGGGGAGTACAATTAATCTTCGAAATACAATAAGACAAGGTAAATGTCCCAGTGGTCAAACGATTAAGGAAGCTGTTCAGAAAATTGCAATTTCTTTTATATATAGACAATGTACGTTATAACTAAATACGTTAATGTGTAAAATTTCTAATTTCAAATAAAGTGATAAGAATGTGCATTTGAGAAGAGGAGAGTTTTAAATTAATTAAAATCTCAAAATGTTTATAGGATCCAGTAATGTTCATAGCATGTCCTAGTTATTAATTATTACTCTCCCAAATGTTAAATACGCATTAACTTAATTGTTTTCGGTACGGAGCTCGATTTTGGAAAAATGGGGTGTGAAAAATTTTCTTCTATAAGAAACTTTAGTTTCCAGCTCATAAAATTATTTTTGACAAAATTGAAAAATCGGGCTCAGTACCGCCCTAGACTAGAGTTCTGAGAATAGTATGCAAAAGAAATCATGTCGAAATATTACTTTCTCGCAGAGTATTTTTGGCGTTTGGAATTCGTGTTTTACACATTTTTGAAACTACTAACCTTGTCTCTCCTAACCAAACACATAAGATAGACAAAGGTCGACGAACTTCTGCAAGTCACCGCATGAGGGCATTAAAGTTACATCTCATACTTTTTGTTACCAATTGAGTTTATGCTATTATTTCCACTCATCTAATCGCCAACTATAGTCATTTGTGTATTAATCCGATTACAATTTTACCGCCACTAAACTCATCAAGCAACTAACTTGTCATAAGCCTACGGTCACTGACCCATTGCTGTCATACTGCTGGAGACTTCACTGTTTCTTTACTTCAATCGTTATTTAAACATAGGTAAATATTTAGAATAAAGTAGTCGCCTCTGATTTCGATCACCTCGAAATATGTTGTCAAGGTCGGACTCTTTTAGTCTTCGAGATATTTGAAAAAATAATGTGCTTACTGCCAGTATTTCCATGAGTGAATAAATTGCAACTAGGATCTCCTGTATTTTGTCGGGCTTTGCCCCCCCCCCCCCCCCCCCCCCCCCCCCCCCCCCGCCTCCACGACGACAATAATCCCAAACCCCTTTGGGACGGACATTTTTAGGTACTTCGAAAACACATGTGGAGATTAATGAACGAAATGTAGGTATGAACATAATACAGTCAAATGCTAAATAGAGCACATATTAGTCATTTATTCATCTAGACTTTCATTCAAGGGATACATAATTGCCATTATTTTGAAAATCGAACCTTGACAACATATTTCAAGGTGATCGAAATCAGAGGTGACTCCCTTACTCTCTAAATATTGACCAAAATTTGCAGATAGAGGTATTAAAATGGGAAAATGTAGATATTTGAAAATATAGCGACTTGAGAAGTATACAAATTGGAGCACATTGAAATTAGACACAAAAACTGTAAAAGAATATGGCAATACGGAAATGCATTTCTATTGTAATAGATGCGAAAGATATAATTACATGGAAATATTGTGTAAAATATTACTTATTATACTATATTTCACAAAGATACCTACATTTTGCACATTTATCACACGTATGTTTTTTATATATAAATACATGTTTATATACTCTGCCTCTTCATTACAATCCCACAGAATGTAGACGTAGCTTATTAATTTATTTCTAATTAGACTTTTTTTATATTTCAATGGAATAAACAGTAACTTTGGAAAATAGAAATATAATCAAAAATAAAGAAATAACTAATAAAACTAATACTAATATAAAACTAATATAAAACTAATAAAAATAAAGAAATAAATAAAGAAATAAAAATAAGAAATGTTGGTAAGAGATCAAATCATGGTAAGAGATTTAAATACAGGTAACCCTCCTATAACACGGTAGATAGGTTCCTAGAAAATGCCGTGTTGTGTGAAACCGTGTTGTATGAGACCCAGAGTCAGTACAAAAAGGGGGGTTACGTTCCGAAAACTTATTAAAAAAAAATATTTTTTTTAATTCTACATAAATTTGTATTAATTTCTCTTTTCAAAAGACGATCCAAGATTTGTATCTTTACTTCTAAAGAAATAAATTTCCTCGTAAACGTTGTTTTTTTATCTTTATCGGACATGGCTTGGGACTGAAACTTAATGTCTTAAAGACGAAAAAATTATTTTTTAACACACCGTGGCTCGACGCAGACTGCCGATCAGTAGCGTGAGACATTTTTGTCTTCAGGCCACAGAGATGAAAAGAAATACTTTCCGCGACACTGTATCTTTAAGACAGCAAGCCTCGCCGCGGCTGTAGAAATACAGTGTTGTATAAAGGTTTTTGCAATTTTCTTATCGTGTCAGAGCGAAATCGTGTTATAGGATGCCGTGTTGTAGGAGGGTTCCCGCAATTTATGAATCGTGTTATAGCGAAACCGCGTTATAAGATGCCGTGTTGTAGGAGGATTACCTGTACATCAATTAAACGATGAATTTCAATTTTGAAGAGTGTATAATATTTAGATTTACTTTATTTATCTTAACATAGCTACGATGAATAGATATTTTTAACAAATACAATATTACTGAGGAAATCATAAGTCAATGGATTAATAAGGATATACAATACATAGAATACCAACTAAATCCAATCTGGGATGTTCTAATTCAAGTTCCTTTCAATTGGTCAGCTGCCAATGAAAAACAGTTGGCTGGCGATCAATAATATTGATCGCAGACATGAACATGAATACAAACACGTAAACATCACGATATTTCTATTTCTGACTTGACATATCAGAAAATACATTACGCTGGTCAAAAATATAAATTCATTCCATTTTTATCTGGCTTGTTGTTGTGAATAATACTATTGCTTTTTCCTTTTGTAGTATCAATGCAAGAAACGTGAAAATATACGTGATAAAAGCAATGCTATGAAAAAATATTGTGCACTCTTGATATACAATTAATTACTAATTTTTATTTGGAAAATCTAAATCTCCAAATACTGAACAATAGGAGAAAAATGTTCGACGTTATATTCTTTTTAAAATAGTGAGAGATATACAGAATATTATACAGAATGTATAGAATTTCCACTTACCTACAAAATTAGATTTTAATCCGTACTGAACAACATAACGCTAATTACGGTTAAATAATCAATATCTTACGAGATATTTTCAATTTATTACCGAGACATTTTATATAAAAAATTTAAAACATCTCTTGAATTGCTGATTTTCTCACTTTATGTTCTATCGCTTATGTGCAAAGAATGTTTTGAAAAATTGATACGTAAGAAAAAAATAATTCTCTTAAAAAAAGCAGGGTTAATTTCACAATTTCCACTACACTTTTAAAAATGTTATTATTAGTAAAATAAAAATATGAATTATTAAAAAATTACTAAAATAATAATATAAATTATAATATAAAATTTTAATTATAATTATAATATAAAATTTTAATTATAATAATAATATAATAATAATATAGTAATATAAATTACTACTTTAATAATTTAGTAATGAAGAAATTTTTGAATTTATGAATTTAGAAATCTGGAATTTTTTGTGGAAGAATTTTGAGAATTTGACAGTTCAAAGATCTAGAAATTTAAAAATTTATAAATTTGGAAATTTGTAAGTTTCAGAATAAAAAGTAGCGAAATATTTTCCAAGTTCCTAGGTATAGAATTTTATATATAGCAAAGTCTCAGGTGTGAAATAGCTCGCGTGCTTGTACTGTGATAAACCGGAGTATTATCCTGCTAGAATGCAAGTGATATTTCATTATTTTCTAGAAAATAAGAGAGCAAATAGTATTATAAAATTCCTTAGTGTTTTTTGCTGTTTTCCTTAAAATTGCAAGTTTTTTACACGGAGACTTCGCAATAATAGCAATAAAGATTATCATTCAAACTTCGTACATTTAGAAGGGACACTAAAAATAACACTGCATAGATTCAACGCGCAATTTTCTAAATTAAGAAAAAAGTTAATTAATATTTTTATTATTTCGTAAAAATACATTGCGGTCTAATGGAAAAGCATTAGATTTAATAAACCGCAGACGATAATTTCTATCAACCTTTTTTCATTTTATTTTCTCTAATTTTCTTTACCAAAACTAATTAAAAAACAAATATCTTTAAACGCCAGCAGACACAATTAAATCGAAGAAATTGTTATACTTCTGTAAATTTTATAAGAGATGAAAGGAAAATTTAGAATCTTTATTTTATAATTTTGATACAGAAATTTGAAATATAGAAAGAACGGGTAATAGGGGTAAATATAGAAAGAACGGGTGAACATTTGCAAATAGAGGGATTTAGAAATGTTGAGATTTGAAAAATGTAAAAATTAAGGAAAATAGAAATTTGAAAGACAGATATTGCGAAATATAGAAAATTAGAAATATAAGCACTTGTTAGAACTATGGGTTTATTAATATTACAAAATGCGCTTCTCACGTTGCTATCATAGCGCCTAAACAGGAACTGCAACGGACAATCGGCAAAACAGCACACAACCGATTCTCATGCGCGCGCGAATTGCTAAATACTGTCAGATACTTCTACAAAACTTTAACACATTCCAGCACATTTCGTCCTTAAAAATAAATCATCTATACAGGGTGTCCACGCCTAAGTGTGACAGCGCGATATTTCATGAACTATTGATGACACGATAAAGTGTTTATATGGAAATTGCAGGGTAAAAGGGGCTCTATGTTTTGGCCTAAACGAATTTTTTATAATGTTATTAATGTAAAAGATATGATGGTGAATTTTCGTTTTTTAAATGGAACTATATATTTTTTTTTCGATCACGCGATAGTGCTTTTCAAGACGAATTCATTAAGATTTAATGTATCTACCCGATTTTTAATAGTTTTCGAGATATAAAGCTTAGAAATTTACTGATTTTCAGCAGAGACGTCTCGATTTGAGTAGTAAGTCATAAAAACGGTCTTATTGTTGCGGTAAGTGCCGCATGTTTGACTCTACCTGCCGAAACCGATAGCCGCGGGTCTACGGTCGGAACGGCAAGTCCGAAGAGTAAGAAACGTGGAAAGAATTGTCCATTACGGTCTAAGTTTTCCGTTAAGGGTGATGGACAATTCTTTCCACGTTTCTTACTCTTCGGACTTGCCGTTCCGACCGTAGACCCGCGGCTATCGGTTTCGGCAGGTAGTGTCAAACATGCGGCACTTACCGCAACAATAAGATCGTTTTTATGACTTACTACTCAAATCGTGATGTCTTTGCCGAAAATCAGTAAATTTCTAAGCGTTATATCTCGAAAACTATTAAAAATCGGGTAGATACATTAAATCTTAATAAATTCGTTTTGAAATGCACTATCGCGTAATCGAAAAAAAAATATATAGTTCCATTTAAAAAACGAAACTTCACCATCATATCTTTTACATTAATAACATTATAAAAAATTCGTTTAGGCCAAAACATAGAGCCCCTTTTACCCTGCAATTTCCATATAAACACTTTTTGTGTCATCAATAGTTCATGAAATATCGCGCTGTTATACTTAGGCGTGGACACCTTGTATATCATCCAGTCCTTTTCCATGCTTTCCCTCATCATAACATAAACCAGACAACCTTTGGGTCTCAGGGTCCCCCGTAGTATAAATTACCTCCTTCCTAAGTCCCAAACTTTCCCCTTTTTTGCACTTCCACCACCCTCACAGTAACCAACCTAAATCCTAGCACCCCCTCTTCCTACACAGTTTTCTTCCTGTTTAAATTTTTCCTTCGACCTCTCACCCTCAGCGACCATCAGAATTAGTTTGCACTTCAACTAGTCAACTTCGCTTCAAAAATCAATAAAGAGAGTGTTTTTAAAAAAGACTTTGTTTAATTCGGAAAATTGACACCCTTCGAGTTCACGATAATACGAATCTCCAACAGCACTTAAGAAATGTTGAAATTAGGCAATGTAGAAATTGGAGAAGTAAAAATGATGGAATATAGAAATTTGGAAATGTAAAGATCTGAGAAATGTAAAAATTAGGGAATATAGAAATTGCAGGGTAAAAATTATGGAATATTGAAATTTTGAAATGTAGAGATCTGAGAAATGTAAAAATTAGGAAATATATGTAGACATTTGAGAGGTAAAAATTATGGAATATTGAAATTCGGAAATGTAGAGACCTGAGAAATGTAAAAATTAGGGAATATACACATTTGAGAGGTAAAAATTATGGAACATTAAAATTTGGAAATATAGGGATCTGAGAAATGTAAAAATTTGTGAATATAAAAATTGGAGGGTAAAAACTATGGAATGTGGAAATTTGGAAATGTAGAGGCCTAAGAAATGTAAAAATTGGAGAATATCGAAATTTTCTACACAAAAATTGTAGAATATAGACTTTTAAGAAAATGGAGGTCTAAAAATGCATTTTTATTATGGTAGACGTAAAAAATAAAATTACATGCAAATATTGTATAACACTTTTTGTATACGTATAGGTACTTATACATATATTTCGTATGTATAAGTGTTTTATGTTTATATGATCCATTTATTCGTTACAATCGCGTGTGTGTAAACGAATATCGGTGTGTGTACTCTCAACAAACAATCAATCGAACAGGAAGATTTCGTTAGTCGAGACAAATATGACATGGGGCCATTATCGTTTATCATCAAGGTTGTGGGAAACGTACCATTTCCTGTCATCACTGTTCCGCTTTCTACGTTGCGAACTTTTCCTAATTTCATTCGATGACTCGGATAACGTGCGATCTATACTTTGTTTATCGATTACACTGTCCAACAAATTTTAACTTCTTTCCGACGATTCTATTTTCGTTCAGTGATTCTTATAGGTTTTTTTCGCGCTGAGTACGAATCTGCAACCCGTTTTTCTCCATCACGTACAGTTTTTGAGAAATTTGAGTTTGAAAAAAAAACATTTTTAAAATTTGAACCAATTTTGTGAGGTAACTATAAAAGATACTAAGATTCTGTTTGTATCATAAGATTCTATAGACTTTCCTGAATACAACGATATCTGGCTTTTATGCATTCTGAATAATTAAACATTTTTAAACAGTCATTGAACGCCGAGAGGCATGGATTTTGCACCAATTTTGAGGTATATTTTTCAATTTATCTTAAAAAGTAAGGGTCTAGTGGAAAATCGAACTATACCACGCGATAGAGTAGATTTTCACCTTTAAAAAGCACCCATACAAAGTTGCAATGTCGTTTTTTTTACGATGCTAGAAGCAAAATAGTTGTGCGGGAGACGGAAACAGGACAGTGGTATTCCGCGTCAGAGTTGCATCGCGTTACAATGGGCGGGACACGGAACGGCCGCTCTGACGCGGAGCACTACTGTTCTTTTTCCGTCTCCCGCGCAACTATTTTGCTTCTAGCATCGTAAAAAAAACGACATTGCAACTTTGTATGGATGCTTTTTAAAGGTGAAAATCTGCTCTATCGCGTGGTATAGTTCGATTTTCCACTAGACCCTTACTTTTTAAGATAAATTGAAAAATATACCTAAAAATTGATGCAAAATCCATGCCTCTCGGCGTTCAATGATTGTTTAAAAATGTTTAAATATTCAGAATGCATAAAAGCCAGATATCGTTGTATTCAGGAAAGTCTATAGAATCTTATGATATAAACAGAATCTTAGTATCTTTTATAGTTACCTCACAAAATTGGTTCAAATTTTAAAAATGTCTTTTTTTTTCAAACTCAAATTTCTCAAAAACTGTACGTGCTGGAGAAAAACGGGTTGCAGATTCGTAATCAGCGCGAAAAAACCTATAAGAATCACGGAACGAAAATAGAAACGCCAATTGGCTGTTGGACAGTATTCATTTCGTATAGCAATTTCCGTTTGTTGTATGATTTGTATGAATTATGTAACAATTGGTGTTCCTAAATAATTGATATTTTGTCGGGCTTTTGGTTGATTTATTATTATATCTTTGTTATGAATACTTTTACTACTAGACCAATGAAGAGCAATTAAAAAATATTTATTGCTTACAAATGGTAATTTGTTTAAAATTTAAATGGGATGCTTAATCAAAATTATTTAATACGAATTTGAAATTTAAATGGGATATTAATTCAAAATTGTTTAATAAACGTTCAAAATTTTAATGAGACGTTTAATGAAAATTATTTAATAAATATTGAATTGGGATATTTAGCATAAATTTTTCAATACAATTTAAAAGCTGAATATGATATTTAATGAAAATTGTTAATAATTTGAAATTTAAATGAGACGTTTAATGAAAATTATTTAATAAATATTGAATCGGGACATTTAACAGAAATTTTTCAATAAAATTTAAAAGCTAAATAAGATGTTTAATAAAAATTATTTAATACAAATTTAAAAATTAACTGGGATATTAATGAAAAATTATAAGAATGGTATAAAAAAGAAAGCATTTCTTAGGAAGAATACTACCTACCAATAAAAGAAGATTACAATGATGTTAGCTATTAGATACACATGAATTGTAATTATTTAATGTTTGTTATATTCATAAGTTCATAGAACGATAATTATCTTGAAGGTTAATGTAAAATATAGCAAAAGATGTGTGAGCGGTTATAGTAAAGAAACAACTTTCAAGTAAAGTCAAGTTAATTTTAAATACAAATGTAATGCATGAGTAATCAAGTAATTGGTAATGAGAAAGTAGTAATGAAAAATTACCCAACGTTACTACTGCAATATAACATATAGAAGAATGATTTAATATTGAGTATTTCATTATTAATTCTCACGATTAAAATTTTTTTAATTTTTCGAATTTTCAAGTTTTTGACATTCTTCACTTATATGTATTTCACGTGTATAATTAAAATACAAAATTTCATGCATTTAGATCACATTTAATTCATCATATAAAATCGCTTTAATTTTTTTAAACTTTGCTGAAAAAATTCTTTTGATTTTGCATTGTGACGATAAAAGTACAATCGCAGTTTTATTACATTAAATTCAGAGATTGCTTTATTAAATACTTCTGATGGAAATGTTTTAGAATCGTTTATATTAAAATAATAATGGCAATCAAGTTTCTTGTGAAGATAAGAAACGAGACTGTGTAATCATATTTTGTACCTTTATTCAAATTCCCAAGTGTATAACAGAGGATAAAGACTTGCTTGAGTTTTATTGAAGCAAAAGGTTTGATTTACATTTGTTGTTTTAGAATGCACCAATAACGATACAACCCGCTTGTAGACCATTAAAGTTTTCCTCTGCGGAGGAAACACGTTGATAATATTAACATATTCTTATTTATTTTGCGTGAGAAACAATGGAATATTTTTACGGAATAAACTCTGTTTTTATCTTCATTTTTGAATATAGTTATATGATAAATGAAATAAAATTGATAATTATTTAAAAATATTGGTAAATATTTGAATATTTACTTTAATAAATTTTTATTAAATTATTAAATTATTATTAAATTATTATTAATTTACAATTTATTTTAATAAATTGTAAAATGTTGGTATTTATACCGAAAAGAACGAATCTCGCCGATTTTAATATCTTTTAAATATATTGTTAGCAAACGTTTCAATTAAAGGGTCTAGCGGAATGAGGTAGTCAAATGTGCCCTTGAATCAAATGAAACACCCAATACGTCAATCGCTAGCATATCCAAAAGAAACATCTCATATCAAGTTTCAACCCCCTATCTCGTGGGGGTATTAAAACGGAAAAAATGAAATTCCGGTTTTTGGCCTATTTTGCCTATTTAATTTCGTACAGAAATTCTGAAAAAATTCTGAAATATGGATGTCTATATTGCACATATTATAGAATTTTTTCAGATTTTTTGATTGCAAGTTGTAGTTGTGAAAAATCAAAAACCCAAAAAAAATCAGAAAAAATGCGATCTTTTATTGAAGATGTCGGAGCACTACTTTTATATTAATGTGGTAGTTAGATATTGGTACAACTACTATTCTCTAATTTTTTCAGATTTTTTGGTGAGATGCGCCGTAGTTAAAACAATAAAAAACGGATATATTCCTTTAAAAAAGTACAGTGCTAGAAGTTTGGCTAATGTAATCGACTGATTTCTATCGCATTAATAAACTACAATTGTAATGTAAAAAGCGAATCGGTTAATTGTATTTTAAATTTTGAATATAGCATGAATTGCACTCACCGGAAAGACGGACAAACACAGCATTTTGTTCACCACTGTCCACCGTTATCTCTGCGCTCCTCCTCTGCAACGATAAAAGAATATCATTGATCAAACACATTATTCTACAATTTCTTATTTTTGTAAATGGTTTGCGATATAATTACGAGCAAGATATAAATATAATTTGTAATGTTTGCTCGAATTTAACGATGACCATTCGAACATTATCAACAATGAGTTAAGATGTAAATAATATTCATTCTTGTTTGCGTATTCTAGATTATCATTTAAGTAAGTTCTTGTTATTTCTTGTTATATACTTTCTGATATTTATATTTGCGCTGGATGATAAGTTATTAGAAGACGAGGAATCTTAAACGAATTAGGTGTTTATTATTCATTTAATTAGTCGAATTATGTTATTTCTAGAAACGTATAGGTATCTTTATATAAAACGGCTTAGCCGTTTCCAGCCGGCAATTATGTGAGAAGATGGCAAGGTGCACCCCTACACATATGGTATCAAAATGTTCGTCTATGGCCACAGGTGTGCAAGTTTGTGTTATTTTTTTGATATCCACTATCACTGATGAACAAGGTGATGTCAAAGATGGCATACTATGTTAAAAAAGAAACTTAAAATATCTTAAAAATTATCGTTTCTTTTACCATTATACCCTAATACTTTTTTATTCAAAATATTTCAAAGAATCGATTTATCTAAGAAAAACTATATAGTTCCATTTAAAAAATTATGGGTCATTTTCGTTCCTCCAAAAATATTGCAAATATAAAAAAAGTGCACACACTATTATATCGGCAATAAAGAACAGTAAAACTTTTTCCTCTTTCATTTTGTTAAGACACTTATTACTAACGAGAGAAACGTTTAATAGTAATAACGATAACAAAAACAGTAAAAAAAACAAAAAACAATAAACTCACTTTACTCGCGTAGCGAGTGTACACTGCTTTCACTGAATGCGAATAACTTTTCCTAAATTTAAATTTGTACAACCTAGATAGAAGTATTAAATCAAATGGACTTCGAAATATTCAAAGTATACATTCTTAAATTCCATAAAATATTATTTTAAAACATAATATTTTAAAAATCATGATAAAAAGTTTTTAATCGTTATGTTTTAAAATTGTTAATACAAAGTATCTAATCAACATGTTTTAAAAGTAATAACAAAGAAAGCTATAAACAGCAAAATTAAATATGAAACTTTATGAATTTAATAAAAATGTTAAATAAAAACAAATTTGATTTCAGAATTCTTTCACAATGATATCTTTAAAGAATATTACTAGAATGGTTGAAAAATAATATTAACGTATTCTGAACGACAGTTACAAATTCTGAGTTACAATTTCCGAGTTACAGAATCTGAAACCTAATATTTTATTATATGACATAAACTCGGGAAATATTACGTTTGCTTCAACTTCTTTTAACGGATATTTTGAAAATGAATTATGGTGTACATTCGAACTAGTATGTTCTTTTACGTCAGCGAAAAGAAAAATACCGGAAATAAGATAAATATACCTAGTTGTTCTACATGTGACTATTGATTATCGATATCTTGTTGATATTTAACGACATATCGAAAATATCGCTAAGACATCGTTCATTCGCTGAATTTACGAAATTTCTTCGCTGAAATTTATGACACATTCTTAAATTCCTACATTATTAAATACTTAAATTCCAAAATCAACAAGTTTTCGAATTTCTATATTTTCAAGTTTTTAGAGTTTCAACTTCTTAAATTTTTACACATATTTTCAAATATTTACATTTCTGAAATTTATAAATATGGCAATTGTAAAATTTACAAATGTAGAAGTTCAGAAATTTAGGAAACCAAGGATTTGATAATTTGGTAATTTGATAATTTAGTAGTTTAGTAATTTGATAATTTGTTAATTTGTTAATTTGTTAATTTAGAAATTTGGAAATTTGATAATTTATTAATTTAGTAATTTAGTAATTTAGTAATTTAGTAATTTAGTAACTTGATAATTTGGTAATTTTGTAATTTTGTAATTTTGTAATTTGATAATTTGATAATTTGATAATTTGATAATTTGATAATTTGATAATTTGATAATTTGATAATTTGATAATTTGATAATTTGATAATTTGATAATTTGGGAATTTGGGAATTTGGTAATTTGATATTACGAAAAAGTGGAAATTTATGAATTTAGAAATTCAGAAATTTGGGAATTGAAAATTTGTAGATTTAAAATTCGTCATTTTGGTAGTTAAACAGTTTAAAAATATAGAGATGTACGAATTTGAAAATTTGTAAAACCAAAAAATTGACAATTTGCTTACGTTCGCTTGGTAGTTAGAATTTTCACCCGAAAATTTCAAAATGTCTTAGCGAAACTTATTCTAAAAAAGATGGGTAATTACAGAAGATCAAAATTATGAATTTGCTCGCAAAATGGTATTCATCATTTAAAATGTTTTTCTACCGTTATAGATTTTAAATAAAAAATTGTCATTGCCTATCAAACTTTCCGACAGTTTAAAAAAGAATTAATGTTTCGTTCCGAAAATTGCGACATTACATTTTGGGAAATTTAACACTATCTGAAAACATCTATCGTATTCTAAAAACAATACTAAAAAGTTTCATTGTGCACTGTCCACATGCACAGCTTTGAGTATCAAATTCGATCCGAAACCCAGTTCACATTGCTATTGTTGTTCGAACAATAACTCGAAACTTCTATCTCCCGAATCAACTTCGTGTTCGTTCGGCTCTGATAAAAAACGTATCAACAAAAAACTGTGCAGGTATTCTCCAGTACACCAGAGCAGTCGTTTGGAGCAATGTGACATATTGTAACCCAAACAAACGTGGGCAACAACAAGATATTCCACTTCAAGCCGATGACATAAAATGTCGTACGGGTTATACGGTTTCATATTTTTTTGAGATTCTGCATTATTGTCTGCTCTTATAACAAACAATGAAACACAGTCATAGACAGTTGATTGGAAACTTTTCTTATCAACAACTGCATACGAATATAATTTTGTTAATTATAAGATTTCTGTTTATTTTCAGCGTTTAAACTAATCAAAATGTAATGACAAAATGTATTAGCTTTACATAGGTATAATTATAAATTTCTGTAATTTAATATTTAACAAAAATATTGTATAATACTCCAAATTCAATGATTTTAACATTTAACGGACGGTTTGTATTTTCTTTGTCTTTGTCTTTCCAGAATGTCGATATTCTCAAGTTTAAATAAATTTAATGTTAAAAGAAAGAATTTTCAATTTTGAAAATGTTTTATAATTAAACAGTAATACTATCGTTTTTAATGAGATTATTATTTAATGAACTTGCTTAAATAAAATAATATAAATTACCATTGCATTAAGAACACATAAATGTGTTTAAGCAACAATCAAAGTGTAAAGTATAGGTAAAATTCTTGAACTTTTCAATTTATTATAAAAATTAAAATTTTGAGAAAGTTATGAAAAATTCTCAGATAAATGTATCTGACTTCGTTTACAGAATATAGCGATTTTTGAGTTGCAATATATCTTTCGATAAATGAAGCTGGTACTCCACGTATAATAATCATTCGAAGGTTAGGTTAGGTTTGGTACACCACTCTTTTTAACTTGTTTTGCATAATCTGATAGTATTCAAAAAACATATACGAAATATAACGATTTTAAACGTTGGAATCTATTAAGAAGAGTCTCAGAGTCTCCACTCGTGATTTAAGTACATAATTTATAGAAAAATAGAAATAGTATTGGTTAGGCCAGGGGTCGGTATCTGCGGCTCGCGAGCCGCATGCGGTTCAGTAGAATCATACTTGTTATTCTTGAGTAGTTTAATAGTACATATTGAAAAATTAACTGCAATATTGCAACTGCCAAACAAATATAATAATTCTGCACACACATCAAAATGCGCGGCAGATCGCATGTATGTAAACCTAGCTTTAGCTAACCTTGCTCTCCACACTCACCGACGCCACACTCAAAACCAAAAAGTGTTTCCGTTTTCTTTAATACGTTGACTTATACGTTCTGTTACTACGCAAAATAGAATGTTTTGATTTCACAATCAGTACATGTTTCACAGCAGATATTATATTATTTTTTCTAATACATACCGATGTATGTACTTATATTTGACTCTTTAAAAAAATAATTTATCACATTGGGAAAAAAATGGCTCTTAACTCCAGAAAGGTTGCCGACCCCTGGTCTAGCCTATCTTTACCACCGATCGGGATTTCCTTATTTGGTATTGCACAAAAATTTCTAACGATTCAGGACCAACGCGAGGAAATTCGTTAGACGAAAACGTCGGGCTGATCTCTTCCCGCAGTTTCCACCACTCACTTCTCCCCCCATTTTTCGTGTATAAGAAGGGTTGTGGAGGATAGGTGTCGGGCCCAGTTAATTCTTGAACGTCAAGTAGGAAGAATCTCTGTACGAATTCTTATCGAGTCACTAACGTCAGGTCTAGAGGAATCTTTGAACGAGATCAAGTTAGAGTCCCTGTCGAGTCTTAACCCCTTCCCGTGCTTTGGCGAGTGTCACCGATGACGCACTTACAGCTCAAGTGTGACAATCCTTACTCAAATTTTGAATACTCTTCAACTTGCAATTTTGGTCCAACTATAAGCTGCATTATCAAGGATTCCTGAATATAAAATACTCACAACATTTTAATTTTCTTTGTTCGTTTTAATATTATAACACTGAATAGTTAGTCTTGACTGACGCATCTGATAAATAAATGGCACGGGAAAGGGTTAATCATACAGTACGTAAGTTTACTGTTCGGCATAATTTCGGTTTCTCTTAGGTCCCCGTTTACTCGTTTTTGTTAAAACTGGGAAGGATTAGATTCTTGCTTCGTCGGAATCGAAACTAATTAAATTCAACTTAAAGCATCGTTTAAACTCTTGTAAAGTAGAGTCAACTTTAACCGACAAGCACACTCAACACTTGTAAAACCCGGTTTTGGAAAATACAGTATTGCTTCGAAATAAGCAACACGCTTTGGACTAGCCAGTTCCTTATTTCGAAGGAGGTATGCTATTTGGCTTGCTTTTGATTTTTGAATCGCTATGTGTTAGAACGAGAAAACATTATATATTCTGTCCTCTTTTCACTGAACTATTCGGTCAACCGTAAAAATTATTGGTTCTTTGATTTCACGGACCTCTCATTTCATCACGGGTCTCTCACTCAGCGTCCGACTTCAATCTTTGCTAATTTCGAAACTCGAAGCTGTTGCTTGTTTCGAAGCAATACTGTATATTTAGTTGTTTATTTTTGTATTTAAATATTGCTTCATTTAATTATAATCACAGTTCAAAAATCCATCTGTCGGTGTATCTTAGCTGTTCACGGTATACCGTTAAAATCTAATTACGAAATTCATTACTAACATTTCCCGTGACATCCGACGTTAGCCCTACGTCGGCTAGTTCACATATTTCCCGTGACACCCGGCGTTAGCAATACACCGGTTTCATAAAAATTCAAAGTTAAAATTAATTGGAGTTTTGTGGTTTAAGTGCTCTTTTCGTCAGATAGCAATTGAGTGAAGTCAGGGCCGGCTCCAATCGAGTGTTTCATTTGTGAAATCTTATTGCACATGAAATTTAATAATTAAAAATTTATAAGATATTTAATACAATTTATTTAAAAATTTCCAAATTTCTAAATATTCAGATTCTTAATCTTTCAAATTCAAAAGTTTTTTTATAAATTCAAAAATTTCTAAATGTTTTTAAATGCTTGAACTTTTACATTTCCACATTTCCAACTCTTCAATCAATTAAACTATAATTTCTAAAATTTTCAAATATTGAAATACTTCAATCCGAAATTTTGCAATTTTTAAATCTTTAGATCCCCACAATTCCAAATTTCCAAATTTTTAAATTTCTAAATCTCCAAATCTCCAAATTTAGAAATTTCCCATTTTTCAAATTTCCAAACTTTCAATTACCTAAATTCCTAAATTCTCAAATTTCCAAATTATCAAATTATCGATTTACCAACTTACCAACTTACAAAATTACCAAATTACCAAATTACCAAATTACCAAATTACCAAATTATCAAATTACTAAATTATCAAATTACCAAATTATCAAATTATCAAATTATCAAATTATCAAATTACCAAATTAACAAATCCTTAGTTTTCCAAATTTCTGAGCTTCTACATTTACAAATTCCAAAATTGCCATATTTATAAATTTCAGAAATTTGAATATTTGAAAATATATGTGAAAATTTAATAATTGGCAACTCTAAAAACTTGAAATTGTATTAACTTACCAAGTCATCAAATTACCAAATTATCAAATAACCGAATTCCTAACTTTCTAAATTTGCAAATTGTTAAATTCTTGGAGGGTCAAATTTGAACTTGCCAGTTTTTCAAACACCTAAATCTCGATATTCTGAAATTTTCAAATTTCCGAATCTTCAAATCTTCAAATCTCCAAATCTCTAAATCTCTAAATCTCCAAATCTCCAAATCTCCAAATCTCCAAATCTCTAAATTTCTAAATCTCCAAATCTCCAAATCTTCAAATCTCTAAATTTCTAAATCTCCAAATCTCTATATTTCTAAATCTCCAAATCTTCAAATCTCTAAATTTCTAAATCTCCAAATCTCCAAATCTCTAAATTTCTAAATCTCCAAATCTCCAAATCTCCAAATCTCCAAATCTCCAAATCTCTAAATCTACAAATCTCTAAATTTCTAAATCTCCAAATCTCCAAATCTCCAAATCTCCAAATCTCCAAATCTCTAAATCTACAAATCTCTAAATTTCTAAATCTCCAAATCTCCGAATCTCCGAATCTCCAAATTACCAAATTATCCAAGTATCAAACCTCAAAATTTTGAAATTACGAAACTACCAAATCACCAAATTCCTAAATACCAAATCCGTTTCAAATCCTCCAATTTCTCAAGAACCTAAATCTCGGTATTCTAAAATTTCCAAATCGACAACTTTCAAGTTAAAAATTTTCTAGTGTCTAAATTCCCGAAGTGCAAAATTCCAGAATTCCGTATTTGCGAAAAATTTGCTTCGCCGAGTTTAGTATCAGTTACAACGTATCGCACTACTGCGATCGTTTGTCCTGACGTCTATTTCTGCTTTGGAGCATACGAGTTATTGGCGTCAACGAGGACGAGATTCGAATAGGTGGACGGAAAAAAAAGAACAACTTGAAAGGGTCGCGTGAATTTTAGCCGAGAAGCGATTCCCGAGTTGGCAGCGTTCGACAATTGGAACTCGTTGGCAGACTTTTCACTGGTGCATTGGCAATCGCGAAATGGAACGACCTGGATTCGAATCCGCTTCCCAGGTAACGATTAAGTCGGTTCGTGATAGGCCTACCTAATATTCCAAGAATCTGCAAAGGAACGACAGGAAGCCTGCTCATTACGCTAGCCACGTACGAAAAGTTGGCAGAATTTGTGGACGTTCTTGCGCGAAAATGTTACGAGTACGAGCTAATTGAGAATAAGATAAAAGACTCAACACTTGGACAGTTAAGGTGCATTAAGAAAAGAAACATTAGATTTTTCATATCATAATAATATTGATGTTTTTAATTATTGCCGAACGTAGTGAGGCTCCTGGGACGATTCGAACTGCATTTGCTCGTTTGTCGGTTCGTTTACTTGTTTGTACTACATTACAGGCTGCAATTTTGGGTCTTTTCACTTGAAATTTGGAGGCATTCTAAGCTTGAGACACCCTAAACTTACTGTTTAGGTTTTGGCGACAGGAACCTGTCGTTATTGACGTCAATCATCGTTGAATCGATAAATAAATCGTGTTTTGGTATCGTTTTCAATAATTTTCGACACATGTCGACTGGAACAACGTTAAAACCTGTACAACTCTTTATTGACGATAATACTTGGTCGTCATTTGCGTCAATCGTCATAAAATCAACAATAATCGTGTTTGGAATCGTTTTCGATAATTTCAGACATGTTTAATCGTTTGGAACTACTTAAAAATCTCTGCATCTCATTCTTCTTCTACCTACAGTAGGTACCTAAATTTTAAATACACATTCCAATTCACCTAAACACCTAGTCTGTAGATCCACTAGTATATAAAATATAAATAACATAATATAATACAATAATGTACATATAGTGTATAAAATATAGTAACATACTTAAGAATTGAGAAAGGTCGGCTAACGAGTGAATTTAGAAAGCTATGAGGCTTCCGAGTATATCAATATTATGATGAACTTTATTAATCTATATTATGATTTACGGAGTTAACATAATTACCGATTCGATTTATGAGACTGAAATAACCGTAATTAGTGTAATGTTGTTTAGTACGAATTAAAGTGTAGTTTCTTAAACAAGTTGAGGGTATATTCAAAGGGAGAAGTTGGATCGAGTGAGACATCATATATATAAACAGCGTAACAAGACGTAATTACTTTTCAAATGTCTTAATAAGAAGTGACACTAATTCTATAATAATCGTGCTTGGTATCGTTTTCGATCGTTTCAGACACATTTAATTGTTTCGAACGACTTTAAAATCCCTACATCTCATTCGTGTTCTACCTATATGTTTACAGTAGGTACTCTAAATTTTAGATGCACATACGAATTTGCGTGAGGCACCTGGTCTGTACATCTACTAATAATGAACACTTCTGCAATTGTTACGTCGATTTATAAGTAGTCTAGAACAAGTACAGTTAAACAGATGTGTCGATTTACGATATTTGAACTTATTTTAGAACAAAAAGCTGTTGATAAATTTCTATATTCATTTAATTTTTTTAGCATTGTAAGTGACTGCGAGGTAAAGTTTATGTACAAAGTGTAATATATTTGAAATAATGTGAACAGTATGGAATATTGAAGCATCTAAAAAAATAATAGCATCATTTAATTTATCACACAGCCAATAATGTGTATGAATAATGTGTTAATGCAAGAGATTTGGGGACGCACTGTAATTTTCATATTTTCGACTCAATTTGTAGAATTGTAAAATGTAATTTGAACAAGTTTTTTGTTTGCAAGTAAGGTAAGAAATCATGTACTTGGACATTTAAGGTACTAAAAGAATATTAGAAAATTTTTCAGTTATATAAATACAATCATATTGGGCAATTGTGCAATTATATGATAAATCGTGTTTACTTTACGATTAAGAGTTGAATAAAGCACATACTGGATTTAATAATTTTTTAAAATATTAACTACGTCTACAATAGCCCAATACTTGGACAGGCGATAAGACATAATACTTCATTATTTTTGGGGGAAATAATTAAAAAAAGAGAACGTAATATTTGAGGCAGTAAAATTAAACTGTGTTTGTATCAAGTTGACATTTTTAATAAAAATTAATAAAAATTTTATATTTGAAGTTTAAATTCAATACACTAATCTGCCATATTAAAAAGAGCACCAGTAGTTGACACTTTTTCAAAAAAAGTAAATAAATAAGGAAACCACAAGTTGGAATACATCAAACCTTATTAATCTGTATACTGTCGCACTTCAGCTGCTTAATTGCGAACTACTGCGCATATCCGCTATTCAAAAGTGCCATATCAACCGATTAATCAAATTTGCGCACAGCTCTTACGATTTTTCAGTGTTTTCTTATATAAATCGCTAAGGTTTGGTTAAAATGTAAGTATTGTAAGTTTGTATTATTTAATTATTATGAATAAGAAAGACATTCGTTTATGTTGTTTGAAATTCAAAAAGAGGTTTATTTATTAAAATTGGCAACAAACAATGCTAAATTGTTTAAATTCACTCCGTGTCAACTATTGAAACTTGTAATCGTCTATTATTCAGTAGTTGACATGGGGTGTCAACTGTTAAATTACTACGTGTCAACTAATGACTTTGTTCCTCTGTCATTTCTGAGATGCCTTCTACGAAGGATAACTTTATAAATTATATAGAAGTGACTATATTTTTGTATTTTCCTACGAAAAAGAGTTGTTCTCTGGAGTTATAATTGCTGTGTTTGAAACGACTGCAACCATTTCAGCAATGGCAAAGTGTGGTAGACTATGAAAGTAGCCAGAAAGAATGGATAAGCTAGATTATGAATAGGAAACAGTGCTGTTTCGTATCAACGAACCCATAAAAATGAGTAGAACCAGCAATGTGCATTCAGTTACCAAACTAAGTTAGATGTTTTGTGAAAGTAACTTCTAATTATTGAATATTTTTTTTGTAAACTTACTCAAGAATAATATTTTTTAAACGTTCAATAAAATTCTTACTTGTCAGTTAATACAGTTACTCATAAATAAACTCATTACGAATTGGGTAAGAAGTACTGGGGTAAGAAATGACTGCAGCCAATTTAGCTTCTATTTTAGCCACTTTATATCCTGAAAATCTGAATAAATATCTTTCTTGAAATTCCGGTACTTTTACTATTTTCTTCCTCAAACTGTTATATCTCAAGAGTTTTGAGTTAAAATTCTTAAAATTGAAAAAATATTGAATTTTTCTATGAAAACTGTCATTTGTTCAATTTTTGTCACGTTTCTGAATTTTTTTCATATTCAACGTTTAAAACTAAAATCAGCTGTAAAATATGTTAAAACACCTTTCAAAATCAAAAATAATGAATAGCTTATTTGTAAATATTTTTAGTGATCGGGGTCTTAAACGTCACAATGCGCCAAGTGTTATTTTGATGAAGTGTGACCGCTAAGGGTTAAATATTACGAGTACAACTCTTGATCTTTTAAAAAATTTATTAACCCTTCCATGCTCATAATTTTAAAATGGAAAAGATATCTTTTTCATAAGATTAAGAAAATTTTATTTATGAAATTATTTCAATTGATGAAAATTTTATTTTCATAAAAATTTTTATCTTAAAAAAGATATCTTTATTTGCAATTATAAATAATTTCCAAATATTACATTAGATATTGCTTCCAACAAGAAAATCAGGACGTATAAAATTTGTAATCTTACGATCTGATTTATAAACGCAGAATAAGTTAATAACTTCAACTGAAATCGTATAAGCAAGAAAGGTAAAATACAGCAACAGTTAATTAATTTCCACTAAATACATATTGAATACCCTGTGCGGCCTTGCCCGAGCAAACTTCAATTTCCGTTAATTAACATTTATTAAATATAATATTCATATATTCTAGTTACATTCAAAGTTATAACTATGCTGTAGAAGTAGCAGATTTTAATACGCTTACTTTGCGGAGGTCATTGGTGGTCAGGATAAGAAAAATGAAAAGAGGTACACTTTTAAATAGCATTACTGTTACGTACACTGCTGATATTCATGAATATGGAAATTTTTTCGCTTACAAGTGTATTAAATGTACGTGAAATGTTTAAAGAAAATTAAATGTATGTTAAGTGTTTCTTTTTGTTCCTTCTTTAGAAATGTTGAACGTATTGCGCAGATAATTATACTCTAATTGTAAAGCTAAACCGAAAATTGGGTGACCTTTATTATATTTTGTATTAACTCCAAATGTTGATATAAGTTAAGAAAAGAATGCCTAAATAATTAACAAATAATTTGACTTTTAATCATATTTTTCTGTACTGTAGACATTTTTATAGGAACAGATTTGCATTTTACACCACTGAGGTAACACCACTCTAGAGTCAGAAAAAAAGACCTAAATTTGACAATTTATTTTGGAAGTATGATAAGTGGAAAAGAATTTCTTTTCAGAGGGTTTATTTAACACGTATTGAAGTACGAAAAATAATTTTTGTTTTGTCATTTTCGTACAAAATGGGGGCCACAGAGCCCATCGGTGGAAACAGCTTTTGTAGAAACACCGACACAGGAGGACGGATTTCTCTCCATGTATGAGACTTGGAATAAAAAATAAAAAAAATTTATAATTTATATACAATTGGCTTTGGTAGTACGTAGGGGTTTTTTGTTTAATCAATTTTTGTAGAAGTTATGCATGTTTTAAGAAACGAATCGACTTTTTGCATGAAAAATGTGCATTGAATTGTTTATAAAAAAAAAAGTTTACATTCAATCAAAAAACGGCTACGTACTACCATAGAGGATATTGTTGTGAAACTACTGAATAAATTTCAATTCGATCCATGCAATAGTCAGCGAGAAATCCGTCCTCCCGGTATGACAAAAGTGGTTTCGAGAAAAACGCGTTTAAAGTTTTATGAACATTTTAATCCTTCAATTTCTTGTTTACCTCTAATCTGCGATTCCTGCACCATACATTTGGCCATCCAGGTCGATGTTCGCCTCCTCCTCTACCTTCCTCTACAACCGTTTGTTTTGTAGGTAACAGATGTACTTATTATTTTAAATGGTAAAAGTAATACAAAATCCATGAATCGCAGCACGCCGCGTAAGTACTCAGTGCGCGCTCTGAGAAGCTGCGGCAAAATTGATAATTAACTCTTTTAAAATTTGTTTTCCACTATAAATTAAATGGCATTCTGTTTCTATGACCCTAAAGCATCGTTTAAGCCCCCAAAAAAACTACATTTTGAAAATCCTAGAGTGGTGTTACCCCTTAAACCCCTAGATTCCCATATTTCTGAAAAGCTGAATTTGAGAATTTAAAAGTTTGTAATTTTGTAGATTTGAAAGTTCTTATTTTGAACATTTAAAACCTTGCAATTCTCGAACAGTTCAAAACGTACTGGTTTATAAATTTAAAAATTAAAGAACTTCTCAAAATGAACGAATTTGCAACAATAATTTTGTATAAAATTTGTATAAAATGCTTATAGTAAATTCAGGAGTTTCCTCCTCACCGTGATAACTAATCATAGATGAATAAATCAAGTAACAAATGTTACAATTTCATGATAATTAAAAATATATAAATATCTGCCAAGGCGTTTCGTCATTTATTTCAACAAACATAAAATATTTAAATATTTGAGCCATTCGTAACGCTATTTTTATTCAAAATTAGTACTTTAATACGTTTAAATTGTTTCACTAACGAAATACAATTTAGTCAAGGAAATTAACAAGAATAATGAATTTTTTATTAGGCACGAATAAAAAAAAGTTTCATTGAGAACGACCTTTTTACAATGAATTCAACAAAGAGAGAATACAATTTCCGTTCATGATACAAGTGTCAGAACTTCAGCTCTAAAAACAAGAGTACCATTTTTTTAAGGATCTCGTTTAATTCTCCAGGGAACATAAGGGAGGACGTCGTGAAACTCGAAAAGCCATCATAGGTTTTTACTCCGTTGATGAGTTCCTAAATTTTTTGCTCTTCTTTTTCTTACCATAACCTTCCTACAACCTTCATTTATTGGCCATAACTTCTGGAAGTTTTACCTCACTTGAATATCATATTGTCCAGTTTCGAAAAAGTGAAATAAAAACTAACAAAGAGTTACTTCTGTCGTGTTACGTTCTTTATTGAAAACGTATGAAAACTTGAATTGAATTCTTATCTCGGACAAGACGAATAACACGTGGTTTCAAGACTTAGTACCGACAAATGTGAAAATTTAGAGATTTGGTTATTTGGAAATTTGGAAATTTCAAAATTGAGAGATTTGGTAATTTGGAAATTTGGAAATTGAGAGATTTGGTAATTTGGAAATATGGAAATTGAGAGATTTGGTAATTTGGAAATTTGGAATTTTGGAAATTTCAAACCTGGGAGATTTGATAATTTGATAATTTGGAAATTTGAAAATTTCGAAATTGGGTGATTTGATAACTTGGTAATTTGGAAATTTGGAATGTGCGAGATTTGATAATTTGGAAATGTGGAAATTTGGAAATTTCAAAATTGAGAGATTTGGTAATTTAGAAATATGGAAATTGAGAGATTTGGTAATTTGGAAATTTGGAATTTTGAAAATTTGAAAATTGGGAGATTTGATAATTTGATAATTTGGAAATTTGGAATGTGCGAGATTTGATAACTTGGAAATTTGGAAATTTGAAAATTGAGAGAATTGGTAATTTGGAAATTTCAAAATTGAGAAATTTGGTCATTTGGAAATTTGGAAATTTCAAAATTAAGAGATTTGGTCACTCGGAAATTTCAAAATTGAGGAATTTGGTAATTTAGAAATATGGAAAATTTGGAAATTTGGATTTTAAATACACTTGGTAAGTTTAGCGGTAAAAAACGGAAACATAAATATAAATAATAAATACAATTAAAAATCAAAATATATGTAACCATTACACATGCAGAATTTTATATACTGTGCTCCCTTAAATTAGACATCAAAATTATTCCCGTTACTTTTTAAAGTATTTTATCACTAAAAGTGTCAGAAGTACGAACAAGAATAAAAGAAGACGTAAGCTGACAGACAACTACGTTTTAAATTGAAAATTATTCATACAGCAAGAAGCTTTATTCTTCCTTTGGTTTCAATTTTCATGCTTATTTAGTTAGTATGATTTATGTAATTATTCTTTCAACTGACAGAAATATCTACGATTCGGGTCACGCTGATATTTGAATTAATAAAAACGTGAAAGAGGAATTGATCAAACTGTCGGTTAACAGAAGAAATTGCAATCTTTTTATACAATCGTTATCTCGAGTGCGCTTCACACTGAGATTCAATATTATAAAAGACTGTTATTCAAATAAGTTCAGTTGTGTCTGATAGCTTCTTTATTTTTAATTCCACTTCAAGTATATTTTGGCATACTTGTGTGCAATGTAGGCTCCCTTTGTATTAGGATTATTACGTAAATTCAAAAATTTTTCAATTTCTTATTTTGTAAATTCGGGAGACTTCCAAATTTCTAAGTTCTTGAGTATTGAAATTATGGAATTTCTAACTTTTAAAATTTTACACCTTCAAATTTCTGAATTCCCAAATTTTCAAATTTTCTAATTTACAAATTTATAACTCTTCGAATGTTCAAATTTTCAAATTTCCTAATTTACAAATTTATAACTCTTCGAATGTTCAAATTTTCAAAGTTTCAAAGTTACAAATTTTCAAATTTAAACATACGTGTAAGAAGATATTTCATTTTAATTATAATCCGAAAACAAGAACATAAATCAGAAAATAAGTATTCATAACTGCAAGGAGAGAAAACAGACAGAAGAAATAGAAAAAAGGATAATTTCCCAAATTATCGCTGCAGAAAATCGTAAAGATCACAAATTCGAGACAAAAGATGCTAAATCAAATTTAATTTGCATTTCTAACATTTACAAGGAAATTGCGGTCGTTAGTTTAGAATACAAGTGCTATAAAGTTAAATTGCAAATATAAATTCACTAGTAACGATGCAATATATCATTCAACAGTGCTCATTTTATTAATTACAAATAAAGCTACCACGGAATTCGTCACATTTGAAATAACACGGCTTTCATTGCGCTTGTTTATTTTAAACCATGAGATTTACAGTCACAATATTTTCTCTCTGTGCTTGCAAAGCGATTATACATCGGTTTAATTCGATGCATTATCTATCATACTGTCACGAATAGAATAATAAATTTTACGCTAGTCATATCTGTTCGTGATCGTCCATGAAAATTTGGTTCACAGCCAATCTTCGTGGAAACTAGTGATGGGTTCGAATCGAAGTTTTCAAATCTTGAAATTTGAATTCGAAGCTTCATAAAATTCCGAAACTCTCGGAACTTGAACTGATATTATGTTAAGAATTGATGGCAAAATTTTTCAAGCTCACATCATACGCACTCGATCTGCAGTTCTACAATCACGATCGAGTGTCAATCTGTTTATAACCTCAAAATCAAAAACTAATTGCCAAACATTCGCAAAGAATTACATACAGAATACAGGTAACCCTCCTACAACACGGCATCTTATAACACGGTTTCGCTATAACACGACTCATAAATTGCGGGAACCCTCCTACAACACGGCATCCTATAACACGATTTCGCTCTGACACGATGAGAAAATTGCAAAAACCTTTGTACAACACTGTATTTCTACAGTCGCGGCGAGGCTTGCCGTCTTAAAGATACAGTGTTGCGGAAAGTATTTCTTTTCATCTCCGTGGCCTGAAGACAAAAGTGTCTCACGCTGCTGATCGGCAGTCTGCGTCGAGCCACGGTGTGTTAAAAAATAATTTTTTCGTCTTTAAGACATTAAGTTTTAGTCCCAAGCCATGTCCGATAAAGATAAAAAACAACGTTTAAGAGGAAATTTATTTCTTTAGAAGTAAAGATACAAATCTTGGATCGTCTTTTGAAAAGAGAAATTAATACAAATTTATGTAGAATTAAAAAAAATATTTGTTTTTAATAAGTTTTCGGAACGCAACCCCCCTTTTTGTACTGGCTCTGGGTCTCATACAACACGGTTTCACACAACACGGCATTTTCTAGGAACCTATCTACCGTGTTATAGGAGGGTTACCTGTATTTGGAATGTACAATACATGAATCAAATATTCTCAAGGCATAATTTTTATTCATTTTTATAAGGCTGTGAACGATTCTTTATACATTGATTTTATTCGTTTTCTTATCTAGGTTTCAAGAGTTTCGAATTACAAGAAGGTGTAAAATTTCGAATTCTCGAAAATCGAAACTTTCTTGTGTTTCGAGAGGTTTCGAGGTCGTGAGAAACCCATCACTAGTGGAAACGTTCCTCCCATCACTAAATACTGATACATTGTACGACATGGCGCTGCTTCAAAGATCTTTCTAGAGTAACAGTTTTAAAGAGTAGAATTCTTTTATTGCACTTTGACAACGTAGAAAAATTGGCAGTGTTACAGACCTTGAAATAGACGTCATGCAAACAAAAATTCCACCATTTGGGTATAGCTAGTTACTACAGTGAGAACCTGTAGTAATACAATTCAATAAATTATAAAAAGGAGTTAAGTAAGGAATTAACAAAGGAATGTTTAAATAGAAATATATAAAATAATTAGAGTTTTAATGCATTACTGTGGTATTTCATTTAAAAAATTGTAGATACTGCACGATTATTTTTTTCTTGGTAAAAAACATTTAAAAATAATCTTTTAATCCTCTGTACTTGAAAGTACTTTTACTGTTTGTTAATTTTAAGACTCACTAATTGAAATGATTAATGAATTCTTTCGAAATTATTATTTCTCTATTAATAATTTTTACTATTGTCTGTTTCACTATAAGTATACACATATGTAATGCTATAGAATTAGTTAAGAAATACTTATTTCAAATTATGGCGATTGGCAGTCGCCTCGAGTGCAAAGGGTCAAATATTTAAAATACTTAAAAGAAATAAATTACGTTATTCTTGTAAGAAGCATAAAAGTATTTATATCCAATGCTGTTAACTACTCGATAAATGAACACTATTCTGTCGTCCAGTAAGGAACAAATGGAATATATACAAATGTTCTGTTTAATTTAAGCACATATTTTTAACCACAGACTGTGTATATAACATAATAATAAAAAATAATGTTTCTATATTTTTTCATATTTTACATCTTTTAGTTTTTAAATGTGGTTTGTTAAATATAGTAGTTGAAGCGTTGAAGAAATCTAAATATTTCTACGAATTTTATTGATGAGATTGTTTGAAATTAAGAAGAAATGTATTTAGCTAAGACGAAATAAAGCAAGATCTATTAAAATATTACGATATATAAATAAAAACTATGAAAGTATAACATAGGAAAACATAGTAGTAATAACATGTTCAAAAGTGTAGAGTCTTTGGAAAGATATACTTTCGTTATTTTACAAAAGAATGTAATGTGGAGAATTTTTTTCTATTTTGTAGTATTTGAAGGTTTAGATTACTAATAAGAGTTAAATCGTAGTCGTGAAAATTAAAGGGAATCAAACAATCACTATGCTTTATAGCAAACCTTAATTTATGCTGGATGCATTTAATATCATGAATATGAGAGTCATAGTACTCATAAAATCTGAAATTAGTAGTATAGTGTTTTGAGAGTGTTAGTATTCTTATAAATTTTTAAGATCTAGTAAGACTCAATAATTTAAGGTTATGAGAATTAATATTTCTCTAATGTATCATAAAACATAAATTGAACAAGAAAGTAATACCTATTTCTATGGGTAGGTTGACCATCAATTATGTAATTATAAATAATTTGATTAACTCTAACGTGTGACACATGGCTAAATTGAGGGATAATGTATTATATACACACCAATCGTGAAGTCTACTGTGGTATTTCAGGTCTGTTAAGGTATCAATTATGTCAATTTGAAGCTTGATGTTTGATGAAAATGTTTATGCAACTTTTTCGTTAAGATTCCTAATATAAAACTTAAATATTTTATTGCACATTATACACAGTAATCGATAAAACCAATTTTTTTGATAATGAATTAGAATTTAAAAAGTTTGCGTAATTATTTTCAGCAAACTTAAAGTTTGTAATTGATATACAAAAGGCACTTTTATATCATCAAATGACGTTAAATGTTTGATGTTTTGAAATCCTATTACATTTACAGCGACCTAATACATTTTGTATTACTTTACTGACTTTTATACACCACGCACCGACTACATTTTAATATTCCCTTTTAATAACTCCCTGTTTTTAATTTGTTAGAACAAGCAGAATGATGCCACGAAGGAATTTTTCACGGAAAATCTCCAAAATTTTTCAAGAAACTTAATTTTCGAAACCGAAAAAAAGATTGTACTTTGATTTATCAACAAATTAAATATAATGTAAAGAATAAATAAACTAGTAATAGACGTTACATTTGTATAACGATAATAAATTAATAGTAACAATATGTTAATCAATATTGAATCGTGATTTAATTATCAAAGAAAAAATGACTACACAGCTTTGTCTCCGAATCAAAACATCAAAGTGAACATCAAAGAATATTTGTAAAATATGTTTCTATTAAAGAATATTTCTCCAATTAATAATTATTGAAACATACTTTAACGAAATTTTGCTACGTTAGTTTTGTAGCTGAATTTATCCGAGTTAGGTAGAGATAATGGGAAAGCGGTGTTTATTTAGAAAACAAACATAATCTCTGACTATTAGGTTTGACGATCATAGAAAATTAGAGTGTGCAAATTGTACACTGTATCGATCGCATGATCGTGTTCGCTGAATTATTCCCGTTACTCGATAAAATTATTTCATTGGTCAGTATGCGGTTAACTGCAGTCAATTCTCATTTAACAGGTAATTACCATGAAAATAATGGGGTATTTCGCACGAAGTTACAAGCTGCGGTAGAATAATGGTGACACTTCAGCGCTACGCATGATAACACCGGTTGCGAGCAACACATTAATATTCATATTTTAATTAAACGCAATAATTGCTCGTAATCAATTGTTTTAGCGAATGTCTAGTTGTCGCGACCGCATCCAACAATTTAGTAACGGATTGCGAATCGTATGTGACGTACAATATGTAGCAGTGCAACGATAACGAAAAATTATAATGCAATATAATGATAAAATAATTGTTGGCACCACACAGTGGAAGAAAAATAATTTTACACACTTTAAATACTAACAAATTTTCTGCAGTTTGTTAATTATTATTTAATGATACGTTTAGACAGACTTTTGAAATAATAATAGCAATATTCTTCTTAATAATAATTCACCGTGCTGTCGGTACATGTATGCCGCTTTTACAATGAAGACTCAGTAGCATATTTACCGGAAGTTAACTTTTTATGATCGCGAGGTAAAAAAGTGCTGCCCTCACACATTTGCTGGTTGGCGCCAATATTTAAATTTAGATTGCTATATTCCAATAATATAACTTGTCTGCAACAGATCTTTCAATACAATTTGAACTTTATCTTCTGAACTTTGATCCTAATTTTATTTGCCGCTTTTATTCGTTTCTCTATTAACACATTCAATCCGACGCACTTTTTCCAAGTCTATTCATCTGGCGGCGCTTGCTTGGCTCACTGCTTGTTTTCGTTATTAGTGACTTGCGTTTAGTTTACCACAAAAAGTTTGTTTATTCTTCTGGCAGCACTTCTTTGAATCACTGCTAATAATAATAATAACAACAATAATAATAATAAAAATTAGATACCGGTGGTTCACGTCACCAGATAAATAGTGTCTGTGGTCCACTGGTGTCCACCGGGTTGAACGTATTAATCATACTTTCAAAACCACTACGTCCGCTTGTAACATGTACATAGAGTGTCCAAAAGGTTTTGGATCATACTTATATCAAAGAATAGGTATTAGTGGATCTACACATCAGATTCTCCTTTTTCACCGCGAAACTTACCAACATATTCCATACGCAAAAATGAAAATATGTCATAGTAAAGGGTCTACGGACCAGGCGCCTCACACGAATTCGAATATGTATTTACAAATTAGAGTACCTACTGGAAACATATAGGTACAGCAAGAATGAGATGTAGAGATTTTAATCCTTTCCACTCGGTTGTCCTCTCAGAGGGAACATTTTAAATGCCAATATAAATTTTCGAGTAGAAAGGGTTAAATTCGTTCTAAATAATTAAACGTGTCTGAAACGATCGAAAACGATACCAAACACGATTATTATAGAATTAGTATCACTTCTTATTAAGACATTTGAAAAGTAATTACGTCTTGTTACGCTGTTTATATGTATGATGTCTCACTCGATCCAACTTCTCCCTTTGAATATACCCTCAACTTGTTTAAGAAACTACACTTTAATTCGTACTAAACAACATTACACTAATTACAGTTATTTCAGTTTCATAAATCGAATCGGTAATTATGTTAACTCCGTAAATCATAATATAGATTAATAAAGTTCATCATAATATTGATATACTCGGAAGTCTCATAGCTTTCTAAATTCACTCGTTAGCCGACCTTTCTCAATTCTTAAGTATGTTACTATATTTTATATACTATATGTACATTATTGTATTATATTATGTTATTTATATTTTATATACTAGTGGATCTACAGACTAGGTGTTTAGGTGAATTGGAATGTGTATTTAAAATTTAGGTACCTACTGTAGGTAGAAGAAGAATGAGATACAGGGGTTTTTAAGTCGTTCCAAACGATTAAACATGTCTGAAATTATCGAAAATGATACCAAACACTATTATTGTAGATTTCACGACGAATGACGTCAATGACGATTCCGTATTGTTGTCAATGAAGAGTTATAGAGGTTTTAACGTGGTTTCAGTCGATTCTGTATGCTAAAAGTCGTTGAAGACGAAAACATGATTTTTTATCGATTCGATGACGATCGATCGTCGTTGATGACAGATTCCCGTCATCAGATTGGTGCAGAAATTTATACTATAAATTTAGTATGTTCACGAGTCTACCCTCAAAAATTCAAGTTGAAAGAGCCAAATTAAGGCCTGTACCATGGTACAGACAAATAAACAGAGAAACGAACAAATGTAGATTGAATCTAGGAGCCTTATTACATTCGACAATAACAAGACACTCTGAGAAAGAAACTACTTTTAAAAAGAGACGGAATAATACAATCAATTTGAATGGCCATGCCAAATGAAACGGAGGAGTATTACGAAAAAGTACATAGTGCGCAAGTACAGCGTTCGGCAAAGAATGGTTCCTACGTGTACATTTATCTGTAATTTATTCAGAATTGATTTATAAAAAATACTTTGTTAGTTATTTATAATTTATAATAAATATGAGTAAATATTTTGTTTCTTCCCTGTAACCTATCCATCCGTATTTTCTTGTAATAAATAGTTCGTCATTTCTTTATGAATTATTTGTAATAATCATTTCTGTAACATACAGTCGGGGACAAAAGTATTCGTACACTTGAAATATAGAAATAAAAAGAACAATATTTTCTATATTATTAAGTATATTTAATCATATATAGCTGCATATTAAACATTACTCTTACAGCAACAAATGACCCAAAACCGAAGGCAATAACATCATGTAGTAACCTGAAATGACTTGAAATTCACGAGACGGTAAGAAATCGCCGGGACAAAAGTATTCGTACATTATTATTTATGTTGATAAATACAACAGTTGCGGTGACATTAGGACATTCTGATCAATGTAACCATTACATTAGTAAATGTTATGTTAGTTTAGTCAGTAGTAATCGTGGGGAGTACACTTTAACACTAATATTTGCAATATGGGGAAAAATGCAACGAAACAACATTGGAAGAAAGAAAAATTGTTATACGGTTACATGAAGAAGGTAAATCATATAGAAATATATCAGAAATACTAAAAAGAAGTCGATCGACTGTACAAAGTATTATGAACAAGTATAAAAAAGAAGGAATATTACAGAATAAAGAAAGTACCGGTAGACCCCGAAAATTAACTACGAGAGAAGAGCGTAAAATCGTCCGAACTATTAAAGAAAAACGAGATACCAGTGCATCTGAAATTGCATCACACCTTAAAGAATATATGTTGAAGGAAGTTCATCCTAAAACAGTACGAAGAGTGCTGCGTCGGGCCGGATATAACAGTAGAGTTGCGAGGAAGAAACCAGTCATAAGCAAACTAAACAAAAAAAGAGATTAAAATTTGCAGAACAATACATAAATGCTAGCGACGACTTCTGGAAAAACGTAGTATTTTCCGACGAGTCAAAATTTGTCAAATGTATGTCAAAAATACGACGGAAAGCTAATACTGAATTGGATTTCAAAAATATGCAACCGACGACGAAACACGGAGGTGGAAGTGTGATGGTGTGAAGATGTATTGCTGCTTCTGGAGTCGACAATTTAGTGATAATAGATAAAATAATGGATAAACATTTATATTTAAATATTTTAAAAGAAAATTTACAAAATAGTACAGATAAAGCTGTAGTAATCTCAGTTTTGGGGAATTTAAAAATTCGGGAATTTTGAAAACACTCAGAATTTTAGGAACATGAAAATTATGAAATTTGCGAATTTTTGCATTTAAGAGTTGACAATTTAAACATTGCAGAATCCATAGATTTTTGTTTTTGAGAATTTGAGAAATTGAGGATTTACAAGTTTGTAATTGTGAAAAATGCAGAATCTGAGAATTTGAAGGTTTAAGTGTTTGTGCATGTGAGAATTGGAGGGTTAGGATATTTGGAAATTATACTATTTGTGACCTTGAAAATTCGAAAGTTTGGAAGTTTTGGAATTTTTCGAAATATTTTAATTTCTGAATTTTTAAGTTTGGAAATTTGGAATCTTGCCAATTGATAAAATTAAGTTCCTGAAAATATGAAAATTTGTTTTGAGAATTTAAAGTTTGTAATATCTGGAATTTCGAAATATAGAAATTAATTTAAAAAATTTTTAAAGTTGGAATTGAGAAGGGTCGAATATTTGTAAATAGACAAAGGTTTGAGTCTCATCTGAATCGACATATAAAAATTATACGTATACTTGAAATTTTGTACTTTTACATTGTTTTCGTCATATTTTAGTAGACATTAAATTAAAACTTCACAATCGTCATAATTCTTCGAACGAATTTATGCAATGAACATGTTATCTATAACTATCTACAACTGCTTTTCATTTAACAAATAATTTGTCCATTTTGGCACAAGAATATTTATTTTTTGATAGAGGAATTCTAATAATATGTCATTTATATCGCTTTCAAGTTTAACATTATCTTCGCTTCAAAAGTTTTACAGAAATGAAATGAATGGTAATCTAATGACGTAGAAGCTGATGAATAATGCGGATAAGGATAAATATAAACCTTTCTTACACGAACGGAAATTAATCCTTATCGGATGGCAGCATTTCGTCGATGACTCGCCACTAGAATGCAATTTTATTCGGTATTTATTTAAATAGGTTTTACTAAACTCATTGTATATGAAGAAACGCATTATATTAAAAAAACATTATTATAACAATTTGGTTGTAATAATATATATAAATAAGTATTTTTTAAAATATAAATATGTATTTAAAGTATAAATATTTTAATTGTTTAATAGATTTTAAAGGAAAATATTTGATTTATGCCGATCCTGTTTTATTCTCTTCTGAAGTTTATTTTTAAAATAAGAAAGGAGTACATTTCGGGTGTCATTTTCACTTCTCCTGTTATTTAAACATTAAGCATTTAAGTATTTTTAACATAATAGCAATTTATATCATTTTATTAGGAAGAGTTTATAAATTGATGCTCTATTAAAAACAACCTAATGACTGTTTATGCATAAAATATCTCTATTGTCAAGAATTTCTATTTTTCGTCCCAAAATCAAAATGTGAGGGCGCAGGTGTGAAACAGATTTTAAATTCGTTTTCAATGCGTACAGATTTACATAAAATGTCTATCGAATATCAAAGATCAAAATGCATGTTGAAAGTGTGAGAATATTCCGATTTATTCAATCCTGTCATCTCCCATGTGACATACGTCCTACACGGTAGGTACATGATGTTATTTCAAAAGTGATGTACGTCCGATAAGGATTTACATCGTGTGTATACGATAGGATTACTAGAAAATCATAGACTGTGAACTTTTTAACCATCCAAACAAATGCTGGAAACATACACCTACATTCGTCAATTGAAATGGCTACGATAAAATCTTAAAAAATGTCGACTTGAATTTGCAGTTGCAGAAATGTCAAAATGTATATCACGTATAAAATTGCCAAATTAAAAAAATTGTAGAGTTTCAACGATTCTTTTTGTATATCGCAGGTATGTTCCACATCCGCAACATCCATGTGTTGACTGTACGTTCCTGTTGATATTATGCAGTATTACTATATGGTATGTGCTACATTTTTGCTATCGTAAATATTACTATGATCAAAAAGTAAGGTGAATTTGTTTATAAAATGAAAAATCCTTATTTATTCCTCCAAATTAATCTCATTACTTTCAAAGTATTCCCCATCCGACACAATACACTTATGCCAACGATTTTTCCAATCCTCGAAATAGTCAAACAAGTCCTTTTCCGGGATGGCCTTCAATACTTTCTTCGATTTGGCTTTTATCTCATCAGACGATTCGAAACAGTGTCTCAGACACGATCTTTTGAGCTTGTTAAACAACCAGAAGTCGCACGGTGCTAAATCAGGCGAATACGGTGGTTGTGGAACGATATGGCTCGATTTTTTGGTGAAATGCTATCGAAGAACCAATGCACTGTGGGACGGCACAGTATCGTCTCACTCGGAATTGACGAGTTTGAGGCACAAAACATCTTTTAAAATGGTTTCGGTTGATCCAAATGAGATGTTCGCAGCTTCAACAAGATCTCTAATTGTCAGTCAACGATTTCCAAGCACCAAATGTTTGATTTCCTTCGCGTGGCATTCATCAGTACATGTTGATGGTGCGTTCGGAGCGCTACTTGTCTTGAACTCAGACTCTACCTTTTTTGAAATGTTTGTACTACTTGTAAATATTTTCTTGCAACACAGCCTTGTCACCAAAGGCCTTCTGCAACATCCACAACGTTTCCGCGGCAGAATATTCATTCCGTAAACAAAATTTAATGCAATTTCGTTGCTCAACAAAATCAGACATAGTAAAAATCGAAAAACTCACTTTTCTCTGTTTACAAAAACACGTGTAGCTCTGCAGCAATTGAATATATTGACATAAAACTATGCATAGATACCAAAGACAGTACTATTAATCCACACAAAAAATAATTTCACGATTGTGTAGTACCCGTGAAGTTTAAATGAAAAATTCATCTAATTTTTTTATCACCGTAGTACATTATATTATTGTACTACAGTATATAATATAATATCATATATATTTAATATATGACTTGTCTATTCGCACGAAACGAAAAATCGGCAACCAACTCGCGAAGATCGTCGACTCTACTCGAATGATACACGCATATTCCACGGGAAACATGCAGTTGCCATGAGTGTTTTTACGGCTATTTTAAACAATAGAAATATTGTTATTGTATATATAATAAACAGAATTTGAATTAGTTTTATTTTGTGTCCTGAATTCTTTATCTTATAGAACATCGTTTGAAGAAAGCTTAGATAAAATCAATAACAGAAAGAAAAATTATAATAGTAGAAATTCTAATGGGAAATAAAGTTTCAAAAGATAGCCTCTAAAATTCATAAATGATGCATCAAGAATCATCAGACGGTAATGATGCTGTTAGTAATGATGATTACACAGAATGCTTATTTTGTGATGCTAATTATAAAAATAGCACTAACGATGAAAAATATTCAGTTTTTCATTGTATATTCATTGCTTTGATTATATTCAGTATATTCATTCAGGGTTCAGTATATTCATTGCTTTGATTATAGACATGAAGAATGTGGTACATCAGCTGCGCCATTCACGTGCTCAACGTATATCTGAAGAAGATTAATATAATATAATACAAATTATAAAAAATGCAAGATATTTGTTTATTTGTCTTTTTTGTGAAAATAAATACTCATTGTTTATCGTAAAAATAAAGTATTTTGAGATTTATTTATCATTTTCCTAGATGTTCCATATTAGATACCGTTTTTCGACTCGCCACGTTTGCCTCTTTTTACCATTTTCATACAAACTGCGAGATCAAACTTTTGCATATTTAACTAACAACATGCAAATATTTATTAATTTCGACGCGTTTTTACGTTTATTTCACAAAAAAGGAGCGTGTCTTCACATTCGGGGAACGTTTAAAATTAAGTATTCCACATTAGGTGCAGTTACCTTGCTTAATAAAACAATTTTGCTCTAAATGAAGTAAACGTGATGTTAATGTAAGGGTATTCATCCAGTCAGAATGGAAACGAATGTTTGTTGACTTAGTAACAGAAAATAATTTATTAGTACGTAATATGATTCAGAGAATGTGGTGACAGCATGTCTTTAACGGATAGAATGTGAAATCGATATTGTCACGTAAAATAACTCAGCCTACGCTGTTGTTAATTAAAATTTCAAAGTTTCCAAAACAATGTGTGATGATAGACAACATATGGGCACTTCATGATAGAATGTAATTTAGCCTCCGAGGTTATATTATTATTTTACCTGGAGTAAGAATTATGTTTTTGCTATAAATATATTGACATGCCACGAATAGCTTTTATAGAAGCCGATTAAAAAAATTTCTCTTTTTTGTTGCTTTAGAGACAATAAAAAAGATATGAAAAAGAGGTGTGAAAAAGATATGAGAATGAATTGCTATGCGATTTCTGCTTTCAAATGATAATACTAAAAGAAGAGTATAAATTACTTATTTCAGTGATGTTTATCGATTAGTTTCCTAATGTTATCGCTAAAAAGTTTTTCTTTCAATTCTCACTGAAGGTTATCTTACTTTTACTTTTAAAAAGATTGAATAACTGCTTTTCTTAAAAACAAATATTCTATGTAATTTATTTTATTTCTTTTTTGGGTTCAATATTTTTGTGTACAAAAACTATGTAGTTAATCTCGAGCTTCAACAAAAGTTTAGAACAGTTATAATAAAAAATAAGATTTTATAATAAAACTCAAAGTGGAAGATACTACTATCGTTTTCTTCACATTAAATGAGAATTAGTTTACGTACTACGTTAAGTACTATACTTACTTTACTTACGTAAGTACTTTACATTAAATTAGACAAAGTGGAAATGCTTAGAAAAACTGCACTCTAAATGAAGTCGAAACTGAAATTGTTCCGTCGCTAACTCCAACCTTTACCGCGACGAAAGTATTTATTACAGGGTTTGAGTGGTTCGACGCGTAGACCACCGTCATTATCTATATACCTCGAAATACGGGTCACCGAGGACCCTTTTTTGTCTAGTAAGTCCCGTTCGGACCGGTCCCAACGTCACCGTGAACTTGCCATAAATCGGTTAACGGAGATACATTATTTTTCTCGGTCTTTCAAAAACAAGGATAGATTTTTCTTGACCATCACCCAATGATGTGCGAGGGTGTTCGGGCTAATTTTTATACATCGGAAACAGTCAGTCGTTGAATCTTGTGCGGGTCGGATCGAAAGTACAACCTCCGTGTATCGCGAAATAACAGACAGACTCCGTGTATCGCGGAGTAACATACAAACTCCATGCATCATGGAGTAACGTAAAATATCCAGTGCAGGGTGGATTCCAAATACAATCATAACACTATTCGAGCGGGACCCTGCACTCCTCGAATAGGCCAGTGTAGGGTGGTAAAGATCGCAACACAACATTATCCGAGTGGGATCCTACACTCCTCGGATAAGCCAATGTAGGGTGGTAAAGATCGTACAACATAACATTATCCGAGTAGGACCCTACACTCCTCGGATAAGCCAATGTAGGCTGGTAAAGAACGCAAAACATCATTCGAGTGAGATCCTACACTCCTCGAATAAATCATCGTGGACAATCCTACACAATGTAGATTGTAACACAACGCATCAGCATTCGAGTGAGCCCTTGTACTCCTCGAATCAACAATCAAACATACTAAATCACACGAACACATTTTCACCGTCTAATCACGACAAATACATATCTAAAAAGGGTTTTTTATGCCGCAAGGCTTTTTCCCTTAAATCATATTACTCGAGCCAATAAATTATTATTGATTTTTCAGGCTCAAATTTGTCTAATTAATTTTTTATTAACCCTCCTCCTCATCCATTTTTTAACATTATTTTGAAACACGAAATTTCTCCATGTTGGAAAGATTTCGACGAAACAGAAATAATGGTTGCAAAAAGGTTTGCTTTAAAAAGAACGTAAAATATGACCATTATTGTAAGAGTCGGTACTTAATTTTTTATTCTTAATTCTTATTGGTTCGTTTATGACTCTTGTTTAGTCACCTAATGTTCTAAGAAATGTATAGCTATAAAACTGTCTATTCTAGAAATAATCACAGACCTACAGACAAAACAAAAACTTAACCTTCAGTTATATACGCACAACGTCATGATACAATTTTAATTCAATACTGTAACATCATTCTATATTTAAATTTACTCTACGTCTTGGTTAATTTAAATCACCTGGCAAAGATCTCTGCAGGAGTTTACTATGTTTTAGTCAAATATAAATATCAAAGCACGCTGTGTTGCAAATGTGCTTCTTGATATATGTCTAATTCGGCGCCAGACAAAGATCGATTTTTACGTAGAACGATGAAGTCTAATAGATGCAAGAATAAGGTTTCCGTTCAAAAAATAGTGCAATTATAAAATAAAAAAATATTATTGCACTTACGAAAAATGTATAATACTAAATATGTAATCTTCGATTCATTTATCTTCCTCTTTTAACATTTTCTCTAATTTCAGCTGAAAAGAACATATAGCTTGTTACACATCTATAAATGTATGAAAAGTTTGAAAAAAATGAAAGTTAATTTATGATGAAGTTCTACACAATTTTGACATTTTCCAGTGAAACGTATCTCTATTTCAGACCTGTAATAATCTGGATAATCACTGCTATAAAATGTTATCATCACCTATTTGTACAAGGCTATAAAGGAAATACAGCACATTTGGGGTACTAGTTTGTTTAAGACGGATACAGTATTACGACCAAGAATGGGAGTGAATAAAACTGTATAATATCAAAAGAAATTAATAAACATTTATCTTTCAAACTCTGGGTAATAATGAAAAATAGAAAGCACCTGGAACTGTGGTGTAACTGAAACGTGACATGAAATAATGATTTTCTTACGGTGTAGGTCACTTGAAATAACGACATTCCAATTTATCTTCACTTTATAAAATTAAAAATAGGTACAAAAATCATAACGTAGAAACAATCATTTTAGATATTTATCTAAGATATTTAGCTTAACAATATCTAAGGTAGATATTTACCCAAGTCTGAAGTGTTAAATTTTAAAATTTACTCGCAATAGGCATATGTAAAACTTTCGGAGCCATAATTAGTAAACACGATTTATCATGTAATTGCAAACTTGTTCGACATAATTTAATTTATATAATTAAAGAATTATCTAATGTCCAGTACCTTAAATATTCAAATATTTGGTCTTTTATTTTATTTGCTAAAAGACTTTTACAAATTGGCATTTTACTGTTATGCAGATTGAGTAAAAAATATCAAAATTACGGTTAGTCTACAAATCTCATGCATTAACAGGTTATTCGTAAATATTATTTGCTATACTGCAAATTAAATGATGTTATTATATTTTTAAATACTTTCATATTATTAACACTAAACCTACCGGTGAGTAAACCACACTTATTTTGAAATTAAAATTGAAGTTGAAAAATAAATGAACAAATGATAAAACATAAATTATTTTACACATTAGCTTCATGAAGATGAACAAAAATTTTGAAGAAATCGCCATAATAAATTTTGTAACTGAAAATAAAGAATTTGTAAAACGGTCATTTGACCTCTTTGGTAGGTTTAGTGTTAATAATATATCAAATATAATGTACTGCCTTTGTATCATATAAATGTTACCTTGTAATCATTGTAACCACTGGTTCTAATAAAATCAGAACAATATAGAAATTTATCAATAGCTATTCGCTCTAAAATAAGTTCAAATATCATAAATCGACACATCTGTTTAATTGTTCTTGTTCTAGGCTCGCTATAAATCGGCGTAATACTAAAACGACTAAGATTAACTCCAGACGTACAGTTACGAAACCGGAAAACGGTCATTAAGATCGACGAACGATTCACAGAAACGGTCATCGCCGTGGAAATGGTTAATTGGATATGATTTAGTATCGGACCGATAATGCAATCGAACGAAATATTCTCGCGTCAGTTTTGAAATGTTCAAATTCCCTAATTTCCGAATCTTCGGATTTTTAAATTTTCAAACTTTCAAATTTCCAAATTGTTAAATTTTTGAAGTTTTATACCTTCAAACTCCTAAATTCTCAAATCTCCAGATTTTCTAATTCCCGAATTTCAAATTCTCTAACTTTCAAATCTTTTAATTTTTCAAATTTCAAATATTGAAGATTCCAAGTCGTTTTGGGTTATTTAGAATTGTTTTTCCAATGTTCATGAATCAAATTTAATTCACAAATTTTGAAGACGTCCTTCCAAGTCGTTTTTTAAAATAATAAATTTATTTAGTTTTTAAAGTTATTCTGTTTTTGTTTTATTTTTATAACCTCTCCATATTCTATTATTTATTCTTCGTATTTATTGAATAAATAATAGTTCCATACATTATGAATAAAATGTTGATATAGAAAGCTGTAAAGTATAATAGGCAAGAATGTTTATGCGAGAACGAATGTCAGAACTGGAATAAAGTGTCTAAAAATTTAAATAAATAAGCCCTAGACGTGAAAAGTCTTAAGTCTTATGTACATTTTGCATCTAGCCTGTTCCAGTAGCTGGATTGGTTGAAACAAGCTGGAAAGAATTTATATAATGTTTCAGTATTTTACCGTTGTTACGTGCGGCGTGCGCGCGTGTAAAGCCGGAAAAATATTTGCCCTAACAAAATCAATTGTAACCGGGTCTTTATGTTGCGTGGATTCGGAGATACGCTAGTCCCATACGGGCCCTTTCATTAGATCGCAAATTTATGGAATAGTCAGGAAGCAATAAAGGGAAAGTTGCAATGAACAAATAACTTAAGGCATGTAAAAGATTAAATTTTATAAAAGAAATGGTTCAAAGGTTGTGTATACAATATATTGCTATTCACAAATGGTTAAATTTTAAACAAAAGAAAATATTGGCTATGTTGACATTAATGTGACGCAATTCCGGATTTGGAAGGATAAACAATTTTCAAATAACAACAAATTTAAGAATTTCCAGTTAGGGAAATCCCACAGTTAGTTGTTAACTACTGGAAACTACTTGCCGAAAATATTCACACAAACTAGCTGGAAGAGTAAAGGAAAAATAACTCACCCAAATATATGTGTTAGGTTAAATTTAGAAATTATATATGTATATATATATATATATAGCCCAAATATTCTGCAATGCCTGGATTCCTGAAGGAAGAAACACACACACAGTTAACCAATCCACCAGTTAAAACCTTAAAGAAAACTGAACTATTATGAAATTGAACAAAATGAACTATACAATTAGAAATAAGAATGAAACAAATATAATAAATAAAATTAACTAAATTGAAATTGAAATTGGAAAAATATACGTGAAGATAGAGTCTTTGCCCTAATTTGTAACTCTAACAAAATTAATGACAAACTCGTCTCTAAACCACTTCACGGACCCCCGACACGCACCTCGCGATTGTACATCGAAGAGTGTTGCAACTTGTACCTCTCGGAGAAGACCAGGAAGAGCCTAGTCCGAAATTGTTTACATTGCGTTGATATGCGCCTAACGAATTAGGCTGCGAGGCCAATGCGTAAGGGACCGTGATTCGTTAATTAGGTGGTGGTGGGTGCATGTGCGTTCCTCCCTTGTTCAGTCCTTATCTTCCTCTCTTTCTATATAGTTCCTTCCTTTACTCTCGAGCCATGGACTGATGTCTTATTAACTATTGAATAATCTTTACAATTATGTGGATTAATTTCGCTCGGTACCTTAACTATTGTAGGACTGACTGGCGTATAAGTACTTACAATATCAGTACAATGCAGATCTATGAACAATTTCTATTGTAATTTAATGTTGCATCGTGGATCCACGAGGAACATTCCAGAACGCTTGGCGTTATCGGACCACACGAGCGCGCTTTTGTTTATATTGAGCGGTTCGAAGAAGTAGATTGATCTAAGATTTGGACCGTGGGACCACGTTAATTCCAAGGAAGGAATGTGCTATATTAAACAATCTTAGTTTAGTCGCCAGAAGATAGCCTATCTAATAAACATTAAAAACCGTTACTGCGTACGATTAGGGTGTTCCCAGAATGCAGTATGCATTATCGATACGCATCCGGTCGGTGAAAACTACAAAGGAAATTTTGAAAATATTTCTGTTCGGAACGTAACACCGTTAAACTTTATTAACATATTTTATTTGCAGAAATAAAGAAAAGATATTACATTAAAATAGGTTACACGGATTTTATTGGAAGATCGATCCAGTCTTGTCCGTATAACTTTACTAGCATATTCCATAAATATAAATAAAAAAATGTATACACGAACATAGGTTCTTGAATACATTATCAAAAATTGAGGACGACAATTATTCCTGTGTAATATTAAGGAGAAAATCATCCATTATCATTTCGTGTAACATAAAATATTTAAGCACCTACGTTTATATAATATTTTTTTATCATTTTTATTTATAGATCGATGGTAAAATTTTATGTACAAAACTAGGGCAGACTATATGTGGCATCGAAAAACAGCACAGTCAGAAGTTATTTTGTACTTCCGCTATAACTTTTTAATAAAGTGTTTAAAGCCCTATAAACCCGTTAATCCTTAATGCTTATATTGGGATATGAAACGGCCCCAGCCAATTTAACTTCAGTTTTATCCACTTTATATCTTAAAATTCTGAATAAATACCGTTTTTGAAACCCTGGTATTTTTTTTTCCTCAAACTGTTATATCTCAAGAGTATCCACCTAAATTTTTAGCTCTTTATATTAAAATCGAACAAATTTTGAATTTCTTTTTGAATATCGTCATTTTTTCAATTTTTTCACGTTTCCGAATTCTTTTTTATATTCAACATTTAAATTTACTGAAGTCAGCTGTGAAATATGTTAAAATAATTTTCAAGCATTATTTATAATTTTTGTCAAGTTAAAATAATGAGTAGCTTCTTTGTAAGTAATATTTAGTGGCTGGAATTTGAAACATCGCAGTGTGTCAGGTATGTTATTCTGATGAACTGTGACCGTTAAGGGTTAACATAACTTTTCCTTATATTCGTGTATGGTATATGTTGATAATATTTGGCAGTGAAAACTGAAACATTCTATATACAGGTAACACTCCTATAACACGGTAGATAGGTTCCTAGAAAATGTCGTGTTGTGTGTAACCGTGTTGTATGAGACCCAGAGCCAGTACAAAAAGGGGGGTTACGTTCCGAAAACTTATTAAAAACAAATATTTTTTTTAATTCTACATAAATTAGTACTAATTTCTCTTTTCAAAAGACGATCCAAGATTTTTATCTTTACGTCTAAAGAAATAAATTTCCTCTTAAACGTTGTTTTTTTATCTTTATCGGACATGGCTTGGGACTGAAACTTAATGTCTTGAAGACGAAAAAATTATTTTTTAACACACCGTGGCTCGACGCAGACTGCCGATCAGCAGCGTGAGACACTTTTGTCTTCAGGCCACGGAGATGAAAAGAAATACTTTCCGCAACACTGTATCTTTAAAACGGCAAGCCTCGCCGCGGCTGTAGAAATACAGTGTTGTACAAAGGTTTTTGCAATTTTCTTATCGTGTCAGAGCGAAACCGTGTTATAGGATGTCGTGTTGTAGGAGGGTTCCCGCAATTTATGAATCGTGTTATAGCGAAACCGTGTTATAAGATGCCGTGTTGTAGGAGGGTTACCTGTACTCGACTTTTTAGGTACCTTGCACATTTCCGTTTTAAATATTGAAAAGTAGAAGCTTAAGCGTACATAGTATACAATATAGATCTCGGGCATTGTGTGGTAAATGAACAAGGGATGATTCCTCAGGTAAAAAGAAATAGAAGTTTTAATTTAGAAAATTGACAGAAATGTGATTTTTTATATTTCTCGATTTCATATGTGCTTTGTCACGTCAATGCAAAATTATTAATAAATTGTCAATTATTGATATATACATTTCAGTGGTGATTTAGTTATAGTTTGGGCGTATTTCTTGTTTTATGCAAAAAGTACCATAGCATTTATTTCTCATAAAATGGACAATAATAATTCTATCAGTCCATTAAAAAATTATTTGAAATTCTATTGCAACGCCATAACGAAAATTTAATTTTCATACGAGATACTGTATTAGATTGGACCGTACATTTCTCTAACGTTAATTCTATAGCAAATTGATGGAGAATATTGGTACAAACGATTTTTTCAAATAATCGTATATACTGAAATGTAGAAGAACAGAAATTGGCAATAGCTGATACATGAAACTATGTCGAGGGAATATAGTAAACAATCTTATTGGTAGCATGCCAAATCGAATCTTCGATATAATTCGTGGCGATGCGGATACGATAAATTAGCAAGTTTCGTATTTTTGTACACAACACATCGTAAAACAATTGTCCTTAAACGGTTAGTTTTATGGAACGCCTGAAAATTAGTCTTTATGCACATCAGAAATATTTATGATAATACACCTAATTTGTTTACACACTACAACTTAGAATTTAAAGAATATTGGTCATAGTTTTCAGCGAAAATTCAAATTAATAAAAGCAAAAGAGTATACTTATCTATTGCACTGTATTGTGTTAAAATTTTATTTAATATGTTGACCGCCACAGTGAAAACATTCGTGGCCAGACACGATGTAGTTATCATTAAGAACAAGGGTACACAATCTGTCAATTTCATTTTTTAATCAGTATATCATTGTCTCAACATTAACAACCCTCAAAAATTCCTTCTGGTTGTTTGTCCTATTTTAACTGAATTTGCAACGCCGATCACATATAACCTCCATGACGTCCTATAATAATTTTTATTATAAATTGCTACAACAGAAAGTAGAGTATTCTTTATACCGGTAAATAGTGCTATTTCACGGCAAGGGTTGAAGAACCCAGGCTACCACGAGTTTACTTTAAGACCGAGCTACCCTTAGTCTCACCAGTCTCGTTTGCAAGTAACCCTATTTCAGTGCCGTGACACGACAGTCACGGCTGCTTAACGCAATTGCTGCGAACCTTTTGAAGGCAACCGTTCTCTCTTTAACCCCCTTTTAACCCCTCACCTACGCCTTCTGTCTACCTTGCTCACTTCTTCGCCCCGACCCCAAACCATTCCGTAATTTACTCTTTCTGCAGCTTCTCATCATACCGTCCATTGCACCCCTTTGCGGCCCTGAATGCTTCGGGACACGCGGGAGGGTGAGGAAAGTCAGTCCCGTGACGTCACAGAACGTAGGGTCACCGCGTTGAAATTCAGGTCGACTCACCCCTTTATTAACCACCCTCTCGCCGCTCGTTCTTTCTCTCTCGCTCTATCGCTCTTCCGTTCTTTCGCTGTATTCTACCGTCTCTCCCTCTCGCACCCACTTTACATGCACTCGAACGTTTCTAGCAAGCGTCAAGGATATAAAAAAAGAGAGGAGTAACCCTTCTATCTTTACAACCCTTTATCTTGTTTGTCTTACATGATGTGTTACGTAACGGTATTATTGATTATATCTTGGCAACAAGATAAGTTAGCAGATTCGAGTCCGGCCGAATAAGGCAAAAGCAGATATCGCGTATATCCTTGTGGAAGAATAAGGAAAAAATGTACAGTGCAATTTTTTTTGCGGTTAATTTTAGGGAAAGTCAAGGTTGAAGATCTGCTGTATTCCTTTGCTGTTATTGTATTGCTTGCTGTTGATTGATATTTATTTGTAGGAATTCAGGAATTTAGGAATTTGGGGATTTAGGAATTTGGGAATTTGGGAATTTGGAAATTTGGGAATTTAGGAATTTGGGGATTTAGGAATTGGGGGATTTAGGAATTTGGGAATTTAGGAATTTGGGAATTTAGGAATTTGGGGATTTAGGAATTTGAGAATTTAGGAATTTGGGATTTAGGAATTTAGGAATTTGGAGATTTAGGAATTTGGGATTTAGGAATTTGGGAGTTTACAAATTTGGGAATTTAGGCATTTAGGCATTTAGGAATTTAGGAATTTGGGAATTTAGGGATTTAGGAATTTGGGAATTTAGAAATTTGGGGATTTAGGAATTCGGAAGTTTAGAAATTTGGGAATTTAGGAATTTAGGAATTTAGGGATTTAATAATTTCAGAATTCAGAAATTCAGAAATTCAGAAATTCAAACATTTTCAGAACAATTCAGAAATTTTTTAATATGTAATCTAAAAGCTAGGAAATTTGAAGATTTGAAAATTTGAAAATGTTGAATTTTCGAAATTAGAGAAACTGTGGATTTGAAAATTGGAGAATTTGTAATCTTGATAACTTTGAAGACTTTTAAATTTAGACATTTAGGAACTCAGAAAATTTAATATTAAAAAAATTGTGGATTTGAAAATGGTAAAAGACGTAAAAAATCATCTTTTTACAGAAATCTGCTAAAAAACGATTTGTAGGAGAAGCATTTAATTAAATATTTTAGGGCGCTATCAGCACCAAATGACAGATATAAGGAACAGGACAAGCACGACGACAATGTCGAAAACATTGAAAACAAAATATTTAACCCTTAGGTATTGTGATTATTGAAATTTGCAAATTATAGAGAGTCTAACAAATGGTTCCTGTTTATCGTGTCATTACGTACACACAATTGCCGAATAATCAACTGCATTTTCTCGTGTTCTATAAATTAATGATAAGTAATTTCAAATGCAACTGAACAATAGCAGGTGTATTCGAAATGTTTATCTACATTGTAATATTAGTAGTATTACTTCTCTCAACAAAGCGTCTCAAATGACGTATTTCAACAACAATTGCGTACATATAACGGTAACACAGAATGACCAAGTCAATTTTGTTGTTAAAAAGCAATTTATTTAAAATATAAGTTTGATCAAAATAATTATTTTATCATATTAACACGTTCACTACTCTGAGTTACAGAAGTAGTTCTTCTCCACAGCCCAAGTATCAAATTTTGATAATTACATGTAATATTACATAGGTATTGATATATACAAGGTGTTACCGAAATGGTGGTACAACCGAAAAATGGGTATATCAACGTGGAAAATTAAGTAAAAAATATGGATTCAAATTTTTGTATACAGCTTTATTTTCCAGGAAAGTGAATTTGAACATTTTGATAGTATTTCTAAAAAAAGTTTGTTCACGATATAGAAAATGATAAAATAAATAAATTGTTTCTTAATTTTACAGTAAATAAGTATTATAGATCAATAGATATAATTATTAATATCACTAAAATAGGTTTATTACTTTATATTACTTTGTTAGGTTTGTTAGTTATATGTTCTTATCATCGACTAAATTCATTGCATTAAAAATTAGTATGTACATCAATAATGTTATGAAGAATGACTGATATCGAACTTTAGTAGTATTAATGATTAGAGTTATTTCTTTAATAACATTCATTAATTCTGAAAGTAACGAAAAGTTGTTTCATTTATCAGTTTATGTGCTGTGAATAATTTTTTTTGTAAATACTTCGAAACTGTTCAAACAAATTTTTTCCAAAAATAAGATGGTATATGAAAAAATTCTATTATATATTTTTGCCTTATTTTTTCATGTACATTCATTCTCTTTTCGGTTGTACCACCATTTTGAGAACACTCTGTATATTATCAACGTGTATTAAATAAATACACAAATTATCTTATATAACACATCACATCTATTTAAGTGCTGGATTGTTTTTTACTATAAATCGTACGTCACACATACAGGATCTGTCGAATAACATATAAAAACAGATCCCATATAATTCCAAACGCAAAAATAATTGTAATTATGTATTAAATTAGTACAAATACAATTATCAGATTTTCATTTAATTTCTAGAATAAGTAAGTAAATGTACTTCATGCGTGTTCTAACGATTAAATAGCATCTTGTACAAAGATTGTTATTTGATATGGTTTCTAAAGCTTTCTGTTTTAATTTTTTAAACGTATTCACTATTTTTTAAAACTACATTTTGTAGGCCGTTTGAAGATTTGTGTAGACATCTGAGTTTGAAGGCCTGTGTGAAGACTTGTTTGAAACATTCGTAATTTGCAAGCGTTGAAAACTGTGATCGGCTCGAACAGTTAAGAAATTGTTTAAAGTAAAAAGAATACCAGTATCTCGATTAATCATGAATAAAGAATAGTTGTATTTTTTAAAAGATCTTGAATTAATTTTTGTGTTAAAAAGCCAACCTTACAATTTAATAATTTAATAGTCGAACAGTTCTCAATACCTATAAGATAACACTAGTGATTTGAAATAGCAAATTCAAGCATTATATTGAAAAATTGTTCATATGTCTTGTCTCGTACGGTAAACTCATATCCTTAATATGTTCACTGTGTTACTGTGCATATAGGAATCGTATCGTACGTTATTGAAAAGAGTTTTGTACGAGAAAGTTATTCACTGAATGGTATTAGCTTCCATATGCAGTTTATATTTTCGACATTTTTATTTTCATTGAAATAGTTCATGGAGTCATTAAAGCATAAACTAATAAAATATAGCATAAATACTGTACTATGTAAACAATATTTATCCACTTTGAGTTTTTGAATGTTCAGGGTACTTTAGCTAACTTAATTATCATTAAACAGCACACTTCATGAATATTTATGAACTTGAATATTATCTGTGAAACATCTTGCGTACAAAACAAATACATATCAATGTTTTTATTGATTGCACTTAACTTTCGAAAGAAATTCCATTGAATTTTTCATATAATGTGAGCATCGTTCACAAATTTTAATCAATGCAAAGGGAGGAAATAACTGTTGATATTTATGTATGTAATATCTTCACAATTAGTAAACTTTATTATAATTTTATCAAAGATTTTAATTTGAACAAAAATATGGAAAAAGTTCAAAATATTAAGTGGTTTCGATTCAATGACTAGAGGCTGTAAAGTTGCCGACGATTGATCGGCAAATTTTTCGCCACCGACTTTGCGCGAAAATAGCTCCTTTTTTTTAATAAAGCTGTAAAAATATAAAACGTGCCATTTGAAAGGGGATTTCAAAAGCTTTACAGTCGCGTATAAACAGCAGAGAAACAAGTTTTCCTTTTGCTTGAACAGCCGGGAAAATCAAACTTAATACAAAAATTCATCGCGTGATTGGTTGGTAGCCTTTCTCGCCTACAAACTCTCCGTGAAAGTAACTTCTCCAATACTGAAGTTATAAAATTGCAAACATAACATTTGGACGAGAATTTCAAGTGCTTCGAAACCATGTATAAGTTTCGCAAAAACAAATTTAAACAAAAATTGTGAAATTAATAAGAAAGGTTAAACTTCGTTTTGGGACATCATTTTTTTACCTTTTTTTACATAATTGAATAGTATTCGACAAATATAGATAAAATACAACGATTTTGAATATCGAAATTAAGAGGAGTCTCAAAATCTGATGCTCAAATCATTGTTTAGATAAAAAGTACACTTAAGGGGGGCAATACCTTTAGAATCTTAAAAAATTGCAAAATTTTTTTTTTCTATAAAATGTTAGTGCAACGTCTAAAAAATATAGTCTCAAAATTTTTAAGCGTAATACGGAGCCCTTTTGATGTTATGGCCGATTATCGCGACTCATGTCTGGTATTGCGCCGCAGATATTCACGCGCTCGGTGCGGAGGGCTATGCAGCAGATTTGTTATTATCATGCCATTGCTGTGTTTGAAATTTTGTATTTTTACGGAGAATGAGCCTATGGAGGAAAATCAACTTTACGAGTAAGCCGAAGGATTATTATATGGCGCAGGAATCGCAAATTAGTTGGTAAATCATTGAAATTATTCAGGTTTTACTTATTGAAACTTTAAACGCATTTTTCTCAAAACTACATTTTTAAAATTGGCGTGACTGATAACTCAAAAACTAGTTTATCAATCGCGCTCAAATTTTTTGCACATATCCATGACAATACTATCTAACATATGAACCTAAATGTACGAAATAAATTTAACATTAAAGTCCTTTTTTATTGCAAAATATTGCGAAAATTTTCAGTAAAATTCAATGTTTTTCTTTAAAGCGCGCCATCTCTTCAATTTTCCATATTTTTCACATTTCTTAGGTTCATCTACTAACTGTAAATGTTAATAATCGAAACATCGTTTGCAAACTGTTTCAGACCAATGTAACTAAAGATAGAAGTCACGTCGTTTCACGAGACGCGCCGAAACACTTCCAGGAAAGACTATCATAATTCCGCCATTTTTAAATATTTTTAAAAAAAGAAAATATGTTGTAATAGGCAATAGTTATAATAAATTATACTTGAAATTTCGAAAATACAAGACAAAGATATCCTATACAAAAAAATTTACAAATATCAGCTTATTTTCATCTATCTAAAGGTATTGCCCCCCTAGGCTGTTAATCACAGTAGAGTTCATATGTGTAGAAACTTTAAATGAAATAAAACATTTATTAACGGTACAATTAATTTAACATTTAATTAAATTACGAGGAAAATTGAACAAGGGTAACATAAGACTGACTGAAAATAAAATAAAATGCTCATAGCAATGATGCGTTTTTCTATGAAACATGACACCACTTGCAACCCCAATTCACTCCGTTCACACTTCACAAGGAATATCCACAATCACTAACGGGTCACTCAAGTAATACTATACCAATAAATGTCTATATACGCAAGTGTAATATACTTTGAATTTGAGTTAGATTTTTATCAAATTTTGATCAAACTTTGATTAAATCATTCGTCTTGTAAAAGACTGCATGAAAGGAAGAAGACGTTCTCACGATGAATTTGCACTTTGACTGTGCGAATATTTATTAAGCCAAATTAATATTGGCTTTATTGGCATTTTTAATGGACGCCATCCGAGCACAGCATGTGCTTTACTAAATAATAAAATTCATTTAGTTACATTGAGGTGAGTTATACAGTATTCCACTATCATGAAACTTTAACAATATATAACTTTTGAACCAATAGATTCCAACATTCGAAATCATTATATTTACTGAATACTATCAAACTACGCAAAAAGGTTAAAAAAAAAGTAGTAATGATGAAGTCTAATCATGAGAAAAATCATCGAAAAGTAGTCGATTGTCAGCGTTTGTTAAATTCGAATAAGGGTTACTAATATTTTGTGTACTATTATTTTCTTTCAGAGTTTATTACCTTTTAGTATGCTTTTGATTTAATACGGCTGTGAATGAAATTGCTCCAAATTTGACGGCGAAAAGAATTTGTCAACATTATCATATTTTTGGTCATTCAATCACCATTTAATTTCACCCTATAGCTGCAACATTCAGTTCATGTTAGATTAATGCAATAGTCAAACCAAGACACTGATATTATTATTTGTTAGTCAATCTTTGACGATCCTTAATTATCATGCTGGAGAAATTAAACAGAAAACGGAATTCCGATGACGTGAGATAGCATTACAGTTAGTTGGAATTTCATGATACTAAATTTAGTATCTTTTTTCATTGATTTAGAATAACAAATTAACTGGTGATTATAAAAAACAATCTCACAAATGGACTTCGAGATCTTCGATACATCGATCTTCTTAAAACAGAGTACATTTATATTAGACGTCAAAAGTAAACCCACAGGATAAATTCTTATATCTGCAAATTTCGAAATTTTTAGGTCCGGAAGTATGTCGCTAAATTGCTAACTCATTGGAAAATTTTTGAATCGTCAAAAACTAAAAATCATTATAGAAAGACCACTCACTCCTTGATTAGCATTCTTTACGTGGAAAAATCAGTCTCTTGACTGTACATGCACGTAAAAGTCGTTACGAAGAAAGAGAGTTATGGGACGTTTACATGTGTTGTAAAATCTCGGAGATTTATTCCAGAATGTTGGACAAAACGACTGAGAGCATAGAATACGAAAAAATTTTCGCATACGAAATTACATCGTATTTATCTTTTCTGAATGTAACATAAGATTATACTGAAACGTTGGAAAATACCTATTTTGTTGCGAAGTGACGTTAACTGGTAGTGTAATCATAGAGGAAAAAAGTAAAATTTAATGCTAAACATATTGATGTATTTGCAACTACTTACTACAGTGCGTTACATAAATATACCAATTTGCTTTTATTAATTTCAGTTTTCGACTAAAAATTATGGTCAATATTTAAACACCAACTCGTACTATGTTAATTCGCAAAAATCAAATTATATATATATATTCATCTCATTTGCATGGACACTAATTTTCAAGTGTTCCATAAAAATACCAATCATTCAAGAAAAATTGTTTTATTCTTCCCCATGAGGCATTTCACGTTCTAATTTTTACAAACGAATTTTACGGATGTAAAATAAATGAAGGTAACATAATGAATTTGTTCACTTATAAAACTAGATTAACGCCAAAATAAAGAGAACATACAAACTTGGTATGTTTACAAAACGTCTGAAAGTCAGGTTTTATATGATCCAGCTTAATATTCACGTTAATACGTTATTTCTCTTTTACACAATTTATTGTTTATATACCATGTTGATATTTTGGGAGATTTGACATTTTCCAACCAAATGCACAGATTATTGAAAACGCGAGGGTTTGGAATATTTATAAAACGTTTGAAAATCTGGTTTTATAACCCTGTTTAATATTTGCGAACGTAGTGAAACTTCGAATACCTCTTAAAAGTTATTAACCTCAAAAGATTTGTACGTAATTCGATAATGAATAACTTGACGATTTTGACAGCGGTTTAGTATTTGGGAGCGACGTTGACAAGAAGGTGTGATACATGAATGGAAAACTCATATCATTCTGAACAACTTTTTCCTTATGCACACTTGTCGGAAATCTGCAGTTTTGAAGATATTTGCGAATAATTGTTGCCATCACATTGAATTCCACGTATGTATACCTATCTGTCTTACAAACAGTCACCGATTCTCTACTGTTTATTGCCGAATGTAGTGAGGGCCCCAAGTCGACTCAAACTACATTTGTTCGTTTGTTTGTACTATGCTACAGGCCGTATTTTTGGGTCTTTTGACTCGAAATTGTGAGATTAGACTCGTGAGACACATATTCAGTGTTAATGTAGATTTAAATCAAAGGCAACAAAATGCTTAATGTTATAAATGTATATTAACTAATACTTTTCTAAATTGTTAAATAATAACAGTATTTATCTTTAACTAACTAATAATAATTATGATATTCTTAAATGATTTCAGTATTATTATTGTTATTAATTATAACTTATTTTATTCTTTTTGAAAAAAAATATATTACTGACAATTAGTGACATATTCACATATTTTTACACATAATATTAACTATAAATATATTAATATTATAATTACAATACGGATATATTATTATATTATATAGTATATTCATACTTCTTATTTATGTAATAATTAATACTATTTCTTATTTTTGTGAGTATTGTACAAAATTCAACTTATTCCAAAATAATACTAATATATTTTTCAAACCGTAATATCAAGATTATTTAATTATATTAATATTTATTAGAAGTTCATATGATAGGCAGTAACAAATTGCGCATTAGTCAATAGAAAGTTACTAATGTAACATTGAATCACTTGTCCCTTTCCTTGTCAATCATAAAAACTAGACAAATTTTTATCTCCCTCATACATTTGAAAATATAAGTATTTTTGACAAATTTTTCTTTTCAACTTTAAGGCGTATTTTATGCATAAGTAATGATTGTACAAACTGTCATAGTTCTTATTAATATAAAAGTTAATATAAAGTCTTTTCACTTGAAATTTTGAGGATAGACTCGTGACATCCTTTTGCTGTATAGACTTTGGCGGCAATCTGACGACAGAAACATGTTGTCATCGACGTCGATCGTCGGCGAATCGATAAAACGCCGCGTTTTTGTATTGTTTTCGATAATTTTTGATAAATAGAATTGTCTGGAACCACGTTAAAAGCTCTATAACTCATCGTTGACGACAATATTGGGTCCTCATTGACGTCAGTCGTCGTGAAGTCAAGAATAATCGTGTTTGATATCGTTTTCGACAGTTTCAGACACGTTTAATCATTTGAGGTGGCTTAAAAGTCTCTACATCTTATTCTTGTTCTACTTCTATGTTTATAGCAGGTACTCTAAATTTTAAATGCTCATTTTAAATGGCACGTGGTGTGTATATCCACTAGTTACATTAACCCCTTGGCCTACAATCGAGTCAGACTCGTGACGCGCGTTACAGTTCAAATGTGACAAAACTAAATCGTATTTGCATATTAATCGAGTTTTGAGTATAATACCAATTGCAGTTTGTATAATTAAACATCGCTAAATTCAAAATATACCTAACATTTCAACATTCTTTATTTACCTTAACGCTGCAGTAATATTTAGGCATCTCTGACTGACGCACCTGCCGAAGAACTTGTAGGCTAAGTGGTTAATATGTCTACTTCCTTTTACACAATTTATTGTTTACACACTAAAAAATTAGTATGTAAGGAATGCTAATCATAATTTCCTACCAAAAGTTCAGTTCATCGAAAATATCAGGGGTTGGTATATTTATGCAACGCGCTATATAAATTTATTAGTAAATCATTAGATTTCAGAATATCTCGTAGCAAATGCGGAACATTTCAGTATACATCGAGTGACACCCTTCGACTCTGTATATCTCTTTTAAAACACGAGGGATGCCGTTGAAGCGAATATAATGAATTCAGTGGAGTTGTTGCTACATATACGTTGGCTATACCAATATGGTGAGTAAAATAAGATACGGATCAGTATTCAGGAGGGTCGATTTCACGGGGTGAAGAACGTAAACATTCATGTCGACCCAAATGCCGCTTTTGGTGGGCAAAATTTAATGGTTTTAGGATCGTGAAACTACCACAGAGCGATTAAACAGGCTATGTAGGGTAAAGCCGCCTAATACGACACCCATTTCTTTAAAAAAACCGTAACTCTGCATTAAGAATACTTTTATTATAATTGGATGAGAATGTAATCGTTTAATAATAGTCATTTCTTAAACAATATATAAATATTTTTATACAAGATTTTAAACAATATATAAATATTAAAGTTATTAGTTAGTCAATGTTAGTCCTCTGAGTTTCTACGTAAATCAGTTTTTAAGTATAATATTGAATATTTACTAAAAAATTATTAATAAAAATTACTATTGGTTTGATATTACCATTATTGACCATTACATTTTATTAATATCTTTTTGTTATTGTGCTGTTAATTATACGTCTTTATTTGAACAAATTATAATATAGATTCATACTTCTGTTTTATGAAATTGATGAGTTTAGAAATAAGAATGCCGCAATTTTTCACTGCAAAATTTTATTAACAAATTCTACTCGAAGGGCTAATATATATATTATTCATTAAGAAATTATAAAAAAAATACGAAATTTCAATGGACTGCTTTTGTAGTTCGATATCACATAAAGTTCTAGTTCTGTCCGTGTAATTCTTTTAGCATATTCTACAGTAATTTAGCATATTCTAGTAATTTATCTTATTAAAATCTGTAATGATGTTAACAAAAATCTTAACAAGAGATCAATCGTTAAAATAGTGCTAGAAATATGTGCCTTTGCGATATCATTGGCCCTGTTAAAGTCAATTTGCAATTCATTTTATAATTTCATATCAATATGATATTCTTTTTGTAAATAGTTAGAAACAGAGAATCATTGTGAAAGCATTAAAAATATTCGTTATCAAACTTTTCCATTAATTAAATAATTTGTAATTGGAATTTAAGGTTTAAAGTTTGTGTGTTTAAAAAGTTAATTAGACCACTTTAAATTATAAGAAGATAAAATTTTGTAAATAAAATTGTTAATTAAAATACACGTCACAGCCCATTTGTTTTGGCGCTACCTTTTGTGGATCTGGTGAGTTGTGTGCGATTGTGGCTTTTTTTATACGGTTTGCAGATTGTGAATGTTTGGCGTGGATATTTTGGCGCATATTAATAAGTAATATTGTCTCGTAAATATAATGTCATGTGTAACTTTTAGTGAAACTAGCAGTGTACACTCGCTACGCGAGTAAAGTGAGTTTATTGTTTCTTGTTTTTTTTTTACTGTTTTTGTTATCGTTATTACTATTAAACGTTTTTCTCGTTAATAATAAGTGTCTTAACAAAATGAAAGAGGAAAAAGTTTTACTGTTCTTTATTGCCGATATAATAGTGTGTGCACTTTTTTTATATTTGCAATATTTTTGAAGGAACGAAAATGACCCATAATTTTTTAAATGGAACTATATAGTTTTCCTTAGATAAATCGGTTCTCTGAAATATTCTGAATAAAAAAGTATTAGGGTATAATGGTAAAAAAAACGATAATTTCTAAGATATTTTAAGTTTCTTTTTTAACATAGTATGCCATCTTTGACATCACCTTGTTCATCAGTGATAGTGGATATCAAAAAAATAACACAAACTTGCACACCTGTGGCCATAGACGAACATTTTGATACCATATGTGTAGGGGTGCACCTTGCCATCTTCTCACATAATTGCCGTCTGGAAACGGCTAAGCCGTTTTATATAAAGATACGCACATCCTACTGAATTATTTCATAATGAAAATCATAGATATCTAATAAATAGTAAATGAAATACATATAACTTCAATGACTTAAACTTTTGATCAATAAATCGCTTTACTTATCATTTTTCATAAGATTAATATCTTACTGATAGTCTATTTACTTTATAGCGCTCAAACAACCTTGCTTCGCTTGAAGACTCAGTACCCTGGTTTCAAACTTATTTATCATCTTGTAATTACTTTTGATACTGCGGCATATCGCAAATGTCATCTTCTACGTCAGATATGCGGTACTTAACATATCAAAGACACATGCATCAACGGCAGAGAGTAACTATACCGACTACGTGCAATATTAATTTCCTGCATATTACCCGGCGAATTTCGTAACACAGAAAGTCTCACATGAATTAATAACATAAAGGTACCATGAAATGGTATTTTCGACATAATGATTTAAAGCTTGAAATTTCATGAACATAATTACGCTTTTAATGTTTTTAACAGAAAATGACTGGTTGCCAGTTAGAATAAATAATGATCAATCTTAAAACATACAAGATATAATTTTGTGGCCAAAATTGTAAGTTCAAATTATAATTTACTGGTTGAAATTATAAGTATTTTATAATTTTATAAGTATTTTATTTTATTTTTAGCTGGTTTATTGTTATGGAGAATACTATTGCATGTTTCTTTGGCAGCATTACGTAAAAATGCAAGAGAAACAATACTATAAACAGTGTAAACGTATACCTGCAGTTTAAGACGATATGATTACATAAAAATATCAGAATATCGCTCTTATACGATATGGATGTGAATTTTCAGATTTTATGAAAATGACTACATATCCATTTCATCAATATTCTCAATACAAAATGGCTTTCGTTACAAAATGCCGGTTCTTCCTTAAAATTATCACTAAATGAATATTGTAATACTTTTCATTACCGTGTAAAAATCAATTAAATAAAAAAAAATACAGCGTAAATTTTTTGGAAGTGATACTACATGTAAAAATAAGTAAAAAAAAAAGAATAACATTTTTTCGTTTATCGCTTCATTTTCGAGAGAATCAAGTTCGAAAATTCTATCCAGTACGCGTGCACTATACAACCTATAGGTTTAAATATGTATTATAAATAAGAAATATTAAAGTTAATGTTAATATTATTTAATGCGACCAATAATTCTGGTACTGGTATTATGATGCACTAAGTTTTCGTATATTTATCTTAGGATTATTAGCAACGGTATTAAGAACTTCTGTTTCTAAATTTAGGGATTTTCTACTACCACCAGATTTGTGGTAATTGTGAAAAGAACCACACTCAATTAATCCTTGCTGTGCCCTGTATATCCCTCCCCTGTCCGGATAGCGACGATTTCGAAATTGTTGCCTACAATATTCAGCTGCTGCTGTTGCATTTCCATGACAAGCTCCTAAAGCTTTTATCATATCGACATATTCGCGGTTGCTATAAGTAGACATTGTCACAACTTGCCTGATCGAAACAGAATAAAAGTAGAAGAAAGTCGTATGGTTGAAGAAAAGATGTAGACATTAGAAACGTCAATATTAGAATGCAAAAGGGAACTTGTAGCGAACAATGACTTGGGGAGACAGTCCAGTGCACGTGTACTGGGTAGAATTTTCAAATTCGATTTTCTCAAGAACGAAGTGTTAAACGAAAAAATGTTGTTCCTTCTTTTCGACTTATTTTTACATGGAGAATCACCCCCTGCGCGATTGATTTACAATTCTTGGATCGAGAGTATCTGAATTCTTGGAAAAAGAATGAATACACAAATAGACACTCCAAACAAATTACAATAAAAATGAATTACTAAAGACCAATACATGAAAAATATCACGAGATGAAGGAAACTTCGTTGAAAAGAATTAATTTTGTAAATACGTGAAAGTGCACATAAAGGAAAACTGTTTGATTAAAATAAGTCCTTTTAATTATGATTAGGATGAAATAAAGTTAATCTACCGTGAATCTTTTTTCAGGTATAAATGCGAAATTGGGAAATACGAAGACAGTTTCAGATTAAGTAAGTAGGTTACGAGGAAATAAAAGGAAAAACAGAAAAGAGGGGAAATAAGATTGATCGAGGGGTGCGAGAAATACAGGATATCCGCAAAAATTTGAACCAAATTGACGTACCATATTAATGGCGTCATTTAGGTGGAGAAAGCTTATAAGTACAAACCTATGTCCGAAAATGCTGTTAGAGCTATAAGTATCTAAAGATTTACGAGCAAAACTTGATGCCACCATATTTCTTTATATGGAACAACATAGAACGATTGATTTATGGGATAGTAATAGTAAGAGAACAAAGTTTTAAGATGTATTCAAAATGTCTTTATAATTAACAAGTAATGAAATTCATAGATTAAGGGGTATACATTTTAATTTAGAGTAAAAAGAATGATTTCTGAATTCCTGTGTCCTGTATGATTATTTATTTTTTCAAATAAATATTCGTGAATCGTCGATGCTTATAAATTGTAGTCATTGATTAAATTATATTCAAAAAGAGCTATGCTTGAATTTTTGTTAGCAGAACTAAGGTTACTAATCGTATGTATAATATACACTCGCTTTGCTCGCATCTACTTCACAACTAACAATTTGCGCCAGGATGCGCCAACTTTGCACTATACACGGCATCAGGGGGCTGCGAAAAGTCGATTTTGTAGGTGATTAGGCTTTTCTTGCCTTCCTACTAGCTCAGGATGTAAATGTTAAAGGTTTGACAGTTTTCCTGGGGTTTTCAGGTGATTTTAGGGGGGTTTGATTCTATGGAAAAATGTCGTATCTCGCACCGTTTGGCCTGTGAATTTGTATACGTGAGTCAGTCAATCAGTCGGTGAGGAGGGAGTTTTATAACCTACACGCAATTTTTGCTTCATACCGAATATTAGAAATTTAAAAATTCAATGAGAAAGTTCTATGAATTATGGTTTAGGATTTCGATTACATTGACTCCAAATCTGACATCATTTTCTGACCCGATCGACTATCCTGATGTAGATAAGAAAAAGAATCGGAAAACTTAAATTTGAGTTAACATACACAGTATGTCTGAAAAGTAACGGAACTTTTTAAATTCAAGGAAAACTACTTGCACCATCTATTAAAACAATATGCTATCTGAAAACAGTATTCCTCCCCTACAAAACAAAACAATCATTATTAGAATCGAGCAATGAATTGTAAACTTATAGCGGTTAAAGCGACAGAACCTTTCGTCACCGTGTCACAAAATTACAATGGAACAAAGAGCGAATATTAAATTCTGCTCGGTAAAGCTCGGTAAAACTTTTACAGAAACATTTGAATTAATGAAAAATGTTTATGGCGACGATTGTTTATCCCGTACACGTGTGTTCAAGTGGTATAAGCGATTCCAGGACGGTCGTGATACTTTGGAAGACGACCCACAGCCAGGTTTTGGGTTTTTCTAAATTCTAAACGATTCTAAAGGTATTATACCTCGGGAATTCGTTCCACAGGAACAAAATGTTAATGGCGAATATTATCTAGGTGTTATGGAACATTTGAGGAAAAGAATTGTTCGTGTGAGGCCCGAATATCGAGCGCTAGGGAGTTGGTTTCTGTTGCATGATAATGCACCAAGTCACAGAACTGTCGCTGTTCGTGAATTTTTGGCGAAATAACAAGTCTGTGTGCTTCAACATCCTCCATATTCGCCTGACTTATCTCCATGCGATTACTTCCTTTTTCCAAAATTGAAATTAGTCATGAAAGTAACGTTTTATGACACGGTTACACAAGTCCAAGCAGCTGTGACAAGGGTGATTGAAGCGATTCCGCAAAACGACATAAAAAGATCTATGTTAACATTGCCTGAGCGTGCCCAGCAGTGTATTGATGTGGAAGGGATGTATTTTGAATAAAAAAATTAATTTTGGCAAAATAACATAATACTTTTTCTTTTATTTAAAAAGTTCCGTTACTTTTCAAACATACTGTGTATATTTTCGTGTGTGTGTACATCATGATATTCTTTAGGGCCGTGTTCGAAACACTTAAAGTTTGAAAAGCATTTTTTAAATTTTCGATCACTTTGCTTGATTCAGCTTAGATGATTTATTGATCAGACCAAGGTATTATCAGATTCGAAATCAGGGAGGTCGAGAAATCTCCGTCATCCATTTCCAACTAAATGCATTTTTAAAATTTCAGATCAGACGCTTGATCCAGATCAGGGTGATCTTACTATGAATAAAAAATTCAGAGTAACCACGTTGTAGCCCAGGGTCGATTTGCTATATTGATTTTCTCAGAATGGCAAAATTCGAACGGTAAGCATTACGTACATGGAGGTAAAAATTTCGTGATATCCACACATACACATGAGAATAGTAAATGGAGATAATATTGTACTATATTTTAATTTAGTGTATATCCTCTTAGCGAAGGTTACAGCACGTAAAGATGCTGTATTTCGGATATCAATATAATTATATAATTTTTCCTTATTTTTTATTCTATGATAAGATCAATATTTCAATTTACAGTTTAAATTTTTAGATACAACATAAAATATTGCTGGAATATTTTTTTACTTTGTACTACTTTCCTCTGAAGCATACAATACATTTTCCCAACGTATTATATTTTGTAGCCCATTTTTTAGAAAAAAAGTTAACAACCCAAGCGTTAATCATAAGCATAGGTTTTTGCAAAATAAGTTTCGTCCGCGTTTTTTGCGATTAGCCTCACTGTGCAACGTTCCCCTAAGGGACTCCATAATTTTTTATTTCTGTCTCTCCTTGTTTTCTATTACTTTCTAATTAGAAACACGTTTTTATCGAAGATAATGAAAATACTGCACATTGTGAGTTTCATTTAATAAAAATAATTACTTAATGTGTAAATCCTACTTTAAAAAAATAAGCTATAATAATTAACAATGTGTATAAGATACAAATGACAGTAATATATAATACGAAAAATTCCAACTGAAGAAAATTATACTTATGAATTTGCAATCTTTGATACAAATAATAAACGTATTTTGTATAAAATATATATTGTATAAAATATTTTGTATAAAATAAAATTTTGTAATTTTGTACAGATTACACGTTTATAAATTTCAACTTTGTAGATATTTTCCTATCAGAATTGTTTTTCCATATTAGAAAGTCAACAGAAAAGTTTCTTAATAAGTTTTGTCATTTAAATTAAGAGATGTATAATCCGTCATTTTGACGGGTTCCGTAAATCTAGTGTTAACAATATCTTATATTTTTGTCTCAGAAATACTTAATTCTATCATATTCCTTTCTGTTATGTGAGCAGTTTTGCATGGAATAAAACAAATAATGCGATGAATGTTTCAAAAATATACAGCGAACTTCGTTACAAATGTGTTAAAATTATGTTTATTCAAAAGATCCCGGTTTTTTACCGTCGAATTTTACAAACATATTACACGCACAAAATCAAGAAAAAGATGATATATTAACATGGGATTCTAAATACTTTATTACAAACTTATAATAAAAGTACAAAATTACTTCGGACTGCTTCTCGATGCCATATACAGTTTTATACATAAAACTTTACCAACGTGATCCATAAATAAGGATGAAAAAGAAATGTTACGTAAAAATAGACTGTTAAACGTTTTATCCAAAGAATATGAGGTATATACGAAATAATAGTGGACAAGTTTCTCCTGCAAAATAACATACCAATAATTGTTGACTTTCATATGTTTTTTAATAACTTAATAATGCATTCAACAGTCTATATTTATATAAACATTGTTTCTTATTTATAAAATATGCTCCTAAAGTTACATAGACAAAATTACACCCTGTATGTGATATTGAGCAACAAAGTAGTCAGTTGTCATTTCGTATAGTTGACATACCTTTTTAACACTAAACATACCAGTGAATAATGCACACTCACTACGGAATTAAAAGTGAAGATACATAGTAAAACATAAATACATTGATTCTTTATCTTGATGTAAATCAACACAGGTTTCAAGAAAGCCACATTAAAAAATTTTCTCAATGAAAGAAACTAATAAAACGGTCAATTGACTAATTTGATAGTTTTAATGTTGATAAAGTGGTTGAAACCGTATGTTGATACAACATTCTTGTTTATTTTTACGAATAAAATATGTTGATAAAGTTTGACAATAAATCACCCTCTATGTAAGGTAAGAGTACCAGTAGTTAACACTGTACCAGTACTTGACACTTTTTCAAAAAAAGTAAATAAATAAGGAAACCACAAGTTGGAATACATCAAACCTTATTAATCTGTATACTGTCGCACTTCTGCTGCTTAATTGCGAACTACTGCGCATACCCGCCATTCAAAAGTGTCATATCAACCGATTAATCAAACTTGCGCACGGCTTTTACGATTTTTCAGTGTTTTCTTATATAAATCGCTAAGGTTTGGTTAAAATGTAAGTATTGCATGTTTGTATTATTTAATCATTGTGAATAAAAAAGACATTCGTTTATGTTGTTTGAAACTCAAAAAGAGGTTTATTTATTAAAATTGGCAACAAACAATGCTAAATTGTTTAAATTCACTCCGTATCAACTATTGAAACTTGTAATCGTCTATTATTCAGCCGGTGACATGGGGTGTCAACTATTAAATTACTACGTGTCAACTAATGACTTTGTTCCTCTGTCATTTCTGAGATGCCTTCTACGAAGGATAACTTCATAAATTATATAGAAGTGACTATATTTTTGTATTTTCCTAGGAAAAAGAATTGTTCCCTGGAGTTATAATTGCTGTGTTTGAAACGACTGCAACCATTTCAGCAATGGCAAAGTGTGGTAGACTATGAAAGTAGCCAGAAAGAATGGATAAGCTAGATTATCAATAGGAAACAGTGCTGTTTCGTATCAACGAACCCATTAAAATGAGTAGAACCAGAAATGTGTATTCAGTTACCAAACTAAGTTAGATTTTTTGTGAAAGTAACTTCTAATAATTGAATATTTTTTTTGTAAACTTACTCAAGAATAATATTTTTTAAACGTTCAATAAAATTCTGTATTCATACATAATCAAGACTAGTTCATTGATTGGATTTTCTCCCTATGTCCTCTACTGACACAAAAGGATGTCAACTACTAAATTTTTTGTTTTCGCTGGGTGTCAACTATTGAATCAAATTTTATGTTTAGAAAAAAAAAAGAAAAAAATTTACAACCGCCATCAGGAATAAATACTTGTAATATAATAGAAGAATAGTTTGTACAGCGACTGCTAATCATAAATTTTCCATAAAGTGAACTTAGCCTGAGCTATGTAAACAAATAGACAAAAAATTCCTTAAAGTGTCAACTACTGGTACCTTCACCTTACTTGTACTTTAATACATTGACTGGGTATAATAAAAGTAGCTACCTTTGTTTACTTATTAATCGCATCAATATAATCCGTTTATTATATTAATCCTTTCGTAACCAAATTAATCCTTCTTAAGAAACTGTAGTTGATTTGCTGATCATAAATTTCAAATCTCAATTTTGCGTCTTTTTAACAAAACAAATGAGGTAAGACCCGTTCACAGTATTTTGGAAATAATGACAATACATCTCTCTAATAATTACCTGATATCGATCGATAAATGCTTGAATATCTTAGTGTTCGAATATTAATACGAGTTGCTGTATAATTTAATGTTTACCAAACGAAGCGGAATCTAATAAATCTGCATAAATTTCTTACAACTAGGATAATGTTTTAAAATTATTCATGATGTAATCCTCGATTAAAGCCGCCCTGAAAACGATTGTTAAAAATCTTTATGATCCGTTAACGATCGAAATTGTACCGTCACTCAATAAATTTCGAAGAAACAAAAGCAGATTCTCTCCTTAAAATAAACAGCTGGAAATGATCAGTTTAAGATCTCTCTCGCAGAAAAGAAAATATATAGTAACTGCATCGTCCAAACACTGTAATGTCAGCTAAGATCTCGTTGTATCATCGTCTTATTTACTGAGTACACAATATAAAACATGAGCATTTATGAAATGTGCATTACAACGCTGTCGGGTACATCAGTGACCCTTTCTCCTGCCAACTGTTTATTTTTATGAGCGATGCAGATTCTTTTTGCTCGTTCGAAAAACACTGTTGCAACCGAAATACATCAACACGTTTGCTGTGCTACCGAGGTCAAACCAAAATAAACTTTCTTGGCGCGAAAAGTTTGCCACGTATCATATCTCCGTATCATTTTACGTTATACAACTGTCTGTGCACCGGCAGCTATTGAATCAATAATTCGAAGTGCACTATATAAAGAAGTTACATATGATTTAATGTAGAAATTGAAACAGGAATCCAAAGTGAACACAAGTGACAATATGGTAGTATATGGAAGTACGTTTGTTAATCTCCACTGTCCGTAGATACAATTTTGAAAATCTGACTTTCGGTAGAAAAACACTTTTTTTAAAACTTGTGTTTGAAGTAGCGATGAGGATGAACTTTCTGATTGGTACTCTCTTAAGTTGCTGATCGGAAGGTGATCTTTTCTGCTGTTTGTTAGACGAAATCACGCCTCCAATGTAATGGCCACCCTCCGATACTGCAAGTGACATGTCCGGGAAATTCTCAAAGTCCCGATTTTGGCTCCAACACCCCACGATCCTCCCTTACCATTTACAAATGTTAGATTTAGAGATATCACTAAGGGAGCGTCCATATTATGTCAGTAACTTACGCCAGTAGTCTTGCTAGTAGGTAGTCGAATTTTTGTGTTTCCTGCTTTGTCTATACCAGAATTTTTGAGATGTTCGGAATTTGGAGGTGTGGAAATGTAGAGATTTTGGGATTTAATAATTTGGCAATTTAGCAATTTTGAGGTCTAGGAATTTAGGGATGTAAGGATGTGAAGACGTAGGAATTTGGAGATGGAACGATTTGGGGATGTATAAATTTTGGATGCTAGAGATTTGGAAATTCAGCGATTTTAGGGGGATAGAGATTTAGGGATCTAGTGCTTTGGGGATGTAGGGATTTGGGGATGTAGGCATTTGGAAACCTGAGGATGAGGAAATTTAGTAATTTTAGGGACATAGAGATTAGGGAATACAGCGATTTGGGGATGTAGAAATTTTGGATACTAGGGATTTGGAAATTTAGTGATTTTAGGGGAATACGGATTTGGGGATTTTGGAAACAAAATTTGAGAATTTGAGAATTTGAGAACTTGAGAATTTGAGAATTTGAGAATTCGAGAATTTGAAAATTTGAGAACTTGAGAATTTGAGATTTTGAAAATTTTATAAATTGTGAATTAAAAAATTTGGAAATCAGGAAATTTTGAATTTTAGACTTATATCTAGTGAGAAACTAGGAGAAGTCTATGTTATACGTGAGAGTACATCATTACACTTTCATCAGGTTTACACCAGTTTCCTGTGTGCCACCTGAATCCCTGTTCTGGGCAAATTAGATGGCTTGACTTAAGACAAAGCGGTGGAACTAAGGTTTGTGATGCAAATGGTTGTGTAATCTCCTGCCTCAAATGCTAATTTAGTGTACCGTTAACATACTACGAATGATAACACATAAATGTAAAAAGCCTTTTTAATATAGTATACACATACAGAATATTCCACCTTTCACCGTCAAACTTTATTAACATATTCTATTCGTTAAAGTAAAAGGAGAATGTTATATCAACATAAGGTTTCAAACACTTTCTTAAATATTTATAACAAAAATGTGAAATGTAAATGGACTGCTTTGTTGTTTCATATCTCATACAAGGCATTCCAATTTTGTCCACATAACTTTTAAATTAAAATTTAAAAAAATATTTATATAAACGATCAACAATTATTGACGTAAAAGTAAATTGAACAAATGATTGTTTCATACAAAATTTTGTTTACAAGAAAATCGACTTTGAAGATTCGTCAGTGCTATGTACTCTGTTAAGCAGTTAACTGCGGAATATAGTTTTAAATATCTTTTTATTTAGGGAAAAGTTAATTTATTTACTTAGTTAGTTTATTTATAACTAAGTGGAGAATTTATTTATATCTATTTTTAAATGTATCAAAATATAAAGCCTAAAATGCAAAATTATGTGTGAGTTTCAATGTTTTTGTGATCGACTGTAACATTTAGGGATGCTAATTTTTCAAAAGTGATTTTATCTCTTAAATTTAAATATCCGCCGATAAAAAGTATGTGTTTTACTATGGCGAAATGTACATTTTCCCTTGTAAGGTTAATAAACTAAATTTGTAAGGTTTAATTAAAATTTGAAGTCGATAATTCAATAACACCATTCGTATACAGATGTTCCTGTGACAGTATTAATATTTTGCCACTACTGATATTTAAACAGTCTTGCAAAATTGGCTCACATAGAAAACTATTAAAAACGTTTTAAATGCTTCTATTCCTACTTGTTACTGACAATTGCTATCGATTGATAAGCAACCGCCTTTTCCATTTATGCGAAATACGTCGTGATTCGTTCGCAACGTTACGTGCATGCGTACTTGACGTATCTTCAAAATCGATTTTCTCGAAAACGAAGCCGCGTACGAAAAAACTTCATTCTACATCTTCCACTTGTCTTTGTATAACGGATGGTCTCGTTTTATTCTGCATTCACGACTAGACTGTTTCAATTTAATTAATTTTCTGACAATTAATAATTCGTTACAGGGCGACATGACTAATTATAAAAAGTGTTCAATTCACAGAACTTCCAGTAATTATACTAAACATAATTTAGTATACAGGCAAATTTTGTTATAAACATATCAAACATGTGAAAAAGAAATTTTATTTAATTGAATACTGGTTTTAGAATTAATAAAACTAGTAGGGAGATCATTGGATGAGAATTTACGCATTTCAGATAACTTTCTTATAGATACTTCAACAGCATTCAACATTCTTGAAGTGTCTGTCGGTTGGTTGGTTATTGAATTGAAAAGGTTTTATGGACAGTAATAGTAATTTTAAAACTATTGAACTTACAAACAAAGATAGATTTTCAAAATATTATAACGAATTCTTTGATCAGTTAAAGATATTCAATAATAACAATTATAAAAATATAACACTTTGTTGGAGGTCCCAACCATATGTTCGTCAATCACTCTTTTTACCATGCGGTTTCCTTTTCCTTGTCCTTAACACTATTTCTATCAAGAGGTGTTAAAAGACTCCTTTCAAATTTTAACTTAAAATTATTCTGTAAGTTGAATCATTTCTCCACAATTAATTTTTTGAATTTTCATACAATAGTTGTTGAATTAATTCAGCGATATCATTTTCTTCCAGCTCATCCTAGATCTAAAAATATGCATATGGTATACTTATGCCTACCATGAGGTGTCTTATGACACCTTAAGGATTTCATGACAGTGCCTAATTTTAAACCGTTTTACATATAAATATCAACACCATTTTGCAGCATCATATCAATTATGATCAGATTAGAGAATCCCAATTTCAGTTGTAACGGAAAATACAGGAGTTGCGGCATAACTTTGATATTCGCTTATTTCTCGCCATGTTGCATTTTAGTGTACACCGCTATATTTATACATATTTCGTAGATTGATGAATTAAGCTAGAATTTACAACCTGATTATATCTCTAATAAAAACGCATCAATGTTTCGATAAATATATTCCTCAAATTATCTACATTTAACTGATAATTTGAAATCCCAACAGTTTTGGCAATTAATTGCATACAAATGAAAAGGTGTCAAAGACATTTTGGTCGAAATAGGTATACACAAAATCGTGGTAGAAATAGTGTTAATTAAACTATGCACCAAATTATATTATCTATTATTAATTATTATTAAAAAAACATCATTTGAGGATTTAACTTCGACTGATTCAACTAATTATTCGGTATTAGATAAAATTCAAGTTTCCTTTTTGTCTGTACAATTGAACGTTCATATTGCATTTGGAGGAAAATAAAAATTGTTTACGTCACTATTTTGATCAATTAGATTAAAAGATTCTGGTTTATTATTGAAACACATTCTGTATGAAATACATGAATATGCATTTAGTTTAGGAATTAGTATAAATACGAAATAGTATACATAAGATATTAATTTAATATTCTACGATCTTAGATTAGAATTAACCTGCACCAAATAATACTGTAAATATGTTTTTTCGTACGCGTAAAAAGTACACATACACAGTATGTCTGAAAAGTAACGGAACTTTTTAAATAAAAAGAAAAGTATTAGTTATTTTGCCAAAATTAATTTTTTTTATTCAAAATACATCCCTTCCGCATCATTACACCGCTGGGCACGCTCAGGCAATGTTAACATAGATTTATTTATGTCGTTTTGCGGAATTGCTTCAATCACCCTTGTCACAGCTGCTTGGACTTGTGTAACAGTGTCATAAAACGTTCCTTTCGTGGCTAATTTCAATTTTGGAAAAAGGAAGTAATCGCATGGAGATAAGTCGGGCGAATATGGAGGATGTTGGAGCACACAGACTTGTTTTTTCGCCAAAAATTCACGAATTGCGACAGTTCTGTGACATGATGCATTATCATGGAATAGTAACCAACTTCCCGGCGTTCGATATTCGGGCCTCACACGAACAATTCTTTTCCTCAAATGTTCCATAACACCTAGATAATATTCGCCATTAACATTTTGTTCCTGTGGAACGAATTCCCGAAGTATAATACCTTTAGAATCGTTTAGAATTTAGAAAAACCCAAAACCTGGCTATGGTTCGTCTTCCAAAGTATCACGACCGTCCTGGAATCGCTTATACCACTCGAACACACGTGTACGGTATAAACAATCGTCGCCAAAAACATTTTTCATTAATTCAAATGTTTCTGTAAAAGTTTTTCCGAGCTTTACCGAGCAGAATTTAATATTCGCTCTTTGCTCCATCGTGATTTTGTGACACGGTGACAAAAGGTTCTGTCGCTTTAACCGCTATAAGTTCACAATTCGTTGCTCAATTCTAATAATGGTTGTTTTGTTTTGTAGGGGAGGAATACTATTTTCAGATAGCATATTGTTTTAATAGATGGTGCAAGTAGTTTTCCTTGAATTTAAAAAGTTCCGTTACTTTTCAGACATACTGTGTATATACATCGAAAGCATCTAAAACATGATAAATTGTGTTTATGTGATTCGAAATTTCTTGTCATAGGTTCAAAATTAATGGATGTCATTTTTGCGTGTGTACACTGTCGACTGTAAGTAAACTATTAAAATTCCTGCTTATTGATTTGAATCATACGTTCGTTTGTATTTCTATTACTTCAACAATTGTAAGTAAATTGTTAATATATTAAATATATATATGTATAATATAGTTATATGTTTCAAGTGAATATGCCGTTTTCGAAAATGGATTGTAACCTAAAATTTTAAATATCCTGATTTGAAAATCTTACGTATACTGTACTACCAATAAAAATAATTTTTAATCTGTTTTAATTATAGTTTTTTCAATAACCACGTTTATACTTTGTTTTGTCCATATTTGAAATTCAAGTAATTTGACAATAGTCTTAAAATAGATTTAATGTGTTTTATAATGACTGCTGCTCCATTTTCATGACTGCTTGTATCCATTTTCACATTGTTAAGATAAAAAATAAGTCTGACAGGTTGTGAACGTCCAAAAAAGTAATTAGCGATTCCGTGACAAGACTCTTAACTGCTTCGCTAACGATGCTGTTGCAATAATTCACACTCCAGTATACATTGTATAACGAACGCGTCACAAGATCAATTGACGACGGAATTTTATTTCTGTAACTTATGTACCATTTGTGTCAACGTTAATTTGAAAATTGTTATGATAATATGTTATTACAATGATATAAAACTAGTGCTCTCATATCTTTCATATAAAGTCGCATTTTATCCGTTGTTTCTTGTTACGATTTTTCATTTTTCACAACTATAGTTTGAGATTAAAAAATCTGAAAAAATTTTGTAATATGCGCTGTGGGGTTCTCAATGTTTCAGAATTTTTTCAGAATTTTGTGTCATTAAATAGAAAAATGAGGGAAAAACTGGAATTTCGATTTTGTCTTGTTATTACCTCTTCGGTTGAAATATCAGGTTGAAACTTGGTGTGAGTATCAAACTCGTGTGGTACAAGCTTCATTTAGTACAAAGACTCTTTAGAATTTTAGAATTTTAGAATTTTAGAATTGAGAAATTTAGAAACTCAGTAATTCAAAAACGCAGAAACTCGGAAATTTAGAAATTCAAAAACTCACAGACTCAACAACTCAGAAACTCAGAAATTTAGAAATTCAGTAATTTGAAAAGTATTATAGAAAATTAGAAAATTTGAAAATATGCAAAGTGTGGACATTTTTAAATTCAGAAATTTAAAAATTAAAAATCTAAAAATATAGGAATTAAAAAATTTGGGATTTCGACAATTTAGAGATTTTGAAATTTGGAAAATCGTAAATTTGAAATTTACAAAATTTCGAAAATTGGAGAAATTGAAAATCTGAGAAAATTTGAAGTTTTACAAATATGTAAGATTAGGGATTTAGAGATTTGTAAAACTATTATTTCAATCTCCTCTATCTCTGTACCTGTTAACTATATTTTATCGATATTATTAATATATCGAATTATCGATAACATTCCGATATTACCAGAATTTATTAATAACGAGATCAATAATCATAACTGTGATATGAGTTAAATGAGGTACTGGTGAAACTCCAGAATACTTGAGACAATCGAAATCTTCAGATTCGAAAATAAACGACTTTTGAATGTAATCAATAAACACAGGTGAAGTCACATAATATAATATTCATTACATGCATTGTATGTAAATGAAATTATTAACATTAAATTTACGATTGAATAGATTATTGAAATAACAAACATTAACGATAATATGTTAATTACCAAATTATGTGCTGGCAATAGAATGGTTGACATTTTATTTTTTAAACAAATTTTCTTTATGCATAAATTGATCAATCTAGATTTCTATTATTATTTATTAGAATAAAAAAGAAGCTTTAAAACGTAAATTAATTTGACTATACCGTTCTACAAAATAGTGAAGAACCGTGGAATCAGGTCAATACGTGTTGCAAAACTTCGTCCAGGCAAACCATAAATGACCATCATGCCGCTAATACATACCTATAAACAAATATTAATTATATATAAATTTAGGTTATTATTATCTTATTAATAAATAAAAATAAAATAAAAATTGTCATGAATTCGAGAACTTTACGGGTGTCTCAGTTAGCATGTTTTATTAAAAACAGATTTCGATATTTTTTAGGAATATTAACGATTCACGTCAATATTATCAAAGTTAATATTATTAAGGAAAATTGTCTCATTAAATATTTTTACGGTGAATTTTTTATTGCATTTAGAAACATAATTAGGTCCATCATCAGCTTTGTTCATTATGTTATTCATTATATATTTTAATATTTCGACTTCATGTCTAGATATTTAATACCGTTTAATAAAATTAAAACTTGAAACGAATAAAACAGATTTAAGAAATTAGAAAGTATAAAATGGAATAAAAAGGTAAGAAGAAGAAAAGAGAATGAAACAATTAAAGTGAATAAAATAAAATAAAAGATTAAAAAGAAATTAAAGATCAAATCATAACCTTTCTTAATTTTCATTCTTTATTAAACATTCAAAAAAATTCTACTTTTCTATCATTGGAAAAAATATATCATTAATTTAATTCTGTTAAAAAATTCATTAAAAATATCATTTTTATGGTAAAAATGAATAAAAACGCATGTGAATGCGATCACATTATGTATACATTTAAAAAATGATATATTATATATACAGGAATTAAACAATATTTTTAGACTAAATATTAGGTACGTTTTTCAGAAACCAATTATTTTTTAATTCAAAATTTAACATTTGAAGGTTTTAACGATTCCAATTTATATTAAACGAAACATGAATAATTTCTCTTCCCTTTGAAACAAATTTCATAAAAGAATCCAATTATTTCACAAATTACAGTAATTTAAATTTAAAAGGAAGATAAATTACAAATCTGATTTTTATGTAGGGTTGAAATTTGAAAATAAATACATTAGAACACTTTTGAAGTCCTTTTCATTATATATAACCGAAACTAATAATTTACTAATCATTTCTTTATATTTAACCTAACCTAATTTGTTAATCATTTTATTTTAATATTATAACCTACAATTAAATTTATACACGCCCATTAACTTAAAATGGAACGTTAAGTTTATAGGTTATGTGGTTGATATACAGGGTAGGGCAATAACTATTAGCACCTTAAATATCTTCGAATCTATAAGGCCCTGAGAAAAATTGGTGTAACCAAAATTGTACGGTACGAAGGCATCTATTATATAGCGATAAGAATTTTTGTCCAAGTGGAGGTGCTTCGGAGATATGAAGGTCATCACCGATTTCTTAAATGGAACGGTATGTTTTTTTACTTACATTCTGATATAGTATTTCAAGACGAATACAATGATCTATTGGGAAGGTCATTCATGGTCTGGGTTAAGCCAATTGTGATGGAAAATAATTTACTTCCAGGAAATGGTCGAACACTTCCTTGCCGTCTCTAGTTGTTGATATTACTTCATCTCTATCTCGTAATCTCTTGCAATGGCTTGTTAAATAGAAATAAATATTGAATTACGTTGTACACTTTATCGGTACATACTATGATCAGTCGTTTATGAGAATCTCTGCTGAGTGATGCGAATCTCAAGTTTCTGAAATGCGTTATTCAATAGCGGAAAAGGTAGATATGGTTTTTGTTTATGGCGAATGTCGTCAAATTGTAAGATAGAGTCCGTTTGTATGCTGAACGTATGTAGTCTGTATTACTGTTAGATAAGCAAATCAACGCTGCTTGACCATTACGTAAAAGTAAATTATTTTCTATAACAATTGGCTTAACCCAGACCATGAATGACCTTCCCAATAGATCCTTGTATTCGCCTTGAAATGTTCTATCAGAATGTAAGTAAAAAAACATACCGTTCCATTTAAGAAATCGGTGATGACCTTCATATCTCTGAAGCGCCTCTACTTGGACAAAAATTATTATTGCTATAGAATAGACCCCTTCGTAGCGTACAATTTTGGTTGCATTCATTTTTCTCTGGCCTTATAGATTCGAAGATATTTAAGGTGCTAATAGTTATTGCCCCATTCTGTATACATTTGTTAGTAAAGATGTTTATTTATATTTATGAATTTTTATTTGGGTATATTTTTACAAAGTTGACTATGGAAACGTATGTTTCTAATAACAAGAGTTGAAATTTTATTACTTTCTAATACATTTATTTATCAAGTAGAAAATATGTATTTAATGAGTTAACACTTATACGTGTTATACTTATAGAATGAAACAGTAAGAACCCCAGTTGATTAACACAAGATCTATAACAATAACGATATTAACATCTTATATTAAAATATAAGTGGAAATAAAACAATTACACTATACACAGCTTACAAATACTCTTGAAATCCAATTACAAAAAAAATATAACTTCATTATAGTCACACGAAATGATAACATCTAAAACATCATAAGCTCTACTAAAAATGAAGTAGAAATTAATAATTTTTCAAATACTTTGTTATAATACAAAATCAATTGCAACGTTACGCAACATACAGCGAAAAAGGAAAACGATATTTTGAAGTTTGATTTTATGAACATAAAAATGATTGAAAAAATGAAAATACACAACATGTCAAAAACGTCATACAAAACTAGTGTTCGATACGAAAATTACAATCAGTGCACAAATTTAAAGTTTAAAATTCAACTTCTGAAAAGTCGAAGTTTTAATCCTTTTATCTCGAGAAACATAAAAGAGAATAATAAAAATTGTCTGAAAAATTTCCACAATTTTTTGATTGCCAATTTCAACAGGAACAAAAATAAACCTTCGTCAAAAGCGAAAGGATGTAAAAGAGTTCGCACAAAAAATTCACTTTTATTATTTCACGAAAGCTAGAAAGTTGGAATTGCGCACCATCCATATACATCCGGATAAACATGTTTTCCAAGGATTTGTATATTTCATGCAAATATTGATTTTTTTTTAGTCTATTTACAATTTCAACTTTTTACGATCGTATTTGCTTAAAACATGAATGCCGTATTGGTAAAAGTTATTTTACGGGGAAATAATTATAGAGACTCGCGATACAGCAACCAAATATGTATTTCATGTTTAAAACAGAATTTAAAAAGCTAGTAAAAATGTTCGTCATATCAATGTAGAATACTGACTCGAAATAATAAATGTTCAAAATAATAGTACGATACGGTGACTGAAAATAGATATACCACCGCAAAGGGTTAAACACTGAAAGCTTAGAATACCTTCCAATATATCCACAAAAGAATCGCTTCGATACTTTTTCCGCATTTTAAACCCAAAAACACTTTTCAGTCCAGTTATGGTGGGATACAACCTTAAAGGCTATATAGAATTAGGTTTTTAGAAATAAAATGGCTGAATTTAATCCTTGGGTTGCGAATGACGTTACGGGAAAGTCAAGACCCAATGTATTCTCGGATTCTTATACTTGTATATTTTAGTTGTTTATATTATACTAGTTCATAAATGTTAAATATAATTTAATAGTCATTATTATTTTTCTATGTTATAGCCATTATTATCTTCCTATGAAAGAAGTTGCTTTTAAATTACTGCAATTTTCATTTATATCGAAAAAGTAATATGGTTCGTGTTATTTGTTAAAATAAATCGTAAAATTACAGATTTGTATTCTTTTTTAGGTCATAAGGAAATATTGCCTTCGGGAAAGTTAAAAATTTTAAAAAGCGGGCGAGAGATAGCTTTGCACTCGCATCCCATAAATTATTGCCTAACTTAACTTGACTATTCTATTGACGTAGAATGTATCCTGATATATATAAAGTATAGGATATTCTATATAGAGTGTAGGTCTTAGTCTGGTGAGCTTTTGTGAAATATATATTTTAAGGTGGCTGGACTAAGTTACATACACAGTATGTCTGAAAAGTAACGGAACTTTTTAAATAAAAAAAACAGTATTAGTTATTTTGCCAAAATTAATTTTTTTTATTCAAAATACACCCCTTCCGCATCAATACACCGCTGGGCACGCTCAGGCAATGTTAACATAGATTTTTTTATGTCGTTTTGCGGAATCGCTTCAATCACCCTTGTCACAGCTGCTTGGACTTGTGTAACAGTGTCATAAAACGTTCCTTTCATGGCTAATTTCAATTTTGGAAAAAGGATGTAATCGCATGGAGATAAGTCAGGCGAATATGGAGGACGTTGGAGCACACAGATTTGTTTTTTCGCCAAAAATTCACGAACAGCGACAGTTCTGTGACTTGGTACATTATCATGCAACAGGAACCAACTTCCCGGCGCCTCATATTCGGGCCTCACACGAACAATTCTTTTCCACAAACGTTCCATAACACCCAGATAATATTCGCCATTAACATTTTGTCCCTGTGGAACAAATTCCCGAAGTATAATACCTTTAGAATCGTTTAGAATTTAGAAAAACCCAAAACCTGGCTGTGGGTCGTCTTCCAAAGTATCACGACCGTCCTGGAATCGCTTATACCACTCGAACACACGTGTACGGGATAAACAATCGTCGCCATAAACATTTTTCATTAATTCAAATATTTCTGTAAAAGTTTTACCGAGCTTTACTGAGCAGAATTTAATATTCGCTTTCTGTTCCATCATGATTTTGTGACACAGTGACAAAAGGTTCTGTCACCTTAAACGCTATAAGTTTGCAATTCGTTGCTCGATTCTAATAATAATTGTTTTGTTTTATAGGGGAGGAATACTGTTTTCAGATAGCATATTGTTTTAATAGATGGTGCTAATAGTTTTCCTTGAATTTAAAAAGTTCCGTTACTTTTCAGATATACTGTGTATATTACATTTTATGAGTAGTGATAGTACGGAAGTAGACCCACTCCTCACTCATAAATTCTTTCAGTATTTAACATAAATACTGAACGTAAATTTATTGTAAATTTAATGTAAGTATCTAGTGATCAAACGACTCTCGGTAATTAACATGTAATTGGGAGTTTAGTTAGTAATAACATTTCTACTTATTTTGAACGTTCAAACTAATCGAAATGTATGAGCTTTACATAGATATAATTATAAGTTTGTGTCATTCAATACTTATAGTAAAAATATTATTGAACAATACTTCAAGATTAAAGGTTTTTAAACTCCTTTCATGACTTGAGCAAACGAGGGAGTACATTTGTTAAAGTTAAAGTATTATTATATAAGTTTTCAAACAGTACAGTCGTTTTAGATTTCAAATTAATTTTATTTCCTATTGAGTTTGTTTAAATATTGAGTTTTCCGCTCATATGAGATAATATGACACACGATTCATTAAGCGCCATCGGCACGAACGTGATCTCACGTAAAACCGAATTATTAATGAAATCAACCTCACTGAATTTATTATGTCGTTGATATTTATTATATTCAACTAAGTATATTTTGTTGAATATAATAAACAATACATTCGTACATTCATGTTAATAATAACTGTACAAAAATAAAATTCTGCTTATTCTTAAACTCGTTGTAACATCAACATAACCTAAAATTTTATAATATACTGTTAATCGTTTTTCTTGCATTATAATGTAACATAAATTCTTCAGGATGTCAACGAGAAAGAAAAAGCAAAAAAAATTACGCACAAAAAGATGTTTGTGCGACAGTAGAAGCTTTTAAAACAGACAGTTCATTACAAGTTGTCCGTGAAAAATTTAATGCGACAAAATTAATTCAGGAGAAAAAACCTATTGTTATTAGTTAAACAAATTTATTACAAATAAAGAACTTTTATTGCACAAAATATTACTATCCTGATCATTTTTTATTAAATGATGAAAATATTTAAATTAATACATATTTAATATCTGGGATAGTAAGAATTAATGATTACTTGCCATGAATGTTGTTTAATTACTGGACCACATGAACATTTTCAGATTTTAGTTAATTTGCTACTTTTCTTTCACAAATGCAGATTATTATTTTATTTGAAAGTAGAAATTTTACTGTTTCGGTTTAGTTATTTAACTGTTCAGTTATTTTACATTGCTTGAATATGCAAGAAATTGCAATTGTCTTAACTGCCTTTTTAATCGTTTGATCTTTGGGACATTTAGCTTATAATTAATACCCAAGAACGATCACAGACACTTGAGAGTAAAAAAGAGATGAAACACTGAGATATAACACGATCTGGTAATAAATGTCTATATGAGACAATATAGATAAAATATAGACAAATCTGACAAAAATAAGATTTAAAAATAATTCACAGGGCATAAATTAATAGAGGAAACATCAATAATATATTGAAATATGCAAAACATGTAAAATATGTTACTTTGACGGAGTAAAAACAAATATTCAAATTAGACACTTTCTTCGTTAATTAACAAAAAGTGCATCATTTTGCTGAACTCATTTCTTATTCTGTGATTGAATCCAGATAAAAAAAAGTGAAAAAAATAGACAAAGTGTGAAATAACTTTACATATTAGCATAATTGCCACATCGACATTTATGCTAACTAAATATTTGCATAAAGAGTCTCGTTATAATCACATTATTTATACGTTATCGAGTGCATGAGATAAAAAATACATTTATATTTATACCTGAAAGGATTAATTATCATCGTGCATCATCAATTATCTATTTTTGAAGTGTTAACATTTTCTGCGGCTGAAAGGGTCATTTATTTTCCCTCGACTCTACAACAGACGAACAGATGCTAGCAGCCTCGCTGTATACATTTTAAAATCGGTCAAGAGACATTCAGTACATCGAAATGCGGAACTATCGGGGCGAAAAAATGATTCTGACAAATGAGTCTGTGTTGTCTAACCCAGATTAGAAATACATACCACAGGAACGTGTTATAGACAGTGTATTGCGAAATGAAACCAGTTTACGATGAAGATGCGTTTCAAAGTGCAACATAACGAGTTTACCATTCAAGAACCTGAATAATATTAGCGGATTTACGGTGCATGCGTTCATGTAACTCTTGAATGCGATTAGTCTTTTTCGCGGGTTTAATGTATTTCTCTTCTAACTATCACGTACGAGAAGGAACGGCTTGCAATTCTAACGGTTGCAAGTTATGCTGTGCGAATGATAACACCTTTATAAAGGTGCGTCTCTATGACCGACACCTAGAGCGAACACTTGTGACTGGGATTATTCTCGATTGGATAAAAAAAAACAAACTAAATATTCAGTACTGTCCACCGATATTAATATTTGATGTAAATTCTACTTTCATTTAAGGGGTAAAACCACTCTAGAGCCAGAAAAAAAGACCTAAATTTGACAATTTATTTTGGAAGTACGACAAACGGAAAAGAATTTCTTTTCAGAGGGTTTATTTAACACATATTGAAGTACAAAAATAATTCTTTTTTTGTCATTTTCGTACAAAATGGGGGCGACAGAGCCCATCGGTGGAAACAGCTTTTGTAGAAACACCGCCACGGGAGGACGGATTTCTCGCCATGTGTGAGACTTGGAATAAAAAATCAAAAAAATTTATAATCTATATACAATTGGCCTTGGTAGTAAGGGTTTTTTGTTTAATCAATTTTTATAGAAGTTATGCATGTTTTAAGAAATTAATCGATTTTTTGTATAAAAAATGTGCATTGAATTGTTTATAAAATGAAAAGTTTGCACTCAATCAAAAAACGGCTACGTACTACCATATAGGATATTATTGTGAAGCTACTGTAAAAATTTCAATTCGATCCATACAGTAGTCACCGAGAAATCCGTCCTCCCACTATGACAAAAGTGGTTTCGAGAAAAACGCGTTTAAAGTTTTATGAACATTTTAATCCTTGAATTTCTTGCTTATCTCTAATCTGCGATTCCTGCACCATACATTTGGCGATTCAGGTCGATGTTCGCCTCCTCCTCTCCCTTCCTCTACAACCGTTTGTTTTGTAGGTAACAAGTAAACTTATTATTTTAAATGGTAAAAGTAATACAAAAGCCATGAATCGCAACACGCCGCGTAAGTACTCAGTGTGCGCTCTGAGAAGCTGCAGCAAAATTGATAATTGACACTTTTAAAATTTGTTTTCCACTATAAATCAAATGGCATTCTGTTTCTATAATCCTAAAGTATCGTTTTAGCAAAAAAAAATCGATTTTTTGAAAATCCTAGAGTGATTTTACCCCTTAAGTGCTTTAGTTAATTTAGGTAAATATTCCAATATGTATCGCAGTTTAAATAGTTTGAAGTAATAGACAAGGGTTAAAGAAACACACTTTTAATTAACTAGCAGACACATACTTTATTCAATGTCAAAGTAAGCATTTATAACTTCAGCCTTTCTTGGAGTGGGATTCTTTGATTATAAACTGCAAACTATGCTTTTCTGGAACTGGAAGATGGTTGTCGTGACTAAAGTTGGCGGTCGTAACTATATACACACGGTGTTTTCAAAATGGTACAACCGAAAAGTGGGTAAATCTATATGAAAACATAAGGGTAAATATTAATAAAAAAAGGACCCAGCTCCAATGACTTTGACCTTGACATAATCGCCGTTCATTATTATTAACCATAAAAGATATGTTGTTCCGTTCGACGGTACATCTGGGTGAGGATTTCGAAAGTTTATTTATGATCGAACCGTTAGATAGCCGTTTTTGTGCCAAAACATTTCGGGTTTTTCCAGCACTTAGTTTTACTACATGTCCTTACCATAAATTTAGAGTTAATTTTCGCTTCGTCTTCAACGGCCACTTCTCGATCATAAACACGGTTCTTTCCGAAGGGTAACTTTAGAAAAGGTCACGTACGGACCTAACGGTGATTGATGTTTGCCAAATGTGTACCTAGACGAAAAAATCGCGGCATTGCCGGACGTTCGGGGTCCTCCCGCCAATCGACCGGGCTTTCCACCCTTCCTAGACGAAGACGCTCTAAGGGAGCTATGAAGGGTGGGCCCAATCTCCAAGAAGCACGTTGATTGGAATTTCGTAAAAATTGGAAAAACCAATCAACGTACGAGCTCTGACTCCATTCGTCTTCGTGGGAGTTAAGACGACAACGAGTCGTCACATTACCGAAAAACGTTGAATTCAAAGCATCAACGGTCGGATGCACCTTTCCATAAACTATCTTTCCTTTATGCGTCATCGTTAATGGACGCATTTAGTTCACGAACAGTTCAATCGTCATCTATACGTGGCAACACAACGAACATCTCCATCGTTCGGGAGATCTTGAATCATTGCCTGTAAATTGCAAGTTTAGAGGCAAATCGCGTCGCGGTTTAAAATTAATATTTTTTATCGTGACGTAGTAGCGACAACGGTCGAGACGCTACATATGTAAACATCAAGATTTATACGTAATCTGACAGCGAAAAATTAGAAAAATTAGATTTTAGCAGCGATTTAGTATTTAAGGCCACGGCTACTGAGGAGTATATACCTGGTGAATTTATAAATCAAATTGAACAGATTTAAACCATTTTGAATTTCAGTTCGTGTAACCCGAGGAATACTATTCTATCATGTCCCAACTTAACATGTTTTATAATATAATTAAAAATGAGTATCAGAAAATGAATACCGTGAATTATTAAACATGCTAGCTTGGGTTAGAATAGTTTAGATTAATATTTTTTCAAACATCTTTTTGTAATAAACATCGAGCGACAATTAAGTTATAAGGAAAAGTTACCGGACGATGACCTTGGTAACATATAGTAAGGTCGAAGTCTTGAGGCTCCTTTTGTCAATATTTACCAGAATAAGTAAAAAATATGGAATAAAACCTTCTCCTGCGTGGTTTCATTTTCGAGAAAACTGAATTTGAACATTTTGTGTCTATAAAAATGTTTGCTAATAACAAAATATGACAAAATCGACAAATTTAGTGTTAATTCTTCAGTTCCCAAATATCAGTAAATATAAATATTAATATCACTAAAATATGTTTATTTTCATTACTTCTAATATATGTGGTTACTTATGTATGTTTTCATTATCAACGAAATTGATTGCATTATACATTTATTGATTGCATGTATATTGATACCTGTATTAATAATGGTGTGAAAAATAACTGATAACAAACTCCGTGGTATTATAAACTAGATTTATTTATTTAATAACAGTCATTAATTCTTAAATGTCACTTGTCATTTTATGTACCGTGAGCAAATTTTTGTACAAATAGTTCAAAACTGTTCAAATTTAATTTGACATCTTTCTCTGTTGTACGACCAGACTGGTAGCACTCTGCATATGCCCATATTCATATACAGAAAGCATTGAATACAAAAAAAGGCTGTACTTTTTTATATTCATACAAAATATTCATAGAAAAAAGTGTTTTGAAAAGAATTTATAATATTGATACAAAAGTAGTGAAAATATTGTAAATATTGATTCCAAAGTATTGAAAACATTGATACAAAAGTGTTGAAAATATTAAAAATATCGATACAAACAAAATTTTTAGAAAAAAGTTATATCATCTGAATGTTATGGATTTAAGGGTCACTTTAAGTTTTTTAAATCGAATATTTAATATTGTTTCCTAGGTTTGAATTCAGCATGCAATACCGCGAAAAAAAGTATTAGCAAATATACAATCTAAAATTAATAGTTATTGAGATATTTCCTTTACTTTGCGGAGGTTGTAGTACATCTGACAGACACATGCCAAATCTTTTTATAAATATTTATAAACAGAAACGTTGGAAGATTTGCCGACAAAGAGTAGCTGTTAATAAAGAAAATCTTAATATATTCAGCGTTATAGCACAATCAGACACACAGTATATTGACTCTAGCAATAAAAGATGCGTTCTCGATTTTTCAAAGCAGCCGTTGACAGTCGACGATAAATTATATTTTATTGAAATTCTAATGAATTCTCAGGTTATATACAGAAAGTTTTATTTTTATGCTGCCAAATGGCGTCAGCGTATTCTATGATTAAAAGTCAGAAAAATATAATATAAAAGGGCCATAAATGTTTCATTACAAAGTTATAATGAGAGTTTCAAAGTCATAAATGACTGGATTCTTATTCGATCGATTAGCCATGTCTACCAAACTTCTTGTTCAAATGTCGTCTGTCTTTGCTAATAAAAAATTCACATCGTTGAGGAATTGGATTATATAGCCATCTGAATTTCATTTTGACTTTCATTTTATTCACTAAATAGAATATTAAACGGAAAAAGGAAAATTAAATAAGGAGTCAATCATTCATAATTTTGGTACTTTCGTTAGAATTTGGTAATAAAGCATTTACGACCTTCTGTTTATATAACGTGTTTTCATATTTTTAATCATAGAAACGTCCAACATCGTTAACAGATGTACCGTAAGAAAGCTTTATTGCGAGTATTGTCTTTAATATTACATTATAACACATTTTTTTGCAAAAATTAGTACTATATCACAGATTTCATATTCAAGTATCTTACAGATATGCTGCAGTTTCATAGAAGTTTTAACCCTGTCAAAAGACAGAGTTAATATTTTTGTATTAAAAAATAGATTCAGTCTACGTGACCGTAACGCAGCTTTCTTTATCACGACAGGTTATGTTTCTGAACTGAATTCACTTTTAGACATTTTCGATACAAGACAACTTATTAATAACAACTTATTAGAAACTCAGTGACGGTAAAAGTAATATCGTGGAAGTTATTGTGAGACATATGGAGTGCTACTTTTATTGCTACGTGCAGTAACAGTGAAAAATACAATTCGATAAGCACTTATGATGCGTGAAATGTACATTAGTACAACAGCTAAAATATATGAAATTAGATATCCTGACAGAAATTAGCCAATGCTCTCTACTTTTCTAAGAACCAATAAAACACTGAAAGAACATGGTTCTTTAATGTTCGAAAGTGTAAACGTAGCGAAACTGTAAGAAACGAAGAATACTCCGCTTTTATTTTAACATCTGCTGCTTGTCCTCCACGTATCAGTAGTCGGAAAATCTGACATGTTGTAGATATTAGAGTAGTATTGTGCACATTCTTCATTCTCAAAAGTTTCATCCATATTGTTTACCAATACATCAATAATTACGTGCGTGTAACTCTACAAAATGCTTGTAATTTTGAGAATGATTGCCGGATCAGATACAGAAACACATGATCCATTTATACAAACCATTCCATAAATTGAGAAAGCAATATTTACAAATCGCAGAGAAGCAAATTTAAAAAATATGCTCTACTGGGCAGCACAGAATGCAAATTGGCTTCGTAAAATCGATTATCAACAGCGGTGAAATGTCAGTGTTTAGTGCAGCATAATCACCAGATCACTGGGTCGCAATTCATTAACGCATTATGAACGGGTCAGACATATTTCACTTTTCTGTCCGGTGTGTTACCAGGTCTATAAGAAAATGTATCGTCTCTAATACATTTAAGAATGTGGTACTAATGTGATAACTGCCCTGTACATAATGCACGACAAACATGACAGATATTAAACAGAATGTTTCTCACTCGCTGGGTCAGTGGTAGTAGCATTGCTTGGTCAGCCTGCTCGTCACATTTAACACCGCTTGATTATTTCCTTTGAGTACTAAAAAATGAAGTTTCGCAATCACCGACGACATTAGATATGCAAGAACAATTTATTCGTGCATGTGTCACAATAATTACAGAAATATTTGAAAGAGGTCACATTCTTACACGGATTAAAAGAATATCGATAGTAATCTAATACTATTGATAGTATTAGACAAAGGTTGGAGCAGCACTTGGACAAAAACGTTTTTTAATAATATGATTTTAGATACTATCTATCCTAATACTTTTTTATGTAAAATTTCATGCTTTATTCAACTTCAAAGAGCAATAGTAGATACTTCTTTAAAAACTAGAGATAGTTTTTACTGCATATGTCGATAAAAAACAAATTAATAATAGCAGGCTTATGTTGCAATTGATTGCAAACTTAATTGGATTTGCGAACGATTACAAACTTAAAGTAATAAACTTGTGATGAAGATGAATTAATCCTTTCGATCACGAATTATTTATTACTAGAAAAGAATCATATGTAAATACAATAAAACACATGATACAAATAGAATTTATGGTTGTGACAATGAGAACAACATTTACAAACAATAAAGTTTACCGAATTTAGTTACACCAAGCAATTATTTAGTATGTCCTTATTTGGGCGTTATGACCGGAAGAGTTAAGCATTTCGATACAAGGTTACATGTCATTTCGTGTAGGTTGTAGTAATTTCAAGGTAACAATATGTGATAAGATAAATATAGAAGAATGAGTTGCCTACGAACTTCGTAAAAAATAATGTCCAGTCGGTAAATCGAGAATTAACAATCATTATTTCAGACATTTTCGTCCGATACATTTTCGCGTTACCGTTATTTACTCATTTCAGTGAACGCTTTATCCCCATCAGACGAAGAACAAGCAGAAAACTAGCTCACGTTCTTACTCAGAGCAAGCAGCTGTGCTTGGAGCAAGCGACCCAATATTTGCCTTCGCTAACTTTACTTGGGAGTTCTTTAACAACGATTCCATATGAAACTAAGTTTCTGCGGTAACTTTCTCAATAAATTCTAATTTCCACGTTCTCATCTAGTCTACCATGGCGAAAAGTCGAGAAAAGAACGGACTGCGTTTCGTTTACGGTCTGCTAGTAGACTCGGCAATATATAACCGAGATTTTTTATGTTTGCGAAAACAGTAAAGTTTGTACTGGCAATAACAAACTAAGAGACAATCTTTGTTCCATTACTTACAGTTTGTCCTGCAAGAACGTGGCAACCATAGTTAAAGAACGTGTCACAAATATACCACACCTTCAAAATCTGAATAACTCGTTTTTAGAAAATAATTTATGATACGTTACTGTTTCTTGTAGTTAAACAGTGTACTAAAATAAAATTAAATAAGTAACTAATAGACTGGAAATGTTGTTCACTTAGTGTTTCAAAATCATGTCAACCGTTAACAAAAATCATTTGATCTTACTTGACTAATTGTAGTATACAGGAACAATGATTTCAGCAATTTATTACATCTTTATCATCACGAATTATGAAGAAAATATCATTTTTGTTTACAACGAGAATTTTTATTATGTTTTCAATTTTACTGTTTTACAGTTTAACAATTGCAATTTTCAATTCTTGTATATTTGTGTAATCACGATTATTTGTAAAAATTCTTCAAACTATCGTTGTCTATAAATTTTCTATGAAGTCATGTTAACAGTAGAATAGTGTATTTTCGCAGAGCTACAAATTCTATCCGTGGTTTCATTTATTCGGAACTTATTACATAAAGTAGAAATGACTAGGAAAGGAGCGACATTAATTGTTGATTTTGGATTGACAAATTTTAAAATTCATAAATGTGCACACTTTCTATATTATAAATTCTCAAATTTATAAATCACCAAAACTTAGAAACTTAAGGATATGAAAATTTGAGGATTTGGAGATTTGATAATTTAAAAATTAAAAAATTTTTAATGACAAATTTTCGAGGCTCCACCGTTCTGAAGGGCCCATTTTAAAGGGGAAGCTTCAAAGAATATGACCATATTTTTTTCAAATTTTAACCCTTTACGCCCCTCATTGAGAAAAACGCAAAAAAAGAATTTGTTTAAATTTTCCGACATTTTATAACAAATTGACAAAGTTAAAAAAAATATTTTAAAATAGCCTAATCCTTCATGAATAACACAAAAAAAATTTAGCTAAATCGGTTGAGTAGTTTCTGAGAAAAAAATTCGTAAGTGAAGCCTATTTTCGCAAAAATGGGCAAAAATTGCAAACTTTGAAGGCTTGTTATTCCTTAACAAATTCGAAACCGGCAAAATGATGACTTAAACCCCCTTAATTTCACATGGACTACAACATATTTCGATTCGAGCAAAATCACAGATGGTGACTTCCAAAAGTGATCGATTTGGCGTGGAATGACCCATATGAATCCTTATCTAGAGGAAGTCTACGTTTCCGGGAAGTGTACAATGTTCTAAATTGTAGCACGGCGAGGTTATGTGTATCAATCAGACTTTATCCTTTACAGTCTGCTTTTCCTTTCAAAGAATAAGGAAAAAATATTTATTCTAAAAATGAAATAAAATCACTAATACCTTACGATTAATTAATTTCGACAAAAGCATGATGTGAAGTTATTAAATACTGTAAATTTGAATTTTTCATCGGGTAAATATTTTTGAAAGCATTCAAAATGATTACTATTCTCGTTGCTGTACTTGTATTAATGCTACTTGTATCAAGGAAAAACACTTAAAGGGATTTGAGGTAAATTAAGCGAATAATAGTGAACAATGGACAACGAGTAACTTCCGCAAATAAATCTTCAAAATATGATTAATTCCTTCATTTACGATAAAACACTTTAATCCTTCGCAGACTCGACATCTCGTTATAGTCGCTGCAATTTCAGCGAATAAAAGGGTTCTTTATGAGATATCGTTTATTTACTTTTCTACAGACCGTCGAGATACAGGTGAAATACGAAACATCATTGTAAATGTGAAATATTAGGTACAATAAAATGTTTCATGAATTGTGAGTGCAATTGTATCATGTAAATAATTACCATGAATGCTAAATGTTAACTTCAATATTATATTTCTCGTATTTTATCTTCGACGGCTTGGAAAATAATTGTGTATTTATAAATAAAGCGTTGAGAAATAAATCTAAGATTTAGTAAACTTTTAATACTCACTGTGAGAGGTAAAATAAATTATTAATATTCCAACATTATCGTATTCTATCAATTACTATTCTGAATATTCAAATATGTATAACTAAATTTACATATTTTTTGTTTTGGATTATGATAAAGCATGTACTCCTCTTAACGATAATGCAATTTTTATTTATTTGATGTAATTAATTTGTAAAATTATTGCAGAAATATTCGAACATTTAATTTCTTTCAATACTTTTACATAAAAAATATGAAATATGTATAATATAAAAATTTGTGAGTGTTACTACTTCGTCTAGTAGCCATTTTGTTTACTTACACATCGTCATCGATTAAGTGTGTTAACTAAAATTTGTTGTGAATAATTTTGCATGATACGCTTTCATTCCTCTAATAATCTTAAGTGCAAAATATTTAATTAACACGACTTGTCAGAATTAATGTGTTCAGCATAAAATTTTCAATGAAAATTATGTTCGCGTGCTAAGACTTGAAAGCTGTCCGATTAAATTACGAGTATGTTTATATTGTAAATTATATTTTACATATTTTTACATATATAAATTATATTTTATATGTAAATGAATGTTTTCAGTGTAAGATATAATTTAAAATAACTTCCAGTTATACATCAAGACATTTAATATTTTAATTTTCTATCGATCAACTTGACTCGATTACATTTTGTATACTAATTTTAGAGTATAAATCAATCACAACTGGCTACTTATTTTTACGAAAAATGACTTCATATGTTAAAACTTCGAAGTCGTCTGATTAATTAAGATCTTGAAATTTCTTAACTTAAAAAGCTGAAGAATTTTATCCTGGTAAAAATTAGGTTCACAGTAAATATTTATGCAGCTGAATTTGCTATGTAATATAGTTGTCATTGATAATTTCACAAATTTCTGAGACTTTTCAACGAATTCTCTAACTCTAATTAATGTACGGTTTTTTTCTTGCTATTCTTGCTATTCGATCATTTCGCATTATTTTATGCGCAGTGTCAGCACTGATTTTCTTTCCACTTTCGTGATAAACATCTATAGTTAATTATTACAGCATTATGATGCGGATTTTTTTGACTCTTCGTATTAATTTTCTTTTTTCTCTTCCTTTCGAAATTTTAGATTTTTCCTTTTGCTTCTTAAATTCGATGTGATCTTCTTCTTCATATCTTTTAATAATGTCCGCTACTATATTCTTCTTCACTGTTAATAACTGCGCTATTTCTCGATAAGTTTTACCTTCTTTTTTATGGTAAATTACAAATTGTCTCTTATCAAAATTGGTATTCTTTCCTTTTCGTAGCATGCAAAATTTTAGTTGTTTACGCTTCAAAGCACAACCTTATACTGAAGCAGGATTATATTCTAGACATTTCTATACAAAACAAACCTATTCCGTAATTCAAATGGCTTTCAAGTATTGTCGTCTTCTAGAAAGTGTACCAATGTCCGAATATTAATAAGATGTGAAAATACAACATTTTGTTTAAAATGATTTGTTCAACTAAATATTATAGTAAAAAGAAGTTGTTAATATATTTTTAATCTGCACAGAATGGTTCATCTTGCTGTAAAATAAGTACATAATAATATTTATGGCGCACATATATCACACGATTGGTGTTTATTTCGATGATCGATCGGTTTTATCGACTAGAACATAACCTGCAAATAGATAGAGTTCGCCATGTGGTCACAGTAGAAATCTCGTACTAATTTCATATTTTAGTTTATATTATCTTCTTTTTTCATTAAGTATATTGTGAGAAACCATTAATAGTAGTGATGTTATTACCGGACAACAATATCTATGTAAATCTTATGCAAAACAACAAATGCAAAAATATTACCATATTCGAATATTAATAGGAGTAACTGTATAGCTCACATAAATAAAGTAAACGTAAATATTGCTGATTTGTTTCTACATTACATCGAATTAACCGTGAGTTTGCTACTGTTCTTGTTATATATTGTATTGTATAATGTTTCATTTTTGTTTTGACTCAGAATATACCAACAGCAATGGCTATTATAACCTGTGATACTCTGTAAACTGATATATGATAATTAATAGTTTGACTATCATGGAAATAATTAATATGTAGTGCCATTAATTTAATGTAATCAAACGATAACAAGTCAACAAAGGAAATATTATCAGCGTGGTTTAGTAAATACAAAACATATTAGATAGATAATAGCATGAATATAGAACTGTGAAACTAAACAACGAGATAATTATATTCCCAATAATTATTATTATGGAAGAATATTAGTATTCATTGCGGCAATTAACATAATAATGATACTAAAATGTGTTTTGAAAATTATTAGTGTAGTTGTACTATCTTATTATTTTATAGATGTACGTACCATTTACTGATATGTACACACAACTGAAAAATATATCAGTGTTCTTCAAAATATACAGAAAATCAAAATGGTGTAGTTTGAATAATGTCTTTAATGTAATTATATTTCAAATATTATTATATTATCATACAAAATGACTGTGAAACATTTATAGTCACAATAGTATCATTTTTGACCCACTGACTTTCCATTTAAGAAATTGGTAATCGATTGGAAATTGGAAGATTTACGGTACAGATTGTGGCCTTCAATTAATAACAAATGTTTAATACTAATAAATAAAACATGCTTACTGTACAAAAATACTACTGACTAAAAACAAAATTATTTATTCTGATTTTCACTTATTACTTTTTCCTAATTTTATTTTTTAATTGTTCTTGTATTGTTTTATTTTTTCCTATTTTTGTTACCCATTTTTCTTTCTCTGTCTATATTAATATTTTTCAATATTATAATTCTTTTTTAGAATTGCTTTTTAGTATTGTTTATATATACCACATTGTTTCCTATAACAATTATATATGTATAACAAATCTACTAATCAGACAAAATTAGAAAATTTGGAAATATAAAACTTTTGAAATTCAGTAATTTAAGAATTTAGAAACATACAAATTTTGAAATTTAAAAATTTAGAAACAGGAGGTTGAAAATGTAGAAATTTAAAAACTTTCACTGTGTAGGATTTATGGTCATCTTGTGACCAAAAGTAGTATACATACATAGTTATATCTTCAATGTACCATTTTTAGACAGTACATAAGTATATGTCTAAACATATTTTAATGCTTTAAGTGTATTTTAGGTTACATCATTGAAATTATTATAAAAATCTCAACAATATTGATTATATAAAATAACTAGATTAAGTACATCTAATATGCAACACCAGATTTAAAAGCTTACTAAAAATAGAACGGTTTTCTTCTTAGAGAAACTAACGTTAGAACTTATCAAAATTAATATATATTCGAATATTAATAGCTAACATTATGAAAATTAAAATATCCTGAAATTGCGGTGAGTTTTAAAAGAGTTAAATAGCGACGAATTAGAGAAGATGGTAGCTAGTATGGAATAGTATAAAAATTTTACAGGAAATCGAAGAAACTTTATTTTTATTATGAAAAATGAATGTTAATTTAAATCAAAAAGAAAAATAAACATCTTTCGCTTTTTAAAGTTTACTTTATATGATCTCATCTCTTTGTCGTCTGTATATTGTACACATTGTTCACATGTGAATGTTATGAACTCATTCTTCTTCATTATTATCATCTGACAAAACTGAAAAGTCTCATAAATTTCTAACAAAACTACACGTTACGCTTTACTCATTATAATGAAACTACTTTAAGAATACATATTATATGAGAATCATTTCTAAATGTCTACAAATTGTACATTTACGGTATATTATGAAAAAGACAATGAAGCAACGGTAGTAGCAACAACTAGTACAATTATTATCTCAGACAAATTGTAGTTCTAAATCTCTAAGTTTTCAAATATTCAAACTTTCACATTTTTAGAATTTTACATTCTTCCATTTTCACTTTTTCAAATTTTAAGATTTTCACGTTTTCATACGTTTACATCTTCATATCGTCACATTTCCTCGTTTTCATATTTTAATATTTTTAAATTTGCAAATTCCTCAGTTTCTAAATCTTCAAATTTTCTAATTTATAAAATTCCTAATACGAATTTCCAAAAGTCTAAATTATTAAATTTTCGAATTTTTATATTTATAAATCCTCAAGTTTTCAAACTTAAATCTCTAAGTTCACAAGTTTCATCTAACTTTGAAAATTCATAATTTTGAAAGTTTAAAAGTTTAAAAACATATAAGCTTAAAAATTTAAGAATTATTAGCAAAGCAAAGGAGTAATAAAGGTCCTTTTCTGAATATCACCATCTTTTTCAGTCAATCGAAAATATGCCTAAAGTAAAATCGATTCTCATCGTTGTTTTTCAATAACTCTCGCAATAGTTAACATACACAGTATGTCTGGAAAGTAACGGAACTTTTTAAATAAAAAAAAAAGTATTAGTTATTTTGCCAAAATTAATTTTTTTTATTCAAGTTACATCCCCTCCACATCAATACACCGTTGGGCACGCTCAAGTAATGTTAACATAGATTTTTTTATGTCGTTTTGCGGAATCGTTTCAATCACCCTTGTCACAGCTGCTTGGACTTGTGTAATAGTGTCATAAAACGTTCCTTTCATGGCTAATTTCAATTTTGGAAAAAGGAAGTAATCGCATGGAGATAAGTCAGGCGAATATGGAGGATGTTGGAGCACACAGACTTGTTTTTTCGCCAAAAATTCACGAAATGCGACAGTTCTGTGACTTGGTGCATTATCATGCAACAGAAACCAACTCCCTGACGTTCGATATTCGGGCCTCACACGAACGATTCTTTTCCACAAACGTTCCATAACACTCAGATAATATTTGCCATTAACATTTTGTCCCTGTGGAACGAATTCCCGAAGTATAATACCTTTAGAATCGTTTAGAATTTAGAAAAACCCAAAACCTGATTTTGGGTCGTCTTCCAAAGTATCACGACCATCCTGGAATCGCTTATACCACTCCAACATACGCGTACGGGATAAACAATCGTCGCCATAAACATTTTTCATTAATTCAAATGTTTCTGTAAAAGTTTTATCGAGCTTCACCGAGCAGAATTTAATATTCGCTCTCTGCTCCATCGTGATTTTGTGACGCGGTGACAAAAGGTTCTGTCGCTCTAACCGCTATAAGTTTGCAATTCGTTGCTCGATTCTAATAATGATTGTTTTGTTTTGTAGGGGAGGAATACTGTTTTCAGATAGCATATTGCTTTAATAGATGGTGCTAGTAGTTTTCCTTGAATTTAAAAAGTTCCGTTACTTTTCAGACATACTGTGTATTACTTACAATATGACACATTTCATTTTTTGAACTAATGGGTCTACAAACCAGGTGTTTTGCGCGAATTCGAATGTATATTCAATATTTACAGTGCCTACTCTAAACATATAGAACAAGAATGAGATGTAGAGATATTAAAGTTGTTCCAAACGATTCAACGCGTTTGAAACTGTCGAAAATGATACCAAATCAAGAATTTTTTATCGATTCGATGACGATCGACGACGACAGGTTCCTCTCGTCAGATTGCTGCCAAAATCTATATAGCAAGTTTAGGGTGTCTCGTGAACCTACTCTTAAAATTTCAAGTTAAAAGATCCAAAATGGCGGCTTGTAGTGTGGTACAGAAAAATGAACAAATGCACACAAAACGTCTCAGGAACCACTACATTTGGCAATTAATAGAAAAGGACCTATTAGGGAACACCTCACAAAGAGTGTATGTTTGCTGTTTATTAATTGGATAATAATCAGTTTAAAATACCCATAAAATATGAAAATGTTGAAGCTCGATAAAATTGTATAATCGCGGCCAAACACTCGATTGATTCTTTTTTAACTGTATTTTTGTCAACGGAAGTTAGTTTTTAACATGTATTATTGCAGATACGACTTCTTTTACCTTTGATGATTTTTCATTTGTTTCGTATGTGTTTTGATTTATTTTCGATGAATTAAACAGCTGTTTTCAATTAGGCACGTGAGAACAACCGAGAAACTCGCTACCTTCAGTTGCTCCAATTTATTGAAGCCGTATACGAGATGTCTTCAGAAGATTTAACGTACGATTTTGGGATAAATAACAATAAAATAAATTAATATTATTGTAATAAGTACGTATAAGTATATTTTATCACAAATCCTAGTTGAAATAATGAAGATTATTAAAAATAATGTTTCAGACAGTTCGAATAAAATAGCAAACTCAAATGATTAGATTATTTTAGATTATATTTTTAACTTCTTCAGACAAAATTGTTACGTCTATTTTCACCAATGAATACGTAAATTAGCATATGAATGAACATATAAATAAGTTCATTGACTGAGTTTATAAATTTAGAAGAAAAAAGTCAATTAGATTTGTGAAAATATTTTTATAAAAATTATTGTATATATCAATGATATAGTAACATATTTATTTCCAAATTTATCTTTTAGAAAGAAGTTCTAACATGATGCAATCATTAATATTTTAAAAGGAAATATACTAAAAACTAACTCCATTTTAACTGCTATTAAATACTAAAGTAGATAAGGAAATCAATGAAATGAATGATCAAATATCGAAATTTGAAAACACGAAAGATATATCTAGTAGTATAGTAATAGTATTCGTGCTCGACAAATTTATCGTACTTATTTTTTAATTACTTAACATTTCTTTCATAAATTTTACAGATAGTAAGTTACTAAGAAGAAAAGTTTTAATTAAATCTTTTACATTGCCAATCCAATGCTTACCTAAAAAAAAAAAACGTGCGGAATTGGAAAAAAAAACTGGTATATAAAAACTACCTGCCGTTGGGACGTTAGATGACGGATGGAAAATACGAGAGGAATAAGATGAGCAGAGGGTAAAAGAAAACTGCAAAAAAGAGTTGTTACAAGAAGAGAAAAAAAATTGTCTCACGAAATGAAAATATAACTGAAATACAATAACAAAATAGATAGAAACTTAAATGCCTTATTATTACAAAGATTATAGGGATTAGTAAAGATTTTTAGTGAATTATTATTTATTTCTGATCATTTTTATTTAAATGTTAGTTCATCGTATTTATTTATATGCTTATTTGTGATGGTTCAAATGTAGAATTTCAAAAATGGAAAAATAAAAGTTATTTTAACATTCATTTATTTAGTTATCTATCTATTAAATCTAAATATATCGAATGTACTAAAAATATTTATTTTTGTAATTTATATATGTTTAAAATTTCTTGTTTAATTATTAAACAGAAGCATACACAATAAAATAGCATTTAATAATAGAAGCATATTGTTATCATAGATTTTTATGAATAATTATTTTTATTTGCTACAAATATGACTTTTTTTGGTCACTATGTTTTCAGAAAGGATTAGCCCATAATATATGTATGTTTCGAAAATGAAAACGTTTTTAATTATTTAAATTTAATTACAGTTTTCAAGTACCAAGGTATGCTGTTTATTAATAGCTACTTTTACCTTAATTTGTACTAAAAGCAAACAATCGCATGCATCAATTAGAATCGAATGTAATACAATACACGACTGACGTCAATAACTTTTAAAGTGTAGGTATTATTATCTGGATTTAACGTGAAACCATATCTTTTGAACATCAATACTGTGCTAAGCATCTGTTTCCCAAATGAACATTTAAACGCAGAGAATAAAACAAGTATAATGCTCATGAATTATTCGCATCATATCATAAATATCGTACATTTCATTTCCGGAAGAATGCTTTAATGTTACACGATCTTTTTCTCGTTAAAAACCACCCCCCATTTATTACGTGCGTTCGGGCGATTTATTTAATATTAAACGGTTTTAAAGATGCGAAGCAATTTCGCGATGTATTACACAAAATTCGCTACTGAATTTACAATTTTTTATATTCGGCATTTCGAAAATCGTCGATTATACGAAAAGGTTCTCGTTAATTGCCGTTTCACATGAGATGAATCAAACTGTTATTTGATTGAAAAATATTCAGCTTGAAGGTGGAAAATATAAATTTCTGTCTAAATGATGGTAAAAATATTTAAGATAAATATATTATTTTCATTTTTATTTGTGATGTAATACCAGCTGTATATTATTAAATATTCATGTACATATGGAGTAATTTAATTTAGTTAATTTACAATAACATACATATATTGTAGTGAGCTAATGACAATAGCATTAGTGTAGATTGAAAGAAGATAATATATTACTGAAACACTTTTTTTGTAACTAAAGTAAATGTAACCATTAGCAACCATGTCACGATTAGTCGCCATTGTTTATTTCATTTTATTGAAAATGACTATTAAAATAATAAAATATTACAGTTTTAAATATTTTATTTATTATTTTAAAGGTTGTTTTCTTAAGTTGTTTGGTAGTCACTATAATTACAGTTTTTTATAAAATAAATTACTAAATACATGTACTTCTAACGTTATCAATTTTATACCTGAAATGAATGAATCTATATGATAATTTATTAAAATTAACAAAAAACTAATTAAACTGTAATTAATAGTATAATAGAAACACAATTTTCATTTATACATTTATAAAATATTGTACTTAATTATTTGATATCTAATAAAGGGGACATCAAATCAAACGTAATTTGTATTAATTTTTTCAAAAGCTTAAAGATGCCAACATTGAGTGATCGTTATTTTATATAAAAATTTGCAAATGTTGATAAAAAATAACTATTTTCAAATTACATTCTTCCGTGTTCAGTTGATTACATTTTTATATATTTAATAATGGGACTTTTAACTTGAAATATAAAATTGATGACAAATTTATAGCGACCAATAATATTTACAATCATTATACACAGTATGTCTGAAAAGTAACGGAACTTTTTAAATTCAAGGAAAATTACTAGCACCATCTATTAAAACAATATGCTACCTGAAAACAGTATTCCTCTCCTACAAAACAAAACAGTCATTATTAGAATCGAGCAACGAATTGCAAACTTATAGCGGTTAGAGCGACAGAACCTTTTGTCACCGCGTCACAAAATCACGACGGAGCAAAGAGCGAATATTAAATTCTGCTCGGTAAAGCTCGGTAAAACTTTTACAGAAACATTTGAATTAATGAAAAATGTTTATGGCGACGATTGTTTATCCCATACACGTGTGTTCGAGTGGTATAAGCGATTCCAGGATGGTCGTGATACTTTGGAAGACGACCCAAAATCAGGTTTTGGGTTTTTCTAAATTCTAAACGATTCTAAAGGTATTATACTTCGGGAATTCGTTCCAGAGGGACAAAATGTTAATGGTGAATATTATCTGGGTGGTATGGAACGTTTGTGGAAAAGAATCGTTCGTGTGAGGCCCGAATATCGAGCACCAGGGAGTTGGTTTCTGTTGCATGATAATGCACCATGTCACAGAACTGTCGCAGTTCGTGAATTTTTGGCGAAAAAACAAGTCTGTGTGCTCCAACATCCTCCATATTCGCCTGAGTTATCTCCATGCGATTACTTCCTTTTTCCAAAATTGAAATTAGCCATGAAAGGAACGTTTTATGACACTGTTACACAAGTCCAAGCAGCTGTGACAAGGGTGATTAAAGCGATACCGCAAAACGACATAAAAAAATCTATGTTAACATTACTTGAGCGTGCCCAGCGGTGTATTGATGCGGAAGGGATGTATTTTGAATACAAAAAATTAATGTTGGCAAAATAACTAATACTTTTTTTTTTATTTAAAAAGTTCCGTTACTTTTCAGACATACTCTGTACACACGGATTTAATATTAATTTGCTATTAACTGTATATATTATACGTGCAATTCCGTGTAAGAACTCAACGTATCGCTTTCAAAGTAATTAATATGTCACAAAAAGAAAATGATCACATTTTGGATCATGTTTTTACAACTGATCGAACGTTTGTAAATTTTTCGCGCATAAGGCTACCAACAGTCAGCTGACAACTTTATTTATTAACTACGTTTTGTGTATTCAAATGCTCATTGTTACCAGTGTAAATAGACAGCTTTATCTACGTCAAGTACACTGAAAAAAAGACTCTGCCCTCACGATTTATTTCATCTCTCTTTTTCTTTGTTGTGCGTCAATGTGAGTTTTTTACAGAGATAGAAATGAAGAGGAACAATTATTGTTCTATTGTTGTTTCAGTGGATCAATAAAATGTGATACCGGTTACAAATTATTTACACGAATCAGATTGAAGGAATTCCAACTGTGACATATGAGAAGTCTTTTATTAAAAGACTGAATTTTATTCAGCAATAAAATTATTTGAATCGAAATTGTCACATTGTGTTTCACACACTTTTCTCATACAGCGTTTAATTTTCATTAAGATTTAATAAGGAACTATAAAGTCACTTCTTTCAATTAGATCCTTGACATGTATTTTGTAATTAATAAAGAAATTCTGTTTTGTGGTTAATCTTTTAATCAATCATGATTAATTTTAATTTTGTTGAGATTTCGTAATTTATAATAAACATTTTCAATTAATTTTGATAATTAGTTTAAACTTTTTGATATTTTATAATTAGTAAAAAGTTGGATAAAGGAGTCAAGATTTTATTAGATCTAATACTATAAGAGAAATTATATCCACATCAAGATTGTTTGAAAATAAAATATGTGTAATAATCTTTTACGAGCATTTTCACGAAATGAATCTGCTTTAGTAGACACTGATTCAAAGTGTCTAACAAAGAACTTTATGTTATTTCATCTTAGATCACTGATTGAACATATTTAAACATTCATAATCTAAAAGGTTTTTACACGTCGATATTTGTGAACATCTACAGAATTTTCTAAAATAAATTGAATATTTTTTATTGAAGCAATATCTTAAAATTTGTTTATATACGAAAGATTGGAATTGCTTTTAAAATTAAATTTCTCAAGAATTACAAGTTATGAGAGAAACGATTTGCAGATTCTCCATCAGTGGATAAAATCGAGTAAAAATTTAATACTGGATATTCAAAAACAAATTGGCTGTTGGATAAAAATTTGGAAATTTGAGGAATTGGAGATTTAGAGATTAGGAGATTTGTAGAGTTGGAGATTTGGGGATTTGAGAATTTGGGGATTAGGAGATTTGGGGATTTGGAAATTCGGGGATTTGAAGATTAGGAGATTTCATAATCTTGGGATTGAGAGATTTGGAGATTTGAGAATCTAGGGATTAGGAGATTTGGTGATTTGAGAATCTGGGGATTTGGGGATTTGAGGATTTGGGGATATGGGGATTTGGAGATTTGAGGATTTGAGGATTTGGGGATTTGGAAATTCGGGCATTTGGAGATTTGGGGATTTGGAAATTCGGGGATTTAGAGATTTGGGGATTGGAAGATTTGGGGATTTGAGAATCTAGTGATTGGAGATTTGGGGATTTGTGAATCTAGTGATTGGAGATTTGGGGATTTTAGAATCTAATGATTGGAGATTTGGGGATATGGGGATTTGGAAATTCGAGGATTTGGAGATTTGAGGAAATGGAGATTCAGATATTTGGAGATTTGAGAATCTGAGGATTTGGGGATTTAAGGATTTGGGGATATGGGGTTTTACAGATTTGTGGAATTGGAGATTTGGAAATTTGGGGATTTAGAAATTCGAGGATTTAGACATTTGGAGATTTGAATCTTTGGAGATTTCAGAATCTGGAGATTGGGAGATTTGTGGATTTGAGAATCTACTGATTGGAAGATTTGGGGATTTGGGTATTTGGTGATATTCTGGTATTTGGCAAAGTTTTGCAAATATGGACATTTAGAACTTTGAACATTTGAGGGTTTAGAAATTTGAGAATTTGACAAGTTTAGAATCTTGAAATTCAGGAGTTTGAAAATGTGAGAATATGTGACATTAGGGATTTGAAGATTTGAGGAATTGACAATTTTTTAATTTCGGAATTTAAGAATTCAGTAATTTGGGAATTTAGGAATTTGGGAATTTAAGAATTTGGGAATTTAGGAATGTGGGAATTTGGAAATTGGAAAAATTGAAAATTTTGAGATTTGAGTACTTGGAAATTTGAGAGTTTGGCGAATTCGACATTCAAGAATTTGAAGATTTGAAAATTCTTGAATCTCAAAACTTAGGAACATGGGATTCTGGAAATTTGAAAATTACCATATTTAGGAATATAATAACCTAAAAATAGAGATTTACAAATTCGAATATTTTAGAAATTTGAAAACGTAAAAATTATGAAAATTTAAAAATATGAAATGCGGAATTGTAAAAATTTCAAAATTTGATGATAGCTGAATATAACTTGCGGTCCGACACATGATTATTGTTTTAAACAATTCACATAATCGCGCATAATAGCAAGTACTTATGTTGTTTTACTACGTCAATCATTACGTTAATCGTCATTTATTGTATTTGCAAACCATTTTCGCGATAAATTTTCTGTCGAGTTGAGGCGCCATTGAAAATGTTACTCTTCGTCCCTAACTATGTATAGCATGTTTACGTGAGGAATATGCACGCGACACATCACTAAACCAGACATGTATCCTGTCTGAACATAAACTTTTCAACCGGTATATTTTCGTCAGCGAGGGAATTTGCGTACGCTGACACGTTCCGTTGAAATTCTTTCGGCAGATTAAAACACGAAAAACGCGAAGATAAACCACGATTTTTCCATATCGCCGTCATGGTTCGTGTTAACACTTGCAACGTGTCATGTTTTAAATCCATTTTTGAGGAGACATAATAACACGCTATATGATCCTTCTATTTTTACGTACACTTGTTTAATGAAAGTAATCGAACACTGTTCACAACTAGAATATACAGGGTGTACCAATAAAATGCATAAATACACGAATATTAATATCAAATATAAAAATGATATCAAAAATATTGGGTGATTTTAATGTTGCGATGATCAATTTGAACATTTGAAATTTTAAAATAGTTAGATATCAACTTAATCTCTGTTATTGAATTATATAAAATAAAACGTGTATATATTTTATTGGCACACATGTATTTAATCAATTGGAAAATTCATGCTATTTTTTTTCTAAAAGAACTTTTCGAATCACCATTTTCACTCAAACTTTGAATAATTATAAAGGACAAAGTAATAACTACTTGTGCGAAAGTACTAATTTTTATCTGTAGTAATAATTATTTTACCTAAAGTAACAATTTTTACTTAAAATAATAATTTTGCAGAAACAAATGTCTAAAGTAAGGATGAAATTTAAATTTAAATTTCTTTTAATTTGTATTTAACCATTTAAGCCGTTTACTTTGAAAGTGAGGCAAGTCCACTTTTTATTATTGCGAAATATTGAAGGGTTCATATTTAAATAAATTTAAAAATATTGGTAAACATTAAGAGACAGTTTTTTTGTATTTTGTGGTTTTAGATAATGTATGTTTATTATCTAATAGAATTATTCTAATAATTCCATAGAAATGACGATTTTATTCGAGCGGCGTTATTATCCTCTGAAAAGTATTTTTATTTTGTTATTATTACCTATCAGCTTCATTTTCAGATGCATCACAGTTATCATTTTCGTTGAAATCGTTCTGAGACATTTTTTGAAATAAAATAAATAACAGTTCGTAATTAATTTTCAAATAACATTGAAATTGTTAAGGGGTGTTGTGCACCGATAGTAAAACAAGAACCGTGCCGACCTTGTTGAGTATTTATTAAAAACTGAACTAGAACTTATTTGCAAGCTGATAATAGAAGTCAGCAAAGATACCTAGACAAACTTAGTGATCTTCACTCATATTGAGGTTATGCCACCAATATTATACAATTTATATTTTTTCATAGTATTGTCAGCATTACTAAAATTTACCGGATCTAAATTATGCCATAATTCAGCTAACAATAATTTCAACCTTCAGTGGACTTGCATCATTTTCAAAATAAATATCTTTCTATTTCCATTAATCACCCAAACTTCGTCATCCAAATATTAGGGAATTTTTATTATTTTAACTGTAGATTGTTTACAGACAAAATTATCATACTTATAATTAGTTTTATCTATTGTTATCATTATCTTTTAAAATAAATGACACATTTAAGAACAAAATAAAATGAAGAATGTCACGAATATCATAAATGCAGGCTAAAGTGCTAGATTTATTCAAACGAGGGTGACAAGTGCAAGACTCATGCAAGTTATGTAAACTTTTTATCCCCCTTAATTTTTTTCCCCAAAGTGATGTGTAAATCTGCTATGTACGTCTGTTCCAAATATTTTTAGCGCCAATTGTATATCAAGAAACAGACCAGAGATGCAAAATTCAAAGAAGTCGTAAACTTGCTTAAGCAAGGAACATGAAATTCGATCGCAAAAGTGCAGGTAAGTACTTTCAACGCCAGATTAGGACCACACAAAAAGATAAGTTGTAGTATGTCAGTGTATTCTATGCAATATATCGAAATGGAACTTTAAAATAGAATACTGTGTGATTCTGAGCATTGAATCATCGATTTAATGGTTTACAACATCATTTTATTACGAGCAACTGCAACTGTTTGAGGTCGAAAGTGTTAATATTTTATTTACGTGAAATCGATTAATTAGTTCTTCGTTAACGTTCCGTTAGCCTATTAAATTTTTATGCAACATTGCTTTCAAGTTGTCGATCTGAAAAAACAGTTTTTATCGTTATAATTGAAAGAGGTCAACAGTTTACTTTAACTCTTTATTCGCAATTTCTTTTAGTAGTGTCAGTCAATAATTGGAAGTAGCTATAAATAGAAAATTTTATTGTTAAACAGTATTGACATACAAATAGTTTTTAAATAAAATAAATCTTGCTATTGCAAGTTAATAATCCTATGAAGACTATTTATCTTGCTATTGCAAGTTAATAATCCTATTGAAGATAAATATAAATTATCTAATTTATTAATTTTAATTTCTCTTTGAAGAAAATAGCATATTTCATCGAAAAATTAATTCGACCCTGCCACTAAGTCAATGATTTGAAAAATTATAGTGCAGATAATATTACAGTATGTAACAGTATATAACCAGTTAATAATATACCCTTTGCTGCCTCTTTGAAATAATTTTTATAATTGTCTACACTTATGTTGCCAACATCTCCAGCACACGCAATATATGTATTTTGCTTCATATTTCTAATTCAAAGTTGTTGAGTTTTATGATTCTGAAGATATATTCGTATCCGACATATCAGGATGAGCAAATATTTTCCCCCAAACCGTATTGAATTAACAAGGAACAGTCGAGAATAGGGAAACCGATTTGAATCATCTTAGGTAAACTGAAAAGGGTTGATGTAATATGAAAATACGTGAAATTATTTATCAAGATGGTTAGTCGTAACGTACGAAAAATAATAATTTAAAGAACATCAACTGTCTACTGACGGCGTGAACAAAACAGTATGTAGGTGGCCATAGCCACAATGCCGACATAAGTGACCTGAAATATTAGAATCACACATTCGAAACTTTTTGTTCTCTTTTTTCTTGCACAACAAATGCCGGTAGTTTTCCCCTTAATTGGTGCTTGAGCTGTTATTTATTACTATCAATATATATCCTTAACCTGATTATATGAGTGAATAATGATCTCTTTTTAGTATTTCTATAGCTATTGTAGCACAACGAATATTTTATTCTTACATATCTAATGTCGTCGGTGATTGCGAAACTTCATTTTTTAGTACTCAAAGGAAATAATCAAGCGGTGTTACATGTGACGAGCGGGCTGACCAAGTAATGCTACTACCACTGACCCAGCGAGTGAGAAACATTCTGTTTAATATCTGTCATGTTTGTCGTGCATTATGTACAGGGCAGTTATCACATTAGTACCACATTCTTAAATGTATTAGAGACGATACATTTTCTAATAGACCTGGTAATACACCGGACAGAAAAGTGAAATATGTCTGACCCGTTCATAATGCGTTAATGAATTGCGGTCCAGTAATCTGGTGATTATGCTGCAGTAAACACTGACATTTCACCGCTGTTGATAATCGATTTTACGAAGCCAATTTGCATTTTGTGCTGCCCAGTAGAGCATATTTTTTAAATTTGCTTCTCTGCGATTTGTAAATATTGCTTTCTCAATTTATGGAATGGTTTGTATAAATGGATCATGTGTTTCTGCATCTGATCCGGCAATCATTCTCAAAATTATAAGCATTTTGTAGAGTTACACGCACGTAATTGTTGATGCATTGGTAAACAATATGGATGAAACTTTTGAGAATGAAGAATGTGCACAATTCTACTCTAATATCTGCAACATGTCAGATTTTCCGACTACTGATACGTGGAGGACAAGCAGCGGATGTTAAAATAAAAGTGGAGTGTTCTTCGTTTCTTACAGTTTCACTACGTTTACATTTTTGTACATTGAGGAACCATGTTCTTTCAGTATTTTATTGGTACTTAGAAAAGCAGAGAGCATTGGCTAATCTCTGTCAGGATATCTAATTTGATATATTTTAGCTCTTGCGGTATGTACATTTCACGCATCATAAGTGATTATCGTATCGTATTTTTCACTGTTACTGCACGTGGCAATAAAAGTAGCACTCCATATGTTTCACAATAACTTCCACGATATCACTTTTACCGTTACTGAGCTTCAGAAACTGAACTGACAAGTTGTCTCGTATCGAAAGTATCTAAAATTTAAGTGGGTTCAGAAACATAGCCTGTCACCATAAACAAAGCTGCGTTTCGGCCACGTTGACTGAATCTATTTTTTAATATAAAATTATTATCCCTGTCTTTTCACAGTCTCAGAACTTCTGTGAAACTATAGTATAACTGCAAGATACGTAAATATAAAATCTGTGATTTATTGCTAATTTTTGCAAAAGAGATATTCACAATAGATATAATTTATAGTTAAAATAAACAGTTTTTGTTTATAGTCAATCTGATGGTTTGTCTGGAATATTCTCTACCTGTCTGAAATTTTATTTTTTCTTATTAATTTTGCTTGTAGGCTTTTTCTCTACTTTAACATTTTATATTTCTTTAACAAAATATTCACTATTCTTTAAATTTTACAAACGCATGAATTATCTTTAACACTAGGTTTACGGACGTTTGATGGTCACTTATATTTAAATTTGAACTAAAGTAGAAAAATAAACAAATTGGGGATGATATGTGAACTGCCTAAGACATTGATTCTTTAGTTTAACGAAAGTTGACATGCATTTTTATAAAAATTTCTTAATAAGTTTTGTCATTTAAAATAAGAGATCTATGATCTGTCATTTTAACGGGTTTCGTAAATCTAGTGTTAATATAATTTTATAAACGCTTTAATATCATCCCTATCGTTTCACAAACGCAGTAATATTATTTACGTTGTTTTATAAATGCATTAATATCATTTCTACAATTTTTCATCTTCGGTTCCTGCTTCCAGTAGAAACGGATTATTAGATTGTACGTTTGTACATATTATTGTATTAAAATGATTCAAACGTATAAGTAGAATAATGACTTAATTATTGATGCTTTAAAATAGGTACTGTAGGTCTGAGATTAACATAGGTACAAAGTGTTGACAGTGTTGGCATCTGCTATTAAGATACCATGCTTCAATATATCTATGAGTTGCATGTCTCCAAATTTCCAACAGTCCACACGTGCCAGGTCTACACTTTTCGTTTTTTCTTTTTACCACTAATTGCAATACGTGTTGCAGCTTTAAAGAGCAAATCTGCTTCAGGTGTTATTCAAAATTTGAAAGAAAGTTAAGTGTAGACTGTTGTTAGGAACAAATTATACTTTTGAAACTGAAACAAAATTCAAATGATTCTTGGATTATATTGTTGCAGTGTGGACAAACTTACAGCTTGGTCTTTATTTTTGAAAAATACAGGAACGGCTGGCAACAAAATGTTTCTCGTTGTTGGTTCAGCGAGACAGTTAAGATTACTCGTTAAAATAGGATTCTGAAAGTTCACAGATTTGTGACCCAAAGTATTCGTTTTGGCATGATCCTTTGGCACACATTTCGTTTGCGTATGCAAATTCCATCGAAATGTTAAACTGTTCGAGCTACAATTTTCAGAAAAATATTTGGCTCTGAACTTTCGACGCTTGTAACTCAGAATACTTAAAAAATATCGATTTTTAGTTAACCGAATTTTACAAATCTATAAAATGTTGCAACAATTCAGGAACATATGTATACAAAGTGTTATTACTGTTCATGGAATACTGGAAATGTATATCTTCGAATAAAGTACTAATAGTGAACAATAAATTAAATTAAAGAAATGGAAGAACACTATTTCCACGTTATTAGAAATTTCAAGCATCAGTTCCACATAGAAATTGTTTGAGTGAATTGAAAAAGAAAGAAAATTGGAATGTTTATAATCCAAAGGTCTTATTTTAACTCAACATCTCTTCGTAGTATATCAGAGGCTGACAAAGTGATGAGATTGTTACAGAATTAAAAACAGTACAGGATATCAGAAAAACTACATATTTTGATATTAAAAATTAAAAGTTTTCTGCTAAAATTATACAGGGTGAGTTAGTAATTGTCATTTTAAATATTTGCTATATTATTATTAAAATTGTTGTTATTTTTTAATGAAATTTAAAGTAAAAATTATGTAGTAAAAAATAGACTATCATAAATTTTACCATTTTTTTCCTAGGTATCATTGCTTTGGATTTCTCAAGGTCACCACTCTTTGTTTTGAATGCAAACATGTATTTTTTTCTTACGTAGGTCGATTCTTCGAAACATTTTGCGTAAACAAAGTATCAGAATATAATACAGATAAATAAAATCAACAGTCTGTGAGATATTTCAAATAGAAAAATAAGTTATTTAATTTAATTGCTATTTACTCAGAATATTTAACAAAACCGATTTATGTGAATACAAGAATGTAATTTTATTATAAGGAAAAAAGTAAAAATATATCTTACTTTTCTGTGTGAACACATACATTCCCTACATTTTATTTAAAGATAAATGTAGAACAAATTTACAACATACTAGATTCTCAATCTCCTAAATTTAAGAAGATTCTTATATTTAAGAAGTCCACAATTTATTCAAACGCTCACATTTGTGACTTTTGAAACCCCTGAATTTCTAAATTCACAAATTTTTAAATCACATAATTTTCCAATCTTTAAACCCCCAAATTCATAAATTTTCAAATCTTAGAATTCTGAAGATTCCAAATTTTTAAATATAAAAATTCTCAAATTTTCAAATTTTTTAATTTTCTATGATCTTTCAATTTTCAAGTTACCAAATATTTTCATATTGTTCAAAATCCCGATATAAATATCTGAAATTTCCAAATCCATAAGTTCCAAAATTCCTAAGTTCTTAAAAATTTCCAAATTTCTAAAAATACCAGCATATGAATTCTAAAAAAGATACAAATTTCCAAATCCCACATCTTTAAATTTTTTAATTTTCATAACATTATTTTTTCATTTTTACGAATAGAATATGTTAAAACGTTAGCTGTCGCGCGCATTTATGAGGAAATCTCGGTCAAATCACGCTATAAAATAAAATCCATTAAAATTTGATGAAAAAAATATTTAAATACATTAATAAATAAAAATTTAGTAAATTTTAAATAAATTCTAGGTAATTACTTAAAACAATGTAAATTTTTTAGTTTTATATATTTTACACTGTCACCGGTGACTGACGCAGGCCGAACGGAAAATTCAGTGTCAGTCATCCGTGACTGACTTGGCAGCTAACGTGTGAATAATGGCGGTAAGAAACTGTATATATGCTAGCAGCAGATCGTAATTAAAATATAAAAGCATATGTCACTATAGAATATAGATAATAGTCTACATATAATACATACACAGTATGTCGGAAAAATAACGGAACTTTTTAAATAAAAAGAAAAGTATTAGTTATTTTTCCAAAATTAATTTTTTTTATTCAAGTTACATCCCTTCCGCATCAATACACCGTTGGGCACGCTCAGGCAATGTTAACATAGATTTTTTTATGTCATTTTGCGGAATCGTTTCAATCATCCTTGCCACAGCTGCTTGGACTTGTGTAACAGTGTCATAAAACGTTCCTTTCATGGCTAATTTCAATTTTGGAAACAGGAAGTAATCGCATGGAGATAAGTCAGGCGAATATGGAGGATGTTGGAGCACACAGATTTGTTTTTTCGCCAAAAATTCACGAACAGCGACAGTTCTGTGACTTGGTACATTACCATGCAACAGAAACCAACTTCCCGGCGCTTGATATTCGGGCCTCACACGAACAATTCTTTTCCACAAACGTTCCATAACACCCAGATAATATTCGCCATTAACATTTTGTCCCTGTGGAACGAATTCCCGAAGTATAATACCTTTAGAATCGTTTAGAATTTAGAAAAACCCAAAACCTGGCTTTGGGTCGTCTTCCAAAGTTTCACGACCGTCCTGGAATCGCTTATACCACTGCAACACACGTGTACGGGATAAACAATTGTCGCCATAAACATTTTTCATTTTTTCAAATGTTTCTGTAAAAGTTTTACCGAGCTTTACCGAGCAGAATTTAATATTCGCTCTGTGTTCCACGAACGAAAGGTTCTGTCGCTTTAAACGCTGTAAGTTTACAATTCGTTGCTCGATTCCAATAACGATTGTTTTGTTTTGTAGGGGAGGAATACTGTTTTCAGATAGCATATTGCTTTAATAGATGGTGCTAGCAGTTTTTCTTGAATTTAAAAAGTTCCGTTAGTTTTTCGACATACTGTGTATGTATAATATACATGTAATGTATTATATTTTTATTTAAATTATAGAATACTAATAGCATTTTCCTTAGAAGCGACGTACGTGCGAAAAGACCGAAGTAGGATTATAAATCAATTTGAATCTTTTGCAAAAAATAAGAAGAGGTTTTTTCAATAAATCTAAGTAATCGCTTTATCCTCCATTGATATGGCACCTCTTTTAAATCTTCGATCAGGCAGGTCTTGAACCCACTTTTTCGTAAACTGCTTTGATTCATGGATATATTATGCCATCACCGCAGAAAATATTTTACGGCTTTTTAGACGGTGACATAAAAAAGCTGTATAAAATCGCACGTACTGAATTCATCACGAAAAACACTTTTCCTTGAGGAGTTTAAAAAATGTTGAAAAAGTCCATTCCTGGATGTCGGAGCTAAAATACACTGCCGCTCAAAAGTATGTGGACACTTATATTTTCTTGAAATTTGTGTTACATATTGTATATTTTTATTGTTAAACAATATTTGTTGCTAAATTCTATTATGAATATGAATGTAATGTATTATAATAGTACTAAATTAACAATTTAGTTATTCAATTTTCTTAAATAAATAAATGTCTATGGGACCATCTTGATAGACAATTTCGAAAAATTTCCAAAATTGGAAAAACATTTGTGGAAAATCCTAGAATCGGTGTAGAAAGCTGTTAATAGTGAAATACTGAAAAAGTTAATAGCCACGATTAGTAATCGCGGTTATAAAAGCACGCGATGGATATGTGAACAAAAAGAAGATATAATTATTTTTTATCATTATCGGTAAGATATTTAATAAATTATTATTAAAATATGTTCTCTAACACTGTACGAACTGGAATACATACAGGTTAATCAAAATAATCAGAGGTATCATAACTTTTTTTTTAGGCATTTATAAGGATTCAGGAAGTGTCCACATACTTTTGAGCGGCAGTGTACATTAACACTAAATTAAATATATAAAATAAATGCATAACGGGTGTATAATGCGCATTTGCTTTGAAATTGAAATATTAATTAATATAAACATTAATTCTTTATTTTGATAAACGTTAATACAGATTTGAAGAAAAGCATCAGAACAAATTTTGTAATTCAAAGTAAGAAACTTGTGAACCGGTTATTTTACTGATTTTGTAGTTTCAGTGGTTAATGTAGTTTAGTGCTAATACTTTTTTAAAAGAAGATACTACACATGTTGTCTGCAACAAATGTTTCATTTTTCCTCACGATAAAAATTGTTTTTATGTAAGTACTTTTTAATACAATAATGTAAATCTGATAGAAAGTCTTTTACATTTCTAAATTTCTAAATTTTGGTATTTTCGAATTCCTTAATCCTTAAATTCTTAAATTTTCAAATCTTTTAATATTGTAAATTTACAAACTCTCAGATTGTCCCAATTATCAAACTTCGAATTCCTTACATTTCTAAATTTTCAAATTCCCTAGTTTTAAAATTTATAAGTCCCCAAGACTCCTCAAATTTCTAGATTGCCAAAACCCCAGTTATCCTGTATCCCTAACATCCCCAAATTCTAATATCTCCAAATATCTTTTCTGAAGTCTCCAAATACTTATCTCCCCAAATTCCTAGACTGCCAAATCCCTAGATTTCTAGATTTTATTTTTGGAAATCACACATCTACTATCCTTGTTTCTCCTGGACGAAACAACACGAGATAAACAAGGACCGATAGAGTCCTAAAAATCCCCAAAAAATCGTGCTCGGAGTATTCGGTCACCAGACTTGACTCTTAAGGAATGTAATAATTCTTCTCTATGGTTGTCATATTTTCCCTAGGAAAACGAAATATGTTCTTGACTATATACAAACGGTAACCGTGCTATGCTTTACATAGCTTGCTCGCTTTGTCGCCTCAATTTACAGTCCCGCTCTGTTCTGTCTGTTACATCGCAGCTGCTGTTTATAACGCATTACTTACACACTATTATAAGGACCGTTTCAAACTGACCATTTTCTGTGCCATGGTAAACGAGCAGGAAACGCGCCACAAGTACCAAAGGATTGAAGTTAATGGAGTGTGTTGTAATGCACACCCGCCACACGAAGATCATCCACAATATCAATTTTCTTGTAAATTCATGGTTTAACCCCTTATTTCATGGTATCGAGTTACAACCGTGGTGCAATTTAAAATTCCAATGTGACAAATGTGGAATGCATTTGTATCATTTTTAAGGTTACATGCAATTTTGCACAATTAATCACGTCGACTTGAATATTCTGTTTTATTTGTACTCTCGGGTGCAGCACAGGCTTTCTTTGTATGATACGTGTATAAATTTGATTTAGTATGGTATATGTTATAATTTCTAGATCTGTGAAAATCCTAGTACACAAGTTTCCGAATTTCCCTATTTCATAACTGTGCAATTTTCGAATTTCCAGATTCCAAAATCTGTATTTTTAAATTTCCTAATTCTCACATTTTTAAATTTTTACATTTCTAAATTTCTAAACTTTCAAATTTTCAAATGTCCAAGTATTTAAATATCTCAATTTTTAATTTTCCTGATTACCAAATTTCCAAATGACTAGATTTCCAAATTCCCAAATTCCCAAATTTCCAATTGACGAAATTACCACATTCAAAAATTTCTAAATTTTCAAATTTTCCAATATCCAAATATCCAGATTTCCAAATACCAAGATTCCAAATTTATGAATGTCCAACTTTTCATGAATAAGATATTTTCATAATATGAATAGAAATGTTTAGAATTCACAAATTCTCAAATTTCTAAATATGTAGATTTCTAGGCTTCCATCTGCCCATCTTTTCATATTTCCAATCTCCTAAATTTCTAATTGTTTACATTTTTTTAATGATCAAATAGATCATTTTCGGAATTTCAATATTTCCAAACCCCAGTTCGCAAAATCTGAAATTCACAAATTTCTAAATATTCAATTTCGTAAATTTCAATTTCCTGCAATTCTAAATTTTTAAATATGAGGATTCCAATATTTTTAAACTAACAAAAACTAACTCTATATTGTGGCAGAAAATAACATGATGTTTGCATAAAATACTACAAATGGAATTTCACTGTCGTAAATATTATTTTTCGAAATTTCTATTAATATTAAAACTACCAAAACTTCACTACGTCCCTTCCTAAAATTACGAAATTTATGGAAATGCTTTACTGTTGATTTTCATCCAGACAAAGAATCGGTGTGTATATTAATTTATATTTAATACTTTCCACGATTTTTCAAACACTTGCGATAATGTGACAAAAGAATATTTTAAATAAAATTTGGTCAGTTTTCGATTGGCTATACGTTGCAATAAAATAAAGGTTTGAAAAAATATTTCTTTTTAGACTAGGTCACTTTTATTTTCTTCAATGGCACTTTGTATTTTTGACTTAACAGTATTATATCTTGTATCAAGGCGAATTCAACGACCAGCATACCATGACCTTCGGATGACCTTGAAAAAAATGAAAATTTGGAGAACATTGGTTGGGAACTTATTGCTTAGCCATCACGACCAATCCGGTTTGTCACTATCTGATTTTTTATGGGGTCATTCACAGTCGATAGTTTATGCTGTTCCAATAAAAAATAAAGAATATTTAAAACAGCCAATTCGTATAGCATGCGAAGAAGTTCGCTACGACAGTAACGTAAGAGCAACCAGTTTAAACTTACTACATACACAGTATGTCTGAAAAGTAACGGAACTTTTTAAATTCAAGAAAAACTACTAGCACCATCTATTAAAGCAATATGCTATCTGAAAACAGTATTCCTCCCCTACAAAACAAAACAATCATTATTAGAAACGAGCAACGAATTGCAAACTTATAGCGGTTAGAGCGACAGAACCTTTCGTCACCGTGTCACAAAATCACGATGGAGCAGAGAGCGAATATTAAATTCTGCTCGGTGAAGCTCGGTAAAACTTTTACAGAAACATTTGAATTAATGAAAAATGTTTATGGCGACAATTGTTTATCCCGTACACGTGTGTTGCAGTGGTATAAGCGATTCCAGGATGGTCGTGATACTTTGGAAGACGACCCAAAGCCAGGTTTTGGGTTTTTCTAAATTCTAAACGATTCTAAATGTATTATACTTCGGGAATTCGTTCCACAGGGACAAAATGTTAATGGCGAATATTATCTGGGTGTTATGGAACGTTTGTGGAAAAGAATTGTTCGTGTGAGGCCCGAATATCGAGCGCCAGGAAGTTGGTTTCTGTTGCATGGTAATGTACCAAGTCACAGAACTGTCGCTGTTCGTGAATTTTTGGCGAAAAAACAAATCTGTGTGCTCCAACATCCTCCATATTCGCCTGACTTATCTCCATGCGATTACTTCCTGTTTCCAAAATTGAAATTAGCCATGAAAGGAACGTTTTATGACACTGTTACACAAGTCCAAGCAGCTGTGACAGGGGTAATTGAAATGATTCCGCAAAACGACATAAAAAAATCTATGTTAACATTACTTGAGCGTGCCCAACAGTGTATTGATGCGGAAGGGATGTAACTTGAATAAAAAAAATTAATTTTGGAAAAATAACTAATACTTTTCTTTTTATTTAAAAAGTTCCGTTATTTTTCCGACATACTGTGTAGAGCGGAATTGTGTCTACAACATGGGTCACATTTCGAATATTTGATGTGACTCTTTCACGAAATTGTTTACATTCATTTAGTCAAGATTTCTGAATTGAATGTAATTTCAAGTTTTATCCCTTTGCACTCGAGGGCCCCCAGAATTTGTCTTCAAACTTGAAGGCTTTACTATGGGGACAATGCAAATAATTTTCAGTTCATAATATAAGGACAAATGGATCTGGGGACAATGACTTTTCTTTTAATGCGCATATTATTTACTTATATGTGAATATGATTTATCTATTGAAAATGCATCGAGTTGGCGGTAATATGAATGAATGAAAACTTTGAGTGCAAAGGGTAATAATAAACACAAGTTATGATCACCCATTCAAGCAGACTATCATTTTTTGTTGAAATTTTCATTTTTTTGCCTTCAAGGTCATTCGAAGGTCATGGTATGTTAGGTCGTTGAATTCGTCTTGATACGGGATATAATACTGTTAAATCTTTTTGTATTGCAATGTATAGCCAATCGAAAACTGATCAACTTTTGTCTAAAATATTTTTTTGTCAGATTATCGCAAGTATTTGAAAAATCGTGAAAAGGGTGACGTCGGACATCCTATATGTGTGTACGGTAGGTTTAGCATTAATAGTAAATCTTCTTTTCAGTAAAGCGAATTACTCCTTCAGTAAAGAGAATTACTCTTTCTACCGACTTTACTGAAATGTTTAAACCACATTCAGTAAAGTCTTCCTTTGAGCAAAGACTGAATTTGATTAAATTTTTAAAACTGCTCTCTTGTTCCTTGAACATAAAGCTGATGGTCTTTCCGCTGTCGTGGTACTTTCAGAACACGCTTTTAACTTCCGCTTTTCTTCTTCCTTAAGTACAAACATTTTTTGAAATTAAATACAGCTTCTTATATTTCAATCCACTAGCGTGCAATAATAATAACTAGTTCAAATCAATCATTATATTTTAAAGGAGAGACTTGCATCAATATTGTATAACAAAATTATACAAAAAACTGTCGTTGAGGTAGTTTAAAGCAGGATCGACCAATTACTAATATTAGAAAGAGATTTGATAACTTTGAATAATTATAAAAATCCTTTTTACTTTAACACTGCTTCTTCCACAGTTATATGTATACCTATTTCGACCAAACGGTGTCTTTTGAAACCTTTTTGTTTGAATGCAGATAAGTGCCAAAACTTGGAATTTCAAATTATCAGTTAAATGTAGATAATTTGAGGAATATATTTATTGATACATTGATGTGTTTTTATTACAGATTATTTAATCAGATTGTAAATTCTAGCTTAATTCATCAATCTACAAAATATAAATATAGCGGTGTACACTAAAATGCAACATGGCGGGAAATAAGCGAATATCAAAGTTATGCCGCAACTCCTGTATTTTCCGTTACAACTGAAATTGGGATTCTCTAATCTGATCATAATTGATATGATGCTGCAAGATGGTGTTGATATTTATATGTAAAACGGTTTAAAATTAGGCACTGTCATGAAATCCTTAAGGTGTCAAAAGACACCTCATGGTAGAAATAAGTATGCACATTTTTAGATCTAGGATGAGCCGGAAGAAAATGATATCGCTGAAAAAAATTTAACAACTATTGTATGAAAAGTTAAAAAATTAATTGTGGAGAAATGATTCAACTTAGATAATAATTTTAAGTTAAAATTTGAAAGCTGTCTTTTGACACCTCTTTGGAGAAATAGTTAAACGTGAGCATCTTATAATTTTGTCCAAGTGCCGTCGTATTATTTTGTTCCAACTCAAAACTTGTTTTAATATTCCTTTAGTTTATGAAACTGTTAGTTAGAAATAGACAATTTTCATCTATAACACTTTCCAAATTAAGCACAATATACATAGATAGGCTTAGCGATAATAGTAAATCTTCTACTTTTCAATAAAAAGAACTACTCATTCTAGTGACTTTATTGAAATGTTCAAACCACATTCAGTAAAGTCTGTCTTTGAGCAAAGGTCGAATTTAATTAAATTTAATTTTTCAAATTATTATTTATTATTATTCCACAATTCTTCTTAGAGTTTCCATTTCTCCTACGCAGATCTATGCCGCTATAAGAGCTTCCATATTACCAGACATGTGAAAGCAATGACATGGCTGTTTGTCGCACCCAGAAGAATGGCACGTCAAAAACATGTTAGCTTGAAATCGGCCTAAGCGTATAATGCAGCCAACCGGTCTCGTTACATTGGCGACGATCCATGGAAAAATTTATGCAACATCTCCGAGATGATGGTGTTTCAACAGGACAATCAAGAGCAAATTTGCCTTCCTTAAAGAAAATATAACAGTGACTGGACAAGAGTCTTTCCAATCATTTCAGGGAATTTGAAAATTTGGAACTGAGATAAGAATTTGAAGCATAAGAATTTATACGTCGTGGTATTGGAGACCTTAGGAATGTGAAATCTACGGACGTGGGAATTTAGGGATTTGGAGATTTAATAATTTGAGGGATGTGGATATTTGTGGACGTAGACATTTGGGAACATAAGAATTTGGAACTGTAGAAATTTAGGAATGTAGAATTTCGGGGACGTAGAAATTTGGGGACATAAAAATTTGGAAAGGTAAGAATTTGGGTATCTAGGAATCTGGTAATGTAGGAATTTGGGAACGTAAGAATTTGAGGATGTAGAAATCTGGTTATGCGCTAATCTTGCAATTTGGAAAGAGGGTAAAAGAATATGGGAATCTAGGTTTTGAGGATCTATAGATCTAAGGATTCGCAGTCTAAGAATTTAAGGACGCAGAAATTTGGAGTATAAAAAATTGTAGATGTAGCAACTTAGGCAAATTAAAAAATTTGAAAATATAGAAATTTGTGAGTTTAAAGTTTGTCTAGTTTACATGTCCTTATTTAATAGAAGTGTACCTTGTAACTGAATGTACATGTTTTCAACACGTACCGTGTCGAACATTGCAAAAATACATGTCTGTCAACTAGCACACAGCTGTGCATCTCAAAATGTTTAGAAGTTTCACAGTTATTCGAGCACTTAATTGCATAATGGATGCAGTGTACGACAGGTCGATGAAACATAAATTCCATCATGACTAAACTGTTCTAACCGTGAATAGTTCAGTTGTTCTGAGAACTTTAGATAATGTCTTGGAATGATGGCCAGATACAGCAAGATGTTTCTGCACCAGATGTTTTCTTTGTGAGATACTTAGAGAGTGTAGCGTTGTAAGGAAATTATTTCGAAAGATAGAATTCTATATGTAGAATTTTATAGCTCTTACATTTTACATTTTTATAGCTATTTTTGTATCAGGCTTTAAACTGAGGTTCGTACTGTATTGTGTAGGAAGATGCAAATTCTGATGCTTTGTAAAGAATGTATAGGTAACCCTCCGATAACATGGTAGATAGGTTCCTAGAAAATGCCGTATTGTGTGAAACTGTGTTGTATGAGACGCAGAGCCAGTACAAAAAGGGGGGTTACGTTCCGAAAACTTATTAAAAACAAATATTTTTTTTAATTGTACATAAATTTGTATTAATTTCTCTTTTCAAAAGACGATCCAAGATTTGTATCTTTACTTCTAAAGAAATAAATTTCCTCTGAAACGTTGTTTTTTTATCTTTATCGGATATGGCTTGGGACTGAAACTTAATGTCTTAAAGACGAACAAATTATTTTTTAACACATCGTGGCTCGACGCAGACTGCCGATCAGCAGCGTGAGACACTTTTGTCTTCAGGCCACGGAGATGAAAAGAAATACTTTCCGCAGCACTGCATCTTTAAGATGGCAAGCCTCGCCGCGGCTGTAGAAATACAGTGTTGTACAAAGGTTTTTGCAATTTTCTTATCGTGTCAGAGCGAAATCGTGTTATAGGATGCCGTGTTGTAGGAGGGTCCCCCAAATTTATGAATCGTGTTATAAGATGCCATGTTGTAGGAGGGTTACCTGTATTATACTCTGCTTTATTAAAAATTTGAAAATACAGGGCTAGCATAAATGATTCATTCGTTTTGAAAAGGCTATATCTTCAAAAGTGTTATCAGTACTATCAGTAGTAAAGAATGGTAGTAGTCAATAAAGGGGACGTCAGACCAAATGTAATTTGCACTAACAATTATTCTGCAATAACTCAGTATTGCATTTGAAAATTGATTTATTAAAAACTCAGAAGAACTAGCATCAATTTTACTTTTATCATTCCCTATCTGATTGTACCATCTTATAACTATAAGACATCTTGTATATCAAATAAAAAGACGTAGAGAAGTATTAAATATAAGTACCAAGCAGTGATAAGTCAAATCAATAAACTCGAACTACTCATAAAAACGCATAAAGTATTCTCATAATCGCTGGATACGTCATGAACGAAAGAACAATAAAAATTTAATTTTAGTTTTGTTGCCTGAAGACTGGTCATTTATGTTCATTATTAAAACCTATCATTTCGTTTCTTTTCTTAAATTTTTATTAAGGTTTTATTACAGTTGTGTCCTCGATAAACATCATGAACCATTGATTTATTGCGTTTTGATTGCATGTCGTATCACGAGATGCAACTCGATATTATCATAATATAAATCTCCGGTGAATTTCTAATTGAATATTTCGTTCTTTCAACAGCCTCTTTATAGCATCCTACAATAAACAGTCCTTGGCCATCGAATTAGGACCACTATAAATTTTCAGTATTTAACACGTTTTCTGTCAAATTAAAAGGCCTGTTCAAATTGTAATGATATTTATTAGCTATTAACATAACTACTACTGTACATAACATTATTAACACAAGTTAATATCTTGTATTTCCACCCTTTGCTTTGGTCACAGCTTCGGGCATGCTCTGTATACATCATATGCTTTATATCTTCATTATTTTCCCAAATATCTGTAATTCTTTTCAACTCAGATAATGTGGTTGGAGAATTGTAAACTAGTCTTTTGAGTAGGCAGACATTTTCTATGGCATTCAAATATCACCTGACGCGCTATCGATACTCGAGCCTAACGTAAACGCTCGCACGGCCCTTAATCGCTCAACAACCACACAATTTATTATCACGATAGTAACAAATTGCTATGTATATATCGTTATCAACGTATTTAATAATTTTGCATGACCTAAGACAATTTTCCATATATGACATAATGTTATAGTCATAAAAGTGAAATTTTCGTACGTAGTCCTAATTCGATGGAGAGGAACCATATTTGCTCGGATTCATATCGTTCAAATGTAAATATAACGCGATTTCCGCTGCAAAACAGTTAATAAATCAAGTTCAATTGCAAATTTATCTATGTAATTCATTTAGTTTATATTTTAATAAACAGAATTAGATCACAGCAGAATTACGTTTTACTCATGAAAACCAAGAGAAAACGTTAACTTGCGTTATAATCTTTAAATAAATAGATATTTTACAAAACCGTCGATGCACTTAAATTTGCTATTAAAACAGGTTTTTATATACATGTTCTTGCATTACAAAAAGATTTCAATATATTGAGAAAAATACATTTGCCATCCTCAACCTCAAAAGCTGTTTTCACTCTAAATATGGATTACCTTTTAAACAAATATAAATCAAACATTTTTTCCAAAATTATATACTGTGTAAATTACATTGAAATCGGTTAACATTTGCAAATTTGTAAGTTTAAGAAATATTGTGTAGTTCTATGTTATCGTTGTGAACATTCATATATTTGAATATTTACAGCGTTAATTAAGATTTACTAAATATTTGCTATATTTAATACTATTCGCGAAGAATTGATAGCCTAATTTTCCTATTCGATTACTAAGTATCCTAAGTATTCGATTACTAAATATCCTAAGTATTCGATTACTAAGTATCTTAAGTATTAGAAGTTTCGGACACGAATTCCATTGAGATTCGAATATTCGAATTTGGTTTGCAGCCTTAATCTTAATCAACTGACATCAATTGTGAAGCTTAATCTGTATGCCAGAAAGGTATTTCTGTCATCTGGTCGGATATGAAAGGAGTAGCTTATAAGCAGTTAAGTTCAGAACAAAAACTGTAACTGCTGAGCGATGTCAACAGCAATTTGTCAATTTGAGTGATGAAGTAGAACAAAAAAGGCTTTTCATTAGTCAAGGCAGTCGTAAGTTCAATTTATTCGTTGACAGCGCTCGTCCACGTGCAACGGAAGCAACAAAGGATGTTATTTCCTCCTTGGCTTACGAGCTTTTTCTTCGGGTTGTTCATTCGTTAAACATGGTCCCTTTCGATTATCGTTTGTTTAGATCACTGTATCACCTGACACATATGCACACAATTGGTTGGGTTAAAATTATTTAGAATAACAAATAAAAAAGTAAGGTTTCGATTTGATTTATTTTTTACTCACGGATCATTGACATATTAGAATTCATGAAGCATATTAACATTTATATTTATATAACTAGTTAATAAATTATTATAAATTATATTGTTAAAAAATATTTGTTACTTAATAATATGTTAAATTTTTTAGATGAAACGGTATAAAACCAAAGTTTGTTTCCTTAACACTAGGTTTACGGACGTTTATAGTCATTTATATTTAAATTTGACCTGAAAGTTGAAAAACAAATAAGTTGAGGATGATATGTGAACTGCCTAAGACATTGATTCTTTAGCTTGAGGAAAGTTGACATACAGTTTTACAAAAATTTCTTAATAAGTTTTGTCATTTAAATTAAAAGACGTATGACCCGTCATTTTGACGGGTTCCGTAAATCTAGTGTTAAAGACATTAATTCCATTTAATACTTTGATTGCTATATTATCCATGTATGAAATTTCCACACGAATATATGGAATTAATTTTGAATTTATACAGAATTTTCCTTATGAATATGTAAATTATTAAGAGTTTATTTACTTACCTAATTGTAAATATTGTAATTGTAAGTATTAACCATTTTGAAATATGAATAATAAATTTGACAAAATATTGATAAGATGTTTGGTAAGATTTGTTAGAAATTAAAATATTACCTGATAAAATTGTTGTGTTAATGATTCTTATTTCTAACTTGTCAATTCCTCACGAGTGAACTTGAAATAATTGTGTGCACCAACCATACTTTTATTAAATTAATTATAATATTATTTTTATTGGTTGTATATATTTTTATGTATCAACTTTTCATTCAACAACTGATGTCGAAATGTGAATACGATTGTTTTTGATTTTTAATAAAATATCACATATTGTTGACGTATTTCATGGCTTCGTTGCCAAAATATTACAGTGTTACATAGTAATAATATTAATAACATTTGAATGAATTTATTTGAAATAAATTATGGATTTATTTACATATTCATATTATTGGGATTTTGAGTTTATCCATTAATATTTGGAGATCGATTCAATTTAATCAGTATTAGGTTGTTTATGATCAATTGCTCAAATAATTTCTTTAGAAGTAAGATTATTTTTGATATTATTTTTATTATTTATTTGTATTATTTCTTTAATAAATTTATATAAATACAATTAAATGTGAAACTCATTTTTGTTTCTTTTTTCATTACATTTAATATTTACCAAAAAAAATATTAATAATATAAATCGAGTTCCTTTTGATTTAATTGAAGGTGAATCTGAATTAGTTTCTGGTTTTAATGTTGAGTATTATAGAAGAAATTTTTCAATAATTTTTATAGCTGAATATTTGGGTATTTTATTTAATTTCAATATTTTCAATTTTATTTATTTAATAATCTGAATTCGAAAAATTGAACCTCAAATTCATTCTGATGAATTACTACATTTATTAATTGTAATAATTTATTTAAATTTAATACATATTGTTATTAAGTACTGTTTCAAGTTACGGACAGTTGCCCTAAATAGTTACTAATTAGGAAGTGGTCATTGATTGGTACATTTATTTTACTAGCAAATTTGTTTAGGAATACCCATGATTCACTTTGATGTGTCAGTATCTTCCTCATGAAAATGGCCAGTACGTTTGATTCACCAGTGTGTTATCCGTGCAAACGATCAGTACAGCTTTCACGTATCAGTACGTTATCCGTGCAAATAATCAGTACAGCTTGGACGTACCAACATGTCATCCACAACGAGTGGGTTAACCCTTTGCTTTCATAAGGTGTCACACCCACCATTAGGTTTAATACAAAATTTAAAAATAAATAGCTTTTAATTAACTCTATAGTGTTCACGGGAATAGACCACTATTTTTCTCGTATACAGTAAGGATTTCAATATTTTACTACTAACACAATGATCTATATGAACATTTTATGTTTGGATTATTTTTCAAAAAATGTAGTTCACGTTTAGTTACATGCAATACTATACAATGGTTTTTAATGTCATATGAAAACGTGTGTCAAAACAAATTCATTTCTGTGCGTGACTATGACCTTCCAGACCATCCATACTCAATCTTTATTGTTCTTAGACCATATAAGCTATTTCACACAGTCATAAAATTTAAGTAAGTATTTATTTATTGAAGAAAAAAAAATATTTGCAATGTTATGTTTCTAATGTTACACAAAGGCTGGGCGGGCCGCAGGTTAAATGTGAACGTTCCAAACAATGTAAAGACAGAAATGAAAGAAACATTCTGTAATGTTGTGATTATTATAATATCGTCACACTAAATTGATAGGACTACATATCGCGTTCTATATGACTTCCATTAGCAAGAAAGCTTGTCTCATCTCTATTACATTTCTGATTCTTTGTGCTAATGTTACACTGGATGTTCTTCTTTTATCTTAGTGGTTTAAATCTTTTGGCGGCGTAGTAACAGTGTCTTTAATATGAGCCATTTATTTTCAAAGTGGAACAAGTCAGTGAGAAAAATAATGCAAATATAAAATGTTGATATAGGTCACTATATCAAGTGACTCATAATAGGTCACCTTGCTAGTAAAATATACACAGTATGTCTGAAAAGTAACGGAACTTTTTAAATAAAAAAAAAGTATTAGTTATTTTGCCAAAATTACTTTCTTTTATTCAAAATACATCCCTTCCGCATCAATACACCGCTGGGCACGCTCAGGCAATGTTAACATAGATTTTTTTATGTCGTTTTGCGGAATCGCTTCAATCACCCTTGTGATTGGGCCGCACACGAACAATTCTTTTCCACAAACGTTCCATAACACCCAGATAATATTCGCCATTAACATTTTGTCCCTGTGGAACGAATTCCCGAAGTATAATACCTTTAGAATCGTTTAGAATTTAGAAAAACCCAAAACCTGACTTTGGGTCGTCTTCCAAAGTATCACGACCATCTTGGAATCGCTTATACCACTCGAACACACGTGTACGGGATAAACTATCGTCGCCATAAACATTTTTCATTAATTCAAATGTTTCTGTAAAAGTTTTATCGAGCTTTACTGAGCAGAATTTAATATTCGCTCTTTGCTCCATCGTGATTTTGTGACACGGTGACGAAAGGTTCTGTCGCTTTAACCGCTATAAGTTTGCAATTCGTTGCTCGATTCTAATAATGATTGTTTTGTTTTGTAGGGGAGGAATACTGTTTTCAGATAGCATATTGTTTTAACAGATGGTGCTAGTAGTTTTTCTTGAATTTAAAAAGTTCCGTTACTTTTCAGACATACTGTGTACATATGATGCATAAATAGTGCAACAATTAATAATAGAGAAATAATCATTTGAGAGTTGCTATCAACAGCAAAAATACCTTCGAGTGCAAAATTGATGTGTGGTTCAGCAGAACTATAAAAAAAATGTTTGAACTTTCGATGCAATAAATCGGAGAATCACGGAACGCGTCACGTAACGACGATTGTGAAATCCATGATCCGGATATTTTTGTCGGTTGTTTGAACTCTGACTGGAGTGTCTTGAATCGGGTCAGAACGGAGAAACTTGCAAGGAGTTCCCCGCGACAAATTCTGAACTTTATGGATCCGAGATTTGTTGACTCGCACTATTTAAAGAATAAGTGGAACAGCGCATCGAGAGAAGCAACTCGCACTCGCTTCTCCGCTTTCCACCAGTTTGCGACCATTCGCGCTCTATATACATCTTCAAACTTTTATGTGCTTCATATGTTCTCTGTATCATCTTTACAAGCTCGTTTCACATTATAAAGGAACGTCGTCTGCTAGAGGCAGAAGAATCGACGAATAAAACGCTGTCTGTGATGGCTGTCACTTGCGAGTGACATTAGCTTAACTCTTTACGGTACATCTGTTTTATAGCAGAGTAATGTAAGATATCACCGCGTAAATCCATATGGAAAAATAAAAAGAATATATACAAAGAATTTGCTGATTTTAGTTCTCGAGAAAATATGTGAATATTCACTATGTTCTGTGCTGTTACAAGGATATTTTATGTCGAGCGATGAATTTATGTTCTCAACTTTTCGACTTTCTTAATTTTTAAATCTTTAAATTTACAAATTTGTATAGTATAGAATTTCTAGGTTTTATAAAATTTATAAATACTTTCATTTGCAAATTTTTGCATTTTTAATTTTCGAAATTATCACATTTTCAAATTCTTACATTTATGAAGTACTGAATATTCAAATTTCCAAATTTCTGAATATCTAAATGTCGAAATTCCCTTCCAACTTAAAAATTTCTGAATATTTGAATTTTCAAATTTTCAAGGATAACGTTTCTAAACTTTCCAAATTCTAAATTTTTTAATTTTAAAATTGCAACGTTTTCAAGGTTTTAAATCGTCATTTCAAGTTTCAAAATTGTCAAGATTTTAAGTTTCAAATTTTTTATATTGTCAAATTTCCAAATCTCTCAACTACCAAAGATCTCAAATTTTCATATTTAAAAATTCTTAAATTTGTAAATTTAAAATAATGTGATAATAAAGTAAATAATAATAAAATAATAAAACAAAGTAAAGCAATAAAGTAAATAATAAAATTATTTATTATTATTCGTAATAATACATGTTATTCATTACTGTTAAAAATAATACATATTATTCATTATTATTAAAAGTAATACATATTATTCATTATTACTAAAAATTATACATATTATTCATTACTATTAAAAATAATAAATATTACTCAAATTCAATAAAAGGCTTTCAACCATAAAATCTGGTTCTTCTCAGGATAATGATTGTTCTGCTAAAAAATCGATAATCGTTTAAGTTATCAATCGTACTTGTTTTGAATACAAAAGGACCGTAAGTAAATCGATTGAAATTCTATGGTGACACATTTGAGTTTCTCGGTCATTTAGAAAGTGGACAACGTGATTAATACATGCCTGTCGTTCTCGTTAGATCGCCTACACTATAAATTTAATCGAGGTGTTGGGCAGTATGTATTGACAAACCTACACATCACGATGTTCAAGATAAATACTTGAAACTGTAGCCAGATCGATGTGATATGATTATCATGACTGAATCGATATCAAGCACCGTTTTACCTGTTCTCAGTGATGAGATAGTGATCTATATGGAATATCCTACAGTATGTATTTATGATTACAAGTATGTTGTAATCGTTGTACAATAATATGTATTTATAGTTACAAGTATGTTATGCCGACAATAAAACAGTATTATATATGAGCTCATCATTTTAAAAGTGGGACAAGTTCATTTTAAAAAAGAATGAAGATAATGATAACTGTTGTGTTGCTTCAACTTAATAAAAACGGGAGCTAGTTTAATGTATGAACGAACAACTGCTTCAGGATAAATATTTTCAATTTATTTAAAAATGAAAGTTTGCTTGTAGTACTTTTAAAAGAACACTTCGTGGACTCCAAAATTTTGTACTTGATTCGTTGAGAGCTGACGAGAGAATCTGAACAGTCTAAGAATATTTTCGCCGAAAATTAAAATATGGAGTCGGACATGCTGCTGGGAGGTGGACAAGCGGCTTGGTTAAAATTGACTATTAGATTGGATAAAAAAGATATTAATGGAAGGAGACAAACTTACCAAATATTTAGGTCAAGTTTGACTTGAGGTAAAAATTACACCGTCGCTTGTCACCTAACGGTTCGGCAGTAATAAAGCCTTAAAGTTTGTTGGGTCTCGACAAAATATGTTAAATAGAAAAATTTGGAAATACAAATTGTAATAAACAGCAGCAAAAGACAGCGGTTGTTCGTTCAAAAATATTTAGAAAATACAGATAGACTTGATGGCTTTACGATTTTAAGAGTGCGCCGCAACAATAACAATAGATACAACTTAATATGATATTTTTATCTGTAAGCAATCTATAGTGAAAATAACTCAAATTCCCTAATATTTAGGCGATGGAAGTTTGTGTGATTAATGGTATAAGAAAGATGGTTATTTTGAAAGTCATGCAAGCCTACTTGAGTTTGAAATCATTGTTAGCCGAATATATTACGGCACAGTTTAGCTCTGGTAAATTTTAAAAGTACTGACAATACTGTGAAAAACTATAAATTGTATATTATTAGTGGCATAACCTCAGTATGAGTGAAGATCTGTAAGTCTGTTTAGATATCTTAGCTGACTTCTATTATCAGCTTGCAAGTAAGTTCTAGTTCAGTTTTTAATAAATACTTTATACAGTCGGTTCTTGTTTTAGCATCGGTGCACCAACCCCCTTAACAATTTCATGGTTATTTGAAAATTAATTACGAATTGTAATTTACTTTATTTAACCCCTTGCACTATGATTTATTTGTCAGGTGCATCACTCAGAACTAACTAAACACAGCTACAATATTAAAACAAACAAAGAATGTTGAAATGTTATGACAACATGGTATTATGAAATCGCTGACTATGCAAATTATAATTGAACTTGAACTCCAAATTGAGCATATTCAAAATTCGAGTAAAATTGATCACAATTGAAGTATCAGTGCGTCACGAGTTAGACTCGTCAAAATATTGCAAGAGGTTAAAAAAAGTCTCAGAATTTCAATGAAAATGTGATGCATCTGAGAGTGAAGCTGGACTGTAATAATAAGAAAACAAAAATACTTTTCTGGGTAATAATGCCACTCCAATAAAATCCTCATTTGCAAGGAATTGTATTATTTTTATTATGTTGATAATTAAACCCGTCAGAATTGGTAATAAAAGGAGAATCACAGAGTCAGGATCTGAATAGGAAGACAATTCGGACCAACGTGAATCAAATAAACTAAGGAAAAGAATAACTGAACGACTGAAATATTACCCGTTTAATTAACGATGAAACCTTTATTTTTCTTAGCTAGTACTTTGAAGACCAACAATTATTCTTTATTCCAATGTTAAGACTAAGAAAAAAATTAAAACGTCATACTGTTGACTGTGCAAATTAAAATTGAACGTAAACTGAAAATTCAAGTGTACTAAAAATATAAGAACGATTTATTATACTCGATTTGAAAGGCACAAACGCCATTTTAACATAAAGTCGCTTGTGAATCTGGAATATGTTTTATGTTTTATTTATACTTTCCTTAAAATGTACTTTAAAACAACTGTACAGTTATAAAAAATAGAAAAGTATATATTTACAGAATATGTATATGAATATTTGTAGCGTCTCGACCATTGTCGCTACTACGTCACGATAAAAAATATTAATTTTAAACCGCGACGCGATTTGCTTCTAAACTTGCAATTTACAGGCAATGATTCAAGATCTCCCGAACGATGGAGATGTTCATTGTGTTACCACGTATAGATGACGATTGAACTGTTCGTGAACTAAGTGCGTCCGTTAACGATAACGCAAAAAGAAATGATAGTTTATGGAAAGGTGCATCCAACCGTTGATGCTTTGAGTTCGACGTTTTTCGGTAATGTGACGACTCGTTGTCGTCTTAACTCCCACGAAGACGAATGGAGTCAGAGCTCGTACGTTGATTGGTTTTTCCACTTTTTACGAAATTCCAATCAACGTGCTTCTTGGAGATTGGGCCCACCCTTCATAGCTCCCTTAGAGCGTCTTCGTCTAGGAAGGGTGGGGAACCCGATCGGTTGGCGGGAGGACACCGAACGTCCAGCAATGCCGCGATTTTTTCGTCTAGGTACACATTTGGCAAACATCAATCACCGTTAGGTCCGTACGTGACCTTTTCTAAAGTTACCCTTCGGAAAGAACCGTGTTTATGATCGAGAAGTGGCCGTTGAGGACGAAGCGAAAATTAACTCTAAATTTATGGCAAGGACATGTAATAAAACTAAGTGCTGGAAAACCCCGAAATGTTTTGGCTCAAAAACGGCTATCTAACGGTTCGATCATAAATAAACTTTCGAAATCCTCACCCAGATGTACCGTCGAACGGAACAATATTTACAGAATGTATATGTATATTTAGAGAATATGTCTATTATATGTATGTAATGTATCCTAATTTGTATAGTGTTGGAAAAAACACGCTGACTGCCACAGTGAAAACTGACGTTTGCGGTCAGACATTCTACATAGAATGTAGTTTATTCAGAACCAGTACTTAATCCCTCAATTTTATACTTTAATCTGTTAGGTTAGGTTAGGCCACTGTTTAATCTGTTAGTGTATATCACTGTTTCAATATCAAGAGCACTCACATTTCTTTAGACTGTTTTTCTTCTAAATAATTACTATAATTTAATTTGCAGCGTTAATATGACCACCGTGGAGGTCAACGTATCGAATTTGTATTTTGTATTACGCGCCATTTTGTTTTCAATGTTATCATGAAGTTCATAGGGAGCGTAAAATCAAGTATTCTTTTCCACCGTCTAGAATTTAATATAAAAAGATATAAAGAAAGTTTAATGCATTGTAATCCAGTTGAAATTTTCATTTCACTTTATCTACAGTTATAAAATATTGATAAGTTGTTTTCTTTAGTTTGTAATTAGTTATTATTGATTCCGTAAATTCGTGCGTTACAGGAATCTTATTCTGTAAGATATCTTCATGTACATCTGACAAATGTATACAAAAGTGGATGCACATGTAATGTATTATTTAAAATATAGTACAATAATTTCAATTAAAACAGATATATCGCCTTATCACAAAATTATGCAACACCCTCTATATTGATACTAGTTTTAACTCCTTGCCATGCTTTGACGAGTCTGATTGCACTCCAGTTCAAATTTGACAGATATTACTCGAATTTTTAATATATTTCAATTTGAAGTGTAGCGGCTTTACCGCTACATATTTGTATGCCGGAGATTTCCCATTTTCTCGGGGATTCCCTATTTCTCGGGGAATCCCAATTTCTTGGGGAATCCCAATTTCTCGGGGAACTCCCGCCTTCTTTCGAGGTTTTGGCGCGCTTTTAGGCATGCGATCGGTTTTTGTTTTACGAGGGAACCGAAGGAAAGGGCGGAAGGAGATTCATTCGCTTGTACCGAACATTAGTCCGTGTAACTACGCGATTCCGTGATTATAATAAAGAAACTCCCGACTTAAGTATTTCGGTGAACATTATTTTTATCCTACCATCATCCGCTAAAGAAGTTTAAGTCCAATTACAGTTTCTATAATTAAGAATCGCTGAATACAAAATTAATTTTAACTTTCTTTATTTGTTTTAGTATTGAAGCTGATTGACGCATCCGACAAACAAATCGTATGGCAAAGGGTTAATCAAGGTGAAAGCACAGTACTCTTATTGTATTGCCAAAGAGAGGGCTTGTAAGAGGGAGCCCTTTTATGCAGTACTTGACTTTTGAAGACCTCACATCAGTAGGGTGGCTCGCAAATTTCTCAATGTGCCTATGTCGAAACAATCCACAATTGCAATGTATGTAATGTATGCTACATGAAAAACGTAGGGACCTTCTGTGCCGTCTACGCATACAGACGTATGTGTAGTTAAGCATTCAACGAAAAGAACGGCATCGGCCTTTGACATCTCCATGTGCTGCGACGGTGTGTGATATTAGTGTGCGTTGAAATCTATGTGAAGGGGAACTTGTCCAGCTGGCAATATACGTATAGCTACTCACAAAATTGAGATGTAAAGTGAAAGAGCCAATATGTACTTCAGCATTTAACACTAGATTTACGGGCGTTCGATGACCATTTATTTTTAATTTGGAAGTAAAGAATTTTCAAATACTCAAATTTCCAACTTTCTAAATTTCTAAATTTCTAAAAATTCAAATTCTTAAATTCTCCACTTTACACTTTTAGAAACTCACAAATTCTTAATTTCCCAAATTCACAAATTGTGAAGTTGTGAAATTATCAAACTGTCAAAACTTCAAACTCACAAATTTTCAAATTTTTAAATCTCTAAATTCCAGGGGTTCTATATCTACAAATTCCCAAATTTCAAAAATCACGTATAAGAATTGTTAAATTACTGAATTTCCTAATTTTTAAAACTCCAGATTTTCAAACCGTCATATCTTAAAATTTCCAAATCCATAAATTCCTTAGTCTCCAAATTCTTAAATTTTCAAACTTTTAAATATACAAAACTATAAATTCTAAGATTGTCAAATTCTTAAATTCTAAGATCTTCAAATCGTCAAATTCTCAAATTCTTAAATTCTTAAATTCTTAAATTCTCAAATTCTTAAATTCTTAAATTTCAAAATCTCTAAGTGTTCAAAGTTTCCAAATGTCTACATATATATAACTCCATAATTTCAAGTAGTGAAATTGCTAAATTATCGAATTGACAAACTGTCAAATTGAAAAAATGATTAAATTCTCGATTTTCGAATGCACAAACTTTGTAATTCCCAAATGTTCAAACTCTCGCGTTCTCAAACTCTCAAATTCCCAAATTTCCAAATTTCTAAATTTACAATACTCCAAACCTTCAAATTTTCAAATTCTCAAATTACTAAATCTCCAAATTGTCAAATTCTCAAATTTCGAAATACTTAATTCATCAAACTCTTAAATTCCCCAATTTCCAAATCTCCAATTCCTCAAATTCTGATATCCTCAACATGTTACGAATACCATATTCCGATCATTGAAAAATCGGTACCAGAAATGGACTCCGGTCATTATTCAGTGAAAAATCACGTGAGTTCATAAGGTTAATAACTGTAGCAGGAATTGAGTTTTGTCGTTTCGACCTCGATTAAGGAGGAACGTATTTGCCTACGCAACGTCGTTGATTGAGAGAGGAATTCGAGTACACCACACGCACGACACTCGTTTATTTTATAGTCGAGGCACGTTTTATAGATCCAATAAGAGATTGACCCGATTTTTACTGGTCTGTCGCAGTCGCTTTCAAGCTGACCACTGGCAACTTTCCGTGAAAGATAAACTGTCTCGCCCTCCAAAAGACAAAAGATTTAATGCCGGGGATAAACGCGGTCCGTTTGAACTATCGAGCACGCTTGAGTAGGTATCGAGAAGCTTGCACGTGTTTGAAATTGTATGAGAAGTCTGATTGTCGAATACATCATTTAATTCGATCGATACGACCCCATTTAACGTTTCTATATCGAGGATTTAAAGTCAGACAATCTTAACTCCAAAAACAATAAGTTGGAGTCAGACATTGCTATGACTAGCTAGCGTTCTTTGACCCTCGATAAATTTCACAAAATCAAAACGTTACCTTCAAAAACTTTTTAACTATTTATTTTTTCATACAATTTTTGTAGTCGAAATCTTTTGTGATCATATATTAGTCATTAATACAAAATTTGAATTTTCGGAGATAACGTTGTCTGTCTCTAAACCCTTGATAATTGAGTAGGAAACAGGGCAACTGTTTGGGACATGTTACATTGCAATCCTTTGAGAAGGTCATTTACAGTGTAACCCAGTTTTTTACCGTCAAACTTTAACATATTTTATTTGTATAAACAAAGAAGAATGTTGCATGAACATACGGTTTCAAACACTTTACTAACATTAAACTACCAAAGTGGTCAAAAGACAATTTTATAAATTTACAAAATTTGTTAATGTGACTTTTTTGAAATCTGCGTTGATTTTCATAAAAATAAGAAATCAATGTATATTCATTTATTTTATCGTTTGTTTACTTATTGTTTAACTTCATCTTGAATTTCGCACCAAGTGTGCATTATTAGTATGTTCTAATAATATATCAACTATGTGGAATGACACTACACTGCTTTGTACAATAACACGTACAAGATAGTGTAGTGTTGTCCATGTAATTTTATTAGTATATTTTATAACTAAAAATAAGAAAAAATGTTTCTACGAATATAAGCCCTCGAATGCATTATTAAAAGTTATTCAACAAGTATGATAGTCAATAAGTATTCGTATGTAGTATTGAAGGAGAAAGTCCATTATCATTTCGTGTATTCCTCATAATCTTTCAATAAAACATTTAAGAGCCTATGTTCATATAACATTTTATTATCGTTTTTGTTTATAGAAGATGCTGGTAAAATTTTACAGACAATACTGGGACTATATGTGACGTTAAAAAATAAACCAATCCGAAGTAATTTTATACTTTTGTTATAACTTTACCCCTTGCGCTATGATTTACTTGTTAGGTGCGTCAGTCACAACTGAGTAACCTCGGTTACAACATTAAAGGAGGCAAAGAACGTTGAAATGTTATATCAATTTGGTATTATGCAATCGTTGACTATGCAAATTATAATCGGACTTGAACTTCAAATTGAGGGGCATTCAAAATTTGATTAAAATTAATCACAGCTAAAGTACAAGTGCGTCACGAGTCAGCCTCGTCAAAATAGTGCAAGGGGTTAAGGGGGGCAATACCTTTAGATAGATGAAAATAAGCTGATATTTGTGAATTTTTTTGTATAGGATATCTTTGTCTTGTATTTTCGAAATTTCAGGTATAATTTATTATAACTATTGCCTATTACAACATATTTTCTTGTTTTAAAAATATTTAAAAATGGCGGAATTATGATAGTCTTTCCTGGAAGTGTTTCGGCGCGTCTCGGGAAACGACGTGATTTCTAGCTTTAGTTACATTGGTTTGAAACAAGTTTGCAAACGATGTTTCGATTATTAACATTCACAGTTAGTAGAAGAACCTAAGAAATGTGAAAAATATGGAAAATTGAAGGGATGGTGCGCTTTTAAAGAAAAACTTTGAATTTTACTGAAAATTATCGCAATATTTTGCAATAAAAAAGGACTTTAATGCTAAATTTATTTCGTACATTTAGGTTCATATGTTCGATAGTATTGTCATGGATATGTGCAAAAAATTTGAGCGCGATTGATAAACTAGATTTTGAGTTATCAGTCACGCCAATTTTAAAAATGTAGTTTTGAGAAAAATGCGTTTAAAGTTTCGATAAGTAAAACCTGAATAATTTAAATGATTTACCAACTAATCTGCGATTCCTGTGCCATATAATAATCCTTCGGCTTACTCGTAAAGTTGATTTTTCTCCACAAGCTCATTCTCCGTAAAAATACAAAATTTCAAGCACAGCAATGGCATGATAATAACAAATCTGCTACATAGCCCTCCGCACCGAGCGCGTGAATATCTGCGGCGCGATACCAGACATGAATCATGATAATCGGCCATAACATCAAAAGGGCTCCGTATTACGCTTTAAAATTTTGAGACTATATTTTTGAGATGTTGTACTAACATTTTATAGAAAAAAAAAATTTTGCAATTTTTTAAGATTCCAAAGGTATTGCCCCCTTAATAAAGTGGTCAAATTTAAAACCCTATGTTAATGTAACGTCTTTTTATTTATTTTTGTATGAAATATGTTGATAGATCTTGTCGGTAAAAGCCTGGGACACCCTGTATACATGGTATGCGTTATGACTAATTAGATAAATCGGTCGCGAGAGTCCGCATCGTCATAAGAAATGCGTACATTGCTTCAACGTTTTTGTTAATTCCGTAAATTTAAGTGGTTGTTTAACACTCACAGTATCACAGCCAGTCAAATCACCAACTCGCAGGTTTCTTATTTTTAATTATGGAATTTATAATTGACGCTTTTCTTAAAATCTTTAAAATCTTTACAGAATTGGTGTGCTATAACTATGTTATATCGTTTGTTTATTTGTTTCACTACTTTATTTTTGGTTTTGAATTTTGTGTGCATTGTATGCTGATGTTAGTATTAATATATTATATACATGTATTTAGCACTAATCGTACCAGCGTATGAGTACATAATTTAAAATTAAAACTAAAGTTGTAAAATAAATAAATAAACGACAAAATACATATATGCACATATATTAAAACATGTATAATGAAAATATATAACGTCCTTGCAATGTAAAAAACCGTCTTTTGTATTTTCTTCGTTTTTTTTTTTAAATTAAAATCCTCATAATAATTAAAATTCTGACAAACACAAATATTAAAACGAGTAAAAGTATCGTTTTAAGAAAAGGACACATCGCTATTCATAGAATGTCTTTTCCATACTTTATGTTCATATAACAGACGTCCATATCTGAAAATGATTTCATTTTATGTACCAAATTCATATTTAATTCTACAAGACTCTGAAGTCTAAACCGATTACTCGGAAACAGTTTACTCGACCTAGTTTTCCTTCATAATATTATAGTTCGGATAATCGACGTTTTGCTGAATTCGATTTGTAGATATAGCTATAGAATAAAATAACATACCTTTCTTATATATACATATATATATTATAGTATTAGATCTTATACATTGCATCACTGGTCCCTGCGAGTGGACCAACACCGGAAACATAATTTCCCGGCTCGTAACCATTAAATTGTCACTAACATGTTTGACAGTTGATATTTGATACCAGGATATTACATCTAACACCTCATGCTCGACGTACAGTAAAGAGCACATCTGACTTTTCTAGTAAAAATGACGACTTAACAGAAAGAAACCATATCGCTCGTTCATTCTGAGTTGGTAAATCTTAAAGTTTAGAAATGAAGAAATCTTAAAATTCGGGGACTTTAGGACTGAAAAATTTTGAGTTGGAAAACTCAGAATCTGCGAGATTTAAAATTTGTTGATTGCAAAGTTTTGAAATTGAAGATTTTGCGCTAGGGAATATTGAAATTCGGAAACTTTAGGGTTGGGAATTTTAGAATTTTAGAATTTTAGACTTTTAGAGTTTTACAGTTTTACAATTTTACAACTTTACAATTTTACAATTTCAGGAATTTTGTTTATGGAGATTTAGAAATTTCGAAATTCTCAGTGCACTGGTAATTTTGAGGTTCGGGAACTTTGTACTTTGGAGAATTAAGGATTTAACGATTTATAGATATGAAAATTTCATAAGTTACAAATCCAGCAATTTAAAAGTTCGAGTTTGCAAATTTGGTGATTAACTTAGAAATTGGAAAATTTTAGTACTTCAAAATACAGAAATTAAAAAATTCATATATTTGAAAATTGGAAACTGAGGATTGGAAGGTTTGAAAATTTAAGAATTTTTGAATTTATACATGCTCTAGGGAACCAACGTTACAATAATTTTACTATTACTTTTAAATAACATAAGTTGCACTTCATAAAAAATATAGTGTATATATTTTCAATCAATTAAATGAGCAATAAATGTGTTTCTTAAAAAGTCATAATTATATGCTGTTACTGAGTAATGGTTCGTAATGTGTTTACAAAATGCAGTATTATTTGATCGATGTGCTACAATTCTACAGCCTGTAGACATCGAAACAAGACCGCTTATAATTAGTGTTTTCAACACTCAATTTATTTTAGCACAATTAAATGTTGTAAACGAATTTTAACAGCAAAGTTCGATTACTAACCCTCGGACAGCGAATAACACGGTGATCGCATGCACGGTGGATGTAGAATCGAACATGTGTACCCACCTGTAAACAAATTTTAACATTAAATTATTATATTGTTGAATATCATGCATTTTTAAACTATTAGCGTACCGTAATCATAAAAGGGTGTAGTCTGATAAGGGGGTCAAAAGTGCCTTTAGACCAAATTAATCAATGAACATATGAGTTAATAGACCGTTCAAAGGAAATCATTTTTGCCAAGTATCAAGCTGCTACCACTACTTGAAGAGTAATTACAGGGCGAAACGCAATTTATAGTTTAAGCTTTATATCTTTTGTTGTGGCGTATGGAAAATTGTGAAAAAAGTCAGGAATATTCTGCTCTATGGCATATGTGTTTGTGAATTTTTCCAGAATTTTTAAACGTAAAATGAATTTTTAAAAAATTCTAGAAGTTTGAAAATATTTTTTTTAATAGAAATTATCAAGTGATCAGGTTTATATTTTTACAGTAGACGTGCTTTGTCATGATTATTACTCTGTAATTTTTTTAGATTTTTTGAAGCGGTGGAAGACAGTTGCAAAAATCAAAAACCGATATCTGGTTAGATCATTATCTTAATTTTTCACGAAACCATGTATATATTTTTATATTTTAATAGTTTGTTAAAATTATTAATATACAATTTTTCAGTTTCTTTATGGAAGTGTATCATATTAGAAAAACAATATTAACATATTATGTCGTATTTCATAATATAATATTATGAAGAAGAGTTTGCTACTTTGATTGATTGTATTTGATAATCAGAGTATTCAATAAATAACTAAGTTTTTAATTCAAATATACAGTGACTAATAATTATCCTTTAAATTTCTTAAATTAAATTTCTCTTAATCAATAATTATTTTTAAATTCCTGATTGAATAATTTCCTAATTTAAAATAAATTTTGTTTGTATTCAAGTTTGTTAAATCAAATATTAAAAGTTACTATTAATGACTTTCTATTTTGTAGTCGCCATATTGAATACGCCATTTTGGAAAACCGAATTATGACTTCAATGTATTTTACAATCCTTAATATGTATATAAAAAAATATATATTTCTGTCTTTCTATTGAAAGCTTTGTTTGAAAAAAATGCGTAATTATTATTCTCATTTTTTTCTAATATAAAAAATGCAGATAATAATTTAAAATTTAATTATAAAATTTATAATTTAAAAAATACTTATTTTAAATTATTGTGCTAAACCGAATGGTGAGTAACTTTTCGTGTAAAGGGTTAATTCTATCTAATATTCTGCTATCATTGTTACATTTGATATTAATGTTCAAAGAGTTTATTCATTTTATGAACAAATCTTATATATTTTCAACGTTTCAATATTCTGAAACGAAGTATAAAGTATCTTTTCAAACTCTTAATTTCTAGTAATCTTACTTCAATACTTTTACAGATACATAGTTGCTTTTAAGAAAAAGTATTTTCTAACACGCAATTGTATACTCTTTCTTAAAAGCATCAGTACACTATCCGATGTTCAAAAATACCCTGAATATAATATATTTACAAAACTGAAAATTTTGTATCCGATCCTAATTGAGTGACTACGAATTGTAGTACTAACATTAGCAGTACTCCCAGATGCCAACTCACGTGCTTAGGAACATCGCTAACTGATTTTCTATTAATGTTGCAATTGGCGCTAACAATGTTTTTCGTGGACATCCGCGTTTTGGGAAATCGGCCAAATTTTCGAAATATATCATTAAAATATAATTTGCTGACAACGATGTAACAACTTCTTTAGACGTTATTGCGACATTTGACGTGAAAATAATTGAGCCACGTACTTGTAACAAAATGGACACATGACATATGTACATCGGTAAAAGCATACAGGTAACCCTCCCACAACACGGCATCTTATAACACGGTTTCGCTATAACACGATTCATAAATTGCGGGAACCCTCCTACAACACGGCATCCTATAACACGGTTTCGCTCTAACACGATAAGAAAATTGCAAAAACCTTTGTACAACACTGTATTTCTACAGCCGCGGCGAGGCTTGCCATCTTAAAGATGCAGTGCTGCGGAAAGTATTTCTTTTCATCTCCGTGGCCTGAAGACAAAAGTGTCTCACGCTGCTGATCGGCAGTCTGCGTCGAGCCACGATGTGTTAAAAAATAATTTGTTCGTCTTTAAGACATTAAGTTTCAGTCCCAAGCCATGTCCGATAAAGATAAAAAAACAACGTTTAAGAGGAAATTTATTTCTTTAGAAGTAAAGATACAAATCTTGGATCGTCTTTTGAAAAGAGAAATTAGTACAAATTTATGTAGAATTAAAAAAAATATTTGTTTTTAATAAGTTTTCGGAACGTAACCCCTCTTTTTGTACTGGCTCTGGGTCTCATACAACACGGTTTCACACAACACGGCATTTTCTAGGAACCTATCTACCGTGTTATAGGAGGGTTATCTGTACTGTGTAATAACTGTGTAAAATAAAATAACAGCTTCTGAATGAAAATTTGTATTATTAATGTTTGAGCTTAGTAGAATTCTAAAATGTTACGCTTCAAGAATGAATGTATTTAATATGTATTTCTAACTGAGCGTAAATTTGTAATTAAATAGACATAAAAAGGGTCGACTTCTGATTTTGTAAAAATAACATATGAAAAAGAAAATGGTGTTCATATTTGATTTCCACTAGTCTTGAAAATAAACCTTGTGTAAGATGCACGATGATGTTTTACTTGCAATTGTTGAATAAAATCCAATAATAATTCTTCAAAAATTAGACCAGAAATTAAATTCAACACACTCTACAATTTATTGCCACCTAGAATATATTGAAAGAATTTGTGCATAATATATGTAATAAAAAGTTCAAATTTCTCATTGAATGATTTGATGTTAGTGTTTAAAAATGGGTCATGTTAAAAATAAAATTTTTAACTCTGTTTCGAAATGGTATTTTTGACGGAATTGTTAGACAACTATGTTAGTTTTTAATTTAAGTTTAAGTTTGTAAAGAATAATAAATAGGTGGTATGATGGTATATAAATAATAATCGTTTTTACGATATTTATTATAACAAAAAATACATAACACAATATTTGTTAAAACAAACTGTTAACATAAATAATTACAACAAAAGGTAAAATATTAAATTAATTAGCTTAATAACTGGAGCAACAAACATGGCAACGTCGCTATCGTTTGTAGCATTTTGTTTACTACACGTAAGCTACACGTAATTTTATCTGGACAGAATGGTGATAAACACATTGTAACAAAAAATAATAAAGTATTGAATAATATTATTGAATTTTTAAAACATGCTTTCAGTAATTATCTTTTAAGTGATTACTAAGTTTTAAATGAAACCACAATGAAAAGTGCAAACTCAAACTTTACATTAATACAATAATTAATTAAACATGTGTTTATTAAGAGGTCCATAATAACATACGACCTTAATATAAGTTCGTATAACAAATGTTAACTAGATTTTTTAAATTTTTCTTTTGAAGAATATATTAGTAAAAATTTATTTAAATTATGTTGTTAGGAATTCAATAAAACTTCGATATTTTAATTCTGGAATTAATAATCGCAAAAGTAAATTTATCAAATTCGAAGAAATTACTTAACAATGATAGATAAATTATGTCACATATTTAACGTCTTATCTTCAAATTATAATTAGTACGACTCAGACTTAATAAGAATTTCAAATAACTTTACATTGCATTTTTTGTACTGAGCTATTTCTTTTTTACAAAGTTATACTTATTGTTAGTTACAAAATTGGTTGCATATTTTCATGAAATCTTACTATACAAATGTCTAAACATGTCTATTGTACGATATTACTCCACATAGCTCTTCAAATATTTGCACACAAAATGTTTCTTTCAGTGTTATTTTTGAAAGCACTATGTGTACAGTTTTACACAAATTTATAAATTCACTTTACGACATTTTGATATGACTTTGTTTCAATTTTAGTATAGTTAAATATGGTTTTCCTCTTTCTAAAAAAAAGTAAAACTACAGCTCTTTTTGAATAAACTTTATCAACAATTTTTTAATAACTATGATGGTACATCGATTCCAGATTTTACAGTAGGATTTCTTGTACGCCAAATTAGTTTTCATTCAAAATTACACGGTAATCTTGAATTTCGAAATTTACCTGAAAACTTTAAATAAATAATATTTCAATAACAATTAACATTTAAATACATTAAATAATATTTAATACAGAAATTTAACTGTGCAAGTATTTAATACTCTGGACATTTCAAATTAATTATTATATTTATTAATTACGGCAGTGTTTCTTGATGGTCTGTACCATATCAAGAATTAATAATTATTAATGGATGCCGATTAATATGATACCCACAGCGTGACTGAATCTTTGTTTACCTTTTACTAGTTAACTAAATTTTACTAAAGTTACTAGTAACAGTACTTATTCATAACCAAATAATAATAATAGGTTCTATAGTTACTCCACAGTTTAAATAAAATAATTTAATTACGAAGAAGAATTTCAACAAATCAAATATACCTATTTACACAATATAAAGTAAAATATCTGAACTTTGTATTATATTTACTATTTAAAATATTTATTGGCAATGAAAACACTAAGGAAAGAGCTAATTTTAGAATGCAAAAATGTATATTTGCAAACTAAAATTATTTTCATCGCATTTCGCATATTTGCCTATTTTCTTCTACATTCTCATTCAATATTCACGTACTTTAAACAGTAATTAGTTTTTGTTATTATTATTTCAAAGTCGACTCGCACCTTTTTCAAATTTTTTGTAATTTCATATGTCAAGAATAATGAAAAATAGTATCTAAAAGATCACTTTAGCTGTTTTTATGCAAAACAGAAGAGAATATGTGCATTATACTCAATGATTGACACTAATGGGTTATCGTATAAAAAGTCATTAAACATCGCTTTGTTTCGCGATAATCGCTTCGTTGCATACAGCCTTATTATCTTCCATTTGAACGTTTCTTGTTATAATTACAATATATTTTTAGCAATTTGATTCAGGTTCTGCGTATTTACACTTCTGTATATTTTTATTCACTCCTATGTCTTCGAGCCAGTATATCATATTTCTTATTGTCGTATATTGTCGTATGCCTAACCTCTCTTCCATACATTATTTACACTGCATCATACTGATTTAACTTCGTCTAATAAAGATTATTAAAACTACAACATAAGATCAACAAACATGCTTTACATTGTTATACAAATACATTGTCCAATTCCTTTTTATCGGACACGGTGGAACTTCGATTTGTCATCTTTGAGATTCATGGAAGAGCAAATATGGCAAACTCGTAAATACAAGAACATACGATTCGTGACAGAACGGAATAAACAACACATATGGGAACACATAGTAATCTCCATTGACAGTTTCACATGAGGTACAAGAGACAAACTATTTGCTATCGCAGCAGGTTTATCTTATTAATTCATAAATTGTTGAAAATGCTGTCCTTGTAATCGCACACATAGTTCCGCTCTCCGTATCAGATTATTATGGACATGTTGCAATGAACTCTGAGCTTTCAAACACTGAAACGCGAATAGTATTCTGTTTCTTAAATGCTCTTTATCCTTGATTTCTTCGGAGTACACAATAGCTTTGATATGACTCCAAAGGTAAAAATCGAGTGGTGATAAATCAGGGGATCGCGGTGGCCAAAGTATCGTTCCACCACGACCAATCCAATGTTCGAAACGTTTATTCAAAAACTCTCTTACTCGTCGACTGAAATGGGGCGGGGCTCCATCATGCTGGAAGATCATGTTGTTTATTCTGTCGAGCGAAACATCCTCTAACACTTCAGGCAATTCGAAGTGCAAGAAATGCAGATAGGACGCGAACGTCACCGTATCGGGAAAGAAATAAGGACCTACAATAGTGTCTCCAAGTATACCGGCCCAAACGACGAGGCTCCATTTTTCTAGAAAATGTGTTTCCGAAATTATATGCGGATTCTCAACCGACCACCAGTGCGTGTTATGGTAATTAAACATCTCATCGCGCGTGAAAGTCGCTTCGTCTGTCCACAAGATCCTCGATAAAATTGTTGGATCCTGCGAAATCTGTTGCACCAGCCAACGACAGAACGCTTTCCGTAATGGAAAATCCGTTGGCAAGAGACCTTGCACTCTAACGACGTGGTACGGATGCATGTCGTTGTCGTGCAAAATACGTGTTACAGTAGATCGGCTGACACCATAACGCGCTGACAGTTTTCTAATACTAACACCAGGTTCATCGTGAACAGCCTGCAGAACACGGTCTTCCACTGAGTCACGAATTGGTCGACACCGACAATGGATTCTGGAAATAGGAAAGCAGCCACGTTCACGAAGAGATTGTACCACTCTTTGGAAAACTCGTCTGCCAGGTTGACGGCGATTTGGATATTGCTCTTGATATAAACGAAAAGCGGCACTCAAATTTCCCCCACACGCCCCCAATGCAAGAATCATGTCCGTGTACTCGCTGTTCGAATAACCTGACATGCCGAGAAATTGTCAGATACTGAATACTCATACGGAAAATAAGATAGTACAGTCGGCAAGCTATCAGCCGAGGTCGCTGCTACGTATCTAAATATAGGTAAGAAGAAAAACAACAGCGTAGAGTACACGCGGCTCAGTGTATAGCGTTTTCCACAGTTGATATCACTTATGGAATTTTCGCGTAGCTGTTTCGAGTAGACGGTGCGTAATTCTATCACTATGATTCGTATGGGGTTAGAGGCTAAGTAGTAGATTATACTGATGGCTATAACAGAAGAGATATGTGGAGTTTATGAGGAACACACGATGATGTAGCAAATGACCACGCGTGAAAGTCACAATACGTGTCGGATACACTTTTAACAATTTTCTCGAAAACGAGGCTACGCAGGAAAAAGTGTATTCTTTCTTTTGAACTCATTTTTGCATGTAGAATCGTTTCTACTTGGTTCACTATGACTCGCAAGATTCTACATGGTGAAATAGGGTAATCAGTATTCATTTTGCTACGTAAGGTTGTATTAGTAGTCGATTTTTAAATAAGATAGGGTTAAGCTGTAAACTGGTTTACACTATTATATAATAATTGAAAAGTACTGCAAGTTGAAATTAATATCTGTTATCAAGTGATTTTGTTCTTATAAAGGTGTTTTTTTAAGAAAAATGGAATTAATTTTTCATAACGTATTTTATGAAATAGAAAGAGATCTACATTACGGAGCCATTTTAGTTGTTACAGAAGTATTTCATTTACATATTTATAACATAGTAACATATTAAAATAGCCATTTTTTAAAATCTTGTTCATTAAAAACCACATTAAATTTAAAATAATTTATGTTTATATTTTTTATGGATACTTTTAATACAAAGACTCTGTAATTAAGGAATTACCGTACTAATATAAACATCACAGTCATAACTAGTTTATTTACTATTTTAAAAACTGCTCTATTAATAAGAAGTTCATTTGCAAGTATAATTACAGATTTGTGTAAGATAGAATACTAAATGCACATGTATTGATAAAGTTATTAATTTTTTAAAGAAAATGTATGAATCTATATATTTTATTAAAATTAGCAAAAAAACATGTAATTACATATGTAATTAATACAATATCGTAAATATAAGATATTAAACGCCATGTAATTTTTATTAATGATTTTATTTTATTTTTCGTAAATATTCAATGTTACTTAAAAACTGACTTATATAAATATTTAGAAGAACCAACATTGAGGGATCGTTATTTTTAACAAAAATCTGCATATGTTGGACGAAAATTACTATTTTTTAACGGTTACATTCTTAGCTTTCGTTCGAAAAAAGATTGTGTTAAATACGCAAAAACCTAAATTTTTGTATACATATATTGAAAATTATAGAATACAGTATGATCAAAATTAGGTTTCCCAAACTAGCATTTTCAGAAGTCATTAAAGGTTGATAAGTTCAAAGAAAAGTAACTTCAGTTCAACAATTGCGATGCGATTTTTAATTAAAAGATATTTGAATTAAGGAATTTAAACGTTAATTGTTAATTACTGTTTAATTAAATTAAAAGCTTGATTATTTGAAATTCTGATCATCAAGTACAAACAAACTAAGACATCTCTTTAATAATATTATGAAGTATCATATGACATAATAAGATAAAATATAGATTTTTCTTGTAAGTTTCCAAATTCTCAATTTCCAATGGTCAAATTATGACTTTTTAAGTTTCAAAATACTCGATTTCTCAGATGTCCAATTTTCATCTTCCTCAATTTCCAAGTTTCTAAATTTCTAAATTCCCGCTTCTCAAATATTATATAATTATACGTCTAATAATAGTATCATTTTCCTTTGTACATCAACAAATTCTCCCAAGCGATTAACAATTGCGTGAGAGTCCATGTTTTATTGTCCTAGACCAGGAGTCGGCAACCTGTGGCTCAATGGAATCATATTTGTGGCTCTTAAGTAGTTTAATAGCACATATTGAAAAATTAACTACAATATTGCAATTGCCAAACAAATATAATAATCCTGCGCACACATCAAAATGCGCGGCAGATCGCATGCATGTAAACCTAGCTTTAGCTAACCTTGCTTTCCACACTCACTGACGCCACACTCAAAACCAAAAAGTGTTTGCGTTTTCTTTAATACGTTGACTTATATGTTGTATTACTACGCAAAATAGAATGTTTTGATTTCACAATCAATACATGTTTCACAGCAGATAATGGTTATATTATTTTTTCTAATACATATTATCGATGTATGTACTTATATTTGACTCTTTAAAAAAATAATTTATCACATCGGGAAAAAAATTGCTCTTAACTCCAGAAAGGTTGCTAACCCCTGTCCTAGACTATTATTAAAACAAAGAAATGCATGCAGAAACAAGAATACACCTAATCGATCTCAAAATTAAACACGTGTGCATCCACATCTTTTTTACGTTCCACTCCGTCCAAACGTTGACTTAGGACAACTTCTATAGACTTTCGAGTATTTTCTGTGTTCAAAGCAGGAACTAAAGTCAACGACCATTTGGTGCTTTTAAAAGACTAGATATGCGTGCATCGTTATCTTTTCACACTTCTTTCTATCTAAATATTGATCTAGAATAACATAGTATCAACCGCCAATTCAACACGAACTTATCGGGAGGTGATTTTTCAATTTTCAATTGCCTACATTTTGAAAATTGCTGCAAATTGTAAAATTGATTAAAAAATTCTTAATTCATTTTCGCATTTTTCGGGTTGTACACTACTTTAGGAACATCCTGTAGAATGCTAGATTGAAATGATATATCTGTTATCACTACTGATGATATTGATGTGCTTCAACTGATTCACAGTTTGCTTAACGCTAAAACTACCAAACCGATCAGATAACCGTTTTACACGTTTCTTATTTTACGTTACAAACTTCGTTAAGGTGTGTTGATTATCATCAAGATAAAGAATCAAATGTGTACATTAATTTATGTTTTATCGCTTGTTTATTTTTTAACTTCATTTTGAATATCAAAGTAAGTGCGCATCAGATGTCGGTAAGTTCAGTGTTCACAATTTTATGTTTTTCCTTGCGATGATAATAGCTTGTTGAACGGACACGCTACGTCCTCTTTCGATGTGGCGTTCATTCAAATCTGATCGAGCGAATAATTTTAATCTGATTCTGCTTACGTCTCCCTTTAATCATTGGCTGATAAGATATAGTTGTTGAAGGCTTTCTGAATAAATCGGCCGGTTTATCTACAGAAATCTAATTCCCGTATAATAGACGTCAAAACAATAACTAACATTTAATCCGCAAATTGTTAAAGTGAACATGTTAACTGTTCGATTGTTGCAGTTCTACGCGAAAGGAAGATCCCATTATTTCCGAGGGTAGGTCAGCCACAAGCGGTTGCGATAACCGTATTATCGTCCCGTCTCATAAACTTGTTCCACGTAGTTTACGAGCACGCGAGTCTTAACTGGCCGTATACCAAGTGCTCTATGAAATAATGATCGGACTGCTTCGTGGAATCACCATATCATTAACCGTTATGATTTAGAAATAAAATTGTCGCATCTCGAATATGAAGATTCATGAGTCTTTAAATTTTGAGGTAAACTGACCAATTAAACAGGGTGATTCTGAGAACTGAGACAAGCTACTGCTCTTTTTGAAGTGAAAATAGAAAAAAATCATGTGGTATAATACCTAACCTCTTATGGGGTTTAACCTCTTATAAGGTCTTATTTTCTATATGGATACATAAAGAACAATTGCACTTTATTCTTTCATGTAACCCAATTATTTTGTTAAACCAATCAATTCTTTTTATTATCCCGTGAAAGTAGTAACCATACGTCATCCAAATGTCAATACTTTATGAGATATTTGATATTTTAGGTCAGATGTATACTTATTACTCTAGTAAAGCATACTCTAGTGAATTTGAATGTTCCATTGACGTACTACCGTGATCAGAAAATAAGATGAATTTTTCGTTTAAACTTCGTGGGTACTATAAAATCCTGAAATTATTTTTTGTGTGGATTAGTAGTACTATCTTTGATATCTATGCACAGTTTTATGTCAATATATTCAACTACTGCAGAGCTACACGTATTTTTGTAAACATAGAAAAGTGAGTTTTTCGACTTTTACTACGTCTGATTTTGTTGAGCAACGAATTTGCATTAAATTTTGTTTACGGAATGAATATTCTACCACGGAAACGTTGTGAATGTTGCAGAAGGCCTTTGGTAACAAGGCTGTGTCGCAAAAGAATATTTACAAGTGGTACAAACATTTCAAAAAAAGTCGAGTCCGAGTTTAAGACAAATAGCGCTCCGGACGAACCGTCAACATGTACTGATGAATGCCACGTGAAGGAAATCAAAGATTTGGTGCTTGGAAATCGTCGATTGACAATTAGAGATCTTGTTAATGCTGCGAACATCTCATTTGGATCAACCGAAACCATTTTAAAAGATTTTTTGTGCCTCAAACTCGTCAATTCCGCGTGAGACGATACTGCACCGTCCCACAGTGCATTGGTTCTTAGAGAGTATTTCACCAAAAAATCGACCATATCGTTCCACAACCACCGTATTCGCCTGATTTAGCATCGTGCGACTTCTGGCTGTTTAACAAACTCAAAAGATCGTGTCTGGGGCACTGTTTTGAGTCGTCTGATAAGATAAAAGCCAAATCGAAGAAAGTATTGAAGGCCATCCCGGAAAAGGACTTGTTTGACTATTTCGAGGATTGGAAAAAACGTTGGCATAAGTGTATTGTGTCGAATGGGGAATACTTTGAAAGTGGTGAGATTGATTTAGAGGAATAAATAAGGATGTTTCATTTTATAAACAAATTCACCTTACTTTTTGATCACAGTGGTACTCGAAATTTTTTCTAATGCGTTGATTTACAGTTTTCATTACATGTTTTACACTCTATTGGGACACTGGTTTTGCAACATCTCTGATCGAGTCACAAAATGAACCATATACCATGTTTTTTTTAATTTGTAAAAATATGTTCTTTATGTTCGATTAGAATATCTGTGATGATATGCTTCTATAGCAGCAATTGCGTTTTTATTACACTCCATAAACACAATAAACATATCAAGCTTCTCATCGTTCCTAAAAGATGACAGCGTTAATTAAACGAATATTGCTGTAACACTTTCAACGATAACTAATGATCAGCTGATTGAAATGTACATGAAAATATTATGCATTCTAAGCAGTGAAAAAAGATTGGCAATCAAGGGTAAATAAGAAATAATAAACACAGTATTAATAATTCTTACAAAACTTATTAAGAATTTGAATATTTATTGTAATAAACATTTCTGACATAAAATGTCAAAATAACAAAAGGAATCGACAAATTTAACAGAGAAATGAATTGCATCAAAAATAGAGTATAATTGCACTTAGTGGGTGCATCGATGCATCCATGTAAAAAATAATGTCATAGGAATTTAGGACATATTATACCACATGATTTCTTCCTGTATCATTTCTTTTTACTTTTATTTAAAAAGGAATAATAACCTGTCCCAGTTCCTAAAATCACCCTGTAGACGAAGTACTGGAGGTCAAAAATAAAATACTAGAATAAGGTTTGCGTTGGAATTAAATTAGGTACGACCTCGAGGTTATGACTCCATTTTAGACAAATTTAGAATATCTTAATGACGTTCGCTGCTAACGTCACATATATAAGACATTGCCAATTTCTCGAGTAAGATCATAACTATTTGCTTTATACGCTTTAAAGTAAATGAAAATGAAATTCTCTTATATAGTTTGCAAAATGGTATAAACGAATTTACAATGACATAAAATTGTGTTATTTTACTTTAATCTATTTTATGACAAAAAATATTCATGATGACAAAATTTGCAATTGTTTTTCAGTAACAATATTTGTTACGTTATTTTGTAATGAATAATCGTTCTTCATATAAATACTTGAATTTTTATATAAAGACTCCTATACGGATTTAAATTTTCCCGCCACCTGAGGTCACATATGGTTTAGATATGGCGGAACATTTTCTAATGCACAGAAAACTATTCACTTTGAAGATTTGAAATTTTTATTTTGCAAATTTTTACAGCTACAAATTTGCAGCATTTACTCTAAAAATGAGTAGTATTCTGTAATGTTTTATATGGTTTTTCCTGTAAAATTATCCTACGTCCCAAAAAGTGTAATAAAAATCCTCTATGATCGATTTTCTTTTGGCCTTCTTTTTAATATTTGTAATAATAGTAACAAACTATAAAAAATAAATTATTGACTAAGAAAAAAAAAGACTATTAACAATACATTATTTTTAACCTATATTCACAAGGTTAGTTATATTATATCAATTACATTTATTTTATTGTTATTTCCTTGTAGAATGTTCTGTGCCGTTTTGTTACGACGAAACGTACTATTTTCTAATCAAAATTATATGTTCTGCGAATTATTGCGACTATTAAACATAAAGCTCATTAAATACCGTTTTACATAATGAAGTCTAACCTATAATTTCAGCTTCGTTTATGTTCGCTCACAGTTGGAAACTTCCACTTAAAAATTTCAAACATTCCACATTTTCAATTCTCAAGTTTACATATATTCATATATATAGATATTTAAAATTTTGAATTTAAATAAACTTAAAAATATTGGTAAATATTAATCATTCTAGGTAATATCTTTAAAATATAAACTTCTTAGATATTATGATACAGTAACAATTAATAAAAATCTTAAAGAAAACAAACGATTTTTCAAGCTGCAAATGGACTTATATATCATCCTTTTTCATCTATAGATTTATTCTATTTAACAATTCAACATCATATTTAATTTTTTCTCTTTATATTTCAGGAGTTTCTTTAATTATTCGTATTTATTCAATTTTATTCTAACAATTTTTAAAATAAAAATTTATTCGCTACATTATAGACAAATATCTTTATTTTCTTGATATATTTGTATTACTACAATTTTATTATTATTATCGTTACCTACTGTAGCCGGAGTAATTACAGATCTCTTATTTGATCGAAATCTGAATTTATCATTTTTTGATTTATGGGAGGTGGAGATCTAATTTTATGTCAAAATTTATTTTGACTATTTGATCATCCTGAAGTATATATTTTAATTCTTCCAGGATTTTAATTAATTTCTCAAATTATTACAAATGAAAGAAGGCACAAAAAAACATCTGTAAACACTGAAATAATTTATGCAATATCCGGAACTGGATTTTCAGGATTTATTGTATGAGATTTTATTTGCTTCATCATCAGTTTTAATATCACTTATACATTTTTATAATCATGAATTATGGAAAATATAAACAGTAGTAATTTTAAATTTATATTTTAATCGAAGTTAGTTTTTCTGAAACGTATTTCTTATTGTAAAAAATAATAATTAAAATAACATGTGTGAACGATTAATCGGTTTTATTAAGAAATAATTTCAAATATATTATAATGAATTCATAAATAAACAGGTATGAAACATACATTACTTCGTTAAGATAACCAATAGTAACAAAATTTTTCGTATTTCAGTCCTATTTCTCATTTACACTTATAGTAAACTATGGTGAAAATGAGGTATATGAAGCAGTAAATTCATCATTAATTTATGAGAATATTATACACCATTGACTGTCCGATAAATCCAGGATTTTGACTGAAATTTACTTTATATTTGTAAAATTAAATATAATAAAACATAAATTTAATAACTATTTTATCAAAAGTTTCGTTTATAGTCTAATTATTATCTTCAAGTTAGTTATGTACATTTATTTAAATTATGATGATATAATACGATATATGTATATTATAGAGAAATATGTAAGAGGTCGATGAAGAAAACCATTCATTTAAAAGGGGGTGACGCATAAAAAGAGTTGGTAATCCCTGCATTATACCATCCGCATGAAAAAGTTCCACCTTTTCAATTGGATATTACTTGTTCAGCTTAAAATTAATAGGAAAATTAATACAGCAGTCATGATTAATAGGACTTTGATGTTACCCCAATAATTGGATTAAGATCATTTTGTAACAATATAAAAAATGTAATAAAAACATATTTCTTTTTCGATAATTCAACAGTTTGTTCGAAGTCAACAGCTCCAGAAATTGGTAGGAATAGTTTGCTTTTATATTAGCAGACAGATAGACGGTCATATAATTATTTATTCATTTATGGAATAAGCCCCTTTATAAAGAAAGTAATATAATGTAAAAGAAGAAGATTAAACATGCTTTACAGTTTCACAAATATTCAGAACACTTACGAAATAAATCAAAGTTTAAATCAAAAAAGCAATGAAGAGATGAAGTACTTCATAACATAATATAAAATACAATACATAAAATATACATGTTGCATGTCAACACGAAAATATAACGTAATCAAGAATTAAAGAGGGTCGGCAAACGAGCGTTTAAAGGACGCTATGAGGTTTTTGAATATACAAATATTCGAATAAATTGAGTTCACATAATTTCAAATTCGATTTATGCAACTGAAACACCCGTAATTAACGTGATGTTCAATACAAACTAAAGTGTAGTTTCTTAAGTAAGCTGAAAGTATATTCAAAAAGGAAAGCTAGATAGTCATTGAGAAGATATCAAACCTTTCAGTATTTCAACAAAAGAATATAACGTCGAACATTTCTCTTCAATTGTGTAGTATTTGTAGGTTCAGATTATTAAGGGTCTCTCCGGGCATCGTTGTATTTATGTATCGCAGATTATTTTTCCCTGAGATGACTTCGATTATCATTTTATAATATCGGCTTATTAAAACGTACTACGTTCTCAAAGTAAAAATTACAAATTTTAGAATGTAATAAAACCTATGTTTAATAATGACATTATTTTTGTAAGAAGCACGTAAATACTTACATACAGTGCTGTTAGATATATGATAAATGAACATTAGATAAATGAACACCCTATTCTGTAGTCCAGCAAGGAACAAATAGAATACGTACAATGTTAAATTAAACTTAAGTATATATTTTTAATTACAAAATGTACAGTATATGTAATATCATAATAATAAGTCGTAATGTTTTTAGATATTTTCATATTTCACACATTTTAATTTTTAAACATGTATAGGATTATGAAATATAGAACTTGTAGTGTAGAAGAAAACTAAATATTTCTACGAATTTTGTTGATGAGATTATTTAGAATTAAAATGAAATGTATTCAGTTAAGACCAAGTAAAACAATATCTATTAAAATAATACGTAATAGATGTATAAATATGCATTATAAAAGGACCGTAACATAGCAATAATAACATTTTTGAAAGTATGAAGCTATAAATTATAAAGTTAACCTTGCGGTCTTTAAGGAAATTTTACCTTTTTTCTTACATATCGATTTTTCTGGACATTCCTTGTAAATAAGTGATAGAACGGAAAATGAATAAGTTAGTAATTCATGAAATACTTCAAATTCTTAATATAAATTCTCTCGACGATGAATTTAAAATGTCTCACCAGCTATTGATTATTTAGATATATCTTAACATTTTATTATGTAAAATGTTCAAAGAATCTATAGGCGTAAAAAACCTATTTCCGTTCCATAATATTCCACTTAAAATTTTAATTTACAAAAAAGTGATTAGTGTTATGTATTAACCCTGTGATAAATGACTATCTTCATATCACTGAGCACGAAAAACATGACTACATTTGTCAAACGTATTCGCCCATCCAACATATTGTATATATGTATATTATGACTATCAACTGTCAGTTTAAAATATCTTGCGAGCTATTGATTGTGTGTTTATAAATACTTCACATTTTACCACACAAAATATTCACTGGAATCGTTGCATACGTAGTTATGGAAATTAATCGCCAAACGTAGTGAGCAATCTGGGACTACTCGAACTACATTGGTTCGTTTGTCCTTTTGTTTGTCTTTATCACGCTGCAAGTCTCAATTTTGGGCCTTTTGACTGGAAATTTTAAGAATAGACTGGCGAGACATCCTAAATTGGCTGTACAGATTTTGACTATAATTTGACAACGGGAACCTGTCGTCATCGACGTTGGTCGTTATTGAATCGGTAAAAAACTGTCTTCTGATACCTTTTTGGGTAACTTTAGCACATAGAATCAATTGGAACCACGTTACATGCCCTACGACTCATTTGTCGTCATTGACGTCAATAACGTCAGTCTTCGTGAAATCAATAATAATTGTGTTTAGTATAGTTTTCGATAGTTTCCGACACGTTTAATCGTTTGAAACGACTTTAAAATCCCTACATCTCATTCTTGTTCTACTTATATGTTTACAGTAGGTACTCTACATTTTATATACATATTTGAATTCGCGTGAATCTCCTGGTCTGTAGACATACTAGTTGCAGCCGTGAAAATTAAGCGGTATGGGGCAACCACTATGTTTGACAACAAACCTAAAAAATTTGTGTTGTACGCATTCAGTATCATTAATATGATTTATAGTACAGAGACCAGATTATACTATCACAGTCTAAAATAGGCATGATTAGCAGTACGTATAGCGTTTATAGAGTGTCAGTGTTCTTAACAAATTTTAACATCCTGTAAACGTAACAGAGCAATTTATAGCTATGGGAAATAATAATGTTATGTGTGAAACATAAATTGAACGATAAGATAGTATCTATGTTACCTGCAGGGTTCATTATACATAGTTGAATATCAATTACGTAATTGTAAATAATGTTTTAATTATTATATTGAACAAAACGGGAGCTGTATATATGTTGTCTTTCTGTTGTCAGTTTGAAATATCTTTCAAGCTATTGATTGTTTTATCATTAATGGTTAATATTTAATTACGAAAAATATTCAGCAGAGTCGTTTCATTCCATGGAACAGTAAAATATTTTATTTTCATAATATTTCACTTCCATTGAAAAACACAGGACGGACTATAAAATGTCTAAAGACCTTCCATCAATGAACATTTATGATATCGTATAAAATTTATAAATAAACTTTCTATATATCAGATTAGGATTATTGAATTTATTGCCCACCTCGTGATTACGGTATGAAAACGCATAGCACAGTTGTTGAGAGCAAATGCACCACTGACTGTTCAATAGATGGACACTCCCTGGAAAAACCCACCTTTAGATTCCTGATCATCTCGCTTATCGAATAATTATGATATCGAATAATTACGATACCTTGATTTGCATTCGTGCGACACTTAATAAACTAAATAACTAAATAATAAAATAAATAGCACTTAATAAGAAAACAATATCATTTGTGAAGAATTTACTGTAATAGTCTTTAAGTTTTTATATAAACAGTACCAGACAAAAGAATGGTAAACTGATAATAATAACTCTTTCAAAGTCATTACCTAAATTTCTAAATTTTCAAGTACCAAAATTTCAAATATTCAAAATTTCGAAATATTAAAATTACTAGCTTTCTAAATCGTCTAACTTATGAAACCCTAAATTCCTGAATTCTGGAATTCCTAAATTCCTAAATTCCTCAATTCCTCAATTTCTCAGTTCCTAAATTCCTCAATTCCTCAATTCCTAAATTCCTAAATTCCTACATTTCCCAATTCCTCAATTCCTCAATTCTTAAATTTCTAAATTCCTAAATTCCTAAATTTCTAAATTTCTAAATTCCTAAATTCCTAAATTCCTAAATTCCTAAATTCCTGAACTCCTAAATTCTCAAATCTCTTAATTTCTAAATTCCCAAATTGGCACATTGCGTAATTGCTATATTGTTAAATTCCCAAGTTTGTAGCTTGCTAGCTTCCTAGATTCTTAAATTCCTTTATGTTCAAATACCTAAATACCTAAATACCAAAATCCCTAAATCCCTAAACATCTAAATCTGTAAATCCCCAAGTTCCTAAACTTCAACATTCCCTCAATTCCAAAATTTTTAAACATCTGTATCCCTAAAATCCTACATCCCTAAATCTCTAAATCACTCATTTAAAAAATGCATACATACATATATTAAAAGAATTAAAAGTTCAATCACCGTCTCTACCAATGTGGAGCCCAGCACAAATGTGCCATTTGACATCCACTAAAGACGATACCTTTATAAACATAAGTGTAGTTGAAGTAAATTCTATAGCACCGTTAAACGAGAAATCTCAAGTAGCAACCGTCAAAAAACCTGTCATCGAATAAATGAATCGAGTCTGAAAATTCCGTCAATATTATTCGGATACAAAAATACAATAGAAATTATGCAACAGTCTAATATATCTGTCGAAAAGTGAGTGGCAAATATTCGCTCTCGAAACTCGACGATCCGATAGTCAGACACTCGAGGATGATCGATGCTCACAAGTATAAGTTGGTTTCGATCGCATCGCTAGAGCAAGCGAGCACACCTCTACGAGTTTACGAGTTAAATCGAGGCTCTCCTTTCTTTCCCATTCGCACCTTATCCGTAACTACGTGCCGAAGTTTACACCCCAACGAGTCTAGGTCAGGAACGACGATGACGACAGCTACCAACGTTTGACCTTAAGGTCTAATTTTAAAATTCTCAGCGCGAGTAAGAGAGAGGGTGAGACAGCCGAGCTGCAATACGAAGCACGAACGAGAGCCACTTGACGAAACAACAAACATTATCGCACCTATCGACGTTCAATAGAACTAGTTCAAAACATTTCAGATTTTCAACGGATAAATAACGCTGAAGGGAGTTACGAAGATCCTCGTGTCCGTTCGAGTACAAGGCTTCCTGTAGATGTAGGGACATAATGCATACTTGAAAGTTTTCGAAAATTTATCATGTTTCTATGATCCTTTAGAAGAATTATATAGAATTACGTAGAATTTTATAGCTCTTACATTTTACATTTTTATAGCTATTTTTGTATCAGGCTTTAAACTGAGGTTCGTACCGTATTTTGTAGGAAGATGCAAATTCTGATGCTTTGTGAAGAAAGTATAGGTAACCCTCCTATAACACGGTAGATAGGTTCCTAGAAAATTCCGTGTTGTGTGAAACCGTGTTGTATGAGACCCAGAGCCAGTACAAAAAGGGGGGTTACGTTCCGAAAACTTATTAAAAACAAATATTTTTTTAATTCTACATAAATTTGTATTAATTTCTCTTTTCAAAAGACGATCCAAGATTTGTATCTTTACTTCTAAAGAAATAAATTTCCTCTTAAACGTTGTTTTTTTATCTTTATCGGCCATGGCTTGGGACTGAAACTTAATGTCTTAAAGACGAAAAAATTATTTTTTAACACACCGTGGCTCGACGCAGTCTGCCGATCAGCAGCGTGAGACACTTTTGTCTTCAGGCCACGGAGATGAAAAGAAATACTTTCCGCAACACTGTATCTTTAAGACGGCAAGCCTCGCCGCGGCTGTAGAAATACAGTGTTGTACAAAGGTTTTTGCAATTTTCTCATCGTGTCAGAGCGAAACCGTGTTATAAGATGCCGTGTTGTAGGAGGGTTACCTGTATTTTTTAATTTTTTAATATCCAAAATCTCGAGTTTTAATTTTCTCAAAATCCCAGACTCAAATATTCCTAGATCTCTAAATCCTTGGATCTCCAAATCTCTACATCTATAAATCTCTAGATGCCCGAATCAGTAGATGTAAAATTCCCTAGGTGTGTCATCCTAAATAACAAATTCCAGAGATAAAAAATCCTAAGTGTCAAATTCCTCGGACGTCAAATTCGCTGGGTGTCAAACTCCCTAAATCTTCAAATCTCTAGATGTGAAATTCCCTAGATTCCAAAATTTGTATATCTTTGAATTCCTGGGTCTCCAAATCGTTAAACATTTAAATTGTTAAATTTCTAAATCCGTTAATCCCTAGATTTATTCTCAATTTGTAAAAAGCTCAAAAGTCCCTAGGAGTGGATGAATGATAGAGCTGTTCACCGTTGATTGTAATATTTTTCATGGGGAAACCAAATTTATTCTTGAGCGTACACTTGAGAAAATTTTGTTATGCTTACAATTACAATTGCACCATCTATTGCATTATTAGTGTTTAAGTACTTCTTAGATGTAGGATATTAAGGTAATACTTAAAATTCAATGGTAATTTTGATAATTATTATATTTTGGAAGTTGTAAATTTGGAAATTTTGGCAATTTGATAATTTAAGGATTTATTAACTTCGTAGTTTAAAAACTTGGGAATTTGATAATTTCATAAGTTGGAAATTAGAAAATATCTGAATTTGATGTTTTCAAGGATTTGGGGGTGTTACTGCGTAACACAAGTAAAAATAAATTTCACAGTCCGTTTTGGTGACCTGCGACCCTGCAGAATATTTTAGAAAACCTTTAATATACAGCTAAAGCAATGTAAAATAATATTTCAAAGAAAAACATGTCCCGAGGCAGTAAACGCAAAATTTGTAAGAAATAGTAAGATTAAATGACGTTATTGCCTATAATTGAAAATGGCCATAAAAAGGTCAAACGATTTACACGTTTGGGAAAAACCCAACCATTTAAAATTGTTACTACCCTCGACCATTTGAATTTCAGAGACTTACCTGGGTCTAACGGTAGTCCCCACGAAGTAGCTTCCATCTCCAAAAATTTATAAAATGTTCAGTAACCAATCCGAAGCATCGTTACAAAATACCCCACTACCAAACAAAGTTTACTTCGACAGAAATATTGTGCGATATAGAGAGATTCAAACATACAAGCAAACAAGTAACATCTTTTTATCATTTATAAGTTGCCGTCCGATACATTTATAAAACAACATACTTTAAATTTAATTGTGGTTTTTTACATTAAATATTTTTAAGTGTTTACATTTTAATTACCAGCATTTCACTATCCTTTTTCAATAATTCATTCGCCGTTAATTCAGCGTGTGAAGTGGGCATACGACGAAAGTTTCTTTCAATATTAAAATTGATCATTTTGCCCACGCGGTAACAGGGGGTTTTCAAAGTTGGAAATTTGCTGTGTTTGATATTTGAGAAAATTGAAATGTGGAAATTTGGGCATTTGACAGCTTGGTAATTTGAAAATTTGGAGATTTTTCATTTTTTAGAATCTGGAAATTTGGAAATTTTCGAAATTTAGAAATTTAGAAATTTAGAAATTTGGAAATGTAGGAATTTGAAAACTAACCATTGTTTCAACCATCTCTTTTTCCACTCATATAACGACATTGTCAATACATTGAATTAGCGATAATATTTCTTAACAGTACTAGTACTCGAGGTTGTTGTGCTAGCTGGAGAATATCCTTGTGATATTCTGTTTTTGTGAACATTAATGTCAATAGTATTCAAACTAGTCCTGTTGAATTTAGAAGATAAGAAACATTTTCTGGACGTGCAGTGAAGGAGAAAACTTAAGGCCATTGAAATGACCTTAAATGACATTTGAAGGTCAACATAATGTAGATCAATGTATTCGTCTTGAGGTAAGCTGTGTGTCTAGCGTGAAAACAACTACGTTTTCGTTTAAAAAAACAAAGTTTGAATGCTGTTGACATTAATGTTTACAAGCATAGAATATCACAACGATATTCTCCAGCTAGCACAACCACCTCGAGTACTAGTACTATTGATATTCATGTTACAAGTTCTAGTTGTTCTAGTTGCTTCGAAGTGGTGAGTAGGTAGATACTACAAGCGTTCTTCATTTTGACAGCGATTAATTTTACGATGGCTGATTATACGCCTAGTGAAATTGTTGACATGATTTTGGTTTTGGGAGAATGTCAGCGAAATTATAGACAAGCTGCCCGAGTGTATCAGGAAAGATTTCCGGATCGCCGGCATCCAAGTAGCGGCGTTATTAAAAATTATAAGATTCGGGCTCGGCAAGGATTTTTGCATCGACATCTTCGTGCAAAAACTTGTGGGGTTTCATAACAGATAAAGTTTATGTGGAACAGCCAACAACAGCCGAAAATATGAAGGCTCGAATAATAAATGCTTGCAGGCAAATTACTAGGGAAACTTTAGAACAAGTTGAATTGTCATTTAGGGATAGAATCAGGTGCTGCATAAATGTTCAAGGTCGAACTTTTGAATTTAGAAGATAAGAAACATTTTCTGGATGTGCAGTGAAGGAGAAAACTTCAAGCCATTGAAATGACCTTAAATGACATTTGAAGGTCAACATAATGTAGATCGATGGATTCGTCTTGAGGTAAGCTATGTGTCTAGCGTGAAAAAAACTACGTTTCCATTTAAAACAAAGGTCACCTTCAAATCTCGGAGGCGCCTCCACCCAAAAAAAAACCAGTGTACACCATTGACTGTCCCCCATCAGATAGAGCATGTTTCGTTTAAACATTTTTTTTCGAATAATGAATATTTTGCGAGATAATCGCGCGGAAAGATTATGAGACACCCTATATAAATTCATTACAAACAGTTAAAAAATCAACTGTCATTTATACGTTGAATACGTTAAATTTAAAGTGATTTTTCGTACGTTACATGAGAAGAGACTTATTTGTTAAATTATTTCAAAAGACAAACGCGGACATGTGCACAATACAGTACAAAGTACTTGTAATCTTTAGGTTGATGTATAAAATAAATTAATTGTGATGTCACTATAAATTACGGCTGCTTGAAAGAGAAAAAGAAAATTAGAAGAAACAGCAATTAGAGAAGGAAAGGAAAATTAGTAATTAGAAAAATAAAAGAAAATTAGTAATTAGAAAGGGAACACAAATTTCGGATTTAACGATCCGTAAATAAACTAAATTTTTATTTCTGTCTATATACATTTTATTTTTATGAATTATGCCTCCGTCATGATATACTTTTAAACATTAAATAAAACTTGCAAGTAAATTATCAAATATATTACACAGCGTTTGAAATATTTTATAGATCTTTGTTTTTTGCAATTACAGAAACTGATTATGATTAATTTTGGGCACAAAATCGAGTCTCCTGATTCACTGTGGATCGATGCAAAAATAATTGCGCTTTTTGCTATTTTAAACTTTGATGTTGATTTTGGAATAAACTTCGATCATGCAATACACTATTTTAAAACCTGAAATACACTTTGAAAACCCATACTGATGATTTTATTTTTATATTAGACTGTAAAACTGAAGATGGAAAATGATATATTAAAAATTGAATGAATATTACTCTATTAACGAAAGAAAGATGTATATTGCTCCATTTAAGTATTTAAACATGACCTTTACAGGGATTTCAAGGTAAACGCAATGTCAAATAAATGTCGATATTATGCGTCTTTCTCGATATCTGAGAAATTTCATTTAGTATTTTACATCGATTATGCAAAATAATAATAATGTATGTTTCCTCCTCGGTTATTTCTACCCTTTCGCAATTTATTTGGTAAAAAAATTATTTTTCATTTATTATTATCAACACTCTTAATGTTGATTATATTTAATTGCTTTCTTACTAAAACGTTAAGATTATATTTGTTTATGATTTGCGTTTTTAGTCTTTTTATGATTGTTTATTTATTATGAGATATAATAAGTACAAGTATGCATCTACTTAATACGTGTTTATTTCCATACGTGAGAATATTTACTGATATTTTCGAAACGGTATTGAAAATCGTTCTAACGTTTCTTTTAAATTAATATATACATGTCTGAGAATATGTACCATAACTTGTTTATATCACCAACATGCAATAATGAATAACTATATAAAGTTTATTGCCAATCTGAAACCAGCTACTGTACGAACACTTTTTACATCAATTTACATCCATATTATGTAGCCAGGATATTAATTATTAAGTAATTAGTAAGTTTAAAAATCAAGAATAATAATTTATATCAACAACAATTGCAACAATTTCATTACAACATATGTACATATGAGTTAAAAACATATGTACTTACATGTTGATTCGCTTTCACCAGTCCAACTTACAACTTGTTTAAGTAATTAATTTATAAGCAATGTCATCAGTATCATATTAGAATGGAACGTACAATAAAAATTTTGTATTTCAATACTTGTTAAACGTTGTGAGCGGCCTTGAAGGAAATATTCAATAAAATAGTAACAAGGTGAAAAACTATATTCTGTAACAGAGAATTGTGTTGAGAGATTTTCGATCAGTGAAACGTTAGAAACCAACGTGATAAAGAGGTGAAAGAAGAACAGGAGAAACAAAAGACAATTAGTGCATTTAATGTGGTATGAACCTTTTAAACTAAAAATGACACCACCTGTCATCAACAGGTCCAACGAGTATTTTTACAGACGACACTGGCTCCATTCCATCGAGCGTTTCGTAATTGGAATTCGAGTCGTGATCAACTCAAATTCGAAACGCGTTTCTCGGGTTCCATGCTTACGTAACACGTACACGATGAGGATGCGCTTTTATTTCTCGATTTATGCTTGTAAGAAGCTGTTTCAGCAGACGGTAACGGCTAACATACAATGAAAAATTGCATTAACTATTCTGTACGCGATATACGGCCCGGATCATGTCATTGGAGCGAATGGGCAGCGCACGTCTTGTTTAATGTAATAATTATAACATTATTTATGATTACACAATTGATGGTTACCTATGTATAATGAACACTGTTAGAGATTTAGGTACAACCGTTTCGCCCAATTTATGTTTTACGACACATACAATTTCCCATAGCTTTAAATTGCTCTGTCTCGTTTACAGGAGGTTAAAATTTGTTAAGAACGCTGACACTCTCAAAACGATATACGTACTGCTAATTATGCCTATCATAGACTATGATAGTATAATCTGGTCTCTGTACTGTAACTCATATTAATGATATTGAATTCGTCCAGCACAAATTTTTTAGGTTAGTTGTCAAGCATATTGGTTGTCCTATGCCGCTTAATTTTCACGGCTGCAACTAATATGTCTACAGATCAGGAGTTTGACGCGAATTCAGATATGTATTTAAAATGTAGAGTACCTACTGTAAACATACAGGTAGAACAAGAATGAGATGTAGGGATTTTCAAGACGTTTCAAACGATTATACGTCTCTGAAAATGTCGGAAACTATACTAAACACGATTATTATTGATTTCACGAAGACTGACGTCATTGACGTCAATGACGACAGTCGTAGGGCATGTAACGTGGTTCCAATTGATTCTATGTGCCAAAATTATCCAAAAAGGTATCAGAAGACAGTTTTTTACCGATTCAATAACGACCAACGTCGATGACGACAGGTTCCCGTTGTCAAATTATAGTCAAAATCTGTACAGCCAATTTAGGATGTCTCGCCAGTCTATTCTTAAAATTTCCAGTCAAAAGACCCAAAATTGAGACTTGCAGCGTGATAAAGACAAACAAAAGGACAAACGAACCAATGCAGTTCGAGTAGTCCTAGATTGCTCACTACGTTTGGCGATTAATTTCCATAACTACGTATGCAACGATTCCAGTGAATATTTTGTGTGGTAAAATGTGAAGTATTTATAAACAGACAATCAATAGCTCGCAAGATATTTTAAACTGACAGTTGATAGTCATAATATACATATATACGATATGTTGGGTGGGCGAATACGTTTGACAAATGTAGTCATGTTTTTCGTGTTCAGTGATATGAAGATAGTCATTTATCACCGGGTTAATACATAACACTAATCACTTTTTTGTAAATTAAAATTTTAAGTGGAATATTATGGAACGGAAATATGTTTTTTACGTCTATAAATTTTTTGGAACATTTTACATAATAAAGTATTAAGATATATCTAAATAATCAATAGTTGGTCAGACATTTTAAATTCATCGTTGAGAGAATTTATATTAAGAATTTGAAGTATTTCATGAATTACTAACTTATTCATTTTTCGTTCTATCACTTATTTACAAGGAATGTCTAGAAAAATCGATATATAAGAAAAAATATACAATTTCCTTAAAGAACGCAAGGTTAACTTTATAATTTATAGCTTCATACTTTCAAAAATGTTATTATTGCTATGTTACGATCCTTTTATAATGCATATTTATACATCTATTACGTATTATTTTAATAGATATTGTTTTATTTGGTCCTAACTGAATATATTTCATTTTTATTCTAAATAATCTCATCAACAAAATTCGTAGAAATATTTAGTTTTCTTCTACACTTCAAGTTCTATATTTCATAATCCTATACATGTTTAAAAATTAAAATGTGTGAAATATGAAAATATCTAAAAACATTACGACTTATTATTATGATATTACATATACTGTACATTTTGTAATTAAAAATATATACTTAAGTTTAATTTAACATTGTACGTATTCTATTTGTTCCTTGCTGGACTACAGAATAGGGTGTTCATTTATCTAATGTTCATTTATCATATATCTAACAGCACTGTATGTAAGTATTTACGTGCTTCTTACAAAAATAATGTCATTATTAAACATAGGTTTTATTACATTCTAAAATTTGTAATTTTTACTTTGAGAGCGTAGTACGTTTTAATAATCCGATATTATTAAATGATAATCGAAGTCATCTCAGGGAAAAAATTATCTGCGATACATAAAAACAACGATGCCCGGAGAGACCCTTAATAATCTGAACCTACAAATACTACACAATTGAAAAGAAATGTTCGACGTTATATTCTTTTGTTAAAATACTGAAATGCTTGATATCTTCTCAATGACTATCTAGCTTTCCTTTTTGAATATACTTTCAGCTTACCTAAGAGACTACACTTTAGTTTGTATTGAACATCACGTTAATTATGGGTATTTCCGTTGCATAAATAGAATCTGAAATTATGTGAACTCAATTTATTCGAATATTTGTATATTCAAAAACTCTGGCATAAGAATCATTTATTTCACCGTTATTCGTGGGTATTTTCTGATTCAGTTTTTAATCAATTCTAACAACTGCAGTTGAACTATACTTTTATTCATCGACACTTACAGAAAAATGGCCTAAAGGAAAGTACATGACAGTTAACTGTTCATGAATAGTAATTACGTATTCAATCGATTTCGTTAATTCGATAATCAACAAAAGCCGAGAACAATCATGCTGACAGTTCCCTAAAACTAAAGCCATAACATTGTTACGCGAACACGTGTTCGTAGAATCAGTTTCATGGACACACTAGTCACTAGACAATAGAACAATAGGAAATCTCTACTGTGAGATGACTTAGGAATAACAGTAACCAGATCTAATCCAAAAACGTGTAATCACATGAAATGAAATTAATATTATCATAGCCGATAATGAATATTAAGAAACTTACAAGAAACCATCTCAAATGTTCGTCTCAAATCTCATTAAGCTTTTATAAGTTAGATAGATCATGTTATTACGAATTTTCTCGCATCTTGTTTTAGACACAGATCAATAGATTTCAAAATATTGAATTTCAATTTCAGAAATTAGTGAGGTAGATGAAACAAAAGTAGTAGTTATGGATTTAAATCTAGTTAAAACACGATTTTGTATGATTTTGAACATGGATGTCTATAATTTAGACGATATTTAGTGTTCATTTTATGACAAGATTTTTTTTCATAGTATATTGCGATCGGTTTCGGTATCGAACAGTCGATACTTTTTAGATATTATAAAGACATTGATTTTAGATTTTGCGCACTGAATTCTGTTTCCTGTACACTTTTGGGGGTAATAGCTACCATAAATCATATAATGCTATAATTATTATATATTATTGCAATATTATCATAAAACATATATATTCTATAAATATATAGTACACAACTGTTTTTTACTAGAAAATGTAAGAATATTGTTAACTTTGCATTAAGATGATGCTTATTTCACTAAGAAATTTTGTTTGTAATCTTTCATGTAGCACCCTATCAATATGTTCACCCTTATGAGTAATTAATATAGTACTCTTTTTTATACCATCTACTTAAATATTAGAGATTGCTACCAACTATTGAGTTTGTTGTCTTTCAAGAAAAAGAATGCAATCATAGTTTTAAAACGTGTTTATTGACACATGTTTATATGACATATTAGTAGTGGGTCTAGAGACCAGGTGCTTCACGCGAATTCGAATGTGTATTTAAAATTTAGAGTTTAGTGTATTTAAAATGAGATATCTTTACAGTTCCCGACCATCGAATTTGGACCACTATAAATTTTCAGCATTTTACACGTTTTCCGTAAAATTAAAAGGCCTGTTCACATTGTAATTATATAATTTATTAGCTGCTAACATGATACTACTACTGTACATAACATTATTAACTCATGTTAATATCTTGTATTTCCACCCTTTACTTTGGTCACAGCTTGTATCCATGCTCTGTATACATTGATCATATGCTTTATAGCTTCATTATTTTCCCAAATATCTGTAATTCTTTTCAACTCAGATAATGTGGTTGGAGAGTTGTAAACTAGTCTTTTGAATAGGCAAACATTTTCTATGGCATTCAAATTTCACCTGACGCGCTATCGACACTCGAGCCTAACGTAAACGCTCGCACGGCCCTTAATCGCTCAACAACCACATAATTTATTATCACGATAGTAACAAATTGCTATGTATATATCTTTGTCAACGTACTTAGTAATAATTTTGCATGACCTAAGACAATTTTCTACATATGACATAATGTTAAAGCTATAAAAGTGAAATTTTCGTACGTGGTCCTAATGGCCGAGGACTGTATATGATATGTTATAATTTTAAAATGTATTTACCTAACATTAGAATTATAGTATATTCCTGATAATCCTTCAATAAAGCATTTAAGAATCTATGTATATACAGTTTCTTATCATTTTTATTTAGGAAACATGCTGATAAAAGTCTACGTACAAAACTAGGACCTACTGTATATGACATCAGAAAACCCCTACGTTAATATAGTATTTTTCTTTAATTTTTCCATGACATATGTTGGTAAAGTTTGGCGGTAAAAGACAGGGACACCCTGTATATGTTTTATACATTATGTGTAATTATATAAATCAGTTGCAAGAGTGCGTATCGTATGTAAGAAATGCTTCTATTGCTTCTAAGTGCTCAAAGTGCTTTTGCTAATTACGTCAATTTAAGCCTTTGTTTAACACTGATAGTACCACGGTCGGTGAAATGACTGCTTCAGACGTTTTTATTCTACATCACGGAATTGATGCTTTTTTTAAAAATCGTTGTTAATTTTGATCGAGATATAGAATTAATATGTATGTTCAGTTATGTATATAGTTTGCTTATATATATTATTACTTTATTTTTCATCTTAAATTATTTGTGTAATGCGCTGATATGGTTAAAGTTAATATAAGTGTAATACTTTAAAATTATTTTAATATATATATATGCAATATTTATAACAATGTATAATACACATATAATTTGAAATTAAAATTAAAATAGTAAAAACAATAAATAAATATAATAGAGTTCGCTACTATTCGCGGATTCCGATATCTGTGAAAGACTTTAAAACCATTCCTCGTGAATGCGATGTCCTTATTATAAATGGGGATCCTGTATATCTTGCCGAATATGCTTAACGGGTCTTTCGGTAATCCTCGTAAATAAACGAAAATGCAAGTCATCGATAATAAAAAGGTATTAAAAAAATATATTTAAAAAAACAATTGTATACAGTATTCTCGTTCGAGGACCTTCTTCCTTGCGCAGCCTTCTCACGGTTAATCGTACATTGTTTTAATTTCTATCTACGTCGCATATCTCGCTCACTTCATTCCTCACACAAAAATAAGAAAAATCAGTACAAATAACAACTGTTTTATAGCTACTGCTCTATTAGTGTTTAGGCCCACTATTAAGTTTCAGAATATAATACTATAGCAGGGGTCGGCAACCTGCGGCTCGCGAGTCGCACGCAGCTCAGTAAAATCATACTTGTGGTTCTTGAGTAGTTTAATAGTACATATTGAAAAATTAACTGCAATATTGCAATTGCCAAACAAATATAATAATCCTGCGCACACATCAAAATGCACGGCAGATTGCATGCATGTAAACCTAGCTTTAGCTAACCTTGCTCTCCACACTCACCGACGCCACACTCAAAACCAAAAAGTGTTTCCGTTTTCTTTAATACGTTGACTTATATGTTCTGTTACTATGCAAAATAGAATGTTTTGATTTCACAATCAATACATGTGTCACAGCAGATATTATATTATTTTTTCTAATACATACTGATGTATGTACTTATATTTGGCTCTTTAAAAAAATAATTTATCACATCGGGACAAAAATTGCTCTTAACTCCAGAAAGGTTGCTGACCCCTGGTCTGACCTTTTGAAACTTTATTTTCCACTACAATTTCTACTATGTATTATAATTTTTCTTTCTCTTACTGATTCAACCTAAGTTTTCTTCAAGCGATGTTCTATAAAATAATGAACTCAAAACACAAACTAAACCTGATTCAACTTCTATCTATTGTACATACAATAACAATATTTCTATTGTCGAAAATAGTAATTAACCGCGTACACCGCGTCTTATTTTTATAAGAAAATACACATTCGCTTATTAAAAATTCATAGTAGTAACAACTTGTCTTGGTTAATACAGTCTCCAAGTTTGGAGTGGTTCTTTGAATAAGGAAATAGTTATAGATAGCATAGTAACAACAAATTTACCCGGCACACTATGTGCAATATTCAACAAGGCCCGAATTGATTTCAGCCACCAGCGTTAACAACTAGTTTCTTGTTGATTCTCCTTCATATTGAAAATATTAATAAACTTTCCGCATTAACCTCTGATATATAGTAATTTATACTCCATAAGCGTTATTTATTTAATATTTTAAAGTTCTTCATGACAGAAGAAAACACAAATTAATGTAAGTTACGATCTCTTATCAACAACGACCTCAATTAGCAAACACAGCTTGTGTAAATAGGCTCATAAATCTTACAAATTTGCTTCCGTATTCTACTGAATGAAAACCAATCTGATATTTCGTTTATGTCGTAACATTACAATACACTAGTTATAAAATTATATTTAGAAAAATTTCTAAAATCCTAAATTCTCAAATTTAGAAACCTAGGATTCAGAAATTTCTAATTTCGCAATTTTCTAATTTCTAAATAATCAAATCCTGAACTTCAGAAATTTCTAATTTCAAAAATTCCAAATTTAAAAATCGACAAAATCTCAAGTTTAGAAATTTGCAAATTAGAGATTTATCGAATTTGAAAATTCAAGTCGCTAATTTTTCAAATTTTATAATATCTGATAATTCTCGAATGCTGTAATTCTTAAATTTCAAAATTCTCAAGTTTCCGAATCTCGGAATTCCCAAATTCTCAATTTCATATTTTGAAATCCTCGAATTCACCAAATTTTCAAGACAAATTTAGAAAATTCCAGATTTCTCAAATTTGCAAATACCAAAATTTCTAATTCCTCAAGTTCTAAAGTATCCAAATTTGCAAATTCTCAAATTCCCAAATACATAAATTAAAAAATTCTTAAGTTTCTCAATCTCAGAATTTTCAAATTCTTAAATTTTGAAACTTCGAAATCTTAAATTCACAAATTTCTAAATCTCCAAATTTACAAGTCTCCCAAAGCCTAAATTTTCAAGTTTGGATCCTTCTTTTGTGTCTTTGTCAAACTCTGCTATTCATTAATACTTGCAGTTGGTTTTCTTTTAATTACTACTTGAAATTGCTATTATTACTAAACGAAATTAACATGAATTACTCTTATATGAGTAATATATTTTTAATTTCAAAATAATTGTTTACCTTAATGGAAACGGAAGAACTCGCGTAGCATCGCTACGTAAGGTCGTTACGTGTTACTCATTAGTAACATTCGTAAGTTACTTGTTAATAACACGCGCAAGTTACTGATTAAAATACAAACTATACTACGAGGACAGTACTAAATGTGTGTGTACACGAGTTAAACTCAAAAAGCAGTTCTCCTGCTTTTATTGAGGTAACCAATTATTTTGCAATTCAAAATATCTTATGCATAAAACATACGAATAATTTATAATTATTAATACTGTTTGTTTGTAATACTGATTTTAGGAAATGTTAGTAAATAAGAGTGTTGGAAGACAACCCGAAATATGAATTAAAACGACGTAATGCTAAAAAAAAACACATCAGCGTCAATTTTTTCTTACGGTGACTGTTGTAGCTACATGCAATTAGCGATGTTAAAAAATTCAGGTGTAAAACTGTCCGGAGAATTATAGAGGTTCTCAGTTCTTGAAATAATATGAATAATATTAAAAGGAATTGGTTTCCTCTTCCGGTTAATCATTTAATATACTTAAATGTTTATAACGTAACAGACGAAACAAACTATATTATTTTTTTCTTCTTATTATTATTTATTATTTCGTCATTCGTTAAAATATATATTCTCTATTATTTTTCATTATTTTATTAGTTTTATTATATAATATATTATTCTTCGTTATTGCATTATTTTTTATTATTCTTTCTTTTATTATTATTATTTATTTTCTTCATTTTCTTTATTTTGTTATTATTTTACATATTATAAAATCACTTCGTGCGAACGTATCAAATACTGTTCTGAAATAACAGAATATGTGTAATGTTAAAAATTTAACTCTTTCGGAAATTTATTTTTTCAGAAACTCTGGCTGAGAAACGAATGAGTTAGAAGCAGAACTGATTATTCGAGTAAACAGTAAACTTGCTTCCTTGTGACACTGTTACATGTTCTACATTTCTAAGCCCCAGTTACAAATCTATCCGACAAAAGCTGTACATGATAACAAGGAAACAATGATGATGAAGTGCTAATTCGATTTCCAAGTTCTGATCTCCAAGATCATGTAATACCCATCTGACAGAACTTCAGAATAAATCCAACCGCATAAATATACTCGACTATTGTTGATTGTGTTGCGTCGGGTTCAGTCATTGCTATGCAAGGATTTTCCCCCAATTTGACACGAGCACCGTTATTATCCACAACAGTTGGCATCTCGCTGTGTGGTTCATCTCCAAAGTTGACATCCTTATTGTTAGATATCATCTTCGTGTCGTACGTCGACATTTGCAGCAAAAACATACGATAGACCTTTAGAAGCCTCGGTTGATCTTCGTTATACACAGTATGTCTGAAAAGTAACGGAACTTTTTAAATAAAAAAAAAAAGTATTAGTTATTTTGCCAAAATTAATTTTTTTTTATTTAAAATACATCCCTTCCGCATCAATACACCGCTGGGCACGCTCAGGCAATGTTAACATAGATTTTTTTATGTCGTTTTGCGGAATCATTTCAATCACCCTTGTCACAGCTGCTTGGACTTGTGTAACAGTGTCATAAAACGTTCCTTTCATGGCTAATTTCAATTTTGGAAAAAGGAAGTAATCGCATGGAGATAAGTCAGGCGAATATGGAGGATGTTGGAGCACACAGACTTGTTTTTTCGCCAAAAATTCACGAACTGCGACAGTTCTGTGACATGATGCATTATCATGCAACAGAAACCAACTCCCTGGCGCTCTATATTCGGGCCTCACACGAACGATTCCTTTCCACAAACGTTCCATAACACCCAGATAATATTCGCCATTAACATTTTGTCCCTGTAGAACGAATTCCCGAAGTATAATACCTTTAGAATCGTTTAGAATTTAGAAAAACCCAAAACCTGGCTTTGGGTCGTCTTCCAAAGTATCACGACCATCCTGGAATCGCTTATATCACTCGAACACACGTGTACGGGATAAACAATCGTCGCCATAAACATTTTTCATTAATTCAAATGTTTCTGTAAAAGTTTTACCAAGCTTTACCGAGCAGAATTTAATATTCGCTCTCTGCTCCATCGTGATTTTGTGACACGGTGACGAAAGGTTCTGTCGCTTTAACCGCTATAAGTTTGCAATTCGTTGCTCGATTCTAATAATGATTGTTTTGTTTTGTAGGGGAGGAATACTGTTTTCAGATAGCGTATTGTTTTAATAGATGGTGCTAGTAGTTTTCCTTGAATTTAAAAAGTTCCGTTACTTTTCAGACATACTGTGTATTTATTTGCAGAGGGTCATATTTGTTATCAGAGGATATTGGATAAATATACAGAATATCTCTAAAGTCCGACCCCATTCTTATATTTCGGAAATGGTATGGAAATGTGTCAGACAAAAATTGTAGGATTTCAAGGGAGACATAAGATGGTGGCAACAATTTGCCTTTGGATGTTCGTTTGAAGGTCATGTGAACGTCCGACACCATTCTTATATTTCGGAAATGGTATGGAAATGTGTCAGGAAAAAGTTGTAGGATTTCAAGGGAGACATAAGATGGTGGCAACAATTTGCCTTTGGATGTACGTTTGAAGGTCATGTGAACGTCATCTTCAGTTTCTTAAATAGAACCCCGATTATTGTGGTTCTCCTCGAGATGTTTTCAACACACTATGTTTGTTTTTTATGCAAGTCATTCTCAAGATATGAAGCTTCAATGACGACACATAAGCAGGGTAAATCTGATCATGCAACCTTCGCGCGGGACACCTTGGGTAATATGAATCCTAACGATATGACTTTGGAGCTGTAGTGAAATTCACTCGACTGTTTCAAAAGTTACACAGGACTCAATGCAGAAGATTACATAAGAGTGTTAATCACAGTGAAGATGTCGTAGACAAATTTACTTTGAATTGGAGTTAGATTACAGTCAAACTTTGATGGAGCTTTAACAAAACGAAATATTAAACCTACCGGAGTATAATCCACACTAGCTTCAAAATTAAATATAAATTTGTGAAGTAAATAAACAGGCGATGAAACATAAATTAATATACATTAATTCATTATCTTCATGAAGATCAACACAGATTTCAAAGAAATCACCTTAACAAATTTTGTAACTTAAAGTAAAAAACTCGTAGAACAGTCATGTGACAGCTTTGGTAGTTTTAGTATTAATAAATGTTAACTAGCAACAGTATACTCAAAAAATTATAGTGACGTCCTGTAAAATATGAATCAATTTATAATTTTGAGTTTCATTTTCTTGGGGACACATATAATTTTATTTTTGTGTACGTATTCAAGCTTTAGTCATATTACATATTAGTAAATTATACGGAAATCGTTAAATGGACCGCAAATGACACATTTACCTTGCATATAAGTACAGTTATTTTTCGATACAGTAAATTCCGTTTTTAATTCTATACGATCACGATATTCGCAATAAAACTTGTACGATCTAGTTATAAATCCTCTCCATTCTCTGGAGGCCGATAAAAACAGCTACCCAAATAATTTGCACCTCTAATAGAATAACAATTACTTTTGAAAATACTTTGTTATCTGTGTTTGCAAACGTAAATTTTAACTTTTTATCATTTTTGATATTAAAACTAGTATTCTTCCTTAAATTACAAAAATTATTAATTAAGATGCTATTTCTGAAATCAATGTTGATTTTTATCAAGATCAGTGTATATTAATTTATATTTGATCGCTTGTTCATTTATTTTTTTATCTTATTTTTACGGTGAGCATTATACGGTAGGTTTAGTGGTAATAGTAAATCTTCTTTTGAGTAAAAAGAATTACTCTTTCAGTAAAGAGAATTACTTTTTCTACAGACTTTACTGAAACGTTTAAACCACATTCAGTGGAGTCTACCTTTGAGCAAAGGTTGAATTTGATTAAATTTTTAAAACTGTTCTCTTATTTCTTGAACACAAAAGTGATAGTCTTTCCGCTATCGTGGTATTTTAAGAACTCGCATTTTTCTAATTTTCTTCTTCCTTAAGTACAAACATTTTTGAGAATTAAATACAGTGTCTTATATGTTAAACCGCTCACGTATTATAATATTAAACAGTTAAACGCAACGATTAAATTTGAATGGAGAGACTTGGATCAATATCATATGACAAAGTTATACAAGAAATTGTTAAATTGAGTAGTCAGAGTAGTTTAAAATAAAGCAGAGACGACCAGTTACTATATTAAAGTGAGTTTTGAAATTTTGTTTGATTATAGAAATTTCTTTTTACTTTCAGGGTTTCTACAATTTAATTCAAGTGAAATTGTGTTATTTTGTTATAACTCAAAATTTGTTCTAATTCAATTTATGAAAATGTTAGCTAAAACTAAACAATTTTTATTTATAACGCTCTTTAGAATAATATTAGATTAAATCAAGTTTAGTTTAAGTCTATTAAGTTTATTTTAGATTATATTAAATCCAAAAGTTAAGTGAAATATAATATTAAGTCCTTATCTCAGTAATTGTCTGAATGTTTTATAATTTTGTCCTTCAGTAGAGAAGTGCAGCATGTCGATAATTAGTAAATATTTTTAAATATTTAAAAACCTATTAAGGTTATCTAATTTGTAACATCGTAAATATCAGGGACGAATTAACCAATGACATTTACGAATGAATCATAATTTTGACAGCTACATCGAATTTTAAAGTGTCCGTGTGCAAAAGTTGGTTAGCCAATATTCAATGGTTACAATCGTGGTTAAACTACATCAAAACTTCAGAGTAAATCACCTGATCTATTCATTTTCATATTAATTCTCCATTTTCGTGTAAATGCAAACATTTCAGAAATGCAAAATGTAACATGAAATTCTAGATTTAAATACCAGATTGCAAATTCGGAATACCGACGATTAATATAATTTGGAATATTCTAAAGTATACTGGCAGTTTTGTTGCATGAATAACAGCTACAGGAAGAGCAGAGTGAAAGCAGTATTTCGTGTATAAAATGTGGATACACTGCGAATGTGCTAATTACGGTTTCGGAAATTACATCTCTAATTACCGCACGTAAATTTTAACGCTTGCAACTGGTATTTGCTCAAAACGATTATACCTAAGCTGTGATTTTGTGCATGATTTCATACAAGAAGATAATTTTACTATCTACTTCAGTTTAAATTTTATAAAGCGAAAACAACTGTTTCACATTGCCTGCACAGTAATAAAATCGTTCCTGAATGCAATTTTTCAATTTGACTAAAATTTCAGATACTATTTATTTTTCATAATCACTGATTGCTTGAAAGTTGATCAATTTCTGTGTGATATTTTGCAGTTTTATTTCTTCCCATCCTTTGTCGTAGATTTCCATGCGTTTGATTAAAGCAGTACCCCAAATATTCTGTATTTCCTCTAATTACGAAGATAGCCGTACTTGTATTTCCATTATTGAATTCAGTTGGCACTTGTCATCAATGCTTTACTTCCAGGGTTTTTAAACTTATGTAATCCGAGGACTCCCTATTGAATAACATATATTTTTGCGGACACTGTTGAATTTTCATTTCAATTCAACGAGCAAAAATAAATCTATGCGTTGAAAGTCGATAACCGTCGAAAACTGGTTAACTAGTAGTTTCCCTCATATGAACATAGACTGTGAAACATTTTATACAAAAGTTATAACAAAAGTATGAAATAACAACGGACTGCTTTGTTGTTCGATACACATAGAATAATCTAAATTTTGACCAAATAACTTTACTAGCATATTCTGTAAATATACATAAGAAAAAATGTATATGAATAACCTCTTGAATGCATTATTAATACTAAGTTTACGGGACGCGTTATTTTGACGCATTTCGAATTTTTTAAGGAAAATTACAAAAACCGTTCGCATTTTTATTTTATCTCCTGCACTGACTTTTATCCGTTGAACGAGGTAAATATATATTGAAGTCTATTTTCTTCGAAAGCTTTGAAATATTGAAATTTTCTATGTGGTATACCTATCTCTACGGATGTGCGTCAATTTGACGCGATCGTAATGTAAATAAAATTTTTAGTAAATTAATTTTACCCACGCAAAAATTACAACAATAATAAATATGAATGCACCGACAATACCTTATAAACGACGGACTTCGCTAGTCCGGAGTCGCACGCTGCCGGCTCAGTCGGTATGCCGGGTTCGGACCCGGGGTCGCAGTACAAATCGCAGTTCGCAGGGTAGGGGGAAGTAAAAATATGAACGTAGAATATTGAAGTAATGTACTAAAATATTATTGAATAATAAAAACTTTCCATAAATATATATCTCATATTTTCATTTTTTACTTGCAGTGTTTAATTATATTGCTTTCTAAGTGGTTGTTTTTCTTTAAATATATGTATTCGTTCATGCGTCAAATTGACAAGTGTTCGTAGAGATAGATATATAAGAAATGTCCGTAAACCTAGTGTTAACAGTTACTAAGAAAAATATAAAAGTCGATATATTTGTACTCTAGAACAAAATCGTCTATTATTATTTTTTGTATTCCTCATAATTTTTCAATAAACCATTCAAGAAGCTATGTCTGTACATCATTTTTTATCGTTTTTATTTATAGGACATGCTGGTAAAGTTTTATGTACAAAACTGGGACAAACTGTGCCTAGCACCGAATAAGAAAACAGTCATTTTGTACATTTGTTATAATTTTTTAATAAAGTGTTAAACTTTCCGTTAATATAACATTACTTTTCTTATTTTTCCGTATGGAATATGTTGGCAAAGTTTGCTGGTAAAACTGGGACACTCTATATAGATGTGTCTTATTTATGTTTCTTGCTGAAATCATTGATTGAATTTTGGTAGTAAAGTTACTGCGAAAGTAAATATTTCTTATGTTCCATGAATAACATAGGGTTTGTATACATTTCTAGTTTAGTATAGATACGTTTCGTGCCGTTGTATAATATTTTAAAATGAAACTCTACGAGTTTTAAGCTCTAACGATAAAATATGATCAGTTAAATAGATATCTACTTTCACCAAATGTGATTCATCGCAAAATTATGTATTTTGGATGTGGGAACGTTTTAGAATTAACGAATTTTTAGTCGACAAATTTTCATTGCACAAATTATTACTATGAATAAGTGAAAAATTGTAAGAGAAGATAAATAAAAATATAAGGGAACAAAAGAGCTGAAAAAATCAGGTTACATTCATAATTTCTAAGATTAATATCCTAGCTAACGAGAAATCTTGTTTGTATGAAATTAAAATGGTATAAATAGTATAATTGAAGTATTACGTGACACTATGTTTGTAAAGACAGGTGAGGTACAGTTACATTAATACTCGAATACTGCTAAATATGTCTGTATTTGTTATTGTATACAGGGCGGGATGGTTATAATACTGCTTATTTACGAAAACATGAATAATTTATTGTAGATTGAAAATATATAAGCAATTTCTTTTCAATTATAATATTTCTATATCTAATACATTTTAAACAGACTACCACATTTTCACGTCACATTAATGCGCGGATATTTTATGAAAAATAAAGAATTTATGTATAATATGCAGGAAAGCTACAATTTTAATATTTTGTTCCAAACCTTTTTGTTTAATAACCTCATGTAATCGTTTGAGCATTTTAAAAATAATTTCTTCAAATATTCTGAAGAAACAGAATACCATTATCCTTAAAGTCTCGTTTGTAATTCAACTTTTGAATTTATTGGTGTTTTTCTACTTCTTAGGATTAATTCATCCCGTAGACTCTCTATGGAATTTATGTCTGGGGATTGTGGAAGTGAATGTAAAACTTTTGGACAATTTTATAACAAATATTATTGTACTATTTCAGCTCTGTGCTTTGGATCATTATCCTGATGAAATTTAAAGGTTTATTCTCATATTATTTGCACTTTTTAGTACACTTTTTTTAAAAGTCCAAATATCTGTTCTTATCTAAAATATCGTCAATGAACACCAATTTATTAATTCCCGCATTGAAAATGCATCCCCACATAATTACACACCTCCTTCATGTTTTAAAGTAGGTTTCAGATTTTTTGACTCTAAAGCTTCATTAACTCCTTGCCACACTATACTTTTCTTATCCGAGCCAAAAATACAATATTTACTCTCGTCGGGAAAAGAACATCCTTATTCAACATCTTACAGAAAAAAATCGAAATAAAAAGTGTCTTAAAGTACCATGTAATTCAAAAATTAGTGCAAACAAGAATTCTATGCTTGAACAATTGCACCTTCCTGTTCAACATGTCTGCCACGTTAGTACATATTATTTATTCTTGAGACCGCCACGGTACAATTATCTGTTCTAATCTAAAATGTCATCATTGAATACCAATTCACCAACGAGCGTATTCAAAATGCGGTCCCATACAATCGCAGAACCTCTCCCGTGTTTTGAAGCAGGTTTTTACATTTTTTAGCTTTAAAGCTTAATTTTCCCTTCGCTATACTTTTTCTATTCAAACCAAAAATAAAGTATTTACTCTCGTCAGCAAATAATATCCTTCTACCAATGCTGAGACTTTTTAACCAATTCTCCTGTGAAAATAAGTCTTAATTCCAATTTATATCATGAATGTACAGTCTTCTTCTTGCTACTTGAACATTATAACCTAGTTTCTCATTATCCTACGTACAGTTTCAACACTGATTTTCTTTCTACTTTCAACCTCTAAATTTAATTATAGAGCACTGTGATACGGATTTTTTAAAACTCTTCGTATTCATTTTCTTTCTTTTCTTCCATTCAAAATTCGAGGTCGTGCCTTTTGTTTCTTATTTTAATGTCATTTTTTCCTTATATCTTTCAACGATGTCTGCTACTATACTCTTCTTCATTACTAATAATTATGCGATTTCTCAATAAGGTTTACCTTTCTCTCTACGATAAATTACAAGTTGTCTCATATCAAAACTGGTGTTCGTTCCTTTTCGTTGCATGTTAATAGTTGTTTACGTTCCGATACACAACTTTATACTGAAGTAGAATTATTCCAGATATTTTTATACAGCTTGTAGAAAGTGTATCAGTGTCCGAATATTAATGAAGCGTAAAAATGCGACATTTCGCTAAAATGTTCAACTAAATATTAAGGCAAAGAGAAGTTGTCCATGTATTTCTATTCCGGAATGAATTTTTCTGCAAAATAAATAATATAATATAAAAAATAAAGTATAAATGTTGTTAAAGTCCCTTTTGTTCCTCTTATAAGCCTATCACTTATAAGGTAACCCTAAAGTAATTAATGTCGTTCCTCTTTTGTAATAACTGTCTCATTAACTTCATCGTCAATTTCATTATAAGGAATAAATCTGCCTAAACGCGAATTATTTAGACCAACATCATTACCCATTAATATTTATTTCTGCGTTTTAATGTTTAATTTAATAGTCGTACCGGATATACACATATATTCAATCAGTACAGCATTGCATCGATGCCGATAGTCATCGCTGTGAACATCTTTTGTAATGTAAGTTACTCTATTTTATCCTATTATCTGTAATCGGATGATCTTGTGTGAGGGCTTATTGTAATCGTTTAAACACCTGCCATTTTACTAGGAATATAAAAATATAGTGTGCCATTTAAAAAAATGGAGGTCACCTTCAAATCTTCGAAAGTTCTTCGCCTAGAAAAAAATTATTGCTTGCATGTTACGGCCCCTTTTGAATCATTCAACTGTCGTACAAAAAGGTTTTCTGTTTTTCTAAAAATAACAGAGATATTCGAGAAGGACAAAGTTACTTGGTCACCCTGTATATCTGTTAACTTTTACATCTTTCTAAACGATGGTTAATATATGACTTGCAAAAACTACTTATTGTATTTGACAAAGGTATGAATAATTAGTTTCAATTGACGCATCTGATAAATAAATTATACTGCAAGGGGTTAAATAATATTTTAATCCCTTCGTACAATTACTGAGTAAGGCAAACTTGAATTTGTTAAAATTACATGAGAAATGTGTTTAAAAAACATTACTTGTCTTAGAATATATCACTACTTCAAAAATAAAGTCGAGTACAAAAATTTTTATTGCAAATACTTAATTTATTTTCTTTCATGTCAATTCCTTATTGGTAATATCAACTATCACAATTTTAGAAACACCCTGTATATTTTTTTATTTATTACATACTTAATTTATATCGTTAAAATTTTTAAAATTTATGCAGATAGCATGTATATATACTAAATTATACTAAGTTAGCATGCATATGTACTATACTAAATTAAATCACTTACTGAATATTGATGCTCATTATCGGAGTTGAAACTCATTCCTTTTTTTACTCTGACAATTTTAATTACGTGTAGGTGTGGCTATTAAATAACGAGACTGACGTTGCAACAAAAGAAGTACGCATGTGCCAAACGCCAGAGACCCACAGTTTTTTAGCGTGAAGTCTTCGAATGCAATATCTCCCATTTCTATAAACAAATCCGTTTAGCCGTAATTTTCATTTTCGTTAGAGTTGTTTCTTTGTTCCGCCGGAAAAAATGTACAGTGTAACGATAGAGCAACGAATTGTTGTGAAATTTCACATGAAACTTAGAAAGACCGCTACTGAAATTTATAATTCATTGAAAATAGTGTATGGCAATGAATGTTTATCGCGTGCACGAGTTTTTGAATGGTTTAAGCGTTTTCAAGATGACCGAGAGGACGTTGAAGATGATTCACGCCCGGGTCGCCATCCCACGTCAAAAATGGATGACAATATCGAAAAAATCGGTAATCTGGTTCGACGTGACCGTCGGTTAAGTATTTGTGCGATTGCTGAAACTATAGGAATTGACAAGGAATCCGAATTGTGGAAGGACAAACCATGGGTTCTCCACCAAGACAATGCGCCGGTACATTTCACATTGTCTGTCAAGAGATTTCTAGCCAAGTACAGTATCCCAGTGTTAAACCATCCGCCTTATTCGCCGGATCTTGCGCCGTGCGACTTCTATTTGTTTCCTAAGATGAAAACTGTATTAAAAGATACAAAATTTGAGTTTGTTGAGGCTGTAAAAGGGAAAGCGGCTCGCGCCCTGAAGGAGGTAACAGAAGAACACTTCCAGCACTGTTTTAAGCAATGTGTTCCGTCGCGAACTCCGACCTTTACCGCGACGAAAGAATTTATTACAGGGTTTGAGTGGTTCGACGCGTAGACCACCGTCATTACCTATATACCTCGAAATACGGGTCACGGAGGACCCTTTTGTCTAGTAAGTCCCGTTCGGACCGGTCCCAACGTCACCGTGAACTTGCCATAAATCGGCTAACGGCGATACATGATTTTTCTCGGTCTTTCAAAAAAAGGATAGATTTTTCTTGACCATCACCCAATGACGTGCGAGGGTGTTCGGGCGAATTTTTATACATCGAAGACAGTCAGTCGTTGAATCTTGTGCGGGTCGGATCGAGAGTACAACCTCCGTGTGTCGCGAAATAACAGACAAACTTGGTATATCGCGAAATAACATACAAACTCCATGCATCATGGAGTTACGTAAAATATCCAGTGCAGGGTGGATTCCAAATACAATAATAACACTATTCGAGCGAAACCCTGCACTCCTCGAATAGGCCAGTGTAGGGTGGTAAAAAACGCAACACAACATTATCCGAGTGGGACCCTATACTCCTCGGATAAGCCAATGTAGGGTGGTAATGAACGCAAACATAACATTGTCCGAGTGGGACCCTACACTCCTCGGACAAGCCAATGTAGGGTGGTAAAGATCGTACAACATAACATTATCCGAGTGAGACCCCACACTCCTCGAATAAGCCAATGTAGGGTGGTAAAGAACGCAAAACATCATTCGAGTGGGACCCTACACTCCTCGAATAAAACATCGTCGACAATCCTACGCAATGTAGATTGTAACACAACGCATCAGCATTTGAGTGAGACCTTGTGCTCCTCAAATCAACAATCAAACATACTCAATCACACGAACACATTTTCACTGTCTAATCACGACAAATACATATCTAAAAAGGGTTTTTTATGCCGCAAGGCTTTTTCCCTTAAACCATATTACTCGAGCCAATAAATTATTATTGGTTTTTCAGGCTCAAATTTGTCTAATTAATTTTTTATTAACACTCCTCCTCATCCATCTTTTAACATTATTTTGAAACACGAAATTTCTCCATGTTGGAAAGATTTCGACGAAACACAATGGATGATTCGCATGGAGTGTTATAGGGATAGAGGAGGAGTGTATATTGGAGGTGATATCAAGTAAATAGGAATGAAATCAAAATAAAATGTTTTACAACGTCAGTCTCGTTATTTAATAGCCACACCTCGTATCTAAGAAACCTAAAATCTCATAAAAAGTGCATTTACACTCATTTTCTGAACGAATGATACTTAGTTTAGTTATTAAGAGACATAAGAAGCTATTTCCAAATTTCGCGTTTAAAAACTAAGTTATCATACAAATCTGCTTTATTGTTCAAGAAAAATAATAATCCGCTTTGTTTAGGAAAACATTGCTACTTGTATTGATATTCACACTGATGGCTACAACAATGTATCAAATTTATATATTTCATATAATAATATATTAAATTTACAGATGCGTCGTGAATTTGATGTTGTAATATGTATACAGTAACTTCTATAATTTTACACCAGAAGTGGACAAGCGTCATATGAAGCATGCAAAGTGAAATGAATGTGAACAAACAAGAGTGAAGACCACACGTTATCAAAAATATTGTTAGGAGACATTTTAATCAAAATATAAAGTTCTACCGCTATTCTGTGTAATTATTCGTTGTAAAAAGAAATTTACATAATTTTATTTTAAAGGATTATTTATAGTTTACCCAAGTTGTGAAATTTTATATAAAATTATAGCACATCATTTAATGAACACATAAATTATCTTTTGCATTTTAGTATAACATTGTTAAAGTAATTTTTCATATTGAGGTTTTTAAGATAGTCTTTAACGCCGAGAGGATCGGTATTATTCTATTCAATTTTGAATTTTTTTACGTGAAAGGTTATAGCTGAAAAAAGGGTCAAATGTGTCCTTGAACCAAATGAAACGTGCAATACGCCATTCGATAGCTTAACAACAAAAAATCTCACAAGCTTCAACCCTCTATCTTAACCGAGGGAGGTAGTAACAAGGAAAAATTTAAATTTCAGTTTTTACCTTCATTTTTCTATTTACTGACGCACAAAAATTCTGAAACATTGAAGACCTAGCAGCGCATGTTACAAAACTTTTTCAGATTTTTTTATTGCAAACAGTGGTTGTAAAAAATGAAAAATCGCAAAAGAATTGGAAAATGCGATGTCTTCAAAAAACATGAAAGAGCGAATTATAACTGCGTGTCGTAGTATCACGAGAAGAACTTTATTATCTGTTCATGAGTCTTTTATTAAACGAATTAATAAGTGTCTAGAAGTTGAGGGTAAAAATTTCGAGCATTTATTGTAATATTCTTAAATGAAATAAAAAACCTTACAGAAAAAAAGTAACGTTTTCATTTTAATAGAAAAAATATATTTGGCATAAACATGAAAAGTCAACTAGATATTTTAAGAAATTTTGTTGTAAGTTCAATATTGAACTTACGTCAAAATGTGTCAAACAAAAGTCGTGCATTTTTTCATATAGAATATGATTCCGGAATAAAAAATATGGGTTCATGATAAAAAAAGACAAGATGACCTTGAAATAGCTTTGAAGCCCATGCATTAAAAAATTAGTAACGCCATTTGACTCCCCACTCGAAACACTAAAGGACACGTGTCAGTTTGTTTTACTTAAATCGCATGTCTTCGAGATTGTTTACAATGTCGACTTAAATGGGACATTGTGGATAATATCCAGGAACATTGGCCCTCCAAAAGTTAATATAAATTGCTCTTCGTATGTTTGTAACTACAATATTGCTTATAAGGATCCGTCTAAACCACTTACAATATCAGTGTTCACCTTTTGAAAGAAGATAAAGCATGAGTCCTAAAGTCGCTCTAACAAAAGAACGATGGGTTGATAGTACACGTACGAGAGTATCCATTCTACCCGAGCAAATAACAGACAAAATGTTAAAAAACAATCAGTAGATTCTGCTACTCACAAAATTGAGCAACAGTGAAAGATGTATATTTTTCAACATAAAAATACCGAAATAATGAAAGAACATTTAATTGTATAGCAATTTACTGTAAAACTTTTGTAAAGAAAAACTGAATAGATATTACATACTTCCTTTCTTCTATTATATGTTTGTTAATAAAAGTAAATTATACTACCACAAAATTGAGCGTACAAATTGGAAATTTATTGTGGTATACTGTTTTTTAGTATTTGAATGCTTCAAATGCACTTTTCTGCATACTGAAATGAAAGAAAAGAAATAGAAATTTCAATACGGCAATTAATTATTAAATTAGATTCTAGAAACCTTCCGAGAATTTGAAAAAACAGTGGATAGAACATATTCTGCCATTCAGAAAAGAGTAAAAAAATTCCTACATGAAAAAACGAGTAAAGAATTATTAGGTCGTGAAAAAGGTACTATTATATCGCAGACCGATGAAGGGTTTATAATCACGTAAGGTAAAGCAAATGAAAGGAATATTACTAAAACTTACATAAGATATACATATATTTACTAAAACCTCTATAAGATATAATAAAAGTTTTTGAAGGAATGTCAAATCTTCGGGTAAAGAAAAATAAATTTATTTGATCATGATGGGACATAAATTATATCAGAGCAAAAAAATTTTAAATTTGTAAATTGTAAATTTGTTACGTTATGGAGATATTTAATATGGGAATACACAATTTATTCATAAAAATATGGACAAAATGAAATATTTAAATATTCCAGAAAGTAATTTAAAACATTCTGCAAAAGCTGCAAATGCAATCTGCATATTTTTTTTAAAATACCCGACCCGAAACACATAATATTTTTTGCAAAAATGGATATTATGTAATGTATTTAAATTATGAAAATTGACATGCCTGTCTCTCCATCGAACGTGTATGAGTCGCATTAAAATAAAAACCATCAAATTATAATCTTGCAAACAAATATGATTTCGAGACACAATTAAGAGAAGAGTGGAAATAAATTGCACCTTCTGTTACGACAAAGTTATTTGAATCCATATGCTGTAAGGATTATTGGCTGCTATTGATCAAAGACATCCAATATAATACTAATACATAAAATAATAATCTAAATATTTGACTGTACACATGTGTATACAATAAATATACAATATATTTTATTGTATACTTTACTGTATAAATATTTTATTGTATCCTAACGTGACGACTACAAATAACTTGCAAATCGTTTCATACAGAAAAAACTTTTCAAACAAAAGGTGCACGGTTCCCAGACACAAACACTGTGCTGTAATTGCTTTTCTATCAAAATATAAAGGTTACTTTCAATTGTTTAAATGAAATTCTTAATATTACTCTTCATATGCAAATACAGCATGAAATTTTGCAGAAAAAGGTATTAGGAGAGATAGTACCTAAAATTAATTCCGAGATATTAAAATAAGTTTTAGTTCAAGTGGTGCTCGAACTGTTGCCCATTACTATTAATACACTTTCTTAATCTGATTATATGAGTGAACGATGAGCTCTGTCAAGTATCTCTGTAGTTACTGCGGGACATGCACGAATAATTTGTTCTTGCATATCTTTTAATATCGTCGATGATTTCGAAACTTCAGTTTTTAGTACTTCTCAAAGGAAATCATAAAGCAGTGTTAAATGTGGCGAGCGGGCTGACCAAGTAATGCTACTACCACTGACCCAGCGATTGAGAAACATTCTATTTAATACCTGTCGTGTTTGTCGAGCATTATGTGCAGGGCAGTTATCACGTTGATACCACATTCTTAAATGTATTACAGACGATACATCTTCTAATAGACCTGGCAACACTCCGGACAGAAAAGTGAAATATGTCTGACTCGTTCATAATGCGTTAATGAAATACGGGTCAGTGATTTGCTGATTATGCTGCACTAAACATTGACATTTTACCGGTGTTGATGATCGATTTTACGAAGCCAATTTGCATTCTGTGCTGCCAAGTAGAGCATATTTTTTAAATTTCTCCGCGATTTGTTAATATTGCTTCCTCAATTTATGCAATGATTTGTATAAATGTACCATATGCTGCATGTGACGCAATAACCATTCATAAAATTGTACGCATTTTTTATAGTCACACGCATCTAATTTTTAACGTATTAGTAATTCTGAGAATGAAGAACACACAATCGTACTCTGATTGATATCTGCATCTCGTGAGATTTTCCGAGTACTAATACGTGGATTACGAACAACAGATGCTAAAATAAAAGTGGACTGTTCTTCGTCCTATAATTTTACGACATTTACGTTCTTGTAGATTGGGCAAACATGTTCTTTCAAAGTTTTATTGAGTCATAGAAAAGGCCAATGGCTAATTTCAATCAAGATGTTTAGTTTTAGGTCATATTTTCGTTCTTGCGGTATTTTTATTGCACGTATCATAAATGATTGTCATACACAATATGTCTGAAAAGTAACGGAACTTTTTAAATTTAAGGAACACTATTAGCGACATCTATAAAAACAATATGCTATTTGAAAACAGTATTCCTCCCCTACAAAACAAAACAATCGTTATTGGAATCGAGCAACGAATTGTAAACTTATATTGTTTAAAGCGACAGAACCTTTCGTCACCGTGTCACAGAATCACGATGGAGCAGAGAGCGAATATTAAATTCTGCTCGGTGAAGCTCGGTAAAACTTTTACAGAAACATTTGAATTAATGAAAAATGTTTATGGCGACGATTCTTTATCCCGTACACGTGTGTTCGAGTGGTATAAGCGATTCCAGGATGGTCGTGATACTTTGGAAGATGACCCAAAGCCAGGTTTTGTGTTTTTCTAAATTCTAAACGATTCTAAAGGTATTATACTTCGGGAATTCGTTCCACAGGGACAAAATGTTAATGGTGAATATTATCTGGGTATTATGGAACATTTGTGGAAAAGAATTGTTCGTGTGAGGCCCGAATATCGGGCGCCGGGAAGTTGGTTTCTGTTGCATGATAATACACCATGTCACAGAACTGTCGCAGTTCGTGAATTTTTGGCGAAAAAACAAGTCTGTGTGTTCCAACATCCTCCATATTCGCCTGACTTATCTCCATGCGATTACTTCCTTTTTCTAAAATTGAAATTAGCCATGAAAGGAACGTTTTATGACACTGTTACACAAGTCCAAGCAGCTGTGACAAGGGTGATTGAAGCGGTTCCTCAAAACGACATAAAAAAATCTATGTTAACATTGCCTGAGCGTGCCCAGCGGTGTATTGATGCGGAAGGGATGTATTTTGAATAAAAGAAAGTAATTTTGGCAAAATAACTAATACTTTTTTTTTATTTAAAAAGTTCCGTTACTTTTCACACATACTGTGTATGGTATTTTTCACTATAAATGATCGTGCTAATAAAAGTAGCAGACGATATGTCTCTCAATAACTTCCACAATATCACTTTTAATGTTAGTGAGCTTTGGGAATTGAACTGACAAGGTGTCTTTTATTGGCAATGTCCAAAATGTAATAAAAACTAGATTTAGAAGCATAAGCTGTCATAAATAAAGCTACGTTACAGTGACATTGATCGAATCTATTTTCTAACGCAACATTTTACCCTTTTGTAGTATCAAAACTTCTGTAAAAAACAAATATATCTGGGAATTACATGTAGAATCTGTGATGTAGTGTTAATTTTTGCAAGAAGTCTCCACAGATATACGAAAAATATGTAATTTTATGAAAATAGATGTAATTACATCGCGATATATGAAGTTTTACCTAAAATAAAGAAATTTTGCTTGAAGTTAATCTGGTTTATAGGAAATATTTTATACCTATTTCAAACTTTATTTTTCTTATTAATTTTCCTTGTAGACGTTTTCTCTTCTTCATCATTTTATATTTCCCTAAGAAATATTTAATATTATTGTTTTCATTAGCTTTGCTCAGTAGAAAAATATTGTATATAATTTAGAAATCATGAACGCCATCAGTAATATTATTTGTATCATTTTCCATGGTCAAATTTAAGTTCCTAATTCCCTATATCAGACAGATATAACATCGTCATAAAATGTTTCAACATCTTTTATTATATCAATTGAACCGTGTTATCAGTTTTAAGGGAACAAGTGAAAAACTACAAGGAAAATAGTGTTACATAAAATATTTCTACTGTAATAATTATTATTAAAAATAATACTAATAATAAAATTTCCACAAACTGTATCTATTTTGTCTACTAAACAGGATATTTCATTTTTATTTCACCAGGCAGTATCAGAAATTTGATGATTAAAAATATACAGGGCCGTTAATGCTTTAAGTTATAACAAAAATACCAAAATTATAAATGACTGGGTTATTTGATTGTACATTTTCTGTTTAATATTTTAGTGAAAAGAAATGAAATTCAGATGGTAATAAATTTAATTTCTTAATGTTATGAATTTTTTATTCGTAAGACGATAATTTGAACACGAACATTATTAAATATGACTAACCAATTGTTTTAAAATTCAGTAATTTATAATTTTGGAACTCTTATTATATCTTTGTAACCATTTACAGACCTTTATTTTCTTTTATTAATTCTTATTTTAAATTAAATTTATTAATTTAATAAATTAATACTAAATTTAATAAATTAATACTAAATTTATTAAATTTATTTTTAATATATTTTATTTATTTTTAACGTTATATTTTTCTTATTTTTAATCATAGAATATACTGATACTGTTTGGTAGCATAAAAATAAAACGCTCTTACATAATTTAAAAATTTATTGGAATTTTAATAAAATATCATTTACCGCCGATTGTTACTGTATGTTTGATCGTACTAAAATAGAGAATATATCGAGATTTTCTTTAACAACCACTCTTTGTCGCTAAGTCAAGATGTCTGCAACATGTCTGTTTATAAATATTTATAAAAAGATTTGGCATGTGTCTGTCAGTTATACCACGACCTCCGCAGGGTGAATTTAGAAATATCTCAATAACTATTAATTTTAGATCGTATCTCTACTAATACTTTTTTTACAAAGAACTGCATGCTTTATGCAAATTTAGAAAACAATATTAGGCATTCTATTTAGAAAACTACCTTCATATATAACTTTTGTTTGAAAGATTCTTCTCTGCAGTGAATGATTTACGAGTTATTTAAAATCATCATATCACAAAACTGAATTCAAATAATTTATGTAACTATTCGCTGAATTTTATAGCGGTATAATTTACATTTGTTTAAAAATATTCTCGGTGTGACAATAACTTTGTGCATTCCGAATATCTTCACTGTTTTTAGAGATACGAAAAAATTACAATTACGAAAGTTATACTACATTAAAAGAGCCATATCTCAGTAATATTTCTTCAAAAAATGCAAACGCCTCAGAAATTCCAAGTTCGCCTCTATCTTCTTAAATGGTATGCTATACTCTTTCATCTTCAGTGTAATGGCGTAAATTAAGACTATTTTAATACCGTATAATAAAAGGTCATTAAATAAATATAGTTTTTCTAAATCTCTTAAATTCAGATTTATCGAATGTAAATATTCATATTTCTTACTATGCTTGTGATTAATAAAAATATTATATCCGAGAAAATACTAACCATGTTAGAAAATATTTTTGCCATGTTTTTACCATGCTAGATTTTCGTAGTGAGTGCGAAAATAAATTTAGAAGCATGAAGAAATGTAAAAATTCACATAGAAGCTTTAGAAACTCAGATACTGCAGCTTTGCATCAATACAAACGAATACCAATTCGTGTATAATCTCTAGTTTTATTAGAGGTTATTAAAATCATTTGATAAATTATTTAAATCATCATTTTTATTATTAGTCATACAAATCATTGTTAGTTGTATTGTATGTTATTCAAGTCATTGTTACTTTTATTACAGATCATTGAAATCATTGTTACTTTTATTATAGATCATTCACACCACTGTTACTGTTATTATAGGTCATTCAAATCACTGTTACTATTACTATAGTTATTTAAATAATTATTACTGTTATTATAGTCATTTAAATCATGGTTACTTTATTACAGGTTACTCAACGTATATTATTACAGTAAAGATTAGAAAGTACAGCATAACAATTAAAAAAATAGAAGTGACCTTAAAGTGGAGTTTCGTCGAAAAACCTCCATTTTTTTTTAAATATTACTAACACGTTATGGCACCTTTGATATAGTACAACTTTTATTATTGTTTCATTTCTCTAAAAATAGAGAAGACAAAGTAGACAAAGTTATTACCTCACGTTTTATAATGAAGAAGTCATTACATATTTTTTCGTTGTTCCTCATATGGTATGTCCCAAAACAATTTACTACGCTATTCACTCAATTATGTCAATGTTGACGTTTAAAATCTTAAAAAGTACACATTTCTTGCTGCTGTACACTCAATTCCGTGAATATACAACTTTATGTCAATAACATGGCATTTTTGGTTATGTCAATATTAAACTTTCTGGGTTAAAAAAACACATTTCTTATTATTGTACGTCCAATATTGAGAGTGTACATTGTTATTATCAATGTTGGTGATTGTGTGTTTAAAAACTACACATTTTACTGTACTGCTACTGTGGGGATGTATAATATGTCAATGACACTTTTTTTCATTATATCCATCTTAGTAACTGTGTTTTAAAAAAACATGCATTCCCTGCTATTATACGCACAACTTTATGAGCATGCAATGTCATTACGTTAATGACATTTTCTATCATATCAATTACCTAATATCTTTGTATATTAAAATATTCACATTTTTGCTGCTGTATGCTGAATTTTATAATCATATAATGTCATTATGTCAATGACATTTCCTATCACATCAATTACCTAATATCTTTGTATAATAAAATATTCATTTTTTTGCTGCTGCATGCTTAATTTTATAATCATACAATGTCATTATGTCAATGACATTTCCTATCATATCAATTACCTAATATCTTTGTATATTAAAATATTCATTTTTTTGCTGCTGTATGCTTAATTTTATAATCATACAATGTCATTATGTCAATGACATTTCCTATCATATCAATTACCTAATATCTTCGTATATTAAAATATTCATTTTTTTGCTGCTGTATGCTGAATTTTATAATCATACAATGTCATTATGTCAGTGACATTTTCTATCATATCAATTACCTAATATCTTCGTATATTAAAATATTCATTTTTTTGCTGCTGCATGCTTAATTTTATAATCATACAATGTCATTATGTCAGTGACATTTCCTATCATATCAATTACCTAATATCTTCGCATATTAAAATATTCATTTTTTTGCTGCTGCATGCTTAATTTTATAATCATACAATGTCATTATGTCAATGACATTTCCTATCATATCAATTACCTAATATCTTTGTGTATTAAAATATTCACATTTTCGCTGCTGCATGCTTAATTTTATAATCATACAATGTCATTATGTCAGTGACATTTCCTATCATATCAATTACCTAATATCTTCGCATATTAAAATATTCATTTTTTTGCTGCTGCATGCTTAATTTTATAATCATACAATGTCATTATGTCAATGACATTTCCTATCATATCAATTACCTAATATCTTTGTGTATTAAAATATTCACATTTTCGCTGCTGCATGCTTAATTTTATAATCATACAATGTCATTATGTCAGTGACATTTCCTATCATATCAATTACCTAATATCTTTGTATATTAAAATATTCACATTTTTGCTGCTGTATGCTGAATTTTATAATCATACAATGTCATTATGTCAGTGACATGTTTCCCATCACGTCAATGACATAATGTGTTTCATGATATTAATGTGGCGGTTGTGTGTTAAAAAATAGACATTTTTCATTATCGCACGGTCAATTGCGTGAGTGGTTGTATGCGGAGCATAAAATTCTCACCTCCTGCGTTTCAACGGCCTCTTTAACGTGCTCCGCGATCTCAGCCGCCTTCAGGCCGGTTTCAATGGGCGCGACCTGCGAGTGCCGTCGCACCTGGGCCTCGGTGGTGAGTTCCTGGTAGCATGATTCCCCAGAACCCCGTCTGCTGCCCGCAATGCACATGGCTCTTCGAAAGAGTCCCGCGACGACGGCGCACAAGCCGCATTGCATGCCCGTAGCGCTTCCCCGGCTCGACAAAGATCCTCCATTTGCCCGTCGACGGGTCCGAGTCCCGCGAGATCCACCGTCACGTGTTTGGGACGCCAGTTTTTTACCTCTTCTTCTACTCTCCGTTTCTCTCGTCTACTCGACAGAACCGTTCCACGTTAACGGAAGCTTCTCCCGTTTATCTTTCACCATAAGGATTCTGTTTCATCTTCCGACACCGTGTCTAGGGATCGTCGCCCGCGGCTCCTTCGATTAGCAATCTCTCGCTTACACGGTGTTTCAGGTTAGACTTCCTTCCGACGACGATCCACCGGTACCGCATATCACCTGCACCACAAAACCACGTCGGAAATAGGTCTGCAGATTTCACGAGAGGTCGAGGGAGGAGCTCCGCTGCCCTATCTCTCGGAGAACTATCGATTGGCATGGAGTTACGTCCGATAGCGTCTAACCACACCGTGAATGGAACATCGTGTATCGGTGAACAATGGAGAGAAAGGAGATGCTCGTGATTGACGAAAGGTACGAATGATAAAAGGAAATCGCTTCGATGCGTTCTATGAACCATTCAAAATTAAATACTTTTCGAACTTTCGACGCATTTGTACATTCTCGAACTCTTGACATTTTTTATTGCATTGATGTTCCAATAAACAAGGAACGTTTAATTCACTGACAATGTTACACATCTATTATTGATGTACCGTTAAAGATTTATTATTGCTCTAATGTTGAAAATCTAGTATACCAATGCTAAACAATTACTGGTATTTGCGCTCCATTTTGCGTACAACGGCAAGTTTACAGCGAGTTTTGTTATTTACTGAAAGTATATGTATGGAATTACAACGAGAATTACAGAAAGAGATATGATTACTGTACTTAATTTTTCCCTTTCAGTTACTGTTTTTCTCACAAGTTAAAAGGTTTCAAGCAACATTTTATTGATACATACGTAATAAAAGGATACTTCTATAAAAAATAATTGAATACAATGAAGCTTTCTTACTTTTTTATTTCAAAATTCTTACTTTTTCAAATATTCGAATACAGTTAATTCTCCAAGACTTCCAAAACTAAAAAATCATACATATATTCTTTATGCTTATGTTAACGCGTTGTCAAGTCAGGTATAAATTAGCTGACCATGTGAGGTAAATGTGCTAAAAAGTACTATTTTATTTTGTAGATGAAGTACTTCCTATTACGAGTTAAATATTAATAGTATTCGGAATTCTTCTCGTGATTCTTAATTATTTGATTAGTTATCGTGACCATCAAGGCAATGTATTTCTCAAGAATTATTGATTTTAAACAACCATCGAAGCAACTTCGAATTGTACGACATTGAATCGTGTGAAAATTGAAGAAACAACATCGAATATCCATCACTAAGCACAAACATACGTGAATACACACGATTCGACCTTTTAAACGATACGACGTCCCATAACGCGTAAGCTCGGTTTTACTCGTACAAGCTTTACGAAAATGTGAAGGGTGAAATCTTGGCAGAATAAATGCGAAGAAAACGCGACAGAAAATTCTGACGAGCGAATCTTGAGAAAAGTCGACTGGGAACGTGATGAACACATCGTGAGTTAGTCTGTAGAAATAAACGGAGAATGAAAAGATACGTTCGCGTTTCGAAAGGGAATCGTTGATTTAGACATCGACAAGAATTCCGTGAAGATGTACTGCACGTGCTTAGCGCGGCAACGAAAGAAATCTCGATCACGACTGTCTGCAGCTAGGCACAGTGTCAATCTTCGTTTGCATCGTTGCTAATGGCATCTGATACGTCAGGTAAACAAGGAAAGCCTTCAGCTACCCCTTTCTCTCGATAAGACAGCAGAGAGCATGGAATCAAGAATCTCTCGGTCTAGGAAAAGAAATAAAAATGGGCAAGAACAAAGGCCGCTTTCTTTGTTCCCTTTGACCTCGATTTTTAAGCGAGACTTTTCCAGCTTACGGAGCTGCAATTATAACCGTGTGACGAAAGTGTGCTCTCAAAGAACGTACGCGAGGCGAAAAGGAGAAGAGAAAGAAGATAGAACAGGGGGAACGACGTTTGTGTGCCATCTGTACGCTCCCTATCGTTCGTGCCGTCTTGTCAGTCAACGTACAATTAAATCCCGGGCGAATCGCGACCAATGCTGTTTTTGACGTTTCGAACACTAGCATTCTTCATGTTCTCAATCAGCGGCGCACAATGTGCTTAATCGCGTACGCCGTTATCGATACGTATTCGATACGAGCACAATTATATTCGTCTCCGTTAAAACGCACCGGGGATAACGTATCTTCTATTGCTTTAACCTGTCCCCTCGAAACCGAAGGAGAACAAGCGACGTCAGAGATGCTCCTTTTCCAACGGTTACAACCCGACTTCCATCCACGGTAGATCCATCACAATCGACGCGAGATTCCATCGACGATGAAAAATGTCACGGGAAAAAACGAATCCTAATGCGATACCTTCGACGAAGCTCGAATTCAGAGGTTGGCTGCCGTTGCAGCGGAGTTCCTGACTAGTACGCGAGAAGAAAACCGACGGGGTAACGCCCGCGCACAGATATTGTAGCTGGTTCCGCACCGGGACGAGCCTAGGAACTCCATAACCGCGTGTTACGGGATGGCCCCCGGGCCCCGAGGCCCGGTGCCGACGAGAGCGCGAGCACGAGGGCGCCTTTGTCAATGGCCCCTACGTCGTACACGTTTCCATACGAGACAAGCGTAGCAATAAAAAAAATAATCCCCCCAAAACGAAGATTTATGGCCGAAACCAACTGCCGTTATCACCGACTATGCACGCCGGCCGGCCGCTATGCATGCACTGAAGCACTAGATCTGAACGACAAGACGGCCGATGTCGAGTTCGGCTATGTTCGACCTTCTTCGCCGCTCCTCGGTCCTGTTCGGCTCCTAGCCACGCTTCCCGGACAGGCTACCCGCTTACTCGGGACAACCAACGGAGACCAGCTCTCACTTCGCGTCGGGCTCTCGTCGCGAGCGGTCGATGTGCTCGTTGACGGCACTGTTCCGATACGTTTTCTCTCCGGGAGAGAGGGAACCCGTTCCGTACGCGACAAGAGAAGATCAATAACGGATCCCTCCCTCTCTCCCGCGTTTCGACGCGCGTACACGGCCGCGACATAGCCGCACGTATTTACACACGCACGTCATACGAGTCTTACTACCCTCGCTCGCGAAGGCTGAGGGCAGCAAGGATTTCGCGGTCATAAGACGCGTGCAAAAGATGGCCCTTCGTTTTATCGATCCATCACGGATTTCACAGCAGAGACGCTCGCGCGGGCATCGAGGGATTTTGATGGCGCGATTACGTTGCTGGTTTAAGTGCGGAGGGTAGCTTTTCGGATATGTAGATTTATGCTTTCAGGTCTGATTTAGGGATTGTACCAACGAATTGGGTATTTAGAAATGAATGATTGCAACTTAGATTCACCGATGTACGGATATTTGATCACCGCTCGGGATCGTGTATGGCAATATATCTAGAGGGGGATTTCCGAGAACTGACGATTGTTATCTGACTCCAATTACTTTTGTATCTATTATTATGTAATTTATGGACATTCGTGACCATCATAGTGCATTTCCCAATTTTTCTTTGATAAAGATTCAAATATTCTGATTTGAGAAATTGGAGATTTGAGGATTTGACAACTCGGGAATTTTAGAATTTGAGAATTTGAGAATTTGAAAATTGCTGGACTTAGGAATTTGGATACTTAAGGATGAGCGCATTTGGAGATATAGATATTTAGAAATTTTAAATAATAAGAATTTGAAAATTTGATAATTTAGGGATTTAAATATTTGTGAATTTATAAATTTGGAATATATGAATTTGAAAATTTCGAAATTTGGGAAATGACAATCTAAGAACACGGAGCTTTGAAAATATCGAAATTGTGGAATTTAAAGGTTTACAAGATTTAAAAATTTTGAAATTTGAGTGTTTGCGGATGTAAAAACTTTAGAAGTTTTAAAATTTGAAAATATGAACATATAGATATTTAAGAAAATTGGAAATTTGTTTAGCAGCTTTGAAAATTTGGAAATTTTTAATTTTGAGGGTTTCGGAACTTGAAACTTTAGGGTGTCAGAAATTTAGAAATTTGGAAATTTGGGAATATGATATTTTGAAAATATAGAGACTTAAAAATATGGGAATTTTAGAATTTGTGAATTTGAAAATTTTTGAATTCAAGAACTATAAATTTGAAAATTCAGGGTTTCGAAAATTTAGAAATTTAAAAACTAAGGAATCCGACAATTTTTGAATTTGAACATTTCGGAATTTGGAAGTTGAGAATTTTGAAATGTAAGGATTTGAGACCGTAAATCTGAAGATTCGAGAACTTGAAAAATTGAGAAATTTAAATATTCGAGGAGTTGAACAATTTAGGAACTTGTAAATATATAAATTTGTAAATTTAAAAATTTGAATATTTAAAAATCGAGGTTTTAAAAAGGTTATAGCCGAACATAAGTTAATAGACCGTTCAAAGGAAATCATTTTTGCCAAGCATCAAACCGCTACCCCTACTTGTAGGGTAGTTACAGGGCGAAACGCAATTTATAGTTTAAGCTTTATCTTTTGTTGTGCCGTACGAAAAATTTTGAAAAAAAATGAGGGATGTTCTGCTCTATAACGTACGTGTTTGTTAACTTTTCCAGAATTTTTAAACAGAAAATGAATTTTTAAAAAAATCACGATGTTTCTTGACCATACTTGAAATTGAATGATACTACAATTTTGTTTAAATAACCGAAATTAATTTCGTTATTAGTATTTATTACTTCGGCGGGATAAAATAGTGCTTATGAAAATTGGTAAAACCCTGACTATTATAAAAGACGCTCCGAAATCGGAGCAACTATAATTCCTACGAGTAACGCCGTCCCGAATAAAAAGTTAGAAAATATCGATTTGCAATTATTTTTATATATGATACACTTCCGTAAAGAATCTGAAAAATTATATATTAATAATTTTAACAAGCTATTGAAACTATAAAAATATGAACAATTCGTGAAAAATTAAGATAATGATATAACCAGATATCGGTTTTTGATTTTTGCAACTGCCTTCCACCATTTCAAAAAATCGGTAAAAATTAAAGATTAATAATCATGACTAAACATGCCTGCTGTAAAAATATGAAGGTGGTCACTTGATAATTTCTATTAAAAAAAAATATTTTTATACTTTAAAAATTTTTTTAAAATTCATTTTGCGTTTGAAAATTCTAGAAAAATTCACAAACGTGTAAGCCATAAAGCAGAATATCCCTGATTTTTTTCAAAATTTTCCGTATGGCACAACAAAAGATGTAAAGCTTAAACTATAAATTGCGTTAAAAAAATGATTTTCTTTGAATGGTCTATTAATTAGTTGATATGTTCATTAATTAATTTGGTCTAAAGGCACTTTTGACCCTTTATCGGGTTATACCCTTTGATACGAGAACATGAAGGGTTGTAAATTTATTATCACTTTAATCATCCCTATCTATTATTGATATTTGTTGATAATGATATCAATAATTATATCTCCAATCTATGCATTGCCAAAGTTAATCCGGCGGTCCATGAAATGATTATGCTCTGCTTAGCAATATATGTTGCGAATTTATGATTATGCAAAGTAGCAATATGAATTTTCATTAAGCAAGATATGAATTATAAATGTATTGATTGGGTTGCATTGAATAAAAATATAACTCGATCTAACTCAATCTACATAAATTGAATTACATAGTACTTCGCCACTGCTTTTTTTATCAAACAAAACTGGTTTTCGAGAGGTATACTGCTCCCAAATGAAATTCTCTTATCCTAGGAGCTACAAAAAACTGATTCTGTTATAATAACCGAATAAAAGTTAACTGTTGTTATTTTTTATAAAAATATCCGAAGTTCATACAATATTTAGTAACGTAGACAAAATTTTAATCTCTTTTATTTTTTTATTGTCACTATTTAATGTTACTGTTAAAATTCATCAAATTTTATTCTACCCCAATATACTTTTATATAATGCATACTTAATATAATCTGTAAATATTGTAAATAAAAAATAGAAAAACCAATTACCATGAAGGTCGAATTTTTTTAGAATGAAATGATCCATGAAAGGCAAAGAGTTAATTCATTCTGGATTGGTTGAAAATAAAATAGTAATAGATTTAGTTAGATTATATTCAAGCAATATTACATTAATATTTTGCCTAAATCGCTTCAAGTAATTTATACATTTCCTAGATAATGTATTATCTAGGGAGAGTATCATACAATAGTTCGTTATCGTTATAATGTACACCTACATTGCTTTCACTATACACTTTGTAACATGTGTGTGTACTTTAAAGGTTCTGACGAAAATAAATGTTCTATGTTGAGTTTCTAACCCTTAACTCTTTAATGATCGGTGTTACTTGACGTTCCTACAGTGTTTCACCTCATCATCCTTTAGCTCATTTCCACGTAATATAGAAGTTATTAATCATTAACCTGGAAATTAGTAATTTCCCGACGTATATTAATCGAACTACTAAAATGCAATTTTATTAGTACCTCATTTATGTAGATCTTACTATGTTCATTTACATCAAATTGTAAAGATTGCAAATTCTATAAAGCTCGTCGCTGTCAAAGTATTATTTTTTATTTTGTAGTATTCGTTGTAGTATAAATTGGATTCGTTGTAAGTTTAATAAAAAATATAGAAATCATAAATAGCAAAGGTTAATAATTGCATTTTGACAAATTTGTAAGTAAGATTTAATTTTTTGTGTATACCTAAAGCATATTTCTTTATTTTTGAAGAAATTTCAAGAAAAAACTTTACGCTTTCATTATGTCAATTGTATTATATGAATGAAGAACCAACCCTGATGAGAAAACCACCCTAAGTGACCTCAGATTTTAATGAGCTCTTGCAAGCTGATAAATCATGTTGTCACGAATCTCTATGTACACTTCGTAATAAAATCATAAGACCTATAATATCATAGAAAATTGTATTCTACTCAATATTCTTTTCTTTTTTTATTTCTAATGTTAGTGTCTATATTGAATGGCAGAATGATAATTAATAACTAGAGATTCCTTACTGATTCTAATGATCTTGAAATTTAAGGTCACTGTTCTGAAAATTTTTTCTCTGAGTATATTACACCACACGTTTTTAAGATATTTATAAAAATGAGTTAGCCTCAGGCTAAGCTAAGATAAAATAACTTTATTCTTAATTATTATTAATAGTCACTAGAAAAATATCTACCATTATATAAAAAAATTCAAGTATTCTTACACTAAAATCATACTTTCGTCGAAACCGAAATTTAGCAATGAATTGATATAACGCTCTTTTCGGTCCCATATTGTGAAATATTGCCTCTTATTTTGCCAACAACGTTCAATGTTTTGAGTGCACCACTATCTGGATCGATGAAATTCACCCTGTGCTTCACAGTTAAATATTTATACCTTTCCTTACTGAGGCAATTGCAAGACTTCTATCAATCTGATATAACTGTAGAACCTGATTTAATCTATTTTTTAAATACGCGAAGTAAAGTATCGGACAATCTATCATGTTCAATTAATAAACGTTTGTTTGTTCGTTCGATGACGCCAAACATTTATTGTATACTAAGAAGAAGTCCTTTATTATATTTTCAGTTTCCAATTTTTGCTTCGTTGATTTTAACTATTGCATTTTTATCCTCAACTTGGACTACGATTTTTTCCGTCTAAAATGCATAACTCTCAACAAAAACTTCCCCAGTCAACAACTGTTTTTGATGATAGGTTAAGTTCATTTTGAAAAGCTTGTCGTGGCGGTCTCAAGAATAAATAATAACGTGGCAGACATATTGAACAGGAGAGGTGCAGTTATTCAAGCATAGAATTCTTGTTTGCACTAATATTTGAATTACATGGTACTTTAAGACACTTTTTATTTCGATTTTTTCTGTAAGATGTTGAATAAGGATGTTCTTTTCCCGACGAGAGTAAATATTGTATTTTTGGCTCGGATAAGAAAAGTATAGTGTGGCAAGGAGTTAATGAAGCTTTAGAGTCAAAAAATCTGAAACCTACTTTAAAACATGGAGGTCTGTGATTATGTGGGGATGCATTTCCAATGCGGGAATTAATAAATTGGTGTTCATTGACGATATTTTAGATAAGAACAGATATTTGGACTTTTAAAAAAAGTGTACTAAAAAGTGCAAATAATATGAGAATAAACCTTTAAATTTCATCAGGATAATGATCCAAAGCACAGAGCTCGAATAGTACAATAATATTTGTTATATAATTGTCCAAAAGTTTCACATTCACTTCCACAATCCTCAGACATAAATTCAATAGAGAGTCTACTGGACGAATTAATCCAAAGAAGTAGAAAAACACCAATAAATTCAAAAGTTGAATTACAAACGAGACTTTAAGGATAATTGTATTCTGTTTCTTCAGAATATTTGAAGAAATTATTTTTAATATGCTCAAACGATTACATGAGATTATTAAACAAAAACGTTTGGAACAAAATATTAATATTGCAGCTTTCCTACATATTATACATAAATTCTTTATTTTTCATAAAATATCCGCGTATTAATGTGACGTGAAAATGTGGTAGTCTGTTTAAAATGTATTAGATATAGAAATATTATAGTTGAAAAAAAATTCCTTATATATTTTCAATCTACAATAAATTATTCATGTTTTCGCAAATAAGCAGTATTATAAACCATCCCGCCCTGTAACAATAACAAATACAGAAATATTTTGCAGTATTCGAATATAATGTAACTGTACCTCACCTGTCTTTACAAACATAGTGTCACGTAATACTTCAATTATACTATTTATACCATTTTAATTTCATACAAACAAGATTTCTCGTTAGCTAGGATATTAATCTTATCTAACCTGACTTAATCGATAAGTGGGTAAGGTAATTAAATTATTTGGTTATGTTACGTTAAATTATGCTATATGAGACAAATATGCGGTGCCTATGTCAGCACGAAGTATAATTGCAATGTAAAACTAATCTGATTTTTTTTTAAAACGAAGGCCGAATGACGGTATCATGCATAGAGAAAAGTTGTTCAAAAGAGTGACCTTGACAACATATTTCAAGGTCGACGAAATCGGTGAAGAATTGCTATAGTAAACAATTACCATATTTATTTATATACATTGCATCGGCACATTTATTACGCGAAGAAATATAGGTTTACATTATATTTGCTAACTACCTCCGATAATGCGTCGTTGAAATTATGTCCACACCTATCTCTGCGCTTTACATAGATACCAGAAACGGCCAGATGGAAAAATCGATAAACGTTTCCAGTTCTACATGTATGATTGAACAGATAACGTATTCGCACGTATCGAAAACGCGGATGCAACTCGTCTGTTTGATAAAACAATACACTAAACCAGATTACTTGACGAAATAATATTGAAGAGTATGTTGAAAGACTGAAAATAAACGAGATCGACGTATTCAACGATTCCCCTTGAGAGATCGATGGTTAGAAAAATATTTGAAACCTATGCAATTCGATAAAATAATATAAACATATTGAGATTCCGAAGTCTACCTATCATTACGGTAAACTGCGAATAGACGAATTAATTGAAATTGATTTTCAGGAAAAATGAACAGACTTTAAATGAATTTATTTCTAAAAGATTAGAACAATGTTTCCTTGGCAGAACTGTAAATTAAACGTAAATTTTTTAAGTTAACTAAGTATGAATTTTGTTAAATTATATTGTCGAACCAGCAGAGTTAAACTAGTTCAAATTTTAAAGATACTATCACATGTAATAATATTTTTATCAATGTTTCTCCAATATTCTTAAAACAGCCTACTCTTTTCATAAACATTTTGTCAAAGAAATATTTCTTGCTAATATTTCATATTGGATGAACAAGTTGATCTAATTTCCTTATTTCATATTGTTCAATCATCTTTCACTTGTAGTAACAATATTTATAGGTACATGATGATAAAATGTAAAGTACCTAGTAACAGATACGTGAATATTTGAGAAAACCGTGATTATTATTAAGTTATTAACGTACGTGTTTAAAATATACTGTGAATACATCTTTCAAATTTAAATATGTCGAGTGCGCATACAAAACGGGGCACAAATGTGAATAAACAGCAAAGGAGAAGGAAATTGCAATATGCAGCAGTAATGCGCGCCACATTGTGGTAGCAAACCGGGAATTTAGTTATCGACTGGTGAATCGATGTTCCAGCACACTGCATTACCAACAAAAAAGTACATACAGTGGAGGTCGTTCCCCTATGGCTCAATGGGATGGGAAAGAAGGGATGAGGACCGCATCTGGTTCGCGAAGCGTCAGTTAGCCATCCCTGGTCTAACCCCATAGAACTGTGATGTCCAATGGAGCTCCGGACTTTCCCCATTACGTGGCCATCCTCCTCAAGTTGATTGTGGCAGAAAAAAATAAACTCTGTTCTACAGGGTGTCCCAATCAATTGGTTCGCCTTGAATTGCTAAAACAATACGCTAGAATGCCAAAAAGTTAAATTTAAAATATTGCTTAAGTATCTTAACATTTTGTTCTATATGCTAACCTGGTTAAAATTTGATTAAATTTCATTATATTTTGGATGTAACCAGTTTATTAATATTTCGCAAAATAGGTCCATTGATTTTGGATAGTTTAGATTTGTAAATTGATAACTTAAATTAATGTACAAGCTACTCATAGAAAATTTAAATTAAGCTATTGTTTCCATATTATCGATATAATAAATATACTAAATTTATATAATAAATTTTCACAGAGTTTACTTTTACATCATCAGGTAAAATACCTTTAATTGCTATTTCTTCGATACAGTTTGTAAGTACATTGTATTATCCATTTTTTCTATGTATAAAATTAAAGAATTCATGTGAATATTAATTTATGTTTTATCGTACATTTATTTATTTTTCTATTTTACTCTTAATTTCAAATTATACTAAACTATAATACACTGTACTAATATACTATACTAAATTTAACACTAATGTCTTCACTTGCTGGCTTCAGTTTAATGTTAAATTTAACACGAAGTAGAAAAATAAGTAAATAAGCACATTAAATTTAAATAAAATAATATTTGTAATAATATTTTAGACAAAAGTGTCTAAATAAACTCTGCAATTTCCAATAAAAATCCTACATACTGGTTTTGTAGCTCCAGTCATAGATAGTTTAATTACTGTAAATTTAACTGTAATTATATTAGGTTATGTAATGATGTTTGATCGTATCTTTTATAGGAATTGGTATTTGGCGTTTTTTCAAGATAAAAAATTTAATTATAACCTTGAATATCTTTAATTCAATATAATGGTTCACAACTAGCGTTTTCTGTTTTAAATTATTAATATTTTTATTAATTATATTATAATTATATAAACAACAACTACGGTAGCTATAATTTTCTATACGTAACGTGTAAGAAAAATTGCTTGAAGGAAACAAATAAGTCAATACGACTAACTATTCACAAATAATAATTCCGTGTTCAATCGATTTCATCAATTCACTAATCAACAAAAGACGAAAACAATCATGCCGACAGTTCCATAAATTCAAAGTCATAACGTTGCTACGCGTACACGTATTCATCAAATCAATTTCATGGATTCACTAGTCACTAGACAATAGAACAATAGGAAATCTCTACTGTGAGATGACTTAGGAATAACAGCAACCAGATCTGATCCAAAAGCGTGTAATCACATGAAATGAAATTAATATTATCATAGCCGATGATGAATATTAAGAAACTTACAAGAAACTATCTCAAATGTTCATCTCAAATCTCATTGAGCTTTTATAAGTTAGATAGATCATGTTATTACGAATTTTCTCGCATCTTGTTTTAGACACAGATCAATAGATTTCAAAATATTGAATTTCAATTTCAGAAAATAGTGAGGTAGATGAAACAAAAGTAGTAGTTATGGATTTAAATCTAGTTAAAACACGATTTTGTATGATTTTGAACATGGATGTCTATAATTTAGACGATATTTAGTGTTGATTTTATGACAAGATTTTTTTTCATAGTATATTGTGATCGGTTTCTGTATCGAACAGTCGATACTTTTTAAATATTATAAAGACATTGATTTTAGAGTTTGCGCACTGAATTCTGTTTCCTGTATACTTTTGCGGATAATAGCTACCATAAATCATATAATGCTATAATTATTATATATTATTGCAATATTATCATAAAACATATATATTCTATAAATATATAGTACACAACTGTTTTTTACTAGAAAATGTAAGAATATTGTTAATTTTGCATTAAGATGATGCTTATTTCGCTAAGAAATTTTGTTTGTAGTCTTTCATGTAGCACCCTATCAATATGTTCACCCTTATGAGTAATTAATATAGTACTCTTTTTTATACCATCTACTTAAATATTAGAGATTGCTACCAACTATTGAGTTTTGTGTTTTTCAAGAAAAAGAATGCAATCATAGTTTTAAAACGTGTTTATTGTCACATGTTTATATGACATATTAGTAGTGGGTCTAGAGACCAGGTGCTTCACGCGAATTCGAATGTGTATTTAAAATTTAGAGTATCTATTGTAAACATATAAATAGAACAAGAATGAGATGCAAAGATTTGAAAGTCGTTCCTAACGTGTCCGAAACTATCGCAAACGATATCAAATCCGATTACTGCTGACTTCACGACGACTGACGTCAATGATGCCCAAGTATTATCGTCAACGATGAGTTATAGAGCTTTTGACGTAGTCTCGGTCGAATCTATGTATCAAAAATTATCGAAAACGATACCAAAACACGGTATTTTATCGTTTCGACAATGCTCGACCTCGATGACGACAGATTCTTGTCGTCAGAGCTCCGCTAAAATCTATGCAGCATTTGGAGAATCCCACTAGTCTGCCCTCAAGATTTCAAGTAAAGAGACCCAAAATTGTGGCCTGTAACGTATTACAGTCAAACAAACAAATGCAAATCGTGTCGTCACAAGAGCCTTATTGCGTTCGGTAATAACTTTAAAACACGCCTAATGAGATATCTTTACAGTTCCTGACCATCGAATTTGCACCACTGTTAGTGTGTTCATCTTTACAAGTAAGTAATATGGTAATTTTAAAAACATTCTTCAATTAAACATTAGGGATCGCTACTACCGACTTTTGTGTTTTTCAAAAGAAAGAATGCAATTTTCCTTTGGACGTATTATAACTTTCAAACATATTTGTTTAACATTGTAATACTGTTGCAACCTAAATTTATTGGTCGAGTAGTTTTTTAGAATAGCTATTTCACATATCGTTAAGCTAATAAAGTCGAAGCATTCTGTACTCTATACACTCACCTAACGTGAACATCTTAAATAGTTTATTCATTTTTTTATGATTCAGAAAAGTATCAGGGGAAACATTATCTTGTTCGAAGGCGAAATATGAAGGTTCGAAGGGCAAATTCTTCTTAAGGCCATTTTTTCCCTAGAACACTTTCACTTTAAAGCACATTATACTCGGTAGGTGTTGAATTTTTACGTAGTTAGGACAGTAAATAAAAAAGTTTAATGAAATTAAAAATGATATTGTAACAAAATATACAATATGCTATATTGTAATACTATATGTAACATTATAAAAATGTCTGTTCTATTCCGTCGGTTAAGGAATTTTTGTTTAAATGTAATAACTTGACTGCTCGCCATAATGGATCAAGTATAGAAATCTCTATAATAGTATACATACATATACAGTAAAATTTAACCCTCTGCCCTATAACATCGTGTCCCACTCGTGACGCACACCACAGTTCATATGTGACAAACCAGATTCGTATTTTCACCGCAGTTGAATGTCAGGTTCAGTTCTAATTATAATCTGCACAATCAAGGATCGAAGAATGCAAAATGTGCCCAACGTTTGAACTGCCTTTATTTGTCTTAACATTGTAGCAATAATTAGTTAGCTGTGAATGACGCAACTGCCTAGGAAATTGTAGGTTAAGGGGTTAAGTGATCGCAGCCTAAGACCTTATCTGGCCACTAATCAAGAGAGGTAGACGAACACGAAAGTTCAAATGAACAAAGAAGGAAGATCAAGTGTAAAGGAGATACAGACACTTGTTACGAGAATGAGATCTTCAGTTGGTAGCTTGCAAAAACAAACGCATTACCATTAGTGGACCAACTGTTTATTTCATTTCATTAAAGGCGACAAATAAATGTTTTGTTGGTCAAAAAATTAACATTAAATATTTTCTATTTTCTAATTCAAATTATACTTTTGTTAAAGTATCTGCTAATAGGAATAACTATGAATTTTAATAAAAAAAGTTACAATATTAAATGTACCAATTAGAATCACATGTGTGTTTTTAAAGTCACCAATTCTGTGCAAAAAGTATGAACCTTATACCATGATTTGTTTAAATTAAAGAAGAGAGTACATGTAATAGCAAAATAAAAGGAAATCGTTAAATTTACTGTTTGAAAAATTGTCCGCATTTTAGAGGATAAAGAAGACGGCAACTTTGACGTTGAATATCTTATAAACTAATAACCGTCTCCCCCAAAACCAGGAGTCATTAGCTTCAATTTTTCAAGCACTTTCGCCGTACAAAGGTTCATTAAAAAATCATGGTAACACCTCGGGACTTCTTCTTGTTAGGTGTCGGAACCTCAGAGCTTACTTTGTCAATTCAGTGGAGATAGCGACAGACACTTAGTTAAACTAAAATCTGGACGAGTAACCAGACTTCCATGTACATAATACATCGTTCATTCAATTTTTTAATTTTCATTTTTCGTTTGTCACTTAACACTAAATCTGTCAGCATTTAATGCACATTTTGAATTTAAAAATGACATTGAAAAATAAATAAATGAACGTTTAAACATAAATTAACCTACAGTGATCAGTTACTTTTGAAAATAAAAATAACGTTAAAAAATAAGCAAACGATAAACCATAAATTAGTATACATATTAATTTTTTATCTCGATGAAAATCAATGCAGATTTAAAGAAAAGCATTTGAATAAATTTTGTAATTTAAAATAAAGAATTTTTGTACAGGTCAAATAACCGGTTTTGTAGCTTTAGTGTTAAATATTTTTATTTAGTTATAAAGCTTTTTATTTAGTTATAACATTTTTTCTTTAGTCATGACATTTTCTATAGATGTAAAATATGTTTGTTTTACGATACAGAGGTAAAATCTGCTGAACAAAGGTAATGTTTGCTACAAATCATGAATTTAAAATAAAATTATAATTGTTCATTTTTAAAAATATGATTAAATACGGATTAACATATAAGAGACATCTAATTCATATTTTTGGATTGAAATATTTAAAAATGTATTCAAAACGCTGATAAAAATGCTCATGCGTAATCTACTATGGTTACAAATGTGAAATACACCAAACAATAGTCTATATATTAAATAACATATAGAACTAAATATGTAGCCCATATTTAGACCATTTTTGTCCTTATAGTTACAAACACATTATTCATAGTTTGCCATTTTCAACATACCTTGAAGAGCATTTATTCAAGAAGCTGCCTTGAAATATTTCCTAGACATCTAATCATTTTTATCTCATTGAATTGAAATTATTATATAGATTTCCATTGATTTGTCAGCGAATAATCGTCGATTAAAATATGTCCACTTGATAAGAAATATTGATGGAACACGATCAATTAATAAAACAATTGCTAAAAACATACTTCAAATTTGTTATTTTTCCACTTTCAAGGAACTTTGAAAACTGCAACATCATTCAAGAAGCTCTTTCAATGAGCTTACGATTAAAAAACTATTTAACAAGATATTAAATCTGTTAAACATCTAGAGACTGTTGTTTCATCAAGTTAAAGCTGCGTTTCATCAGCTTGCATAAACATGACCCTGAAACCACACGTAACAGAGCGTACACGATCCAAGGTGAGATTCCCGCTGGGGCAATTGCGGATAAAGAAAATAACGGTGTGTTTTCAGTGATCCCTTTCTTCTTCCTCCTTCTCCTCCTGCTATTGCTTTTCTCTACAACGACAGTCCCAAAGGGAGAAAATCGGGCTGCATTATCGCAAGATTGCCCTTGCCACTATAAAAAGACTTGACCTGTATTCTCTTTTACGTTAAACCTAAGCAGCGCTATAGAAACCTCATTCCTACCTTCTGACTTCTTTCGCGGCTCGTTGCAAGACACTTTTCATGATGGCTGTCACGATCCTTGAATACCTTTGTAACGAATACGATTGTGACTGTACTACAGCCGATCAATGACTTGCGAATCTAGATAATAATTCGTTCTCGAGAATGACATCTACATTTTGAACGAGATTGCCACGCCTAATGGATGTTGTGGTCCTTTTTTTGAAAGGAACCAATGAAGCTTTAAACGACGCAACTCGATACTGGAGTCAGGAAAATATTCTAGTGCTCAAACGAGTCCCGGTAATTAACATTTCAGTGGGAATTTTTTTAATTAACATGTCTACTTACTTTCAACGTTTTAATTGATAAAAATTTCATAGCAAAATGTACTTGCTGTATAGAGATATAATTATATAATTTAATACTGATGGCATGCATATTTATTATTGTACAATATTTCAAAATTCAATATTGTTAAACTCGTTTCATAATAATTCAAGCAATTTTAATTTTGTTAAAATTGTTAGTAATTTTTATCAGTCATTAAACACCACCGTTACAGACGCGATTTTACGCGGGAAACATGAATTTTAAACGCATCGTTCTCAATTATATTGTTAATATTTATTATGTTAAAATAAGTATATTTTGTAAACTATTTATGTTAATAATAACTACAAAAATTCTGCTTATTTTTTAATTCGTTATAATATCAACGTAACCTAAAATTCTGTAATATACTTTTAACCATTTTTCTTACATTATAGAGTCATATAAATTCTTCAGAATATCGAAGGAGGAAAAAAAGATTATACACAAATAGATATTTGTGCAGCAGTAAAAGTCTTCAATCCTAGATTTCCGGATGTTTAATGACTATTTACATTACAAAATAAATAAATAATGCATAATATATAACCATGATTCGTTATTTCTATGAAGGTTAACATACATTTTGACAAAAGCGTTTTAATAATTTTCGTAATTGAAAATCAAATCCGTCGTTTTGACTGGTTCCATAAATCTAGTGTTAAAACAGGTACTTCGTCACAAGTTGTCAGTGAAGCATTTCTACTGCCAAAATTAATTCGGAAGAAAAGTATTCATTGTAATTGATTAAATGAATTTATTGCAAAAAACAAATTATAAACAAAATATTTTCATTTCACAAAATATTATCGTCCTGATTTTTCTTATTAAGGACAGTAATAATTGATGACTAGAACGAGTCATGAATATTGTTTAATTATTAGGCATTTAGTATTATTATTTATCTAATGAGGGTTATTGTTTAATTGCAGATTCTAATTAGCTCAAAACTTTTTCCTTCACAAATGTAGATTCTTATTATTCTTTTAATTATATAGTTTCTACTTAGTTCATATTATTTTGATTTCTATGACAGTAGAAATTGTACCCTTTCGAACAATCATATTTAGTTACAAATTTTCATTGTGTAAATATAAAAAGGAATTGCGATTGTCTCACGAGTTTTTTTAATCGTTTGTTTACTTGAACATTTATCTCATGCCTGTCAAATGCAATAAATTATCAATATTTGACAAACTATTACTTTTTTACGCTGGCTATTGATTGACAGCTGTGCACGTCAAACCGGTCTTGATCCTTTGCACTCGAAAGGCGATTACCGCTCGTCATTCGATTTAATACAACAATTTTAAATAAATAATTTTTATCTAACTATGTGGTGTTATACACGTGATATTTAAACGTAGTGAAATAGACAACGGTGGTAATTAATTACAAGAAAATAATAATCACAAAACAATTCATCAAAGTTTTCAACTAGAAAGTTTAGAAGTTTCTATTTGCCAACAATGAAACTGGTTTGTAGTGTAAAGAATTAAGTACTTCGAAACGAACTGTTACTCAAAATCATTTTTTTCGTTTTGTCCTGTTTCTAATGGTATGTAACACTTTGACGTAAAAAAGTTATTTTAAAAAGTTATTCCAAAAGTTATTTCACTTAAAATGTCTATCTTTATATAAAATGGCTTAGCCGTTTCCAGCCGGCAATTATGTGAGAAGATGGCAAAGTGCACCCCTACACATATGGTATCAAAATGTTCGTCTATGGCCACAGGTGTGCAAGTTTGTGTTATTTTTTTGATATTCACTATCACTGATGAACAAGGTGATGTCAAAGATGGCATACTATGTTAAAAAAGAAACTTAAAATATCTTAGAAATTATCGTTTTTTTTACCATTATACCCTAATACTTTTTTATTCAGAATATTTCAGAGAACCGATTTATCTAAGGAAAACTATATAGTTCCATTTAAAAAATTATGGGTCATTTTCGTTCCTTCAAAAATATTGCAAATATAAAAAAAGTGCACACACTATTATATCGGCAATAAAGAACAGTAAAACTTTTTCCTCTTTCATTTTGTTAAGACACTTATTATTAACGAGAAAAACGTTTAATAGTAATAACGATAACAAAAACAGTAAAAAAAAAACAAAAAACAATAAACTCACTTTACTCGCGTAGCGAGTGTACACTGCTAGTATTATCAAATGCATGTATAAGAGAAGACAAGTAGTACCCTAATAATCTTCCTACTTCATAGTGATTAACCAATGGAAGGCAATAACCAATTTGAGGTTATGGTAATACTTTTTGAGTAACTCGTGTGCAATTTGTTATTAATAAATATTTTTATTAAGTATTACTATTATTACATAATGTGTTATGATAAAATAAATTGGTAAACAATGTAAGTACCTAATTATTACACATTAAGAAATATAGAAATATCACACATATATAAATAGCAAGTCTCTCATTCATTACGAGATTCTTGTGCATATTCTAATGAAGATAAAATGTTTATATCCAATGATTAAAAACAATTTCTAATTACTAAATAGTTGTAGGTTAATTGAAAATATCTTATGACACATTATCTAAGTGATAAAATATATATAATATAAGAAATTGTTATTATATCAATGAAAAAGCAAATCTGCGATTGACTATCCCACTTTTTCTTGTATGTTTCAATGGGAATATCCATGCTGATGCTTTACAATCTAAATTAATCATTTGCAGATCAAATTCACCTTTTGGCATTACAAATGAACCTTTCTGCAGGTTGTATTCACCTGTTTGCAAATTAAATTTACCCTAAATTTATCATTTGTAAATCGAAGTCACCCTTTTATAACTTACGTTTTTGAAGTCAATGAATATTACTTTTGTCTTACTTTTGGGATATTTCAATAAAAATGTAATACATACACTTTACGTACATTAATTCTTCTTTCAGAATTTCGACAATCAATTTGTCATGATGTACATTTTAATGTGATCCGTAATTTATTTAATCAATTGCTAACGTGACTTATTTCTGTGTTCAGGTTCCACATCCAAAATGACACTGTACAACTTCACTTTTGAGTCATCTGCAAGATGAATGTGATTTACGGAAACGTGAATTTGCAGTGCGAAAATGAATATAATCGACAAAAGAATTAATTTGGTGTTCAGAAGCTATATCCCCGTAAGAATACCACAATATAGGGTGCTTATAGATTGTGATATACAATTACTAACGACAGAATTATTTAAATCACTTCGCGAAGAATGTGAAATTTACGGAGCTATGTGGCAAAGAAATCGCTCACGGAGAATATTGAATTTTTTTAATAAGAATTCCACGGTAACGTTTTGTAGAGTTTCATATCAACTGGAGATATTTCGATCGACTACACGACGAATTTTCCGTGCTGATAAGATATTTGTATTATTACACGCGAGTACAAGAGCTTAACCAGCTGATTATGAAAAGCGAGCAGAATTTTCTGAATGGTATGTGCATGCAGTATAAGAATACGTGCACAGATAAAACGACGTTTGTGAGAAAGGAATTTTTAATATTCATGATAATCATGTGTGGGCACGAGAAGATTCATACATACCCTCGCAGCTGCTTTCCAACAGAAGTTTGTTCAGTCGATTTCAAAAATATTGTGACAGAAGTGTAATTTTGTTTTTAGAGTTTTACATTTTGAGTAATTATGTGTAAAAGTGTATATTCGCGCCTGAATACTCGATGATGATAATTTTGATAGTAAGAAGGAACGATGATGTCTGCAAAGAGTGGACAGTATATTATTTATTGGACGCGTGAGTTATTAAGGGACTATCCCTTCAAAGTACAAAAAGAAACTCTGCCCGACTGTCGAAATACCACTTAGCCTCTGTGGCTGCTAAAAATCTTCTGTCCGCCAAAAAGCTAATTTCGAAGAAGTAAACTCCCGGCGGCTCCGCTTCCAGGCTTTCTAATAATTTGAATACCAAGGTGGGGTTGGAAATTTTTTCTTATTTTTTGCCATGTGGCAAGTAGTTCTTACATTAGTAACTGTTAACACCAGGTTTACGGACATTTCTTATATACCTATCACTACGAACACGCGTCAATTTGACGCATGAACGAATACATATATTTAAAGAAAAACAACCACTTAGAAAGCAATATAATTAAACACTAAAAGTAAAAAATGAAAATATGAGATATATATTTATGGAAAGATTTTATTATTCAATAATATTTTAGTACATTACTTCAATATTCTACATTCATATTTTTACTTCCTCCTACCCTGCGAACTGCGATTTGTACTGCGACCCCGGGTCCGAACCCGGCATACCGGCTGAGCCGGCAGCGTGCGACTGCGGACTAGCGAAGTCCGTCGTTTATAAGGTATTGTCGGTGCATTCATATTTATTATTGTTGTAATTTTTGCGTGGATAAAACTAATTTACTAAAAATTTTATTTACATTACGATCGCGTCAAATTGACGCACATCCGTAGAGATAGGTATACCACATAGAAAATTTCAATATTTCAAAGCTTTCGAAGAAAATAGACTTCGATATATATTTACCTCGATCAACGGATAAAAGTCAGTACAGGAGATAAAATAAAAATGCGAACGGTTTTTGTAATTTTCCTTAAAAAATTCGAAATGCGTCAAAATGACGCGTCCCGTAAACTTAGTATTAACAATGTATTCAAGTATGTTAGAGTATGGTACAGAGAATCTATAAACATTCTTCTTTATACAGAAGGAAATAATTTACTGTTCTACAAACACTTAGAGAAAATAAAACTCAAATTCAAATTTACGAATATGAGAGGTTAAAGACCTGGGAGTCTATGAATTTGAGAACCTTGGGATTTTGATAATTAGGGATTTGAGGATTTGAACATTTGCAAATTTAACAAATTTCTAATTATAAGAAACAGAATATTTTTAAATTTATTAAGTTGGAAAGTTGGTAACATAATTTTGAAAGCTTTAACGTTTAACACTATTTCTACCACGATTTTGTCTATACATATTTTGTCCAAAAAGTGTCTTTTGATACCTTTGAATGCAAATAATTGTTAAAACTGTTGGGATTTCAAATTACCAGTTAAATGTAGATAACTTGAGGAATATATTTATTGATACATTGATGTGCTTTTATTACAGATTATTTAATCAGGTTGTAAATTATAGCTGAATTCATCAATCTACAAAATATAAATATAGCGGTGTACACTAAAATGCAACATGGCGGGAAATAAGCGAACATCAAAGTTATGCCGCAACTCCTGTATTTTCCGTTATAACTGAAATCGGGATTCTCTAATCTGATTATAATTGATATGATGCTGCAAAATGATGTTGTTATTTATATGTAAAATGGTTTAAAATTAGGTACTGTCATGAAATCCTTAAGGTGCCAAAAGACACCTCATGGTAGAAATAAGTATACCATATGCACATTTTTAGATCTAGGATGAGCTGGAAGAAAATGATATCGCTGAATTAATTTAACAACTATTGTATGAAAAGTCAAAAAATTAATTGTGGAGAAATGATTCAACTTAGAGAATAATTTTAAGTTAAAATTTGAAAGGTTTTGACACCTCTTTATAGAAATAGTGTTAAATTGCAAAGTTCAAATTGTATGTTTTGCTTTAAAGAAAGCGAATGTTGCACCAAAGTACACGCTTATTACTGTTTAAATAATCATTTTTCTCAAAAATGGAGAGAGTAATGAGATTAGGTTTCTAAAATCACGCGTTCTCACTGAACTTTTATATTTGGGAATCTGAAGGGAGAAGTGGATCGAACAAGAATAAGTTCGCGTGGTGAAATGCCATAAAACATTAATGCCCTTACTGAAATGAAACGAAGTAAAAGTCAATTTCTCATGAACTTCCTGTATTGTTAAGAACATCGGAAATGTTAAAATGGGATATTAGTTACTTTCGGGAGTGGCAAGAGTGCAAGAGTATAATGCGCACATAATTTACAGTTAAAAATAAAATAGAATAATTAATAGAATAATACAATAAAATTCTTTATTGTGTTAAAAACTAACCCAGATTTCAAAAGAAGCATCTTAACATTTTGCACTTAAAAAAAAAAAAACTTGTGAATATGTCAAATGATACGTTTAGTAATTTTTAGCAACTTTCTGTTCGCAGTTTTAATCGGCTTTACTAAGAATTGAACAGAATGAATGTGTTTTTGAATGGAAAAATATCTACCTACGTGTACATGGAGATTTATTCGAAATTTTTAACACAGAAAGGTTATTTTCACAAACAGAGATGAATCTAACCCATTGCTGACCTTTACATATAAGTAGGTGCACTATAGTTTGACAACGCTTCACGCAACGAAACTTTCGCATAAAAGGATCAGGTATTTAGTAATTCAACTAACCAGTCCAAATATAGACGGAACATAAACCAGCACAAGTACATATCTATTACCATAGCAGAAATACGAATACGTACTGCTTGCCTTGACTTTGTCAAGGTACTTCGGTGTATACCTTGTAACTAGAACAGGGTAATATACGCAGTCAAGAGCAAATCTGGATTCCTTACGAAAAATCTAGAAATTAGGAATTTAGAAATGTAGAATCTAGGAATTTGGCATATAGGAATTTGGGATATAGGAATTTGGGATATAGGAATTTGGGATATAGGAATTTGGGATATAGGAATTTGGGACATAGGAATTTGGCATGTAGGAATTTGGGATATAGGAATTTGGGATATAGGAATTTGGGACATAGGAATTTGGCATGTAGGAATTTGGGATATAGGAATTTGGGATATAGGAATTTGGGATATAGGAATTTGGGACATAGGAATTTGGGATATAGGAATTTGGGATATAGGAATTTGGAAATTTAGTAATTTCAGAATTTAGGATTTAAAGAATTTGAGAATTTCAGAATTTAGAAATTGCAGAGTTTAAAAATTTGAGAATTTCGGAATTGGAGAATTTGAAAATTTAGGAACTTACGAATTTAGGAATTTGAGAATTTAGGAATTTGAGAATTTGGAAATTTAGGAACTTACGAATTTAGGAATTTGAGAATTTGAGAATTTGGGAATTTGAGAATTTAGGAATTTAGGATTTTACGAATTTACGAATTTCAGAATTTGGGAATTTGAGAATTTGAGATTTTTGGAATTTATGAATTTAGGAATTAGAAAATTTCAAAATTTCAGAGTTTCAATATTTAGGAATTGAAGAAATTGGAAACTTATGAATTTGGGAATTTAGGAATTTAGGAGTTTAGGAATTTTGGAATTTAGAAATTTATGAATTTCAAAATGTCAGAATTTCAATATTTGGGAATATATGAATTTGAGGATTTCAGAAACAGGAAATTGCAATCTAGAAATTTGAATTCTGAGAACATGAAATCGAAGAATTTAGAATCTGGAAAGAGCGAGGCCAGGCTTCCATGTGCAATGGACCAGATTTTTTCACGGAAGGGCTTATGGTTCTGTTTGGTATAAATTAAAGATCTTTTAATGCTGATCACGAATATAGATGCCTCTTTGAGAACCTCGACCCCGTTCTCGAGAAAATCAGGTCCAAAGGTTCGTTTTCGTCAGATAATCTCGTACTTTTGCACGTACTTTTTTGGAGCGTGCATCGTCGGCTGCTGCAGTCATGTAATGACCATCATCTGGTATTTGTCCTACGTACACAGCCATCCAGTTATCATATCCAACCCTTCCCTTTATAACGTTTCCGTTACTCGCAATACTCCATGAATGGCTAATAAAAGCGACTTTGTTTATCACATTCTTTATTGATTCTTCTTTAGTTCCAAGTTCACCAAGGTTTATGTTAGAATTGTATTTATAATACGTGTATGGGAAAGAGGATCGTTAACGTTGTTCGGTTGTTTAATGGCGATTTTATCACATCGCACGTTTTTATCGAGGTACCGTGTTACGCGATTTCTATTATTATTAATTGTGCATTTATCGTATTCGTGTATTTCTTTTTTCTTCTTCGTTATTCACTGAACGCAATAACAGCTTCGGTAACAGTTTATATTTTCGTGTATCTGTTCTTCCAAATACCCACGAGATAACAGAATTCTACTCTAGAATGGCTAGTTTCCCATCAAATATGAGTTAGACTGGTCGCATTTAAAAAAAGGTCAAATTGACTGTGACGCTGTCTATTGGAAATGGACTTTTAACATGATTTTCTCGAGAATGGTGCCGAGGTTCTCAAGGAGATATATACACAGTATGCCTGAAAAGTAAGGGAACTTTTTAAATTCAAGGAAAACTACTAGCACCATCTATTAAAACAATACGCTATCTGAAAACAGTATTCCTCCCCTACAAAACAAAACAATCATTATTAGAATCGAGCAACGAATTGCAAACTTATAGCGGTTAAAGCGACAGAACCTTTCGTCACCGTGTCACAAAATCACGATGGAGCAGAGAGCGAATATTAAATTCTGCTCAGTGAAGCTCGGTAAAACTTTTATAGAAACATTTTAATTAATGAAAAATGTTTACGGCGACGATTGTTTATCACGTACACGTGTGTTCGAGTGGTATAAGCGATTCCAGGACGGTCGTGATACTTTGGAAGACGACCCAAAGCCAGGTTTTGGGTTTTTCTAAATTCTAAACGATTCTAAAGGTATTATACTTCGGGAATTCGTTCCACAGGGACAAAATGTTAATGGCGAATATTATCTGGGTGTTATGGTACGTTTGTGGAAAAGAATTGTTCGTGTGAGGCCCGAATATCGGGCGCCGGGAAGTTGGTTTCTGTTGCATGATAATGCACCAAGTCACAGAACTGTCACTGTTCGTGAATTTTTGGCGAAAAAAGAAGTCTGTGTGCTCCAACATCCTCCATATTCGCCTGACTTATCTCCATGTGATTACTTCCTTTTTCCAAAATTGAAATTAGCCATGAAAGGAACGTTTTATGACACTGTTACACAAGTCCAAGCAGCTGTGACAAGGGTGATTGAAGCGATTCCGCAAAACGACATAAAAAAATCTATGTTAACATTGCCTGAGCGTGCCCAGCGGTGTATTGATACGGAAGGGATGTATTTTGAATAAAAAAATTAATTTTGGCAAAATAACTAATACTTTTTTTTTTATTTAAAAAGTTCCGTTACTTTTCAGACATACTGTGTATATTCGTGGTCAGCGTTACGAGACCTTTAATTTTATTCCAAACATGGCCATAATCCCTTCTGCGAAAAATCTGGTCCAAACTTGGCCTCACCTAGCCTAGCCTAGTTTGTTAAAGTGAACTATTATAAGAAAATTCGTGTCCAAAAATGGTATGTCATCTCCGTTACTGAGGTCATAAATCAATTTGGAAAAACTGATGATCGAAGAATTACCATTCAATCTGTTAAAGGTTAACCGTGTTAGGCTCATCCAAGTTTTTAATTTTTAGTTAGTTCGACACGAGAGTCAGTACAGGCAGAATACACCTGGATATACATTTTCTTATATTAATATTAAATTTTGTTATTAAACAGTGTCTTTTTAAATCAGACAATCCCACCTTCAATCATAACCTCAACAAAGTTAAATAAAGCAATAAGCCCAGAAGGACACTACAGAGCCGCAGTATGTCACGGAAAACAGTCAATTGCTATGCTTCTGAGACAGAACATGATAAGAGAAATTGTAAAAAGCTACGACAAGAATCAACAAGGTTACAACAATAAGAGACCACACTTGTGATCAGAAGAGATCAACGTGGAGATAGCCATATGTGCAAAACATATACGTGCAAAACACCATATCGAGATTCAACCCCAATAAAAATCGATAAAATCAGCAACTCAATTCAGACAGAGGAATGAACACGTAAAAAGAGGTAACTTCAGAAAATGATGACGAGAACGAAGAATGACAGCAGCGTCTTCATGAGTAGTTATGGACAAGATGAGAAGGTTGTAATCAAAGATGAGATCGTAGTTTACATGAACTCAGGTTGTACAAGTCACCTAGTTAACAAGAATGAGTATGTTAAGGATATAATGATGTTAAAGAAACCGGTTAAAGTGGCTATTGTGAAGTATGATAGTTTTATGGAAGCAGGTACAGGAATATTAAAACGTTAAGTTATGTTAATGACACTGAAATAAGCTGTAAAATGAGAAATATAGTTTATATACCTAGTTTAAGAAGAAATCTTCTATCCGTAAAGAAGCTAGAAATGTTTGGTATTAAGGTAGTGTTTGAAAATGATAGGGTGAAACTATTTGATAATAGTAACTTCATAAATGTTGGTACCCACAAGTTCATACTTCTCGAATCGACATACAGGACATGATACAACCGAAACAATAAAGGTACTACGTGAAACAATAAGACGAGAATGTGAAACGAACTTTTCTCATACGTGGCTTTGTTTTCGATTCTCGCGGTATCATCTGCTGGAAACTTTTAACGCAAGTTGAGTACCTGTGTCTATGCTGTAAGCTATTTTCCCTGCGGTTCTCAAAGCACACGAAGTTACCTATGGGTCAATAAACGTTTGGGTCTAAGAAACTAAGAGGTTCAGCTACGTTTACGAAACAAAATTTGACCGCAGAAGTAATTACGGGCTATCGACGCGAACGAAATTATAAACCAAAGTTGCGGAAGTATCCTCTCATTTATCGTCGCGTATTTTTCACGAGTTTGCACCAGTAAACAAATTAATCTACCCGTACTCGAAGAACAGCTATAGAGAAGACTAATGAAGACTGAAGAAGCTAAGGAGGCCATAATGAGTAACGAGTCAGGAAGAGCGATAGATACGGAAAGGAGAAGAGATAGATGGAATAGTTTCATAGCATCTACGAGTTGAGAAAGAGGGGTAGAGAGGGTGTCAGATGGGATAGTTGCAGTTGCGAGGTCAATGGCCGACCAGCAGAGTCGCCCTGTTGGATCCAACCCACGAAACGAACAGAGGTTCTCAGTTATTATACGTTCGCCTACTTTCTTTTCTTTGTGGACCATTTGTTCCATCTGAATCTACTACAGTCACAATAAACTCTTTGACTATGTACAGGCTGAATTACCCTTCATGCTTTTTCAACCCTTTTCAGTGGTCTAACAAAAAATGTTTTGTACTAAAGATAATCGGTATTTAACGTATATTTCAACATACACGTTTTGAAGTTAGTTTGTCTAAATTTTTCTTTTGTTTTGTATGTCAAGTTTTGAAGTTGAATGATTGAATTAATAATCGTCAACTAAATGTGAACGTAAAACGTCTACAATTATAATTAATAGAAACCGCAATAGATTTCACATAACTGCAGCGCGTTGCATAAATATACAGACCTTCATTGTTTTTGGTAATTCGAGCTTTTAACTGAAAATTATGACTAATGTTTTGTAAGTACCAATTCGTAGTGTGTGAACGAATTATATAAAAAATTTGGCGCATTAACATAAATATTAAGTTCATTTGTATAAAAACCAATTTCCTTTATGTACAGTAATACGAAATTTAAGAATTTATGACGCACTGCCACGAATTATATTGAAAATTCAATTTGGCATATTACCGAAAAGATTTTTTACTATGTTATTCCCTACATTGTTCTAAGTGTCAACTACTTTAAATTTTAATCCATCTATATTTGAATACGTACGATTATTTGAAAAAATAATAACTATCTTAGTGCAGATTTATAAACTGATTATCCTGCACAAAAATTTATTTTCGTTGTACAGTTTTGTGCGACAGGGCTTTAAATAATTTCCTAATGTATCGATATATTTACATTATTGGAAATAAATGCTGTGAAATTTTTTCCATTAATCGAGAAACACGCACAAACTATAACCGAACCACTACCGAAGTTGCATTTCGAAAAATATTTCACATTTTTTCGTATGTCGTGTCAATACGAATTAACCGCTTGGCATATAACATCGAGTCAGACTCATGACGCATGTTACCGTTCAAATGTGATAAACCTAAATCGTATTTGCAGAAAGATCGAGTTTTGACTTCGATGCCAATTGTAATTTGTATAACTGAAGATCGCTAAATCCAAAATATACCTAACATTACGACGTTCCATATTTATTTTTACACTGCAGTAATAATTAGCTAACTCTGACTGACGCAACTGTCGAGAAACTTGTAGATTAAGGGGTTGAACGTTTTTCCATCACTAAAAAAACAAAGTGTAACTACAAAACATTCGTTTGTTATAAAATAAGTATTTTTACTAACATTTTTTCAATTTGTACAAAAGTTTACTTTAGCGAATAAAAAAGTCTCGCTGATTTATTATCATTTTTCAGTCAAGGACATCATTTTCGACCCCACAATGTGCGGAAATACTATAATGGTTCTATGGATACTTTTTGCAACGTTTAATTTGCAGTCATGTTGCAGCTCAGCCAACTACGTGGCCGAGTTAGAAACTAATTGGAGAATTACATTTATCTCGAAAAGACATTTTTGAATGGCGCTTCTTGTCGCTATGATTACGACTTTTACTAACATAATCGCTAATAGCCCCGATTATGTTGTTTCGCAATATAACCATCACTTTTGCCTTCGATACGAAATGCATCGATCATAGCTGTTTCTCTGAAAGTTCTTTCCCACGAGGTCTAACCTTTATAAAATCTTTCGAATGTCAAATGTAACAGAATGAATTAGTTTACTTATGTAGCTTAATTGACGCCAACATAAAGAAAATGTCAAGTTCAAAAATATACTACATGTAAATATACGAATGTTTTTGATATCTATGCCTAGTTTTATGTCAATATATTCAATTGCTGCAGAGCTACACCTGTTTTTGTAAATATAGAAAAGTGAGTTGTTCGATTTTTACTATGTCTGATTTTGTTGAGCAAAGAATTTGCATTAAAGTTTGTTTACAAAATGAATATTCCGCCGCGGAAACGTTGTGGATGTTGCGGAAGGCCTTTACTAACAAATACTGTATTTGTTAACACATTTGTTATATTAGTGTATGCTTAAAACTAATTTCTGTCTGGTTTCCCTTAACTTTAAATCTAATTTAAGTTAATTTCAACTCGACTTTTGCTCTACACAGGGTGACTCTTCTAACCGTGACGCCTTAAAATAACTCATACGCTGTATGAAAAAATGTTTCAAACAAAAGCTGCATGGTATCTAGTAGAACATACAGTACTTCAATCTTTTTTTATTACCTTACTTTTTTAAGAGGGTAGTCACGTAAATTTTTGAAAACTGACAGGTCGTTATTTGCCGTTACAATAAAAGTATTATCCCTGTTCACGCCTGGCTTGCTGATGTATGCGAGATGGTGTTACATGCATACTGCATACAACGTTGCCAGATTTTTCGTACGATTTTTGGAAAAATAATAGGCACACAGAATTTATTTACTAGCACGTGAACTAAAATAGTGAAAGATAGAAAGAGAACGACACATTGCTATGTGTTTATCTATTTAAGCCCGAACCTTCATTTATGGATTGAAGTCGCACGCAAAGTTGCGAGAAACCTTTACGAAAAGAATAAAAGCTTTTCAAATTTCTGACAGTCATCATTTATACATATAATATCGCCGATATGTTGGACGTTTCTCTGTTCCGAGTTGCACCATTCACATAACTCGGAATAATATCAACTTAGTGTTTATGGGCATTCAAAACCCAAATCGTGTGTACGTACACTCACGCAGCATTAAATATTTTATGACTTTTCGAGAACATCTCCACAACTCGACTTTCTAAACTATTGCCAGCAGCCTTGCTAATAAACTAAAACGCATGCCATTCGTCGAAAACCAACATATCTTTCGTTGAAGTAGTTTCTTTTCTATATCCTAAACTCTGCACCCCCTGCGGTGTACAGTATTTATGAAGTCCACGTCAATCCGGCCAATGCACTCGATCTCAATCATTCAGCAGCCTCACAGTGTGCCCAATACCGAGATCTATCGAAGGATCCAAATTACTCAAGTGCTTGGGTCACCTACATCTATCATCAATACTTACGATTGAGAGCTAAAAATCTCGCGATTCCATTCGCTCAATCGTGTCACCAATCGACGTTTTTACCAAATTACTGATCCTGATTGGTCCTCCATGGTAGACACCTCTACGGTTCTTCCCCTCTGTTTCGTCGAAATCTTTCCAACATGGAGAAATTTCGTGTTTCAAAATAATGTTAAAAGATGGATGAGGAGGAGGGTTAATAAAAAATTAATTAGACAAATTTGAGCCTGAAAAATCAATAATAATTTATTGGCCCGAGTAATATGATTTAAGGGAAAAAGCCTTGCGTCATAAAAAACCCTTTTTAGATATGTATATGTCGTGATTAGACGGTGAAAATGTGTTCGTGTGATTTAGTATGTTTAATTGTTGATTCGAGGAGCACAAGGGCTCACTCGAATGCTGCTGCGTTGTGTTACAATCTACATTGCGTAGGATTGTCCACGATGATTTATTCGAGGAGTGTAGGGTCCCACTCGAATGATGTTTTGCGTTCTTTACCACCCTACATTGGCTTATCCGGGGAATGTAGGGTCCCACTCGGACAATGTTATGTTTGCGTTCATTACCACCCTACATTGGCTTATCCGAGGAGTGTAGGGTCCCACTCGGATAATGTTGTGTTGCAATCTTTACCACCCTACACTGACCTATTCGAGGAGTGCAGGGTCCCGCTCGAATAGTGTTATGATTGTATTTGGAATCCACCCTGCACTGGATATTTTACGTAACTCCATGATGCATGGAGTTTGTATGTTATTTCGCGATATACCAAGTTTGTCTGTTATTTCGCGACACACGGAGGTTGTACTCTCGATCCGACCCGCACAAGATTCAACGACTGACTGTCTTCGATGTATAAAAATTCGCCCGAACACCCTCGCACATCATTGGGTGATGGTCAAGAAAAATCTATCCTTGTTTTTGAAAGACCGAGAAAAATAATGTATCGTCGTTAGCCAATTTATGGCAAGTTCACGGTGACGTTGGGACCGGTCCGAACGGGACTTACTAGACAAAAAGGGTCCTCGGTGACCCGTATTTCGAGGTACATAGGTAATGACGGTGGTCTACGCGTCGAACCACTCAAACCCTGTAATAAATTCTTTCGTCGCGGTAAAGGTCAGAGTTAGCGACGGAACACCCTCCAATGTTCGCAGATCTTCCTTTTTGAGCAACTCGTTCAGTCTTGATACAGATCTTTTGTGAGTACCAATTCACTCGACGAACCATCTTCTCAGAGATTCGCATGATATCCACTTGACGACCATCGTCATCACGGCGCTAGGATACATTCTGGATGTGTGGGACGACGAAGCCTTGCAACCTTCGTTAACCTGATCGTCCGTCGTAAAGGTCCCAGAGCCACCATACGCTCACAATCTAAATTCTTATCACACTCACAACTCGAGTACAACATTGGATTTGTGGGGCGAAGCCTTACAACCTTCATCAACCTGATCGGCCAACGTGACAATCTCATCACAACCAATTGCTCATAGCCTTGTTTCCTATCAAATACTAAAGTCAATTAACTCCACACCACATTCAAGTCGTCCAACTCAAAGACAATCAGTTTTACACAACATTTAATTCGTCATATAATTTCCACTATTCTAACGAGCAGTGGAGACGCATTGGAATATTCGTGGGACGAAGATTTACGACCTTCGTCTACCTGATCGACCAGCGTGAGGGTTCCTTGATCCAATGCCCATAAACATTCTTAAATTTGGAAGAAGGTTTCGGGGGAGTAATTGCATAATATGAAAAAGACTAAAAAGGTGTTTTCGTAATGACAAAACGGTGAACATAACATTTATTTAAGATGAAATATAATAATAACATAGATATCATAGAGATCCATAACTATAGCAGAAATGAAGTTACAACATAATAACGATGTTAGATGATGAAATGATTAAATTATAATTTTAATGAATGGACTGAGAAGTTTCAATAGTGGGTCCCCGTTTCTTCTGTATTATCTCAAAAATGTAACTAGACATGCTCTCGACTAGTTTTCTCAAAATTTCATCGCCCATTTTAATCCACAATTCGATAACTGTATCGCTTCAATCGAAGTCGCACTTCGGTGGGATTAAATGATCGAACCGTGAAGTCGTTTATTTAATTGTTCAGTTTATTTCCTGGAGTAGACCCGATCGGAATTCTCATTAACTCGCAACCGTGACGAAATCAAAGTCCACAATAGGTAATTACAGAAGGTGTTCGTAGCAATGCTGACGTCTCTTGACAATATCGAAAAACGAAGTGTGGGCCTCGAGGCCCTCCCGCATTATATATTGGACATTCCCCTGCGACGTCGCCTAGCAACCACGCCGATTCCCCGAGGAACCGGCGGCGCGCCCTCCGCCGATCTTTGTTGCGCCGCCATCCCTGTGCGGCCGAACCGCCGAACGCTACTATGCCGCCCTCCCTCTGCGGCCGAGCCGCCGCGCCGCTATGCCGCGTGCCGACACCGGCAGCTCGCCGGCCGCTTGCCGGTATCCGCTGTCAAACGGAGCGGTCCCCGCTTTTGTCCAGGTTTCTGGGAAATGCCCGTCAGGAGACGTCGCCGAAGAATGTCTTTCTTATTCGCCGAAGTGCGCACCAGGTTCGCCGAAATACAGCGGCCGCATCAAATACTTATTAATTTGCGCTTTACTTGGAATCTCAGAGCATGTGCCACGTGTCGCGTGCCACGTGCCCCGGGCACGTGTACTTCTTAGAAAATTAATTGTTTGTTATCGTTTTCGGGTGCCGGCGATCCCGCAGACAGCCAACCGGACGCAGGGCGAGCCCGCTCGCCCCCGCCCGGGTTCTTACCTCTCCCGAGCAGTGTGGCTCTCGGTGCTATGGTAAGCATCACCCCTCCCGGGCGGTTTCCGTACCCCCGGTGTTATGGTGATGTTCTTCATGCCGAGACACTCATGATGTTCGACGAATACGGCCACAGGTTTCCCTGTGCACGTAGGGCTTCGAGGTATGGCTCCCATACCTGCTGCTTTTGATCAGCCGCCCCCGAAAACCCCTCTAATTACACCCGATCATCTGTGTGTCTTTGGTTACTACTTTATGCTCTGATATTTCCTCGTAGAGCCGATTCTATCCGTAACAATAACAGTTTCTGTTAACTGTGAAAAACTTGAAAATTGTCGACTTTGTCCGTAAATATGCAATACTGTAATGCCCCATAGATTTTTCATTGGGTTCTGATCTGGAGATCATGCTGGCCACTTTAATAAATCGATGGTAAGTGTTTCAAAACTGTATTGTTGTTCGACTTCTGTGTATTGGGACATTATATTATATTGAAACATTGCATTATCTTGTTTATACGTCCACCGATTGTGCTTTTCAAACGAATAAATGGCAACAAATTGTTCTCAGGATTTCAGTGTACTCTAAACTGTTCATTCTAGATGAAGGAAACGCTAATTCTGCCTTGCTGCTGGATCCCACACGATTAACGATCCACCACTGAAATTGGATTTAGAGAAGTCTTTGAGATCTTTTTGTAGATCTCTGCAGTGAGGATTAAACCCATCATTATACTTTACACCCAACGTTACAAAGATTTGAGTATATGAAAAATGAGGAGACAGTGTTCAAGCCGCACGGGTATTGGTCATATCCAAAACAATCTCTCAATGATATAAAAATACTTTAAATCCACGGCTATGTTGTGTTTTTGCTCGTTTTTGTAGCACTCGTATTACTGAATATTAACATATCATTATGCTAATAATGAATGCTTAGCGAGCTCCACATTGAACCTTCCTCTTTCGAATGACCTTAATTGTACTCCAAAACATTTCTTATTTAAAGATGAGAAGTTTCGCCTCGCGAACCCATATTTAACCTAATTTTGTCGATAATTTTTCCACGCTACTTTATCGTAAAAACAGCAAAGTCTTATTTCTAACTAGATATTAGGGTTACCTTGATAATACAGTTTGATATCTGTTCGATACAGTTCGAGGTGATAATCAACTGGATAATAAAGTTGATAAATCGTCACATTTTGCGTAAAAAGATGTTATACGAAGTGAGATTTAGGAAATGAGTAATTACTGAGTTATTTTTAAAACAAGTGTTGCTTCAAATAGTGTTCGAAGTCCATTACAGTCAATGCACGTGCGTAATCGAATTAACAGTGAACGGAGACCAATTCCCAGTGTTCCTGTAGTTATTGCAGCACATGTCCTAATAATACGATCTCGTATATCTTCAGCTCTCGGTGGTTCGGGATAAACTTCACTTTTTAATGTTCCCCAAAGGAAAGAATCAAGCAACATTACATCTGGTTAGCGAGGTGGCAAATCACTATTACTGTCACATTGAATGCGATGACTGATTTCGAGCAGGAGAACTTGGTACAAGATCTTAGCTCTTAACTTGGTACAAGATTGTTCCGTCGCTAACTCCGACCTTTACCGCGACGAAAGAATTTATTACACGAGTTTGAGTGGTTCGACGCGTAGACCACCGTCATTACCTACATACCTCGAAATATGGGTCACCGAGGACCCCTTTTGTCTAGTAAGTCCCGTTCGAACCTGTCCCAACGTCACCGTGAACTTGCCATAAATGGGCTAACGACGATACATTATTTTTCTCGGTCTTTCAAAAACAAGGATAGATTTTTCTTGACCACCGCCCAATGATGTGCGAGGGTGTTCGGGCGAATTTTTATACATCGGAGACAGTCAGTCGTTGAGCCTTGTGCGGGTCGGATCGAGAGTACAACCTCCGTGTATCGCGAAATAACAGACAAACTCCGTGTATCGCGGAATAACATACAAACTCCATGCATCATGGAGTAACGTAAAATATCCAGTGCAGGGTGGATTCCAAATACAATCATAACACTATTCGAGCGGGACCCTGCACTCCTCGAAGTGGCCAGTGTAGGGTGGTAAAGATCGCAACACAACATTATCCGAGTGGGATCCTACACTCCTCGGATAAGCCAATGTAGGGTGGTAATGAACGCAAACACAACATTATTCGAGTGGGACCCTACACTCCTCGGACAAGCCAATGTAGGGTGGTAAAGATCGTACAACATAACATTATCCGAGTGGGACCCTACATTCCCCGGATAAGCCAATGTAGGATGGTAAAGAACGCAAAACATCATTCGAGTGGGACCCTACACTCCTCGAATAAAACATCGTCGACAATCCTACGCAATGTAGATTGTAACACAACGCATCAGCATTTGAGTGAGACCTTGTGCTCCTCGAATCAACAATCAAACATACTCAATCACACGAACACATTTTCACCGTCTAATCACGACAAATACATATCTAAAAAGGGTTTTTTATGACGCAAGGCTTTTTCCCTTAAATCATATTACTCGAGCCAATAAATTATTATTGATTTTTCAGGCTCAAATTTGTCTAATTAATTTTTTATTAACCCTCCTCCTCATCCATCTTTTAACATTATTTTGAAACACGAAATTTCTCCATGTTGGAAAGATTTCGACGAAACAAAGATCCTATCTCGTATAGGATTTTCTTCATATGCATCATAAACAATAATCAAATCGTATTTTTCACTATTACTGAGCACTATAATAATAAATGTAACACCTTCCTCGATACGACTTTAACCCTTCATTTGCTGAATTTTTTAGAAGTTTTTAACCCTGTGCACTCGAATTTTGTATTCATTCATATTACATTGCTTATTGAAGCATTTTCGATAGAAAAATCATATTCACATATAAGAAAATGATATGCGCATTAAAAGAAAAGTCATTGTCCTTAGATTCATTTTTCCTTATATTATAAAGTGAAAATTATTTGCATTGTCTACATAGTGAAGTTCTCGAGTTTGAAGACAAATTTTAAATGGCTCCGCTCCGGAGCCCTCGAGTGCAAAGGGTTAAAATTTGTGCTAACTTTTTTAACTACGTAATTTAGGTGCCAGTAAAGACCCTATACTACAATTTTCATTATAAGTCATCACCAAGATCATTAATTACATGGAAATGAATTTGGAAATCCAAAGTCTCGACATAACTTTACAGAAACACTATTTTTGTAATAATAATGGTATATTATTTGGTAATGTTTGAAATTTTAATGGTAATTTGAACGATACAAAAAGATAAACAATAATTTTGTGCATAATATAAAAAAATATTAAATAGAGAAAAAAATAATCAATATTTATTTATTTATTATATTATTATATATTCAGAAAGCAGAGCACTTCCATTGCTGTTATTTTTTATGGTATTAAAAAAAAATTCTTTTTTCATTTACGCATAGGGATATGTTCAATTTTGAACACTTTGAATACGGTCTTAACTGAACTTTCCTAGAAGAACACATTTCACATCTTCCTTGTGATGTGACACATATTGGTCAGTGGCACTCAATGTCCTAGAAACGAATGTCTTCAGGCACAGATGCAGGTTTCCTTCTTTTCAAAGCTTACTAAAATACAAAACAAATAAGTATTTTATATAGGGTGTCCCATTTAAGTTGACATTGTAAAAAATCTCGAAGACATGTGATTTAAGTAAAACAAACTGACACGTGTCCTTTAGTGTTTCTAGTGGGGAGTCAAATGGCATTACTAATTTTTTAATGCATGGGCTTTAAGGCTATTTCAAGGTCATCTTGTCTTTTTTTATCATGAATCCATATTTTTTATTCCGGAATCATATTTTATATGAAAAAATGCATGACTTTTGTTTGACACATTTTGACGTAAATTCAATATTGAACTTACAACAAAATTTCTTAAAATATCTTGTTGACTTTTCATGTTTATGCCAAATATATTTTTTCTATTAAAATGACAACGTTACTTTCTTCTGGAAGGTTTTTTATTTCATTTAAGAACATTGCAATAAATGCTCGAAATTTTTACCCTCAACTTCTAGACACTTATTAATTCGTTTAATAAAAGACTCATGAACAGATAATAAAGTTCTTCTCGTGATACTACGACACGCAGTTATAATTCACTCTTTCATGTTTTTTGGTGTAGTAGATGGATCGGTGTGTACCTTATCCTTAAGATAACCCCATAGCAAGTAATCGGGTGATGTTAGATCAGGTGATCTCGTTGGCCAGGAAACTGAATCTCGACCTATTCAACGATCAGTAAAATCAACCGTCGTGTTGAAATCGCATGTTTTGCCTGTCTGCTAGGCTTAGATCTTTAAGTAATACAGGTAACTCGTGATCCAAGAAGTCTCGATATCTGTTTTCATCTAACGTGCCATTAATAATTCTTAAGGTACTAATGATGCTTGAATATACATATAACTCTATCAAATGTAATATTGAACTTACAACAAAATGTATCAGACAAAAGTCACGCATTTCTTCACGTAGAATATGATTCCGGAATAAAAAATATGGGTTTATGACAAAAAAAGGCAAGATGACCTTACAATAACCTTGAAGACACCCACGCATTAAAAAGTTAGTAATGCCATTTGACTCCCAACTCGAAATATTAAAATGTCAGTTTGTATTTCTTAAATCACGCGTTTTCGAGATTTTTCACAATGTCAACTTAAATGGGACACCCGGTATATTCAAACACATAGAGGATTTTCAATCTCCTAGACATCCACTTTGGCCTTACATCATCTTATACGTATGTACTTATCTCTAGGAAGCTTCCAAAGAGGAAAAAGCTTGTGCTACCATCCAACAATTGAAGAACGAACTTCATGGAAGTGGACTTGAAGTCCCAATGGATCTCAAGACGTTTAAATTAATACGGTACCATGAAAAAATTGATAAGACTTATAAGTCCCGTCAGTAAATAAAGGGTTAACGTTTACTAAAATCCTAAATAGGAATTTTTAATATTTAACTTAATATTTGATGATTTTTAACATTCAATAGGAAACACATTTATAGGAATGACCTGGTCGTCACAAAGTCACGTTGATTGAGCGTATTTGCGACTACAAGAAAACTGAAACTGTCTCAATAATGTGGTATTCGTGAATCTAATTATTGTTTATTTTAAAAAGAACATAAATATTATTAAACAGATCGGAAAGATAATTCAACGCTGATAGCTCATAGTGGATAGGTCTTTCACTCTCCAGAGTCAACGCATTTTCTCTTGCATTCCAAAAAAGCACCTTTATTAACATTTTAGTCCCAGCACTATGCACTCATCGCCAGAGTTTATGCATCGTTCGGAAAAACACTTGGTCCTTAAGTCTGGTGTTTGCTAGTACCTTTCTCTTTTACAACCTTTTACATGTAGCAATAAACTTTGCCCTAAGTTCTGAACCGCAGTACTACAATAATTATTCATTTTAAGTCCCACTTCGTGCAGTACTTTCCTACGTGAAACTTGATGATGTATGCAAATTTGATAAAAAGATATTGAACATTCTATTTAAAAAACTGAAAGAGACCTCAGCTTTGAGAAGCTGCGACAAAATTGATAATTGACTCTTTTAAAATTTGTTTTCCACTATAAATCAAATGGCATTCTGTTTCTATGACCCTAAAGCATCGTTTAAGCCAACAAAAAAGAAATCGAATTTTTGAAAATCCTTGAGTGGTGTTACCCCTTAAAAGAAAGTAAAATAACAAAAAAGAAATTAGAACACTCTATGTTACCCTAGATACCATATAACTTTTGCTTGAAACATTTGTTTGTACAACGAATAACTTACAAGTTACTTTAGTTGTTAGAAGACTCATCCTGTACTTTTTCTTCACCATAGAAAATAGAGTTTTGGATTATTAACTTTTTGCGATGTGCATTGTAGAAAGTATCCACGTGTCCACTGGCTTCTTGTGTACTTTCAAGAATAAATCCGATTTCCCTTGAGGAAATAGAAACCCTTCCCTTCTAAAATATAGAAACCAAGGGTGAACAGTTGATTTTAAGAAGTTTTTGAGGATTTGAAAATTTGGGAATAAGTTAAAAATGTGCGAATATAGGAATTAAAGAACCTTGAAATTTAATAGATCTACAGATATGGGAATTTTATAATTTTGAGGTCTACGAACATGAGGACCTAGGAATTAAAAGACATAGGCATTTGATTACTATGCAATTCAGGGATGCAGATGTAGGACAATGTAGGGATTTGGAAATCTAGAAATTTAAGGTCCTGAGAATTTGAAAAATTGAGACTAAAAATTTGAAAACCTAGGAATTTTCAGATCTAAACTCAAATTTCCGAATTCATAAATTTCAAAAAATTTTAATTAAAAAATTTCCAAATTTACAGAAGTTAAATTCGTGAATCCCCAAATTTACAAAAGTTCAAATTCGTGAATCCCCAAATTTACAAAAGTTCAAATTCGTGAATCCCCAAATTTCCGAAAATTCAAATCTTTGAATTCCCAAATATTCAAAAGTTCAAATTTTTGAGTTCCCAAATATTAAAAAATTCCAATTTTTGAAATCCCAAATTTCTATAAGCTCAAATTTTCGAATTCCTAAATTTTCAAATTCTCATATTTCCTGAATTTCCAATTTTTTAATTCCCAAATTTCCAAAAGTTCAAATTCGTGAATCCCCAAATTTCCAAAAATTCAAATCTTTGAATTCCCAAATATTTAAAAGTTCAAATTTGTGAATTTCCAAATTTCCAAAAATTCCAATTTTTGAATTGCCAAATATTCAAAAGTTCCAATTTTTGAGTTCCCAAATATTCAAAAATTCCAATTTTTGAAAGCTCAAATTTCTATAAGCTAAAATTTTCGAATTCCTAAATTTCCAAAAATTCAAATTTTTAAATTCTCATATTTCCAGAATTTACAATTTTTGAATTCCCAAATATTTAAAAGTTCAAATTTGTGAATTTCCAAATTTCCAAAAATTCCAATTTTTGAATTGCCAAATATTCAAAAGTTCCAATTTTTGAGTTCCCAAATATTCAAAAATTCCAATTTTTGAAAGCTCAAATTTCTATAAGCTAAAATTTTCGAATTCCTAAATGTCCAAAAATTCAAATTTTTAAATTCTCATATTTCCAGAATTTACAATTTTTGAATTCCCAAATATTTAAAAGTTCAAATTTGTGAATTTCCAAATTTCCAAAAATTCCAATTTTTGAATTCCCAAATATTAAAAGTTCCAATTTTTGAAAACCCGAATTTCCATAATCTCAAATTTTCGAATTAATAAATTTCCAATGATTCAAATTTTCAAATTCTCGTATTTTCAGAAATTCAAATTTTGGAATTCCCAAAAATCAAATTTCCGAATCTTCAAATTTCGAAAAATTCACAATCTCGAATTCCCGAATTTCCACATTAGAAAACTCCAAATCGCCAAGTACTTGATATGTGCAGCATAACGTAAGATCCTCATTCAAGTGTATGTCACCAGGAAATTGTTACCATGCCTGTTTGAATTTTTAATGCGCGTAACGGACGAGTACACAAAATTCGATATATGAATATCCACAAACAAGTAAATGTAGATCGATATATGATTTGAGATTGCGCATATCTCGTTTTCACTAAAACCTAACATAAAAAAAGATAGCCTCAAATAAAAGCTAAAAGTACACGAGTACAGATAAAATCATACTTTCCATTAATATTGTCGATAATAGCAAGATAAAACGCGCTACAAAATCTGATAACTTCGTTCACATGTAGAAAGCATGTTATTTCACAAATTTAATTTATTTTATTTCTTACAATGCATAGTCGTAGCGTAATATTTTGCGAACTACCTGAGATATTGATAACAAGAATACTTATTACGAGTTTCGTTGGTTTCCGTGATTGGACACGAAAATCTGAAATTGGAGTAGTCATAATCGTAGGAAATCGCGTGGATTGATTAGCCATTTCGGATCTGTACGATAGCTCCTTTGGGATGAATAACCGTGCAACGTGTATTGGTGGTTTCGCTATTGAATTCGAGTGCTTCTCGAAATAAATTGCACGGCATTCTATCTGAATTATAGCGCTGAATGTTGAAAAAGAGACAAATAAGAGAAGGACAAGATGATTCGTTCGAAAATAATGGTCGTCGTAAAACTTTCTTGATTATGTTTGATCACGATAATTGATGGATAACAATTAGGTTAAAGAAATACACGTGCCGTTGGCTAAGAAAACTTTGATCATGTTAATATAATTCCGCTTCACAGGCTGATAATAATTAGTTTCGAGTTTGTTTGTACATTGGTAAAACGTAAAGACGTGGCGGCGATTGTTATAAAATAGTGATGAGATAATTTAATAATTTATAGAGCAACGAGATTAAACTAGCTTTAGGCTAGAAAGTGATGGACTAAAGTTAGGCCAAAGTTAGGCTCACCTGGTCAATGTTATCGTAATTCATGGTACTAGTAAGAAGGAGAATTTTTTGTCGAAGTTATTTTAAATTTTAAGACAAACTTTATATAAATTATTTTCTAAATTTTATTTCAATTAGTTTTTAAACTTTACATCAATTATTTTCATAGAAAATATCTCCATTTACTGTTGTGTTGTTCTTGTGTATACATATGGATGTTACGAAATTTGTACTCCCCATGTACGTAACGTTTGAATTTTATCATTTTGAGAAAAACAGGATAGTATGCGATCTTGAGCTACAACATGGTTACTCTAAATTTTTGATCCGACCGATCACCCTGATCTGGATCAAGCGTCTAAAATTGCAAAAATGCATTTAGAGGAAGAAGATGAGAATCACGGGATTTTCGACCACGCTTCGAATTTGACAATATTCTTTTGGTTTGATTGATTGATCACCTGAACTGAATCAAAGCGATCGAAAATTTTAAAAATGCTTTTGAAACGTTGAACGTTCGAACACGGTCCTAAAGAATTTTGTAACGTACATATATATGAAAACAGATGTTAACTCAAATTTAATTTTTTCGATTACTTTCTTTGACCTAGATCAGGATGATCAAAAAGTGTTATCAAATTTGGAGTCAGCGTAGTCGAAACCTTAAATCATAATTCATAGAACTTTTTCGTTGAATTTTTAAATTTCCTATATTCAGTATGAAGCAAAAGTTACGTGAACACTTCTGGGACGTGAACTCGCGGCACAGGCCGCCCGTCTAGCATTTCTATTAGCATGTTGACTGCCACAGTGGAAACTGACGTATGTGGTCAGACACGCCACAATATAGATTAGTAAGAACAAGGGTACTTAATCTGCCAATTTCATCTTTTAATCTGTTAGTATGAATAATTAACTTAATTAAATTAACTACAGGGCTAGCATAAATGATTTATTCGCTTTGATAAGGCTATATTTTCAAAAGTACTACACGTACACACATGAAAGATATATGAAAAGAACCACAAACTCACCAAGTTTATACACACTCTACAAATGTTTAATATGTCCCTTCGGTGACACGACACACGTCTAGACGATAATCGACCTCATTCCATACATTTTGTAGCATAGTCCTGTCAATTATCTGTACTGCAGTTTTGAATTCAATATAAACTAAATATTTTTTTCGTCCTGAATTCGTAATTTTACTACACGGTGAAAGGGTTAATGGAAATTGAAAATATACCATATGTAGCATATTTTCAACAAGATACAACGAAGGGTTAACTATCTTCTGCATTATCCACGATGGAAGATCCTCCACCATTATCGCCTACTGCAAGGCCTTCCACAGCATCACCTTCACTTCCTACTTTATTGTCAGACCTATTACCTACTCTAAACCCTCAACAAAATGTAGCATAAAGAAAAGGAGCTCAAGAAAATAGCACTCCATGAAAGGTGTACTTAAAATAAAGGAAGAGAAGAAATTGCGGTTCCTAAATTGAAAAGCGTAAAATGAGAAATAAAAGCAAACTACGTAAGAAACTAAATTCAGTAATTGAGATATTTTTGAATGAAAGTATTCCAGCAGCATGTGGTTAATAAACATAAAAATTGTTCAGAATGGAGACCTTAACATATATTATTAACCCCTTGGCTTATGACATCGAGTCACAACTTGTGACGCACACCACAGTTCGAATGTAACAAAATTAAATCGTATTTGTTTTACGATTAAGTTTTGAATTCAATACCAGTTACAGTTTGTACAATTAAAGATCGCCAAATTCAAAATATGTATAACATTTCAATTTTTTTTATTTATTTTAATATTGTAACAGTGATCATTTAGCTCTGACTGACGCAAATGTCGAAAAAATGTTCCCTATAACTTAAGCATTAATTATTGTTCATTAAAAAGTTATTATCCATAAAAGATATGTAAAAATCAAGATTTGTGTGTAATCTGACTACGAAAAGGTAGCGATTTAGTATTTGGGATCACCAGTACAGGGGTATACATATAACGGGTTAATTAATGAATTAAGCTGAAAAGGTTTCACTCATTTTGAATTTCAGGTCGTGTAATTTGAAGAATGCTATTCTATCCTAACCCAATTTAACGTGTTTTATAATATAATTAAAAGTGTAGTTTAGATTAATATTTTTCCAAATATTCTTCATTAATAATTTTGTACTAAATAATGAGTGACAATTAAGTTATAAAGAAAAACTACTCAGGACGACGACCTCGACAACACATGTCAAGGTCGAGGTCATTGGTGCTGAGTTCCCTTTTGTCAATATTTACCTAAAATCTCTCCGTTCTAACCAAAATAGAAGTTCAAGCTGCTGAGTTTCATAATAAAACCTGGAATCTCGAATGTTTTGAACGTAAGAGTTCCATTCATCTCGCAGAGGACCGCATTCCTTCGTTCTTGGCCAGTGTAGCAATTTTCCGAAACTGGCGTCATTTGCATACCCAACTCCGACATACGAGTTTCCGACCGAACAAAACCGGCCGAAATGCCAAAGTCCCAACGGACGACGAGAAAACGAAATCGCGCGAAGCCGGGTCAAAACTCTACCCGGTGCGAAACTCTCTAATAGTTGATTAAACTACACGGCCACCGCGAACATTGTATGTAACGCCATTAATAGTTGGAGATAAGTTGTTCCGTGGGGAATAACGGAAAAAAGAAGGGTAACCCCAGAAATGACGCGACGAGTTTTGCAAGTCGTGTCAGGATTTGTAAACGATGGACCTGTCGCAGGGTTACGGGTGATCTGCTATGCCCGGGGGATGAGAACGGACGCGAAAAAGGTGTTCCTGGGAAAGATGCGCGCGCACTGCTACTCATCGCCTGGAACCCTGGATCCATCGAGCCTTACCAGCCCATTATACACGATTATATGGGGTATATCGGAAATCTGTGTCCAACGGAGAAAGTACATTCGAGTGCAATGAGGGACAACTTCAAATATAGGTACATACACAGTATGTCTGAAAAGTAACGGAACTTTTTAAATAAAAAAAAAGTATTAGTTATTTTGCCAAAATTAATTTTTTTTATTCAAAATCATCACTTCCGCATCAATACACCGCTGGGCACGCTCAGGCAATATTAACATAGATTTTTTTCTGTCGTTTTGCGGAATCGCTTCAATCACCCTTGTCACAGCTTCTTGGACTTGTGTAATAGTGTCATAAAACGTTCCTTTCCTGGCTAATTTCGATTTTGGGAAAAGGAAGTAATCGCATGGAGATAAGTCAGGCGAATATGGAGGATGTTGGAGCACACAGACTTGTTTTTTCGCCAAAAATTCACGAACAGTGACAGTTCTGTGACTTGGTGCATTATCATGCAACAGAAACCAACTTCCCGGCGCCCGATATTCGGGCCTCACACGAACAATTCTTTTCCACAAACGTACCATAACACCCAGATAATATTCGCCATTAACATTTTGTCCCTGTGGAACGAATTCCCGAAGTATAATACCTTTAGAATCGTTTAGAATTTAGAAAAACCCAAAACCTGGCTTTGGGTCGTCTTCCAAAGTATCATGACCATCCTGGAATCGTTTATACCACTCGAATACACGTGTACGGGATAAACAATCGTCGCCATAAACATTTTTCATTAATTCAAATGTTTCTGTAAAAGTTTACCGAGCTTTACCGAGCAGAATTTAATATTCGCTCTTTGCTCCATCGTGATTTTGTGACACGGTGACGAAAGATTCTGTCGCTTTAACCGCTATAAGTTTGCAATTCGTTGCTCGATTCTAATATCGATTGGTTTGTTTTGTAGGGAAGGAATACTGTTTTCAAATAGCATATTGTTTTAATAGATGGTGCTAGTAGTTTTCCTTGAATTTAAAAAGTTCCGTTACTTTTCAGACATACTGTGTATGTAAACCTAACAATTTTTAAATTAAATAGTTTTTGGATTTCTTTGTAAACTTCCGGATTTTCAAATTTTTTAATTGGCTAAATTATCATGTATCTAGGTTTCCAGATTGCTACATTTTTATATCGTTAAACTTGTGTATTTTTCAATTTTTTAGACTCAAATTTCCACATTTCCCAGATCTTTAGATCTTCGAATTTAAAAATTCCTAATTTTTAGATTTCTCGAATTTCTAAATCTTTTAATTTTGCACACCCCAAATTTCTAAACCCTTTAATTTCTAAGCTCCACAAATTCCTAAATTCCTTAATTTCAAAGCTCTTCAAATTCCTAAATCCCATAATTTTTTGATTTCCCAAACTCCTAAATCGCCTTAATTTCTAGACTCCCCAAATTCCTAAATCTCCTTAATTTCTAGATTTCCCAAATTCCCAGATTTCCAAATCTCAAAATTCCCAATTTTCTGGATCACTTGATTTTCATACTTCTATATTTTTAAATCACCACATCCCAAAATTTCCATGTTTATAAATTTAAAAACTTCTTAATTTTCAACTTTCGATTTTGCAAATTTTTAAACTTTCGAATTGTCAAGTTTTCGAATTTTTGAATGTTCAATGTTTCAATGTTTCAAAGTTTCAAAGTTCTAAATTTTTGAATGTTTGAATTAAAAAATTTATAGATATTCAAACTTCCAGATTCCCAAATCCCCAAATTGTTAAGTGCCGACGTTTTCAAATTTTCTTATTCCCAAGTGTCTGAAGTGTATCTCCAGATCTCCAAGTTTTAAGATCATCAAATTTCGAAGCCTCCAAATCCCTAGACTTTCAAAGGTCCCAGAATCTTAAGATCTTCAAATTCCTACGTCCCAAATTCTAAACTCGTTAAATTTCTAAGTCTTAAATATCTATGTATTCAAATTTTCTCGTCTCCAAATTTTTAGGTCCTCAAATTACTAAAACAAATCCTAATTACAATTCCTCCCTAAATTACAAACTGATCAAATTCCTAGATTCTAAATCTGTGGATCCCAAAATTTTTCCATCTTGAAATTTTTAAATTTACAAATTACTGGACCTTCAAATCCCTAAATTCCTATCGATTTTCAAATCTTAAAGCTTCCAAATTCCAAGCTCGTAAAATTCCTAGGTTCTAAATCCCTACATCCTCAAACTTTTAGATTACTAAATTACTAGATTTCCAAATCCCTAAATTCCCATATTAGTTGATCTCTACATACCAGAGTCCTGAAATCCCAAGGTCTTCATTTTCCTAGGTCCTTTGTTCGCTAGATCCATAAATTTCTCTGTCTCTAAATTTCCAAATGATCAAATTACTAGATTAACAAATTACCAGGCCTCCGAATCCTTAAATTTTCTATATTAGTTGATCTCTACATCCTCGAGTCCTCAAATCCCATGGTCTCCAATTTTCTAGGTCCTTCGTTCGCTAGATCCAGATAAATTTCTCTGTCTCCAAATTTCTAAATTATCAAATTACTAGATTTCCGTAGCTATCCAAATTCCAATATTTCCCAATGTTCTATACCCTTAAATTCTTAACTCGCTCCAAAATTTGCAACTTTCGAGCCTAATTGGTAATTATATTTGAATAAATGATACTATTTTTATTCTTTTCGCACGTTAACTTTTCAGCTCCTTGTACGTCCTTCTTCTTTGTGGAAAACGTCTCTCATGCAATTTTTCTTCTCCTACAGAATATTACCTCCTTGTTGATTTAGCGTTTCCTAGGTTGCCAATATGCTTTGAGAAGCAGTTTCCACGCCCCTGTTAATTCTCTAGTTACCTGTACAAAGGGGAGACATCGAGGCCTTCTCCTTATCGACATTCTCAGGATTCAGTCGATCTTTGTGCAAACGTTTCCAATTGGAACGCTTTGAAACGCAACAGAATAATTAGCGGGGCGGATCCACGATTTACTAAGGTTACTTAACCTCTAATCGGTGCTTTTTCTTGCTACAATAATCAGTGTATTAAGTTGCTACTTAAATGGCCAATTTTAGAATAAATTGATTGAATACGACTTAATGACGAGCTCCATCTTGGGTATATTTTGATAAATAAATCAAAATTATACTAATATGGAAAACAAATTATAATAATGTTATATATAAATCTTTTACTGTTTCAAAAGAGACATAATAGCAGGAATTGTTTTTAGGTGAATGCGTAAAGAAGATGGAAGTCAATATTATTTTTTTAAATAGAATGTTTTTTTTTTAATATGAAAATATGCAAAATGATGTTGAATTTTGAGTAGAAATAAATAGACCTTTGTTAGTTTTAATCTAACAATTAATCAGTTCTTTCACTTCGTTTCTATGCTATGAAATTTTCTGAATGAGAACTAAACTAATTTAAATTATACATATATTAAGTATATATGATATATTAAATATTAATTTACATTATACAAAAATAATCGACATAATTGAGAATAAAAAAAGATCTATTAATAAATTTAAATTTATTAATATTTATTTATTTAAAAAAAAATTGATAATTTTGTACTTTCTTAATATTTTTAATTTAAATATTAATCTTATTATTTTGACCAACTGAAGTATTATTTTTATTAAAACTTCTAATATTTCTTTAATTTAGGAATATGTTAGTTAAAAATACATAGTTTTATTTTATACTTAATATAAATAATTATGTCCTTATTTCAATAATTTTCAGGGTGTTTTATACTTTTGTTTACCGTTATGTTCCGTCAGTCTATTTTGTTTCTACGCTGAAAATAAAACATGATTTTATAGCTTTCCTTGTTGCTTTCTTTAATCGAAATATGTGTTGCGTCATATGCTGTGAATAAATTTCATTGTATTTAAAATAAATTAAAAAATATAACAAAAATTTACATTACTTATTTGAGATAATCCATAAAATTGTTTCGAATCAGAAATAACTCAGTAATTATTAATTCAAAAGTACAAACATCTTCAAACTTCAGTATTCAAAGTCCTTTATTAAGTTAACATTTTCAAACTGCATATATTGGAAAGAAAATTGACCTATACATGCAATAACCTATAAATGTGATTTTTAAACCTCACGAAAATTTATGATACTCGCATACTCAAGGTTATAAAATCGAAAAACAGTCGAAATGAGTCGGACAGTGTAATATATGATCCGTTTATTTTAAAAGTAGGACAAGTTCGCATTTTGTTATTGTGAGATCTTTAAGGATTTGTATTTCAATAAATTTCAAAATATTGCTAAGCTCTAGTAATCAAATAAAGGTTTTATTATACCCAAATGGACTTGCTTCATTTTCAGAATTAACGAATTATACTAATCGTTAAACGGACAATATTTCAGCTTTTCAGTTACTCTTTTTCTTAATTTCTTTGAAGCATTTTGTTCTGAATTGTCTTCATATTCAAATTCTGACTCCAAGATTCTTCTTTTATTACCACTTTTTATTACGACAGAATAAAAATAATAAAATTCCTTAGAAATAATCATTTTATTGAAGTGGCGTTATTATCCAGAAAAGTATTCATATTTTATTATTACCTGCCAGTTTCACTTTTAAATGCATCACAGTTACAATTTTCGTTGAAATCATTCTGAGCCAAAATTTTTTTTAATAAAATAAACTACAGCTGGATTTTCAAATAACAGTGAAATTGTTAAGGGATTTTACATCGATACTAAAACAAAAGCCACGTCGACTTTGTTGAGTATTAATTAGAAATATCCTCACTCGTATTGAGGTTATGCCACCAATATTATACAATTTGTATTTTTTAGCAGTATCGTCAGTAATAATTAAATTCACCGGAGTTAAATTTTACCTTAATGATAAAAATGATTTGAACTTGCAACACTTTCAAAATAAATATCCTTCCAGAACCGTTAACTTCCATCGCCTAAATTTTAGGGAATTTGAATTATTTTGATTATAGATTGCTATAGATAAAAATATCATTAAGTTATGATATCATTAAGTATGTATTGTTATAATTTTTTTAAAAAATGGCCTTGCTCCACTTTCAAAATAAACGACACATATAAATGTCGTGTGTCATTTTAAACATATCTATTATTTCAGCTAACATGTTCATAGCATTCAAGTAATTTATGAATGAGAACGCGAGAAGGTAGTTCAAAATCGCCGAAAATTACAGTCGGCAGAAATAAACGTCGCTAATAATCAAAATGGCTCGGATGAAAGGCGACGGTATTAACGGGCCGGAAATAGTTGTTCGTGATTCGCCACGCTAGACAGATTTAGACGGCTGCGCTAAATTTAGAATGTTTTCTGAACAAACAAGTTAAGTGGTCTTAATTCGTATTTTAACACACCAGAAAAACTACCGCTTATGAAGTCGCTCAGTCGATGAACTGAAACCGATAAATTATTTCCACGTTAAGCAGAAATATTTTTAAATGCAACATGCGTTTTAACGCACAAAATCAGTGTTGTGTCACAAATCAGGAAAATACACAGAAGTGTCTCATTACATGCAAATTATGTTTAAACCTGCAAAACTGTACACAGAATTTAAACATAGTTTAAGGTTAAACATAGTTTAAATTCGTAAAAGAATAACCATTCAGGGTGGTTCGTGCATTTGTATGAGGTTATAACTCCGTTACCAATACAGAAAAATAATATAAATGGTTTAAAAAGAACTATATTTATGGGACCAATTTTTTTTGGAAGTGAAGTAATGCAATCAACAATTGCATGGTTTTTTAAATCGAAATGCCTCATTTTTTTACGTAGTCGGATTCCTTTCGTCATTCATAAAAATGTATTGGGGTACAATAGTGAAAGAGTTATTAGTTATCTAGGTTAAGAAAATATTTTTATTGAAGATACTCAAACGCTCCATTACACTGTACATATTTCACATAACGCTTTGCTAGTGTTTTCATAGTTGAGTTCTGGTGATCTTTGTTTATATACATTGCTATATTACTGCTCTTTAAGAGCCTCTATAGAATTTATAGGATTTGAATAAATGCTTATAACCACATTAGAAAGATCAAGATTTAGATCGAATAATCACTTAAGGTGAACGCTTCGCAGTTGTTTCTCCGCGGCCATCTTGTTTACATTAGCATCTGCCTCAATCTTGCAGCTTCGAAACTTCGATTTTATTAAACATACGGTATTTATTGTTGTCCAAAAAAACATGACCCTGTGGTTAAGGGGGGCAATACCTTTAGATAGATGAAAATAAGCTGATATTTGTGAATTTTTTTGTATAGGATATCTTCGTCTTGTATTTTCGAAATTTCAGGTATAATTTATTATAACTATTGCCTATTACAACATATTACAACATATCCTGGAAGTGTTTCGGCGCGTCTCGTGAAACGGCGTGACTTCCAGCTTTAGTTACATTGGTCTGAAACAAGTTTGCAAGCGATGTTTCGATTATTAACATTCGCAGTTAGTAGATGAACCTAAGAAATGTGAAAAATATGGAAAATTGAAGAGATGGCGCGCTTTTAAAGAAAAACTTTGAATTTTACTGAAAATTTTCGCAATATTTTGCAATAAAAAAAGGACTTTAATGTTAAATTTATTTCGTACATTTAGGTTCATATGTTAGAAGTATTGTCATGGATATGTACAAAAAATTTGAGCGCGATTGATAAACTAGTTTTTGAGTTATCAGTCACGCCAATTTTAAAAATGTAGTTTTGAGAAAAATGCGTTTAAAGTTTCGATAAGTAAAACCTGAATAATTTCAATGATTTACCAACTAATCTGCGATTCCTGCGCCACATAATAATCCTTCGGCTTACTCGTAAAGTTGATTTTTCTCCATAAGCTGATTCTCCGTAAAAATACAAAATTTCAAACACAGCAATGGCATGATAATAACAAATCTGCTACATAGCCCTCCGCACCGAGCGCGTGAATATCTGCGGCGCGATACCAGACATGAGTCACGATAATCGGCCATAACATCAAAAGGGCTCCGTATTACGCTTTAAAATTTTGAGACTATATTTTTGAGATGTCGCACTAATATTTTATAGAAAAAAAAATTTGCAATTTTTTAAGATTCTAAAGGTATTGCCTCCCTTAAGTCTACTTATGAGTGCTGTGCTCGTAAAAACTTCATTTTTGCAAACATCGAATCGAATTTACGAAATCGACTCGTCTCTCTCGCAACATCTACGTGCATGGTACCGTTGGACGAGTCGATTATGTAATGTCGGCCCTGTAAAAAAAATTATGCATTTAAAAAATTAATGCAATTGTTGAATGCACCATTATGCTTCTAAAAAAATCTTGATCTCACTAATATATTTTGTAAACTATTAATCTTTCTTCTTTAACGTTCTACATTAACACTGATAACAAAATTATAACCTGATACAACTATGAACAAAAGTGTATACATGAGATATTTAATACTCGAATTCATCATTTATTGTGTGTACGTGAAGATATGATATTTTGAATATCATTATGTTTGTGATATTTTTAATATCCTTACGATTATGATATATTTTTAATCTGAGATCTTTGGGTGTAATCATTTCAAACGGATTTCCATAACACTAATTCCATGTTTTCATCGCTTTTCGAGAACAAAATGTAGAACGAGTATCACGTCAATCCCAAAGTTTATTTTCATTAGTGCGTTTTTTATTATCCGGTGTAGGTAGTTTCCACAGTTCGCTTTTAAGTTTATTTGTAGATTTGATATAACTTCAAGCTTGGTCACACAACAGTATAATTGTGAATAAGATACGCATGGTTCTAGCAGTGTCTGTAATATACCGAAAGACAAATGCGATCTACATATTATTTATTTACTAATATTATGAATAATAGATGTACATAAATATAGAACTTGAGAAAAAGATTCATTTATACTGTCGTCCAAATTTCTTTGTTTCCTCTGATCGTTCTTTCTCTTTTGCAATATTTTCCCACTTCTGTTTCAGTTCACCTTGTATCTTGTTTTCTTGATTCTTTATTTTTAAACATTGACTTCGTCTTCTTATCTCCATTTTGTTATCTCATTCCACTCTTCCTCAGTTTATTACGTTTTCTCTATTTATTTTTTCTGTTTTTCTTCCTCTTTATTTTTTGCTGTATCTTGATATTCTTCCTTTAATATTTCTGACTTAATATCGTATTTTACAGTCTCGTGCGGACTAATGAAAGCACACGTCTTAGCAATTCTTTATCTTACATCCTGTGACGTACGTAGGTTTTTCTTGGTAAACAATAGTCTTCGATGTCTCCTATAGATAGTTAATGGAGTGAAGTTCGAGAACTTCACTGTACCATTCTGCTTCGAGCGATCTAACGTCGTAAAAGTCCAGAAATATTCCACAGACAATAATGCACACTTGCTCACGTTAATATTCGTACACAGTACTATTATTGCGCTTGTTTTTTTACATAAGAGGAATTAATTTAGTTATTATATTACCTATTTTACAGAGAAATGAATTCACTGTACATTAAAAATACATCAGTAACTTCATTTTACTTTAATATTTGTACAAATCATTTTAAACAGAATGTATTTTCACGCTTTGGACACTAATAAACGTTCTACAAGCTAGCAACACTTTGAACTTCGGGATAGGTTTGCTTCGTACACAAACGCCTGGAATTCTACTTCGGTATAAGATATTCAGTATAAGCTAAACCAACTAAAAAACATGTTACGAAAAGGAAAGAACACCAGGTTCAACAAGAGACAACTTGTAATTTATCACAGAAAGAAAGGTAAAACTTATCGAGAAATAACAAAGTTATTATTAATGAAGAAGAATGCAGTAGCAGACATTATCAAGAAAAAAGATCACATGGTATTTAAGAAAGAAAAGAGGCAATCTCGAATTTTGAAGGGAAAAGAAGAAAGGAAATTAATGCGAAGAGTTAAAAAATATGCGCAATTGTAGTGCTATACAATTAGCTTTAGAGGTTTATCACGAAAGTAGAAAGCAAATCAGTGTTGAAACTGTACGTAGGATAGTGAGAAAATGAATATAATAATCAAATAGCAAGAAGAAAACCGTACATTAATGACATAAATAAAAAAAGGAAACTAATTTTCGTCAGAGAATTTATCGAAAAAGTCTCAAGATTGGTGGAATAATATTTTCGTTGACGATAGTAAATATTGTATTTTTGGGTCCATAAAATGTAGTCGAAATAAATGTTTTGAACGAACCTATACATTTTCTTGAATTTGTATTTCGCTCAATGTAAGGATAAAAACAAACATATGGTTCCTTCTAAAAAAAGATAGTGATAACCTTGAAATGTTGAGGAAAAATCTTTTCTATCATCGGATTAACAGTTTGAAGTAGTACAACTTTGTCATCTGAAATTTGTCCATGCGACTAATAATAACAGGAATATTTAGCGGTTCCCATTTAAATGACCCACCCTGTATACTCCCTTTGGAAATCCTGACAGTGCTCACAAGTAGTCTCAAGCACACATGCTCGCTTTATTACCTGTTGTCCATGCCTGATGTACAGCCACTGTATCTGTCCAGGCAATAGTTTAATAAAGCCGTCAAATCAGGTTGACCAGCACGTGTGTTACCCAGCGGTTCTCAATCTCTTCATAAATGCGTACTACTCAAAACGATTAAAGAATTCCACATCAGTAAGGAAAATATATCAGGTATATAAAAAGTGATTAAACTTTGATTTGCAAAACCATTTTTTTAACTTTCCTGCATAATCTAATAGTACTCAATAAATATAGATGAAATGTAACAAAATCTACATAAATATATAAATCTATATAAATATAGATTTTGTGTGTCGGAATTCATTTGCTTTAAAAGTTGTACATATGTTATTAAGGGGGGCAATACCTTTAGAATCTTAAAAAATTGCAAAAATTTCTTTTTTTCTATAAAATGTTAGTGCAACATCTCAAAAATATAGTCTCAAAATTTTAAAGCGTAATACGGAGCCCTTTTGATGTTATGGCCGATTATCGTGACTCATGTCTGGTATCGCGCCGCAGATATTCACGCGCTCGGTGCGGAGGGCTATGTAGCAGATTTGTTATTATCATGCCATTGCTGTGTTTGAAATTTTGTATTTTTACGGAGAATGAGCTTATGGAGAAAAATCAACTTTACGAGTAAGCCGAAGGATTATTATGTGGCGCAGGAATCGCAGATTAGTTGGTAAATCATTGAAATTATTCAGGTTTTACTTATCGAAACTTTAAACGCATTTTTCTCAAAACTACATTTTTAAAATTGGCGTGACTGATAACTCAAAAACTAGTTTATCAATCGCGCTCAAATTTTTTGTACATATCCATGACAATACTTCTAACATATGAACCTAAATGTACGAAATAAATTTAACATTAAAGTCCTTTTTTTATTGCAAAATATTGCGAAAATTTTCAGTAAAATGCACAGTTTTTCTTTAAAAGCGCGCCACCTCTTCAATTTCCCATATTTTTCACATTTCTTAGGTTCATCTACTAACTGTGAATGTTAATAATCGAAACATCGCTTGCAAACTTGTTTCAGACCAATGTAACTAAAGCTGGAAGTCACGCCGTTTCACGAGACGCGCCGAAACACTTCCAGGATATGTTGTAATATGTTGTAATAGGCAATAGTTATAATAAATTATACCTGAAATTTCGAAAATACAAGACGAAGATATCCTATACAAAAAAATTCACAAATATCAGCTTATTTTCATCTATCTAAAGGTATTGCCCCCCTTAACTGGCTATTAATATGACTAAACAATAATTAGTAAAAATTTGAGTATGAGATGGGGTCCGCAGAGAAATTGTTGTTCAAGAGAGGGTTCTCAAAGTATATAAGTTTAAGAACACCTGCTCTATTATTATTATACAACAGTCGCTTGTGTTAGTGTCAAATATCCCCAATACCCAACGACCGTCCATTCTTCTGATACGATTTTTATTCTATCAAATTTCGCTTCGTCAGTTTTTAGAATCGAGTGATGATATAACCTCTGTAGGTATTGATTTATTTTCATCAACTACATATTCTCATGTAATCTTAATTTTGTACATATTATCTGGATAGTACTTGCATGGTATCTATCTATCGAACGATATTTGCAGTAATGTTACTATCACTTTATAATGGCTTCATGGTAGCAGTATTCATAATGTTAGGACATTATACTTAATTATGATACTGAGAAATTTAGTACATTGCCCGATTTTGCTGCTCATTATTTATAATTACTTTCGCCATAACACACTGTGGGTGGTCCAATTATTATACTCGAACGAAAAGTTTTGTATTTTATAACTTCAACCAATGAAATAGAACATATATTCTATTATTATAATGTTATAATATATTACTTTTGCAATACAACATTTTTTTTAATTTGCACAATATATATTATTTGTATAATATAATACACTACTCAAAAGAATTAAGGGAACAGAAAAATTTCTGAAATTTGTAGGTCATATTCAAATTGCTCTGCCTCCGCTAAAAGTCATCGTAGCAAACATCTAGAAGAGTCATTTTGAAGCTTCAAGTCTCTAGTATTTTACCTTTTGCTCTATATTTTTTTTGACCTTTTTTTGTTAACGATACAAATAAAAAATGAAAAAATAAACCAAAAATATTCAATAAAATTTCGTCATACACGATTTCATTTTCGGAAAAATAGAGTTTAAAGGTTCTTAAAAATGTTTATAAAAAATTATGTTTATGGTACAAAACAACGCTTTTTAATAGTTTAACAATTAGTGGATGTTGTAAATTAATAAAAATAATTATTAATTCCATTAAATTATATTATTCGTCATTATTCTGCATTATATTAATATACTAATACCGTGATAAATTTCTTCGATATGATAAATACACACATAGGTAACAACATTATAAAAGATACTGAGTAATAATAATCCAGTGATACTTGCAATTACATTTATTCCTTTATAACATCCATTAACTGTTAAATTAATAAAAAAATTTTTATAATTGTCATCTTTCTTTTTCTAAACAAATGATCATACAAATATCTTCAAAAATATCTGCAAATATCTTCAAAAAGCTTATGTTCATATAATATTTGTTTATAATTTGTATTTATAGAACATGCTGGTAAAGTTTGACGTATAAAAGTGGGACACGTTGTATGTGGCATCAGAAAACAAAGCAGTTCAAAGTCATTTTGTACTTTTGTTACAACTTTTTAATAAAGTGTTTAAACCCCTATGTTAATAAAACAACTTTTTCTTATTTTCACATATATAAAATATGTTGGTAAAGTTTGACGGTAAAAAACTGGGACGCTGTGTATTCAGTGCCTGAACAGCGTCCTAAAAACACCCATTAACCAACCTTCTTTAATTCTTTATTATATTATTTTTACGTGTTGTACGACATAAATATTTTATATTACGTTTCATTATATTTCTTCTCTTCGTCATTTTCTTGGTTTAAACTTTAATTTGTGTCTTATTTTCTCAAAGTGTTTGCAAAACTATAAGACACGTTTCACTTTCTTTCGTTATTTCTTTTTTTGTGAAAGAGCTTACTCCGTAAATAAATAAATATTTATCACGAATAGAGTCTCTATTCTAATTTTTTATATTTTTCTTTATAATAATATAATTTTTTATATTTATTCTAATTGTGTATATTATTAATATAATATACATATAATATGAAATAGTATATACATTTCACTAACACGAAACATATTATTAATATGAAAAGCTTTTTCATTAACAAACGAACATATATTACTTCTGTCATGTAACATTAATCTTGTTGGTAGAAACACGTCTCTGTTTTTGACAAGCTTCCAAAAATTTCATACTACGTGCAGTTACCTTATACCTGTATTATATAATACTTATGTAATGTGTGACAATGACTATATGTATTATCGTGTTCTCACGCGCTTCTCTGTCTGAATACTGACCTAGAACAACACGATGTTGGCTACCTACTTGGCTGCCAGTTGTTTGAGATACGTGCGCCAAAAGTTGATTATCCAACTTTCAATTGTTTATATCTCGACAAACAGAGCCGCAAATTACAAGATGATAAATTAGATCATGAATTTACGTATATTTTACTGTCTAGAGTATGTGGTTTTTGATTTATTCGGTGTTTGCATGTTATTGTGTAGACATACGTGCTGTAGGAACCTGAACATCACTTATGGCAAGACTCTGCAAAGAGAAATTGGAGAGAGCTGGAATAGATACAGTCTGTTCCACAAGAGCGTGGACGCGATATCTGAGCAAATAAATCTTTTCTGTAAAAAGGTTGTATAGGGCGAAAGTACATTTAAAGAACTAATACGCATTTGCTTAATAATGTGTCCAATCACCACCGTTAGCGATTATTCCTGGGCATACTTTACAGCTTTGCAGCGTACGAGATAGGAAGAGATCTGCATATTTCTCGAATACGGCAAACTAGCGTCTTCAATTTTAAAATACGCTTTCCTCGGAGTTTGTACTTCATGAGTGACCAAATATTTTCGATTGGATTAGCATCGGGGGATTGAGATGGCCAAACCAACACGTTGACACCATTCGCTGTTTTCCATTCCGTACAAAGGCGGCTTCGGTGTTTGGAGTCGTCCTCTTGAAGTATCCAATGGTCTCTGGTTCTTTTAAACCAATGTTACGATACTGAGAGATCCCTTTGGTACAGTTTAATCGTCTTCTGAGCATTTAAATTATCCGGAAAGACGCATAAAGTTCCGAAACCCCGACGCATTAAGTTCCGTCGCCTGCTTCGAACCTCGATCAGGGAGATCATCGACACAATTTATCTCTTTATAACGTTGCACCCACTTATTTACAAATTCGCGAGACTTGTGCAGATATTTTGCTGCATTTCTAACACTCATTTTTGGCCCTTTCGGGTGTTGGCACAAGAATACTGCTTCGAATCGTTTACCGTATACGGCACTCATCTCGAAATGACTTGAACTTCTCAGTGACAGAAATGATACTAAGAGAATGGAAGGGCTATTGCGTATTAGAGAAGACATTGTATCTTTGGACTGACACAATCTTTGCTGTATTGGGTATCAAATTTCATTGATATCGCGTCCACGCTCTTGTGGAACAGACTGTAATTAAAAGGAATACATGATACCAAAAGTGTTATTAATATCTTGACTATATTTTTTAATCTCCTGAGTTTAAAGGTAATATTTCCAATGTAGCAATATTGTGAGCTGCTACTACCACTCTAGTGTAAAGTGAAAACGTTAAAAGCACTTATCTTTCATCCACAAAGAAAATTCGTCTTTTCTTCTTTCTTTCATAGTTACAGCCAGATTTTGCAATAAATTGAGTTAAAACTGCAATCCTATGTAACAATTTTACGTATTTATTCATTTATAACAATTTATGTAATGATCTGATTAAGCTAAAGACTCTTCGACTTCGACTTTCCTAAAACTGAGTATACCGAAGTAAGGTAAAGGTACCAGTAGTTGACACTTTAAGGAATTTTTTGTCTATTTGTTCACATAGCTCAGGCTAAGTTCACTTTATGGAAAATTTATGATTAGCAGTCGCTGCACAAACTATTCTTCTATTATATTACAACAAGTATTCATTTCTGATGGCGGTTGTAAATTTTTTCTTTTTTTTTCTAAACATAAAATTTGATTCAATAGTTGACACCCAGCGAAAACGAAAAATTTAGTAGTTGACATCCTTTTGTGTCAGTAGTTGACATAGGGAGAAAATCCAATTAATGAACTAGTCTTGATAATGTATGAATACAGAATTTTATTGAACGTTTAAAAAATATTATTCTTGAGTAAGTTTACAAAAAAAAAATTCAATAATTAGAAGTTACTTTCACAAAATATCTAACTTAGTTTGGTAACTGAATACACATTTCTGGTTCTACTCATTTTAATGGGTTCGTTGATACGAAACAGCACTGTTTCCTATTCATAATCTAGCTTATCCATTCTTTCTGGCCACTTTCACAGTCTACCACACTTTGCCATTGCTGAAATGGTTGCAGTCGTTTCAGACATAGCAATTATAACTCCAGGGAACAACTCTTTTTCGTAGGAAAATACAAAAATATAGTCACTTCTGTATAATGTATGAAGTTATCCTTCGTAGAAGGCATCTCAAAAATGGCAGAGGAAGAAAGTGAGTAGTTGACACGTAATAATTTAATAGTTGACACACCATGTCAACTACTGAATAATAGACGATTACAAGTTTCAATAATTGATACGGAGTGAATTTAAACAATTTAGCATTGTTTGTTGCCAATTTTAATAAATAAACCTCTTTTTGAGTTTCAAACAACATAAACGAATGTCTTTTTTATTCGCAATGATTAAATAATACAAACTTGCAATACTTATATTTTAACCAAACCTTAGCGATTTATATAAGACAACACTGAAAAATCGTAAGAGTCATGCGCAAGTTTGATTAATCGGTTGATATGACACTTTTGAATGGCGGGTATGCGCAGTAGTTCGCAATTAAGCAGCAGAAGTGCGACAGTATACAGATTAATAAGGTTTGATGTATTCCAACTTGTGGTTTCCTTATTTATTTACTTTTTTTGAAAAAGTGTCAAGTACTGGTACAGTGTCAACTACCGGTGCTCTTACCTTACATGTCGTCAGTATGTAAAGTGAGATACTCGATCAAGTGATCTAACTTTCTTAAAATTGGATATAATGAAGTACATTTAATCAGTATGTGAAATGAGATACTCGATTAAGATACTCTCCTATAATTTGGTATATTCAAGTACATTTAATAAGTGTGTGAAGTGAAATAGTCTAAGTGATCTAACTTACTCATAACACACATAGACTGAAAAATTTCTTAGATTTAGAATGCGTGATCTTTTTTTTAAAGTAAAATGTGTTCGAAAAACAGTTGACAGTCTTATTTTATGTTGAGTAAGTAGATTTTTTGAGCCCCATGTCGAGAATATTTATATTTCTAATTTCTAAGAATTTTATATTTATAAGTATCTAATAGAATATGATGTAATACACGTGAAGCTGTAGAAGCAATTGGAAATTATTGGGAAAATATACAGATTTAAATTCTGCAATTTTTGTCTACTTTTGTACAAAATGATCTTTGCAACTATTTGTCACACTGACAATGAGATAATTTTCTTATTTTATTTGCAAATTTATACGTACATTTTATCATCATCATATATGATTTAGAAAACTGATGATTCTTGGAGATGAATGACTTCCGCAAGCAGAGAACATGCATAAATTCTGTTTTAACCTTAAGGAAACAGCATCAGAAACAATAGAGATGCTTCGAGTTACTTTCGGTGACAAAAGTTGCCAGCACACTCTTTTCTCTTCCCTCGTCTCAAACGAGAACTGAATGGGCGACGTTTCTATACTCGAGAGGACATAATTATACAATCGCAGAAAGAGTTGAAGCGGATTCTGAAATCGGTTTACCAGGAAGCATTCGCAATTTGAAAAAAAGGATTTTATAAATGTATACGTGTAGAAGGAGTATATTTTGAAGGCAACATACTCTAAATGCCATTAAACTTTCGAATAAACGATATGTAACAGAATTTTGTTTGAATACGCCTTAAATGTTATATGTGGTCGGAATCATTGAGAGTACATGAATATGTCACATATGTTTGGAATAATTTTAAATACATAAATGTGACCGAAATAATTAACAGCAGATAAATATGTTAAGCAAAGTAGTGATAATAATACAAATTTAATAATATGCATAATATTACGTATTTGTATTTTTTACATTGTGTTTTTAAATATTAAATAAAATATTACTTATTGAAATATAGGTTGTCTCAAAATTGTGGTATACACGGTTAAAGATGATTCTATATACGAGAATAAATAAAGAAAAATAACATTTTTTTTATTCGGCTTCGTTTTCGAGAAAAAATTAGAATATTCTGCAAAATATTTGTAATTTTATCAGTTTCTATAATTTCCTAGTTAATTTTACAATTAATAAATATTATAAATTAACAAATATAATTATAGGTATTGTTAAAATTATTATTGTCAGTGTTTGTCGTTTGTGATATTGTTAGGTGTGTATTTATAATATTTCCAACAACATCCATTGCGCTATACATGTTTTATTATAGTATATCATGGTATATCAATAATATTATGGAAAATAACGATTGATACTGTATATTAATGTTATCATTATTCGCACTAATTGATTTATCCAATTATTGTTAAATTAACACTAAAACTTCCAAATCGGTCAAATAACCGCTTCATAAGTTTTTTAATTTAAATTCTAACATTTATTAAGATACTTTCCTTGAAATCTGTTTTCAACTAATTATTCATCTACTTTATTTCTAGGTGATGTGCTGGTACGACTAGGTTTAATGAGAAACTTGTAGGTTATGTACTGGTACGACTAGGTGTAATGAGAAACTTGTAGGTTATGTGCTGGTACGACTAGTTTAATGAGAAACTTGTTGAAGTTATCAATTCTCTTATCATTTACAAATTTTCTTAGAACAATATTGAAAAATTTTGTATTTTAATTCTCCCAAAAACAGAGCAGAGTATGGAAAAATGTTTTCCCTCTTTTTCGATCTATTTCTACATGAAAAATCAGTACTAAGTCGCGTATACCACGATTTTTAAAACACCCTGTATAATTTACTCGTTACTAAATGTACCCTGAAAAGGAATTCTGATAAAAAGAAACTCATGATCAAAATACAGAGTGTTTACCGTCTGGTGGTACAAGCGAAAAACGGATGAACCTACATGAGAAAAATAACCCAAAATATAAAATGAAATTTATTCACGCATTCACATTAACAAAAAAATGTATGTAAACAGTTTTAAGGTATTTTAAAAAAAATTTGTTTGCAGAACAAAAAATGATAAATACAATTTTTTCATTAACTTAAGAATTAATGAATATTATTAAATAAATAAATCTAGTTATTACTGATGTAAATACTAATGTATAATGTGATGAATTTAGCCAATGATAAGAACATACATAAGTAAGAATATAAACTATAAGTAATGAAGATAAACATATTTTAGTGTCACTATTAGTTACTAGACTACAGATGTTCATGCTTTTATGACATATCAAAAACTGAAAAGAGAACGTAAATCACATATCTCTTAGACTACAGATCTTTTAAACATGATTTATTCATACTTTGCAGACATCAATGTATCATAAATGCATAAACCTCCACGGTCTAATTGATTACATTTACTGATTTATAACATATGCTGACTATAAAATTGATCACTTTATTTTATCATTTTATACATTGTTAACAACCTTCCTTACAAATACTTGATAAATATTCAAATATAAAATTTTATTCTTTATGAGCTATTTATTTGGAAAGTGGCCTTAGTCCATTTATCAGTTGTTTGTTGTTAACTCTAGTACCACTTGATGTTAACCATCATAAAAACATTTTGCGGTTAAGTATATTCAGAGTATACGATAATTTTGAACATATAAATTTTCACAGTTATTTTGATACTTAAAAAATTGAAAGTGGCCTAATTCCAATTTATTGATAATTTCAGAGGGCAGTGATGATGGAAATTACAATTAATTATTAATTAGCTAATATAATAATTAATTAATATTAATACGATATATACCACCGAAGCATGACTTTTTCAAATCCCTCATACACAAAATGTAAATGAGCAGCAAATTGTTATGTAATTTACATAAATTACAATAATTTATATAAATTTATATAAATTACATAAATTACATAACATTTTTGCATAAATAAATTGCATAAATGGTGTTTTTCAAGTGTTGTAATGAAATATAAAATAAATTGTATATTGTTTTTTCAATTTGAAGCATTTTAAATTATATGGAATGAACTTGAGCTACTTTAAATTTTATAACAAATCCAGTTGTTAATTTTGAAAGTGGCTTAAGTACATTCTTGGTAAAAGAACATATGCTATTTACTTAATAATTGTTATTATTTTAATGAAAATTGTAAATTTAAATCTCTCTGATACACTTCAGGAATGTGATACGTGGGTATCCCATAAGTATATTTTTAATTTCATTGAAACAGACACTTAAATATCTCAAGTTAAACATAAATCAACTAAAGGCAACTTTCAAAATAAACGGCTCATATCTTTTACTTATTTTCTCATGCAAAATCCTCTTTTCAATTGTACTATTTCGGAAAAATGCTATACAACAAAGTTTGCAGGGTGAATATACAGATATTTAACCCCTTCGGTCATGGCGTCCATATAAGGACACTAAATAAATGCTTGGTGTAAATTCGGTATTTATTATTCGTAAACGTTGTCCTCATATTGTCATAACCATAAGTTCTATCTCAGAGATATTTTACAGGACAGAAAAATAATAATTTAATTCAAAGAACTGCTTGGCGAAGCCATGATTTTTCCAGCAATAAATAATTCGTAACCAAAGGGGTTAAAATGGCCGGACTCTGAGCATTTGGAAGTTTCTGTTCGTGCCGTAACGTTCAAAGGTGAAATCAAATCGAATCGTGTAAAAAAGCTGCGATACGCAACGAACAGGAATGTCCTCGTTCGTTAGTCCATCGAGATGACGTCACTCGGACGACAGGTAATAATGTTAAGTAATATTTACTAACAGGCAGGTTCGACCTCGGGTCTCTGAGGAGGCTACGAATCGTTCCTGAGGGTGCTTCATCGAGGGCGCAGCACCATCAACTAAATTACCCGCGAACGGCCTCTCCGACTCGACTCAAGAAGAATTTTGGCGTCCGTACAAACGCATTCTTCTATCGTTTCTCAAGGTGTCGCATTCCTAAGAATTTATATCGGACCGCTGTTCAATTTACGAACGACACGGCTCAATTCTGCCGGAACGTGGCGAGTTAACGGCTCTGAAACGATCTTTCGAAATCTGCTCCTCCTACACCTCGTTCTGCTTCATTTTCGTAAACACGATTTTATTAATACGTGAGACCACGCTTTTAGCCAAGTGTCCGCGGCTTTATTTTTCTCTCCTGCGAATCGTTCGTGAGCAATGGGCATATTAGCGCGTTGATTACTATCGTGACAATGGCCATATGTTCCATGACGTGGTTTAATCCGTTGCAGTCGACGAAAATTTCATTATACGGCGCCCTCGTTTTAACAGTCACCATGATTTTTCAGATATTTGCGATGATATTAAAATTCTTTTAATACTTTATTAATTAAAGTGTGCTACAGTATGTTATTATTAAAATTGCATATTTTACAAGCCAACGTTGAACAATTTTTTAATTTTCTAGAATATTAAATATTTTGCTTCGAAATTATAGAAAGTGTTACAAAAGTTTTTTTTACAATTTTCAGTGAATTTTTGCAAGGATAATATTCGTAGAGAGGAATTCAAGAAATTATTTTTTAGAAGTGAACTGTCTTGGTGACTAATGCATATGAATAAATTACACCAATTACACTCATGCAATGAACAATACGTGAGCTATGAACGTATATGTATGTAAAAAATATGCATACATATTGAAATTTATAAGTGACGTGTTTAATATACATATGACATGTATGCTATTATTTAAATGAGAATTAAAAAACAATTTCACTGTTTTATCAGTGAAGAAATAATCTGGCAGTTCTTTTTTTTTATTCTCAACCTTCTTTATACTCCTTCAGAAACATGCGACGTATACACATTATTTGGAATTTGAAATCTTTTCGCTTTTCAAATTCTCAAACATCTAATTCACCAGATTCCTATTTTCAATTTTCTAAACTTCAAACATTTTAATTTTGCAAATTTTCTCATTCGTAGACCTCCAGATCTTCAAATTCCTAAATTCTTTAGTTTCTAGATTCCAAATTCCTAGATTTCCAAATCTCAATATCCCCAAATTTCTAGACTTCTTAATTTCCAGATTCCTGTATCTGTAAATCTGCAAATTCCAAGATCTCCAACTTTATGAATTTTCAAATTTTATTTTCGAATTTTTTAATTTTCAAGTTCATAAATGTTCAAATTCTGTATGTTCTCGCACTGTTTTGTGTGTCTCGAATGTTTAACACCTATATCCTTAAACTAGATCCATAATTCCTAGACTCCCACATTCCAAGATCCCAAATACAATATGTGTTAAATATTATAGTAATTATTTAAAGAAAGGTTTATTGAAAATTATTGAAATGATTATAACTTTAACTGTTACACTATAAATAAGAATTATTGAATACTTTATTATTATTTATAATTAATTATATTTTAACAGAATTATATTTAATGATGTGCACAATACGACATCTGATAACCGACTCTCTACTTTTATTTTTCCGTTTCCTCGTTCTTTGTTAAAATGTATAATTCATTTGTACCAATTTTTATAGAAATCGATCAACGTTTTACCAACAAACTCACAAAAATTGATTATTTCTCAATATATTTTTTAAATAACTAAATTTATCAAAAAGATGACTACATAGAAAAGTTTGCTATATAAAAACATATAAATCCCATTTTGAATTTTTTGCCTACATCTAATAGTTCCTGAGATATTTAAGAAAATATGTTTTGCAACCCCGACTTTGGGGGCTATTTTCACCCATTCATCATATACATTTGCCGATAAAAAATAATACGTGAAAAATATTTTATTGAGTTCTATATCATACTCAAAGCGTATAAAAATCGGCGTGTGTCGATTGAGTAGTATCCCTTGTTAGTATTTTAATTAAATACTATTTATATTTAGTATATCAATTTTTTCACGTTATTTTTAATCTGTTATATAAAAATCGCTATTATTTTCATGCAGATACATTTCAAATAAGTAATGATTTACTAATTTTTGCAGACTAATGTAAATTTATATTAATAAACACAGTCCCATGTCCTTTTAATACATCTAATAAGTATTTTGGACAGTAGTTAATCTCTTTTAGAATTTTCTGATTAATTTTTTATGGCAGTAGTTACTAGCAATAACTAGGCCAGCCAACGTGTTAATTTTACACTGTTGGCCAAGTTCATGCGAACCACGATGAAATATGAAGGTGTGTGTTCTTTAAAAAGACAAACAAATAAATTCTTTTTAGAAAATTCATTTCGTTTATGTATATCATATTATTAATTAAAAGATAAAGTAAAGTGCTAAGTAAAAAATGCAAAGTGTTATTAAAGCAAAGGAAGACGTTGAAAATTATAGAGAAATATTTTTTAAAGTTAATTTACTGCAATAACCAATTTAGAAGCGGTCCACTTTTGTAAAAAATATTTTTTTTTCAGATTATCGCAAGTACTTGAAAAATCGTAAAAAGTGCTTCGTGGGACACCCTATATTTAAGTCTTATAAATATAACTAAGAATTTATACATACACAGTATGTCTGAAAAGTAACGGAACTTTTTAAATAAAAAAAAAAGTATTAGTTATTTTGCCAAAATTAATTTTTTGTATTCAAAATACATCCATTCCGCATCAATACACCGCTGGGCACGCTCAGGCAATGTTAACATAGATTTCTTTATGTCGTTTTGCGGAATCGCTTCAATCACCCTTGTCACAGCTGCTTGGACTTGTGTAACAGTGTCATAAAACGTTCCTTTCGTGGCTAATTTCAATTTTGGAAAAAGAAAGTAATCGCATGGAGATAAGTCGGGCGAATATGGAGGATGTTGGAGCACACAGACTTGTTTTTTCGCCAAAAATTTACGAACTACGACAGTTCTGTGACTTGGTGCATTATCATGCAACAGAAACCAACTCCTTGGCACTCGACATTCGGGCCTCACACGAACGATTCTTTTCCACAAACGTTCCATAACACCCAGATAATATTCGCCATTAACATTTTGTCCCTGTGGAACGAATTCCCGAAGTATAATACCTTTAGAATCGTTTAGAATTTAGAAAAACCCAAAACCTGGCTTTGGGTCGTCTTCCAAAGTATCACGACCATCCTGGAATTGCTTATACCACTCGAACGCACGTGTACGGGATAAACCATCGCCATAAACATTTTTCATTAATTCAAATGTTTCTGTAAAAGTTTACCGAGCTTTACCGAGCAGAATTTAATATTCGCTCTTTGCTCCATCGTGATTTTGTGACACGGTGACGAAAGGTTCTGTCGCTTTAACCGTTATAAGTTTGCAATTCGTTGCTCGATTCCAATAACGATTGGTTTGTTTTGTAAGGGAGGAATACTGTTTTCAAATAGCATATTGTTTTTATAGATGTCGCTAATAGTGTTCCTTAAATTTAAAAAGTTCCGTTACTTTTTAGACATACTGTGTATAAAGAAATCTTACAAATTGCTTTATAATATTTCTTTTTATTTATTTTTTCATTTTCGAGGTCACTTCAAAATCATTGTATTATAAGTTTATGACCTTGTTTCCGCATTGATCAAAATTTTACGTTACAACAGGTATTTAATTTGGAAAAGTGTCGAAGACCTTAAAAAAAAAATTTCAATAAAACCTTTGGAAAATCCTTTTTATCGCCATCAAACTGTCTTAAAACCATTCAAATTCGTTTCTTTTTTCCGGCCTTCAATAATAACTAATTTCGATATTCCAGTTCAGCGGAAAACTCGGTAATTGACCTATTATGATATAATGTGAGCTATACAGTGATTAGCTTTAACTTAAAATTTCAAAATGTTAGATATATTTAGTGAGTTGTATTGAGATTGCAGAATTTCAGTTCTACAATTCGATCTTTGCTTATAACTTAAGCAACGGTGAGATTTTGTTAGTAACAAACACTTTTAAGTTTGTTAGGTTAGGTTTATGCATGCTTAGGTTATGCATAAATGCATTTAAATTTATAAAGAATTAACTCCCAAATTACTTGTTATTTAAAACAATATTTCAAATTAAACTTACTGTGTTTAGAGGGAGACATCTTATTATGGACACAAATGTTAGGTGGTGGCGCTTCTGAAATTTCAATGTGATTTTACTTCTTTTTAATAAAACCGCGTATTATTTATTACGTAGATCGATTCTTTAGATCGTTCTGCGTAACAAAAGATCATAGGATATAATGTTCAAGAATCAACAACTCCTGAAATATTTCGAATTCAAAAACGATGCATTTTGTTCAAATATTTACAATATCTCGTGAATAATTTATCCTGATAGCTTCTTTACATAGCACGTTCCAAAGAATCGATGCGTGTAAAACAAACATGTAGTTCCATTAAGAAAAAACAAATGCAAAATGCAACTGCATATTTTTTATTCACACAGATCATCTTGACATTTTAGTGCGGAAAAGTATTAGAACATAGGTTCTTAAACTGCGGTCTGCCATTACTGGGGATCGCGAATTTTAATTTTCATTGCACATCTCCCAACTTTTCGCTTTTATTCAAATAATTCATTTAATAAAAATCCTACATTGTCAAGACTTTTTGTATTTTTTGTTGCTTAAATAATTATTATCATAAAAACACAATTATTAGTAAAAATTTAATTACAGGATGTGTTTCGCAAAAAAAATGATTTTCAAGAGGGGTTTCTCGGACTCATAAGCTTAAGAACCCCTGTATTAGAGTACAATTTCAAGAAATCAACAATTTGTGAAATAATATTTCAAACCTTTGCACACATTTCACTCCTGAGTTTAAAATATTTCACAAACTGTTAATTTTGTTAGTAATATAATTTTTGTACACAAATAAATCCATGAAATTTTTAAAACGGGTTTCTTTAACCCTTATACACTTCACCAAATTAACGTACCTGGCACACCAGGACATTTAAGCTCCCTGCCACTAAAAATGTTTCTTACAAGGGAGGTATTCGTTATTTTAAATTGAAAAAAATTATGACTAATCTTTGAAAGTTGTTTTACCATGTTGCACAACTGATTTCAGTAAATTTAGACGTTGAATATGAACAAAAATTTAGAAACATGAAGAAATTGAAAAAATGAGGGTATCTACAGAAAAATTCCAAAATTTGTGTCAATATTAACATATAGGGGTAACATTTTAGCTGAATATTCCTGAGGTACGACAAAGAAATACAGGTAACCTTCCTACAACGCGGCATCTTATAACACGGTTTCGCTAGAACACGATTCATAAATTGCGGGAACCTTCCTACAACACGGCATCCTATAACACGGTTTCGCTCTGACACGATAAGAAAACTGCAAAAACCTTTGTACAACACTGTATTTCTACAGCCGCGGCGAGGCTTGCCGTCTTAAAGATACAGTGTTGCGGAAAATATTTCTTTTCATCTCCGTAGCCTGAAGACAAAAGTGTCTCACGCTGCTGATCGGCAGTCTGTGTCGAGCCACGGTGTGTTAAAAAATAATTTTTTCGTCTTTAAGACATTAAGTTTCAGTCCCAAGCCATGTCCGATAAAGATAAAAAAAACAACGTTTAAGAGGAAATTTATTTCTTTAGAAGTAAAAGTACAAATCTTGGATCGTCTTTTGAAAAGAGAAATTAATACAAATTTATGTAGATTTAAAAAAAATATTTGTTTTTACTAAGTTTTCGGAACGTAACCCCCCTTTTTGTATTGGCTCTGGGTCTCATACAGCACGGTTTCACACAACACGGCATTTTCTAGGAACCTATCTACCGTGTTATAGGAGGGTTACCTGTAGTAAAAATACCGAGATTTCAAAAAAGGGATTCATTCAGATTTTCAGGATATAAAATGGTTAAAATTGAAGCGAAATTGGCTGAGGTCGTTTCATACCCCAGTGTGACTGTTACTTATTAATTTTAATAATTTTATCTAGCATTTTATTTTAGATCATTTTATCTAGTACGTCATATTCAAATTTTGATAATTATACATCTAAGGATGAAGTCTACTAATTTTATTGTTCAATTTTACTGTCGAGTCTCCTAACAGATCCTGGCATGAAATAATCTTTGTGAACATTTTAAAAAGACCACTACAATAAATATAGTACAAGCGTCATCTGTCGGCAATAAGTAGGACTAGTTACAAGAAACATTTGTCTATGTTATAAAATATGCAAGTTTCAACTGATTGGATGCATTCGAAAATTATATTTGCTTGGTGACGTCAGACTTTGTGGATCAAAGATTTGAAAATAAAACCAATTTTATTTGACTGAGCAACTGTTTATTCAGGATGTTTATTCAGGACAACTGTGTTTCAAAGAAGTAGAGGTAGAATAGAAAACATTTTCGAGGTGGTTTGAGATTATAAAAAAGTTCCAAAATACTTCGAACAATTTATTACAATATAAGGTCTTAAAATTTTTGTAAAGTACTACGAATCTTTTGAAATTTTGCAACTGTTGAAAGCCTAAAAAATTTAATGAATTATGAAAACTTCTGGAAAGCATCTTTTATTGTCCGTTTTGAACGTAATGATGTCTAATTTGTATATTCTTTTGGTAAAAATGTTGAAAAGGGAACCTGGTCCCTATGTCCTTGATCTTGACGTATGCGGTCAAGATCGTGACCCTGAGTGATATAAAAAAGGTTTTAAGCGTCGCTCATTGTTTCTTATAAACACAAGAAGTTTACATTTAAAAGAAATGTTAGATTTAAATTTAAACTCGTGTAAAAAGAATGAAAAAAGTATAACTTTTGAATCATAATTATTTTTCTCGCATTGAAATAAAGCGCACAAAATTGTTGTCATTAAAATGTTAAGGTAAAATTGCATATAAAATTAAGATAATAATAAATAAATAACTTTTTTAATCTTATGAGGAAAAATAACAACAAATTAACAAATTCTCCCTTGCTAATTAAAATAATTAACTGAAGAAAAGCTAAATGTAAATAAAACTGATTAACATTTAATCTCTAAATATGTATTATTAATTATATTTTCACATGAAAACTATATAAATTTAACTGTCTATTAAATTATTAACTAATTATTTAATTTATTTTAATCAACTCTGATACAAAAGGTAGTAAATAATTATACTTTCTAAAATTTTTAATATTTTCAATTACGTTAATATGTATATAAGAATATTAATTGAAAGATAAAAAACAGACTCGAAAATTTTTGAAATGATTATCTACTTTCAAAATTATCCACTTCGGTTTTCGAGCAGGCCTAGAATAAGAATTTTTTAAAATTATGAAACCTCCAAAGAAACATATATTTAAAAAACGAGGAAGGAAAGAATAATAAATTTTTGTAATAAAACACAACAAAATATGTTTTTAAAAATTTACATTTATTCCAAATAAAATAAAATAACATTTAATAAAACCAAAAATAGTAATTTACAAATAAATAATATTAGATAATATTACATAAATAATTACTTCCATAATAAATATTTATTTCTATACGTTAATAAATGTTGTGCCCGAGGGTGCAACCTCCTAGTCTCTCCACTGATTCAACCCCGTTTCCAGCTTTTAACACTAAACCTGCCACTGAATAATGTACACTTACTACGAAATTAAAAATGAAGTTAAATACCAAATAAACAAACGATAAAACGTAAATGAATATACATATCGGTTCTTCATCTTAATGAACATTAACGTAGATTTCAAGAAAACCGCATTAAAAAATTTTGCAAGTAAAAAGGAGACACTTATAAAACGGCTATTTCACCGCTTTTGTACATTTAATGTTAAGGCAACTTTTAACCCCCTGCACTATGATTTATTAGCCAGGTGCGTCATCACAACTGACTAACCTCGGCTACAATATGAAAACAGACAAAGAACGTTGAAATCTTATGTCAATTTGGTATTATGCAATCGTTGAGTATGCAAATTATAATCGGACTTGAACTTCAAATTGAATGTATTCAAAATTAGAATAAAATTAGTCACAGCTGAAGTACAAGTGCGTCACGAGTCAAACTCGTCAAAATAGTGCAAGGAGTTGAGACAAGTCTCCACACAGTATGTCCGAAAAATAACGGAACTTTTTAGATTCAAGGAAAACTACTAACAATATGCTATTTGAAAACAGTATTCCTCCTCTACAAAACAAACCAATCGTTATTGGAATCGAACAACGAATTGTAAACTTACAGCGTTTAAAGCGACAGAACCTTTCGTCACCGTGTCACAAAATCACGATGGAGCAAAGAGCGAATATTAAATTCTGCTCGGTGAAGCTCGGTAAAACTTTTACAGAAACATTTGAATTAATGAAAAATGTTTATGGCGACGATTGTTTATCCCGTACACGTATGTTCGAGTGGTATAAGCGATTCCAGGATGGTCGTGATACTTTGGAAGACGACCCAAAGCCAGGTTTTGGATTTTTCTAAATTCTAAACGATTCTAAAGGTATTATACTTCGGGAATTCGTTCCACAGGGACAAAATGTTAATGGCGAATATTATCTGGGTGTTATGGAACGTTTGTGGAAAATAATCGTTCGTGTGAGGCCCGAATATCGAGCGCCAAGAAGTTGGTTTCTGTTGCATGATAATGCACCATGTCACAGAACTGTCGCATTTCGTGAATTTTTGGCGAAAAAACAAGTCTGTGTGCTCCAACATCCTCCATATTCGCCTGACTTATCTCCATGCGATTACTTCCTTTTTCCAAAATTGAAATTAGCCATGAAAGGAACGTTTTATGACACTGTTACACAAGTCCAAGCAGCTGTGACAAGGGTGATTGAAGCGATTCCGCAAAACGACATAAAAAAATCTATGTTAACATTGCCTGAGCGTGCCCAGCGGTGTATTGATGCGGAAGTGATGTATTTTGAATAAAAAAAATTAATTTTGGCAAAATAACTAATATTTTTTTTTTTATTTAAAAAGTTCCGTTATTTTTCAGACATACTGTGTATATGGTATAAGCAATTTATGACAGAATACTATAAGCATAAAACATGCCCAATCTGCGTAGTGAGAAATAGCCTTTAAAAATGTATAAAATATTAAAAAGTTAGTACTTGAAAATGTAGAACAAACCATCCGTCTCTTTCACTTTTAGATTACCAGTAAAAAGTTTGAAACCACTTAATTCGTGGTTACATACAATACATTGTTCAGCCAAAATGAATCCTGGAGTATTGGATTTCTGTCCATACCGAGAACAGTTCTCCATTAACACATTAATTGAGTTTCGCTTAAATTTCTACGTCCATTAAATGCGCAAAATAAACAAGAAGTCTGAAAAGAGATTGTAATCAATGTTGACAATTTTATACCTTTAAAGAATTCTGATCTTGAGGTAATATACAAAAGGAGAGCATTTTGGTATTTTAAAAATAGACACTATCTTTTCATAATGTCTGCTTTGTCAGAAATTGTGTAATGAATAGTGCCATTACCATAAATCGGTATCGTTACGATTGTTTTATAAGTTTTCGAATGAATAGCATGATTGCCTACTCATCAACAATAATGAATGCCATTGCATTCAACATTACACACAAAAATTGTATTATTCTCACTAAAGATTTTAAGAAAGAAACATTAACAAAAATGTATGAAATTTCGATTTTAGAAATATAATTCATAATTAATTATTAATATACTTTAATTCAATATAATTTTTAATTATTTATATAGTACATAAAGTTACTTAATTTATCAAAGAAATTATGAAATAATGGAATGCGAAAAGTTTTCCAAACAGCCATTTTAATATATCGACTCTCAATATATTAATAGCGACTGGGTCATGTCTGGCTCTTTATTTATAAAAATGAGTCATGAAACTGTTCTAATCACAATTATTCGATTTTAGATCTCTTCAGAACTCTTCTCATGGTAGATAACTTTCTTCTATATTATTAGCATATGAACATGAGTATAAGAATGAAAAAAATTAGCGATTTACTAAAGAAAGAAGAGTTTCAATTTTATATTACAGAACCCAGACTGTACTTTTAATTTTGCCACAATATGTTTAATATACTATTGAGTAAGGAAATAAGTTTTCTGAATTATTTGTTTGACATGAACAATCTTAACAAATTAATTGTTGAGTCAACAGATTATTGTTACAGAAATAAAATAAACACATCAGTAAAATCTTTTAAGGTAGTGAAATATACAAAATTACATATTTTACAACATAATAGGTAAACAATGACAAGTACAAACGATCATTTATTTCTTTCTGAATTATAATTTTGTACTATTCTGATACGATGAGAAAAGCCTCATACGATTTTCGCTAGGGTAAAATACCTAGCATGACCCTAATTTATATTCAGATTCTGCATTTAGACCACTTCCACTAACACACTCTAAAATCGGATATACAGTAAATATTGATTGTTCCAATGTTAACAGCTTTTGAATTGTTCAGCTTTTTGCAAGGATAATAATTTATAATAAAGAAATTGAAAAATCTTCCCGAATAGAGCCATCATAGTGACATCACAACGAACATGTTCGTAGAACATATTCATTTAAAAATGAAAGAGCTAATCTCTTTCTAAATATGTACCATTAAGAAATCTGCTAAGTGAATGTTGTTATAAATAGATATCGTAAATTTTATAACAGAGGCGCTGAAGAAACAATAATTATTTTAACCCTCTGCCCTCAAAGGATGACACTCACCATTCGGTTCAATACAGCAATTTCAAACAAATATTTTTCAACTAAATCTATAGGGTTATACGTCTGATATATAAACATGGTGAAACCGACAATAATTTATAATAGAGAAACAATTTCGAATTCGTCAAACTTTTTAACTACAAAATTGTAGAGTTACTACCTACTAACAGGAAAAATACTTTCGTGTATAAAGGGTTAACAAGTATTCAAATTATTCATGCGAATGGTAAGACAACCATATAGACGAGCTCAATTTGAATAATGAAATCTCGACGGCTTATCACAGGAACATCACCGTCTCATCCAGTCACATTAAACTTGTATTACGATTCGATTTCACGAGAACACTGTTAGCGTAGTAAGTAGAAAGTTGGCTATAAAGTTTACGACGCGAAGAAAGGATGGATCTTAACGTTTTTCTCTTAGGGCTTTTTAACGTGTCCTTGTTATACCGGACAGCTGATACAAAGGGCAACAATTCCTTTGTTTAAAATACAGTTTCACAAAGTTCTTTTACTTACTGTTAACAATCTACTGAGCTCCGTATCGAAAAATAATGAGCAGACTGTGAACCTTGATGTAAATATACAGGGTATTGAAAACAACCATTCAATTTTTATGTAGAATACACTGTACTGATAAGGGAGGAAGTATTAATCGATTTTAATGAAACTTACGTAGTTTTCAAACAAATATTTCATCAATATTTTTTTATCGGTTTAATATTTAGATTCATATTTGCTAATTATCCCTTGTTATATTACATTTTATATTAATATAATATGTTGCATTATAATGTAATAACAAAAACAGCATCATATTTTCCCATTAAAAGTTAAGGCCAAACTTCGGAATACCATCATGTTCCAATTCTGGTTAAATTTTGCAAACAAGCTCCTTTTTTCAAAAGAAAACATCTGTGAGAAATACTGTGCAATTTAGTATCAATACGATATCGCGTTAAGAAAATTTCTTCCTATATGCAGTATATATAAGAGACAAATTAATCATGCAGCGAAATCAGTTACTGGTAGCACTATGGAACTGCAGGAGCGTGAAGTCTCAGCGAACAGCAAAGGCCAAAGAAAAGCTAGATTGTCAATTAGTGGATTAACGATCTAAATATAAATGATTGATAAAAGAAATATCGGTTAAATATTTTTTTCAAAAACTACGTAAGGTGAAGGTACCAGTAGTTGACACTTTAAGGAATTTTTTGTCTATTTGTTCACATAGCTGAGGCTAAGTTCACTTTATGGAAAATTTATGATTAGCAGTCGCTGCACAAACTATTCTTCTATTATATTACAACAAGTATTCATTTCTGATGGCGGTTGTAAATTTTTTCTTTTTTTTTTTCTAAACATAAAATTTGATTCAATAGTTGACACCCAGCGAAAACGAAAAATTTAGTAGTTGACATCCTTTTGTGTCAGTAGTTGACATAGGGAGAAAATCCAATTAATGAACTAGTCTTGATAATGTATGAATACAGAATTTTATTGAACGTTTAAAAAATATTATTCTTGAGTACGTTTACAAAAAAAATATTCAATAATTAGAAGTTACTTTCACAAAACATCTAACTTAGTTTGGTAACTGAATACACATTTCTGGTTCTACTCATTTTAATGGGTTCGTTGATACGAAACAGCACTGTTTCCTATTCATAATCTAGCTTATCTATTCTTTCTGGCCAGTTTCACAGTCTACCACACTTTGCCATTGCTGAAATGGTTGCAGTCGTTTCAGACACAGCAATTATAACTACAGGGAACAACACTTTTTCGTAGGAAAATACAAAAATATAGTCACGTCTGCATAATTTATGAAGTTATCCTGCGTAGAAGGCATCTCAGAAATGACAGAGGAACAAAGTGAGTAGTTGACACGTAGTAATTTAATAGTTGACACCCCATGACAATTACTGAATAATAGACGATTACAAGTTTCAATAGTTGACACCGAGTGAATTTAAACAATTTAGTGTTTGTTGCCAATTTTAATAAATAAACCTCTTTTTGAGTTTCAAACAACATAAACGAATGTCTTTTTGATTCACAATGATTAAATAATACAAACTTGCAATACTTACATTTTAACCAAACCTTAGCGATTTATATAAGAAAACACTGAAAAATCGTAAGAGCCGTGCGCAAGTTTGATTAATCGGTTGATATAACACTTTTGAATGGCAGATATGCGCAATAGTTCGCAATTAAGCAGCTGAAGTGCGACAGTATACAGATTAACAAGGTTTGATGTATTCCAACTTGTGGTTTCCTTATTTATTTACATTTTTTGAAAAAGTGTCAAGTACTGGTACAGTGTCAACTACCGGTACTCTTACCTTACTATGTAAGTGTCATTACACTTGAGAAACCTCCCTAGTACGTAACAAGTCCATAGCAAACATAGTTCGAAAAATCAACTGTTTCTGTATGAACATTTTTATATCTTAACATCATAATCGACTTATTATCGACTTTTCAATGTTTAGAGAAGGTGTTCTACATTTCCTTCCATTTTTCTACACACCTGACTTCTTTTCACAGAGCTACAAACTCTCTTGAAAATCCCACATCTCCTTAAAATTATTTGACGAACATGGTGGATTCTTCTTAGTCATTTCTCGATAAAGAATATACTTTACTTTTGAAATATCTCCATAAAACGAAGTCCAAGGGGCTTAAATTGAAAGATCAAGATAGCTATGCAAGTGGTCCACGATCAAGCCACTTTTGATCGAACACCCTGTTTAAGTGCTTTCTCACATTACGTACAAAATGACGCGGAGTCTCATCATACATGTACGTCAATAATCTTTCTGCCGGAGGCATATCAAGTGCTGAAGTAACATATTCATCAAGAAATTGAAAAAAGCTGCACCTGAAAGTCGATTTCGATTATATGACCAATGAGGTGAGCTCTCATAATAGCGATCCAAATATTTAACGAAAAACGTAAATTACGTAAATTATACGTAAATGCAGCTTCATCGATAAATAAAACGCAGGGTACGAAATTCGGATTCGAAACACATTTTGGAAATAGCCACTGTAAAAATTCGATTCTTGCTGAATAATCACGCAGCTAATGGTTTGCATGTGTTAGTGTGTAATACTTAAAAATTTAAAGAGCAACTACCTTCAATTCTTAATATCTTTTACACAATTAGCCGTCTGCCCATAAAATGGAGTATATGAATATTCAGTTGGATGTTCTCTGAAGTGCCGAAGTTTCATTTAAGTGAGCAGAGTTCCCCCACTAAACATCTTTCCTCTTTTGTCCAACAATATCAAAAGATGAATTTCACGACTCAATGAAAATTTCATAACTCGTCTCCGGTATCTAACATCGAAAGATGTTATATCAAAAGATGTCTGCCTAATAAAAGGACTTATACAATCAATTGTTTTGAACTTCTCAATAATATATTTAAAGCAGAAACAATGTATTTAATAGAGTAACATGATGAAAGCGTCGATCGACAACACAAATGGCACCCCCGTGATACTCACCCTTCACTTTATCGCTCTTTTATCTCTTTCTCTCTTCACCTTTCTATCTCTCCCTTCTTCCTCACTCTACAACTCCATGAATTCCTATATCCTTCTCATTGAGTGCCATACGGCTCTCCTGCGGCTTCTTTATGGGGTAACATGCCGCAAAGTCTAAAAACGCATTAGTAGCAAATGGTATCGTCACGTAAACTCGTTTTGAACACACACGGTACTTATACAGAACACGGTGTTGGTGACACGCTCATAAGTGGTTACTAGAATCGAACGTGTTCCGTCGATTCTTCAAATGGAAGGCACTTTATGACCTCATGTGTACACGCCAAAAAAATATCCTAAGTTCCTTGAGAACTCGTGAGAATGCTTTCAAAGGTTCAATCATGTCGATCAGTGATATAAAAAATATTATAACTATTTTATAAGAAATTTAAAGCAGAACAGTGTATATTTAAAGATTAAATCTTTTTAATTCTTTAAAGATTTGTAAGTTTGAGAATGTAATTACTCGTTAGTACCTGAGAATACACAGTACATACACAATCTAATTTCACCCACGAAAGTGTAGTAACGTATTTTTATAAAAATTCCACAAGAAAACTAATAAAAATAAACTGTTGAAAGAGAGAACCAAACTAAAAAAGGCTATCTCACTTTTTCCTTTTCAAATGCGGAAAAACTTGAAAAATTACATTATTTATTTACAATGTCATAATAGTAAAATATGTCATAACATCATAATAGTAAATTATGTCATAACATCAAAATAGTAAATTACGTCATAACATGACAATAGTAAATTATGTCATAATATCATAATAGTAAATTGTTCTTTAGTGTGCACCATCATCCGCCCTGGGGAATTTGACGACCTGCATGCATGCACGCATTGCACACCTACTATACGTGTATTATATGTAGAACTGAACCTGAATAAGATACAATAGTATATCTATCTCCTCTGATCTCTGCCATGTGGTTGATAATATACACAAATTTCGTATCTAAAATCTCAGTATCCTTGGGTATCATGTTTCTTTTACTTCTTCCAATTCCTTACGGGTTTCCACAACAAATGATATTACGTCAAAAGCCATATACATCTTATAAGCCTTGAGCTTTAAAGGTAGTTTTATATTTCTCCTTTCGCTCCTACTTTTATATTCAGCTCTGTTTTCTGTTTCATTTTGATCTGAACTTTATATTTCCTCTTTTATGCTCTCATGTCTCCCTTCATTTATCAAAGCTAAGTTACTTTTAGGCTTTAACCTGTTTCTTAATCCTATTTCAGTTACTTTATTTTCATATTCATCTAATACTTGCACGTCGTTTTTCTTTTAGTACATGGACTTTTAAAAACTTTTTAAGAAACCTACCTTTTTTAATAATTAGATTCACGAAACTCGCATAAATACATCTTAGATTCCTTATTTTAAGTTACGAAAATTATTAAGAAGCTTTTGTCGAAATGTATGTTAACTTTTGTCGGGATGAAAAATAATTGTATAAAATTTATGTTTTATCTTTTATTTATTTATTGTTTCGCTTTATTTTTAATTTAAATGTAACTGCTGATCGAATGTTCGTAAACCCAGTGTTAACGAAAAGCTTTCTTTCAAATCCACTAATCTGTAACCATGTTTTGTTTAAGAGGGGCAATACCTTTAGATACATGAAAATAAGCGGATATTTGTACATTTTTTTGTATAGGATATCTTTGTCTTGTATTTTCGAAATTTCAGGTATAATTTGTTATAACTATTGCCTATTACAACATATTTTCTTTTTTTTTAAATATTTAAAAATGGCGGAATTATGATAGTCTTTCCTGGAAGTGTTTCGGCGCGTCTCGTGAAACGGCGTGACTTCTAGCTTTAGTTACATTGGTCTGAAACAAGTTTGCAAACGATGTTTCGATTATTAACATTCACAGTTAGTAGATGAACCTAAGAAATGTGAAAAATATGGAAAATTGAAGAGATGGCGCGCTTTTAAAGAAAAACTATGAATTTTACTGAAAATTTTCGCAATAGTTTGCAATAAAAAAGGACTTTAATGTTAAATTTATTTCGTACATTTGGTTCATATGTTAGAAGTATTGTCATGGATATGTGCAAAAAATTTGAGCGCGATTGATAAACTAGTTTTTGAGTTATCAGTCACGCCAATTTTAAAAATGTAGTTTTGAGAAAAATGCGTTTAAAGTTTCGATAAGTAAAACCTGAATAATTTCAATGATTTACCAACTAATCTGCGATTCCTGCGCCACATAATAATCCTTCGGCTTACTCGTAAAGTTGATTTTTCTCCATAAGCTCATTCTCCGTAAAAATACAAAATTTCAAACACAGCAATGGCATGATAATAACAAATCTGCTACGTAGCCCTCCGCACCGAGCGCGTGAATATCTGCGGTGCGATACTAGACATGAGTCACGATAATCGGCCATAACATCAAAAGGGCTCCGTATTACGCTTTAAAATTTTGAGACTATATTTTTGAGATGTTGCACTAACATTTTATAGAAAAAAAAATTTTGCAATTTTTTAATATTCTAAAGGTATTGCCTCCCTTAATTTAGTACGCTTTTCTGCTTTGGAATCGAACTTACTTCTGAACTTCCTTGGTAGATCTGTATATATGCTATTGAATAAAAAGTTTAACAATTTTTTTAGATCAGATTTGCGCAAAGACGTTTATGTTTAACATACATATTGGGAAAGAAACTACCACTAAAGTGGAAGAGACGCTAGAGTACAGAACAAATATGGCGGATTCAAGGATACTTTTATATAACATTAAGATGATACTATATTAATTTAGCAAGTTTCATTATTACTGCAGGTTACTTACTATACTCTCAATTATATTTATATCTCAACTAAATCTAATAATATTATATCTCAATTAAATATCAATTATATCTTTACATTACTTTTACATTCAATTTTATGAGAATTTTAACCTGTTGTTTTAAAGTAAATCTTACTAACAAAATGGTTCTAATGATATTTAATAATACAACTTAGAAATAGTAACAATTGTAAAAGCCAAATTCTTCACCAGAATTATTATGTCCAATTTCTAAGTAAAAATGGCATACAAATACATGAAAATTGTTTGTATAATGCGTTTTCTTCTTTCGGTAAATTTTAAAAACTGTAGTAAATGAGTGGTCTTTTATGTCCTATAAAACTCTACAATAATATTTTAAACGATATATTGTTTAAATAAAAAATTCTCCCCTAACCCCCCAGATTTAAAAAATTTAAATCTCATCAGGTCAAATAGCATGTTAAGTTTCATTGTAAATATAAATATGTATATCAAATCTATCCGAAAATACAATATTCAATAACTTTATTAATAAATGTATATAAAACGACCGTCGCTGCGATTCAAATAGTACGTTATCAGATATTCATGAGAGCTGTTAACATATTTGAATCTCACGACATGAAATAAAGATGTAAGCAATGGTGTGGACATACATGTTTATATATGTATACTTTATCAATTTTCTAGTAAACTTTACTATTAATAATCGCATGTTGCAATTGGTACTGCAGAATATATGATTAGAGTATAGTTATAAAGTAATATGACAAATTTTCAGAATATTTTCTATTTTACAATAAATTAAGAAGCAAACGATATTTCGATTTCTAATGAATTTATTTATGAAGATTTCTATTAATTAGCAAGTACTATATGTATCTTCACATGAACATTATATCTTTTTGCAGAACGAGTATACAAAATAATGGATGAAACAAAACTGCTTTCTTATTTGAAAATTGTACTCATTTTTTAAATCTCTTTTACATACGTTGTAAACAGCAGGTCTCTTTAATGCTAAATTAAATTAAGTTACTACAATTCGTCCTTCATTCTTTAGTGCTAAATTACATTAAATTACTACAATTCTTTCTGCATTTTTTAACGCTGGACTAAATTATAATGTTGCAATTCGTTCTGCATTTTTTAATGCTAAATTATTACAATACATCGCAATGCTTTGCCTTTCATTCAATGAAAAATCACCAATATTAATGTCTGTATTCCTTCCTCTAATTATTGTACTTTGTTTTTAGTAGAATTACAAATATTTTATACACTATTTTACACTAATACAATGTAGAATATCAGCAAAATTGCAATCAGAACAGAACTGAGTTACTCTCCAATATGACGTCATTTTGAACTATGATGGGAATACTTTCTTGATGGTTAATTATAATTTACCGAATATTATTTTTTGAAATATGAAATACTAGAGTATCTATCATACTATAGAATCTTTAATACTTGATATAATTACTTACAAATAAACTCATCACGAACAGAAATATTATCTACATTTCTTCATTTATTGTGTCACAAAAAGAAATTCTAAGTACTTTTTCACACTTCGTTGATGAGTAATTATAATTTATTAAATATTTTTTCTCAAAATTCGAAAAACGAAAATATCTTTAATATTCAGTAATTAATATAATTACATATAAATATTATTTCTACATATCATTTCTACAAAAAGCAATTTCTAATACTTTTTCGTATTAATATACACAGTATGTCTGAAAAGTAACGGAACTTTTTAAATTCAAGGAAAACTACTAGCACCATCTATTAAAACAATATGCTATCTGAAAACAGTATTCCACCCCTACAAAACAAAACAATCATTATTAGAATCGAGCAACGAATTGCAAACTTATAGCGGTTAAAGCGACAGAACCTTTTGTCACCGTGTCACAAAATCACGATGGAGCAAAGAGCGAATATTAAATTCTACTCGGTAAAACTCGGTAAAGCTCGGTAAAACTTTTACAGAAACATTTGAATTAATGAAAACTGTTTATGGCGACGATTGTTTATCCCGTACACGTGTGTTCGAGTGGTATAAGCTATTCCAGGATGGTCGTGATATTTTGGAAGACGACCCAAAGCCAGGTTTTGGGTTTTTCTAAATTCTAAACGATTCTAAAGGTATTATACTTCGGGAATTCGTTCCACAGGGACAAAATGTTAATGGCGAATATTATATGGGTGTTATGGAACGTTTATAGAAAAGAATTGTTCGTGTGAGGCCCGAATATCGAGCGCCGGGAAGTTGGTTTCTGTTGCACGATAATGTACCAAGTCACAGAACTGTCGCTGTTCGTGAATTTTTGGCGAAAAAACAAGTCTGTGTGCTCCAACATCCTCCATATTCGCCTGACTTATCTCCATGCGATTACTTCCTTTTCCCAAAATTGAAATTAGCCAGGAAAGGAACGTTTTATGACACTGTTACACAAGTCCAAGCAGCTGTGACAAGGGTGATTGAAGCGATTCCGCAAAACGACATAAAAAAATCTATGTTAACATTGCCTGAGCGTGCCCAGCGATGTATTGATGCGGAAGGGATGTATTTTGAATAAAAAAAAATTAATTTTGGCAAAATAACTAATACTTTTTTTTTTATTTAAAAAATTCCGTTACTTTTCAGACATACTGTGTATGTTACATGCACAGTATAGAATAAGAATTACATAACAAAAATTTGCTGTATTGTCAAATTATTCGAAATCATTTTTGTACCATTCATATTTGAAAAGATTATAGAGACGTGACTATAAGGACCTACTGTATGATAATAATCATAATTTTAGATATAACATATAACAGTATTAGAGAATGTTCTAAAAAAACTTCATCCTACATTTGGAACTACAAATATCTAACGGTAGAATTAAACCCGTTATTTCCTTCGATATAGTTTGAAAATACCACTTGCTTTTCGTGCCGTATTTCTGTTTCGACAGAACAATTGCCACCCCAGGAATCAAGTAATAATACGCTATGTTGTTCAGTACATGATAAATACACACCGATGATCTAATTCTTGAGCTCCGTTACCGAAATATCAACATTGTTTGTCCTAAAAACGGTTTGCTTACCCCAGGTTCTGGAGTTCCAATAAACTCGTTCAACACAATAAATAGGGGTGAACGAACCTTCCCACTCACAGTAATTGTAAGTAGGGTCTCATAAAATTGGATAACTGTGTGTAAGAGATGATAGAAACTGAACAACTGCTTCAGCTTCTTTTTACATTTTTTTGCTGAATACAATAACTCCGAGCTTGCATTATGAACGTGATATTCGCCACAGTTATTTACTAATTGTTTTACGTCACTCAAGAAAGCAATGTTCTTTGTTTATAATCCTTCAGTACTTTCATAAATGGAGCGATGTGATGATTATTTTACGACTTTGTAGCATTCTTTTGTTTTAAATTTTAAATGCATTAATACTGAGGAAGGAGGAATTATTTTACTTTATGTCGTTTATTACATTACATTAGTTTATCGTGCATGATGAACAATGTATAAAGACACTATTGAAATATGCGATATAAAACGATAGTTAAGCGTACTTGCCAACAACTAAAAAATCGATAAAATATTAGTGTATAAATTCTATACATTATTGATGTACTAATAATATTAAGAAACAAAATTATACCAGTACAATTTTGTTTTCCAAATTATTTTGTGAATTAATATAAAAATTTGTACAAAAATGTATTGAATTGTGTTAGACCATACTACAGAAAATTTATAAATGCTATAACAACTGGCTTTTTACATATCTTTGTGTTGTATTACAATTAAATTCTGAGAAATGCAAAATTTTATACAATAAAAATATTAGAAGACTTACCTTAAGTTATAAAATAAAAATAATATCTACATAATATTTTTCAATTGAAAGAACTGCGACAAAAAGAAAAACGTTACTTACTTAACAATTAATAACCACTTGAATAATAAAAACTATGAATAATCGTTCATACATAACCAAATTAATTTTATGGATAATCGTTAACAAATAACTAAAGTAATTTTATGAATAATCGTTAACAAATAACTGAAGTAATTTCATGAATAATCATTAACAAATAACCAAATTAATTTTATGAATAATCGTTCACACAAAACTAAATTAATTTTATCTATAATCGTTAACAAATAACTGAAGTAATTTCATGAATAATCATTAATAAATAACCAAATTAATTTTGTGAATAAGAAAAAGAAGAAAGCAAGAAGCGGTGCATTTCTTAGAAGGAATGTACTTGAAACCAGACGAAAAAAATTACCAGCTTGGTAACTCTATAAAACGCTTCAAGATGAAAAGAGGGTAATTTCTCGTTCCATCGAAAGCACCATCTTGAATGTACTTCAAACCAATTTATTAGTTCCATTTTTAATTACTCTATCAAGTGATCGAACCAGCTTTGAGGAAAGGAAACGACATCCTCAAGAACGTTTTAAATAGCCAGAGGAAAATTTTGTCCATCGATTGCAGAAACATTTCTCCTTCAACGTTATTCTTCGCTTCCTTTCCTTGCATCTTGATTAAAAAGCTTTATGCTGTTGGAAATATTGCTCCATTCAGCATGGTGAATAACTAACGTTTGAAAAAGCATTTTTGTACTTATATTTATTTATGTTAGTTTCTGCAACTCTTAACAAAATCATTTCTACTCAATTTCATTCAAATTGGACTTCTCATAGTGTTTAGGGATTTCAGTCTTATCCTTTCTGATGTGGAATTTAATATAGGATACTTTACTTTCTGTTAGGTATTTTGTTCAGACAAATTAGAAGCATTTGTTTAATTTTACTTCATTATCTAATCTGTCATAATTGAAGCCATCTGATTTTCAATGCTGATTCAAGATGGCGCCGCTCTACGAATACCTGCGAAACTTTTTCTGATTATAACCGTAACCTTACAGTCCCTTAAAATCTTTTATTGTGCTTCATTGCTAATATTTTTGCGAATTAAGACTAAACATACTAGCACATAATGCATTGAAAGTAAAAATAGATAAGCAAACGATAAAACATAATTGAATATAAACATTAATTCAACTTAATTGATCATTTGACCAATTTAATACTCTTAACCCTTTGCACTCCTTAATTTCTTTTACCTACCAACTCGTTAATTAACAAAACAAATCCAGAAAGGGGTTCTTAATAAAATGTATTACAACAGTATTGTAACAGTGCGATTTGTATGTGACAAATGTTAATAAAAATATCATGTAATATATGTTTTGAATTCGTCTCGATGTCTTCTAAAGCTATGAATAAAAAAGAATGTATGTTCCTATTTAAAAAACCCAAGGTGACCTTGACTTTGCCAAAAAAAAAAAACAAACTGTTTTCGAAATTTGCTTTACTAATACCTATTGTACACTTCATACCCTGCAAATATTATTCTAAACTTTTTTTTGTAAGGTGACTGCAAGTAGGAGAAAAATCGTGAGTAGCGTTACAGGTAACACCCTGTATGCATGCGCATGGACGATTTTCAATCTTCTAGACATCCATCTTGGTCTTACATCATCTTATATACATATGTATATCTAACAAGCTCCCAAAGAGAAATAAGCTTGTTAGCATCCAATTATCGAAGAACGAACTTCATAGAAGTGGATTTAAAGTCCCAATAGGTCTCAACAGTTTAAAATAATACAGTACCATGAGCAAACTGAGACTTATAAGTCCCGTCAGTAAATAAAGAGCTAAGAAGATTCACTTCAATGCAAATAAGTAAAATTTTCGTATCTGGGTTGTTGAAAATTTTCAAGGGATGCAAGAAAAGCATACATTCGCAACTAGTGCGATTTATGGGTTATAGGTGTGACTGGGTGATTGGCATTCCACGGCGAATCAATCAGTTTTTGACAGGCATTTCAGGGTTTCTGTTACAAATCAAATATATTGTAGTACATGTGAAATTAAAGGGGGTTAGGTCATCACTTTATTGGTTTTAAATTTGTTCGAAGAAATATCCATCTTCGAAATTCGTAAATTTTACTTATTTTGCTGTTAACACTAACTCTACCAACGTTTAATACACACATACTTTGAAATTAAAAATGGAGTAGAAAAATAAACAAACAAACGATAAAACATAATTGAATATACATACTAATTCTTTATCTTAATCGGTACAAAAATCAATACAGATTTCAGGAAATGCATCTTAACAAAATAATTTAAAATAAGAATCGCGTCAAATAGTTATTTGACCGATTTGATTATATGATTTTAGGAAATACATAAGAATTATTTACGATTTCATTCCATTCGTGAGTTAATGGATTAATTAGTTATATTGCTGAGTCCGCTTATGTATTATTACACATAATAACTTCTGTTTATTTTTGACTACTGTTCGATAAAAATGTCAAGATCTTATGTTTCCAAGTTTCAGTCATGAACCCAAAACCTAGGTGAATGATGCTCTACCATTGTCGGAAATGGAGCACACGTACTTTCAAACACTGTTAAAACCTCGGAAAGTACTACTTGTGACACGAAATACAACCACATTCTTGTAAGCAAGGTGTGCTAAATTTTCTACCTCTGGGTAGGTCGTAAAGTGATTCAGAATAAAACTTAGAGCTAAAACTTTGACTTGAAATTTCACGCAAACGTTGGCATTTCCCTAGGCTACGAATTTGACTTGAATATCCGACAGGACCCGCGATTATTATGCATGAGAATCCTTAACCAGTAATCCCTGTAATAAGGTTCATAAGGAGCAATCCTTAAGAATTAATCCTTGTAATCCGTAGTTCAAGGAGTAATCCTTATTAAGTGATCCTTGTAATATACAAGGAGTAACCCACAAACATTTGATCCTCATTTTGATGAATCCAGAGCAAGAAATACTTCGATGTGTCGTATTACTATTACTTGCCCATATTTTTCATTGATATGTTTATATTTTGTTCAATGTGACTTCCATTACATAGAATACACTTTTCTATGCAATTAGCTTTCGGTGGCTTCTGCCATTGTTGTTTGAAATATGAAGACGTCTATTATTTTTTGTAGAATAGTGTATCTCCATACGTGTATACTCCATACGTGGGTATTATTGTGGTTACACATCATATTATTATCGAAACTCATCAAGTCAAAAAATTTTTTTACAGAAATGGCAGCCGTTCCTGTTATTTGTAACCAACTAATTACAAAATTTTGAACAACGTGGTAATTTTTTCTTAATCCGTATACTATATGGTATTTAAAAGATTTGTAATTGTGGAATTTTTTTAATTCTGTAAGTTAATTTAATTGAAATACCGCAGTAGTTACTTTTCGTATTGAGGTTGACGGATTTTCTTCATAACGTAGCAGAACTACCAACTTCGCTTCAGATAAGATTTCCAGATAATTGTGTCTTTTATTTTCTACGGAACCCGTTTCACTCAAACGCTTTACCACTAAAACAAACTGGTTTTCACTTGATATCATTCTATTTGGAAATTCTTCTCGGTACTTCACTTTGCTGCATCTTTTATTTTTACCCCCTTTGTAATAAATAGACCGTATCTGTTTTCTCTTGTCTCGAATAACGATACATTGCACTAAATGCTTCCTGAGTAATATTGAAATAATTCTCTACTTTGTAATAGAAGTATCCTAACAGCAACATCGCAAACTTCATCATGATACAAAACTATCAAAAGTGTATTCTAACTAATGAAGGTCCCATTGAACTATTTTACAACACAAGTTCACGTATCAATGAAAAATGGTCAGTAATACGAAATATTCGAAGTATTTCTTTTATTTCTGACCTTGGGTTAATCTGAAGGTTATCGTATACATGGTCGAATTCGTTTTAACACATGCTTTCATATGATACAAAAAGAATACATAACATTCTATTTGAAAGATTGAAGACCAGCTTCATTTCTCGAGAATGAATGCAAGTATAATAATTCTCTTCCATTTTCTTTTTTCTTACCGTTTACACAAAACACGCTGCGTAGTAAATCTATGAATACCCTGTAAATCATAGAAACACGATAAATGCAGTTATTTTCGACAAAACGGACCTTTAATGAAAATTGATGTGCGATGATATCTCAAAAGTGGTTTCGAGACATTTTACGCCCACAAAAAACATTTACTACTCCGTAAAATTACGTAATTTTACGTAATTTTTTACGTAAGCCTTATTGTAATAGAGAAATTTAAATCAATTTTAACTCGTAGTTATATTTTTGTTTGTTGCAGTTTGATGTATATTTTTGCAGCAATTTCTTTTTTCCGCCTCTTTATATAAATCACATAATCAAATAAAATTACTACATAGTGTAATTTTCGTACTTTTTAGGATAATTTCTCTGTTGCAGAATCTTGCATCTTCATTTTGATGTTTTTATCCTTATTTAATAATTTCCCCCTCGATACATTTAAAATAAACTAAATGAATCTAAAAATATACACCATTACATAAAAATAAAGTAAAATAAATATTTTTTCATACTCCACGCAGTACTTACAAAAAAAAGGGTTCGAACTACAATAATTTCGCACAAATTTGCAACGCAGCGTCAAAAATATTTCAACAGTAATCGAAATAAAGCGCAAAATTCGAAAAAACCTATAAAGCAAAGTACATGAAATCGAAATAGAAATTCATCTTAATATCTCAGTCGGTAACTTAATCAATAATAATGAAGAACATGTAAAAACAGTGAAACTGTAACAATTTCGCTGACTGCATGGTAAAAGACCCAGACTGTTTGCATTACCGGGAAACAACGTATCGACAGCAGCAGCAAAAACATAGGATGAAACCAACGGGAAGGCACGTCCGATTTAATTTTTACGATTAATCTCTCAGAATTAAAGCAAACGAAAGATTGTACAGCTGCCAACGAAATCTGGAGGAAGTTGCATGCGATGTATCAATCAAGCGGACTGGCAAGAAAAGCGATGCTTTTCAAGCAATTGACGTTGCACAAAATGGCCGACGAAGACATGCGAGAACACATTAGAACGTTTTTTGATTCGAAATAAACTTCGGCAAATGGAAGCGAAAATCAGCAGTAATCAGATAAAAATGTTATTATTGCAGACTTTCTGCCAGTTTTGAAAATCCTTGCTGCACGATTGACTTGCGAAATGAATTGTCAAAGGTAGAATTTTTGAAAATACAAATCTTGAAAGCGATGCGAGGCTTTTCTAAACTGCGAAAACCGACGTCTGATGCATAATTGCAAGCAATCGTTATATGCAGAAGGAAAGTGGATGAAAGAAAGGTTCTTTTGAAAACAAACTAAACGGTCAAGAAGGTTAGATGGCAATATTTCCGTTGAAATGCTTTAAATGCAAAAAAGATATATATTTGAACGTAATAAGGAACCAACGTAGTATAACTATAGTTAAGGTAAGAGCACCGGTAGTTGACACTGTACCAGTACTTGACACTTTTTCAAAAAAAGTAAATAAATAAGGAAACCACAAGTTGGAATACATCAAACCTTATTAATCTGTATACTGTCGCTCTTCAGCTGCTTAATTGCGAACTACTGCTCAGACCCGCTATTCAAAAGTGTCATATCAACCGATTAATCAAACTTGCGCACGGCTCTTACGATTTTTCAGTGTTTTCTTATATAAATCGCTAAGGTTTGGTTAAAATGTAAGTATTGCAAGTTTATATTATTTAATCATTGTGAATAAACATTCGTTTATGTTGTTTGAAACTCAAAAAGAGGTTTATTTATTAAAATTGGCAACAAACACTAAATTGTTTAAATTCACTCGGTGTCAACTATTGAAACTTGTAATCGTCTATTATTCAGTAGTTGACATGGGGTGTCAACTATTAAATTACTGCGTGTCAACTACTGACTTTGTTCCTCTGTCATTTTTGAGATGCCTTCTACATAGGATAACTTCATAAATTATATAGAAGTGACTATATTTTTGTATTTTCCTACGAAAAAGAGTTGTTGCCTGGAGTTATAATTGCTGTGTCTGAAACGACTGCAACCATTTCAGCAATGGCAAAGTCTGGTAGACTGTGAAAGTGGCCAGAAAGAATGGATAAGCTAGATTATGAATAGGAAACAGTGCTGTTTCGTATCAACGAACCCATTAAAATGAGTAGAACCAAAAATGTGTATTCAGTTACCAAACTAAGTTAGATATTTTGTGAAAGTAACTTCTAATTATTGAATTTTTTTTTTTGTAAACTTACTCAAGAATAATATTTTTTAAATGTTCAATAAAATTCTGTATTCATACATTATCAAGACTAGTTCATTAATTGGATTTTCACCCTATGTCAACTACTGACACAAAAGGATGTCAACTACTAAATTTTTTGTTTTCGCTGGGTGCAACTATTGAATCAAATTTTATGTTTAGAAAAAAAAAGGAAAAAAATGTACACCGCCATCAGGAATGAATACTTGTTGTAATATAATAGAAGAACAGTTTGTGCAGCGACTGCTAATCATAAATTTTCCATAAAGTGAACTTAGCCTGAGCTATGTGAACAAATAGACAAAAAATTCCTTAAAGTGTCAACTACTGGTACCTTTACCTTAATTGTTTCAAGAGTTATAGTTATAATTAATTGTTTTCTCCTTACAACAATGATCTGAGAACAGAAAGTGACTCAACGCAAGGAAAGTACTGTTTAAACAGCGGGTGCATATGTGCGACAATGAAAAATTCATATGCAAACAAGAATACGATAATGACAAAGTACATTCGATGAGTAACGCCATCGTGAAAGTAAAAACCAATGACATCGTAAAGTTGACTGTACTAAATAACAATGAAAGTCGAGAGAGTCTTGAAAATACGTTGCACGTGCCAGATCTTTACACCTTTGGGTACGAAGGATTTGCACTAAATAGAACCATAAATAAGAAAAAATCTGACATACGTGCACGAGAATGCACTTCCGTTGAATATCCAGAAAAATTGGAAGGGTACCGGTAAAAAAAGTAGTAGAAGTTAGTAGAAATGTGTATTTAATGGCCAAATTCATACCGGGAATGGAAATGATTCTCGTTCAGGAAAACTTTCCAGAAAAGAATAATTAACTCCGCTAAGTGACTGGAAGTCGAAATTGAATTAATTCTGATTCAACCAGCAGTTAGGTTTGACAATTTATTGAAGATTCACCATCTTGGAAGAAAGATGACGCTGTGAATGTTACTACCGATGGAAACATTGATTAAAGCACTAAATAAATCACCAAGGTGATTACCAATCTAGAAAACACAAAATAATCTGATCTAGTAGTCGTGGAACTCTTCGAAAATACTACAGGGTTGAAAATAGAAGAACAGTCCTTACAGAATTCTTGAAGTATGTGAATACAGCCGAGATGTAGCTGAACGAATTTTCCAGAAATGAGGCTATTGAATGGAAACAGGAATTCAAAATGAATTTTGTGCATTAATCGATAATAAAGCTTTGGAATTGATGGACAGAACATCAAAATACATATAATTAGACGTAGAATCGTATTACGTGGAAATTGTTAAAAAGACATTTATGTAGATTTGTTCAAACGTTGGAGTTAAGACTGTAGAAGAGCTATAACCATAATCAAGAAGCACATTGATGAAGAACCTCGTTTTCCATTCTCACATAGACATTCGTCACCATTTTGTACATGATGCACTATTTTGTAAATTTATACACAATCACTGTAGACTATATTCAGACTACAGATATAGGTATAAAAATATATTAATTGTTTTGTTTTAAAGAACATATAAAATGTATATCCATAAAAACCAAATGAAATGAAAAAATATGAGAGGAAGGAAGATTAGGTATTTTAATGATGAGTGTAATTTGACCTCGTGATGTAGTAATCCAAGACTCTACAACTCCACCACCTTTGATACCAGAACTTTCGCAATATGATTAAGTAGTTTAATATTTTTGGAAATCGAAGAATTAAATATCATGTGAAATAACGTGTATCGACAAAAACGGCCGAACATTGGCTTATGTTTGCTCTAAATTCACCAGACAAAGTTTTATCAAAATCGATGACCTAACAACTGTGGTGTTTCCTTGTTACAGAAATTTCACCATCTGCCAATCAAGGGGAAACCAACTTTACTGCGCCTATTAAAAGTTGGCCACCATGTAGAAAATTAATTTTGACAATCGTGTTGCGCTAGGTTTGTGCCACTTCATGCTCTAGTATTAAAACTGTAACATGAAAAATGGAAAAAAGGATTTTTCTAATCAATCCACTTTTGTTCAATTTTACTATCATTGTAATAAAACTTTGATTAAAAAATATCAATACTTATTTTTTAAATATATAGTCAATCGTGAATTGTGTGACGCTATATCGTCTTGCTGGATGATTTTCAAAGGTTGCTATGAAACACTTCAACATCTTCTTCAATAATGATATTTCTTTAAAATACTTCGATAAATATTCATTTTTTTTACTATTTCACCCAATACTTTTTTAATCAGAGTGACACGAGAAATTCAACTGTATAAAAAAATTATGCGTTTCCATTAGAATAATGCAATTTAATGAATATACACCTCTGCACTTCTAAAAAAACTTGCACCCAAAAATATAGTATTCCTTGAACCATTCGTTGTTGTCCTTTGATGTTTTTCTGCATCGGTCTTGGTAACAGAATTATAGCCTGATACAGTTGCACTTGTGTTTGAGTTATGCTAGTTCAGCACAATTCAGTACAACTTCCGATTCGTTCGAAACAACCATACAAAGAGTAGTTTACTCTTCTTTGTGGCAGTTCGCAGTATAGTCTTCTATACTAAACAAGATATGGATTACCAGTCAGTCAACGTAAACAATATTACATATTTAAGCTGTACTAGGTTAGACTAACTCAGCACAATTGTCAGTACATCCGGAACAATGATATGAAAGATATCGTATTCTAGTTTGTACCGTGGACAGAAGACTATAGTATAAGAAACACAAACAAGAATAAAATGTACGTTTTATCGTTATACCGGAGAAACCTGAAGTTACATTAATTTATGGTAGACTACAACTTATTTGGTGTTATATTCATCGAACGATTGAAAATTCTTATTTTCAAGATCTCTTTCTTAGAAGAATTCTTTCTTAATGCCAAAGAAGCACAAATATGATTTATATCCAAAATACATATGTCGTTTAGACCAAGATAGAACAAATTACTTATTATTAAAAAAATAGTTCACTCTTGACAAGTATCGGAGTTCTCATTTCTGTTCACCACAAATTTTCTTTTAATCACCGCAGTATTTATTAAAAAAATCGTGTAAGTATTGCATAAGAGTACTTGCATTAACAAATACCGTTTTTTCGAGAAAAAATCTGTTGTGTAAAAGATAAAGAAAATAGTTTAATATGTGAAGAAACACGGTACAAAGGTCTTATACATCAAACTGTCACAGGCTCGCAAAAACCGTCAATCGGCAGTTACCCGGATAAAGGTTATAATGAACATTCTACGCAGGCGACACGACGTCAAAAAAAAAATATCGTCCTTGAAAGATGATCGGTCACACCGACGATATTCAGCGACGCCATAATTTATTTTACTTCTCAATAAATGCAAAAAGTGCATTATCATATGCAACCATTTACTAAATTTATTTATACGAGTAACAATTCTAAGGATCATACATTCTGCGATAAAGATAAAAAGTATCTACTTAAAACCTTATTAGGATTTCTTATATTTGCAAAACTAGACCACGTAGACAGAGTATTATTAAATTTTATTAGACTATTATTAACAACTGATATTTTATACAGTATTAACTCCATATCTTATTTTAAGTCAAACAGTTTAAAAAGCTTTTAGTATTATTTAACGGCAGTACATTTTAAATTCGTATGTGCTTTTTGCAGCAGTAAGTCTCATAATACCCTTTGCTTCGCGATTATGAACCTTAATGATGTTAAATACATCAGAAATTTGTGTCAAAGAGGTATACGTAGAATGGTCAAAATGTTGGACATCTTTTTCAGCAAAGTAATGGACTTTTTCTAAGGATCATTTATGTATATTAAGGAGTATATTCCAGTAACGTTTCAGTAATTCTACTTTCCCGACTATTATATTTCATGTAATTTAATTATACCAATTTAATTTAATTGAATTCTATTAAACAATATTAAACTTTACTAATTTAATTTAATATCATTAAAACTACAATTCTTGTATATTTGTATATCTCTTTTATCGTAAAAATTGGTCCAACAATTTTGGATTAAATAATTTTCAGAGACGATAAAGCAACCCACCTACATTTTAACTTTGAAAAAATTCATTCAAACCGGTTTTTACAATTAGCATTATTTCTTCCTGAATTATATAACTAGATATCGTTAAAAACATGTTGTTAGAAGAACTTACTTTAAAACAACATCAATGAACAGCAGTTCTACAATTATTTATAGGGGGTAGTAATCAAAATTAGGATAAATAGCTAGTAATAAAAATTAGGAGGAAAATACTTTCATTCAATAATAACGCAGTATTATATTTACTCATACAATTTAAATAACAATTAATATAACAAATTTTAAATAACATTAATTGTTTGTTTATATTTAACGAAAAATATAAAAAGTTTACTGTTATTTTATATTTTTTACTAACAAAATAATTTACTATAGTTCACTAGTCAACTTTTGCTATTTTTTTTTGTGTGTAGCAAATTTTTCAAATTACGCGATCCGCATAACTTAAATGTTGGTATTATCACCAGATAGACAAGAAATGTTATTAAGCAGCAAAAAAATTGAATGCTTGTTAGATATTTATTTGAGTATTAATAGCAAAATGACTATCGAGAGAAAAGAAATAGATTTTCCAACAAATAAATTAATTATAACTAGCAGTGTACACTTGCTACGTGAGTGAAGTGAGTTTATTGTTTTTTGTTTTTTTTACTGTTTTTGTTATCGTTATTACTATTAAACGATTTTCTCGTTAATAATAAGTGTCTTAACAAAATGAAAGAGGAAAAAGTTTTACTGTTCTTTATTGCCGATATAATAGTGTGTGCACTTTTTTTATATTTGCAATATTTTTGGAGAAACGAAAATGACCCATAATTTTTTAAATGGAACTATATAGTTTTTCTTAGATAAATCGATTCTCTGAAATATTCTGAATAAAAAAGTATTAGGGTATAATGGTAAAAAAAACGATAATTTCTAAGATATTTTAAGTTTCTTTTTTAACATAGTATGCCATCTTTGACATCACCTTGTTCATCAGTGATAGTGGATATCAAAAAAATAACACAAACTTGCACACCTGTGGCCATAGACGAACATTTTGATGTGTAGGGGTGCACCTTGCCATCTTCTCACATAATTGCCGGCTGGAAACGGCTAAGCCGTTTTATATAAAGATACTTTATTGAGAAAGAACATTTTTTTGGAAAGCGAATAAAATTGTTGCCAGACAATGAACAATTTATAACACTCTAAATAATAATGCATACAGAGTTAAGATATACAGAGTTAAGAATAAATCTGTAGGTGCGAAAGAAAAATTGTTATCGACACTGATAACATACTTATTTGTAAGCAAATTAAAATAAATTCAGCAATTAATATTAAAAATTTAATGAAAAAGATTTTTACAAAAGAACTTAAAAAAACTGTACACAAAAAAATCACAGGTACAGTAAGCCAGAAAAAGTCTTGCATTTTAAAAGTCAATAGAAAAAAATGATTATAGTTTGCTAAAACTAACGTAAATCGAAAGTAAAATTATTGGAAAACTATCATATTTTCTGGCGGAAGAGAACTAAATCTTTTTGGATACGACGGAAGATAGAAAATTGCATGGAGGAGGCAAAATACAGAACATCACGTTCACAACCCGCATCCCAAGATAAAACACGTATGTAGATGGTACGATGGTGTTATGGGGATGCATACGAACAGAAGATACCAGAAATATAGAATTTATTGATGGAGCAATGAACAAAGTGAAATGCTTAAAAATTTTAAACAATTCGCACAAAAATTGAAAATTGTTAGCGAAGTTGCTATAACGTTCAGTGAACAAAGAAGAATATAAAAACTACACGAATTCAATAACTGCACAATTAATAATAATATAAATCGCGTAACACGGTAACTCGTTAAAACGTGCGATATAACAAAATCACCATTAGACAACAACAACTGAACAACGTTAACGATCCCTTTCCCATACACGTATTACAAATATAATTCTAACAAAAATGCCAAATGGACAATTGCTTGTTTCTTTTTATTAAGAGTGAAAAATAAAACTATCTATCCAACAATGATCCAAAGCATACATCCTCTGTAACCAAAAGCTGACCATTATGTAACTATCCTAAAATGATAGAAACTCCATTTTATTCGCCCGATATAAATGTGATAGAATATGTCTGGAACAAAAAAAATGAGATTACAAAATATTACTAGAAAAGTAAATTTAAGTAATGTATTGCAAGAGGGTGGCTAAATACACGAGCAGAATTTCAGAAAAAAGTTATGTCCATATCGAAACGATTAAGAGTGATCTGAAATAGTTATGAACATCTAACTAAATGTTAGAGTACATTAGAATTAGGTTATGAAATTACGCGTACACAATATAAATAAAAATTGTTTATTATTACAACGGACTGACAAGTAATTAAACATTGTAATATCACGTTCTCGAAAAACACGTACTTTTACAGTTAAGTAGAAATACCACTTTCTCAGTAGTACCAACCTACTCTCCAATCCTTATTGCCAACTAACAAAAAGGTAAAAATGAAAATTTACAACAAAATAAAAAATTATATCTTATTGTTCGAAAATGAAGTTTAGAGAATTTTACGATTTTTATTGATTGATGGTGTTCATACCAGATTCACAAATCTGAATGTTTAATTTTTTATCGCAAATAAACTATATTGAATGAGCACTCATTATCTATTCTTAACCTTGCTTTATTTTATACTTTTATGTATAATATTTTGTATACAAAAATGTTTTTGGTACCCCTTTGAATATTATTATTTTGTAACTTCTACAGGAATATTCCCTATTTACTATGATTAGATTTTTTCCTAGATTCTTAGTTTCTGGAATAAATTAAAAAATACCAGGATCTGTTCAGCGTCTTTTATACTTTGATCATTCTTTAAACACATGTAAGTGTTCATTATGTAATAATAATTTATAATCATAATTTACATCAATTTGTAATAATTTATATTAATTTGTAGTTATATAATGTAATTTATATCGTAAAGTTTTCGTTAGATTCGAAAGAGCCTAAAAACCTATTACTGCAAAAGTACAAAACATCTTCAAAGTTGAAAATGTGCGAATTTTATTGAAATTCGATTTTCCCAAAAATTATAAAAGTTACAACAAAATGGTTCATATATTAATATTCAACATACAAACTTTATTTTGTGACAAAATTGATTTTTATGAAATATTATATTTTAAAGATAATTTCGTTAAAGAACTCGAAAAAGTGAATGTTCTGAAAAAATCATTCGAAACAAAGAATTTTAATTTTCCTGATTTGAAAGTTGTCAGATCCACGTTATGATCATAATATAATCTAGCATCATTTAGTTTTACTTCATCGTTCATTGTTTATTGAAATAACCACTGAACATTCTACATGCACAAATAAAGCTAATAACAAGGGTCACAAATACTTATTATTTACATATTCAAATGAAACATCCTGTAAATTGTAAATTAAGGAAAAACGAATAAAACAACATGGTATCATTTTGTATTATATATTTATGTATCCTATAAAAATCTCATAAACAAAAATCTTGATTAAACATCTATGTATAATTTAAAATAATTCGAAAATTTGTATATCGGTATATTTTTTTTCTGTGCATTGATTATTTAAATATAATTTATTCAATTCGATTTGTATAAACCAACAATATCATGAAAAATTTGTCACGTTTATAATCTTACTTATACAAATCCACAATAAAAAATTATCTTCATGTTTCTGGCATTCTATTCGGTTAATTAATTAACATGTGCGAGTTTGGCAGTATTCCGAATAAATATAAAGGAACAAGATTATAGAATATTTTCGAGTTTCTCAACGCTTCAATTTATGACCAGATGACGAATCTACGAAAACAAGTAGATTGTAAAATTAGACAAAGAATGATACAGATGAGACTTCTGCACAAATTATATGCATGAGTCATGATATTTAAAAAAAAAATTTAACCTGAAAATGAATACGAGCGTTACTCGATAAATAGCCCGGCATATTTATGTTAATTTAACTAGTTCGTTGCTTTGTACTGTCTCGTAAATAAAGGTGATTTGTATGTTCCTTGAAACATTTAAATTGTCTCGTATGTAACAACAGCGTTTTCGGTGTTGACAATCTTATCTTAAAATTATAATCCGAAAAACAACGTATTTTTAGCGCTAAACATTTCCGCGTTACATTTTTATTTTCGAACATTTTAAGAATAACTGCGTGCCCTTTTTTTGGTAAGATATGTTGAAGAATACAAAATTATATTTTATTTTTTAGTTGAAAAGCTTGGGTTCAATTTCCCAATATTTTTTCGTAATAATTTATTATAAATAATTATTACCGCCACTATATTCTTTGATATGATTTTTTTACTCTTTTTATATCAGTATCTTCTTTCGTTATTATTTTAAGTGCTTCACAATATTATGAAAGAAGACAATTTTAATAAAATATGAATAACGATAAAAAAATGATCTATTACAAATTATTGACATGTTTTTGCCGAACAGTCATTTGATAATGGAGTAACGTATATAAGGTATATATAAATAGAAAACTACAAGGAAGTATTTATTGATCGACATAATGAAAAATAAAGAGAGCAGAAGAGTGTGTAAACGAACCGTAAGGACGCAAATACGTGATTATTATAAGGTTCTTTCTAATGGAAACATCTTTTAAATGATCTAATTTATTACTACATTACGTTGAAAAAATGATGAACCAAATCGTTTTTACATTGAACGTCATTTCTCTAATTTGGGTCTAAGAGAACATATTTGATTATACAGGGTATTTATCGTAAGGGAGTCGATAATTTTTAGGAACTTCCGGTCATTTTGAAAAGAAAATGTTTATAATAAAAACTAATCAATTTTAAATTGACTATAAATTGCGGTAAAAAATTTCCAAGAAGTGTTTGCTTTAATAAAAAGTCTTCACTTTTAATAGCGTTATAGATATCAAGACGAGTTCTAATGTAAGAGTTCTAATGTCAAGACTAATTATAATGTAATTTATTATAATTAAATAGTTATTTTTAAAAAGTGACTAATCGCTTAAAACCTAGTATTTACTGAGAAAAGTAGAACTATTATATTGGTAGGCATAGTATTTCTCTATAGAATAACGCGCATATATCTTACATTATTTTATATATTGTTAATATAATTATTAATTATAATTAATTATTATTATTATTCTTAATTATTATACAATTATATAATTATTACTTAGAATTAATAATTATTCTTTATACATACTGGTAATAATTTGAATTAATAAATAAATAATTATTGTTACAAAATACGATTGTCTTCATTTTGTATTTTACAATAAATAACAATTCTAAAGTCGTTTATTCTAATTTGTCTATTATTTTAAAATAAATATTTTTATTATTACAACATGTAACTAAATGTTATTTTAGTTACATTTGCACAATTTAACTAGGGAGTAGCTAATTAATTACTCAAAATGTAACTAGCAATTACCAGTCTTTAAAAGTAACTAAATTCCCAACCGCGAATTCGATCTACTGTGCTATGAACTTCAAATAACTTGAATTTTTAAAATAAGTGCTCCATTGAAGAAAACACCATTGTGGAAAATTATTTTATTGATTCTCGTTTGTTTTTTAAATAAAACTACATTTTTGTAATTTATTAATGCACACCAGAAAACAGTTAATTAACACCTTTAACCTCCAGGTTATTTCAAAGTCATAGTATAGGAAGTCGTTAAATTTGACTTAATATCAGCAACAACACTGTAAAATCAAACCATAATTTTTTCTCGAAAAATAACTGCTTGGAAATATTTTTTATTACAACCTATAACAAATTTGAAACTGATTAATTTTATTAGAAATATTTCCCTGTCAGATCACTGCAAGTGCCTGAAAACCCTTAAACGTCGTTGCAATTTTTTTCAAAACAGCAAAAACATCCCATTTAGTAAACTAACCCTGTTAGTTTCTCAAAGAAACTCAAGTCACTTGCTTCAGTTTTAGAAAAATTATTTTTTTGCAGGATCCGAAACTGTTGCACATTGCTGTCTATTTATAAATTGTTATCATTTTTTTAATTATAGGGATATTCCCTTTTTTTTTTGGCGTAAGTATTGTTGGTGCTAAATTCCAATAATATTTAGCAATATTAATTAGAGAAATTAATTATTGAGTATTTATTAATTAGTGAAATAGCCCCTCGTTATCATTCAATGGTGCACGTATTTAATTATAATTCATAATTGATGTTTTGAAAATGAAATTACATACCAGAAATTGTCATTCCATGTTTTAAACTTATTTTAATATAACACATTTTGTGTGCACTATCGGTCACATAAATAATTGAACACCTGTTTAGCTTCGAATATTATTCTATTTGCATTGCAGTTTATAGTTAACAAAATTATACAAATTATTGTTTATATAATTACAGAAAAATAGAATTGTATCTAATTTTAAGATCACAAAAATATTTGAATACTATACAAGTTAAATTTGAATTGAAAATTAATATTTTCTGAGACTTTAAATATTAATATATAATTGTAAATTATACATATAAATTGTAGTAATACACGCTGCTTCTGACAACCAAAACAACAAATAGTAAAAAAGTGGTGTTATATTTGAAATATTCGTTCAATATTTTTGGCTATCCTGAATGAATCACAACAGATAGAGGCAGTCTCTGCCTCTAGAAATTTTCAATTGTTTTCAGATTATGATAATGTTAGACATGTTAAAATAGCTACTGTGTCATCCTGGGCAAAAGGCCAAGCTTAAAGGGTCAATCGCTTCCTTAAAAGCACTTTAGCGAAAATTGTAGATGAATTAATTCGTGCCAACGTATGTGGAGCAACAGAAAAACCTTCAGTAGAAGCGGCACGCTATTTTCTTATTCTCAAGGATGATTTTACTCATAGTACAGTCTATTTTCTAAAACAAATATCAAAAGTAGAACATAAAATTGATAGAGTGAGTAAAAAACTATACTGGGAACAGAGTTGACATTGTAAGAATAAATAATGAATTAGAGCTGGTCAATAAAAAGAGAAGAGAGCACATATTTAGAAAATAAAAGAATAGTGTATCAGGAAAGTTGTAACATCTCAGCAAAACATTGGAAGAGAAAATAGAACGATTGTCGAAACAGCCAGAAGCATGTTACAATCAAAAAGCCTCGGGAAAGAAAGCAGTGTCGACAGCAGTTTATGTGATAAGTCAAAGTACGAAAGGCTCTGTCAAAGGCAAAACTCCATTTCAATCGCGATATGGAAAAAGACCTGATATTAGAAACTTTTAGATTTTTGGAATAGAAACCTCTGTCCTGATTCTTAAAATGGGACATGGAAAAATAGAAAATGTTAGAAATGCCATAAATCTGGTCATCTTGCGTGTACGCAGTACAACGACGAGGACAAGGACAATTTCGGGGTCATTTTAGAACAAAGATCGAACAGAAAGCTATTAATGAAGATCACTTCTTACATTCTACATCACAGTTAGTTATTTTGTGGCATTAAAAATTAATGTAGAAAAAACAATGAAGATCTTTATTTTAACTACAGCAGCAACTGAACGTGAGAAAAGATTTGGTTCTACACAAGAGGAATATTAAAGAATTACAAAAACCGGTAACAGAAGCTAAGAATAAGACGATGATGGTTTATGAAAAGAGACAATTAGTTTAAACGCTATGATAGTTAATTTGTTGCCAGTTTCAGCGATAGCAAAGACTTTAACATAAAACTGGACAGACACGAATTGAAATTATATAATAAAGGACTTCTTCTACAGACACAGAAAAGAAATAAATTATACGATACTAAAGATGGAAATATTAATAGTGTGGTCCCATCAAATGTTTAGGGCAAAAAAACACCTGAGATTAGAACATTTAAGCAAATCAAATATTAGTATATTATAAGTATATCATACAACGATGAAAAATGTGGTGAATGTATAAAACATAATGTATGCAGACCAAAGTTTATTAGAAGTTTTAAAAATCGCGAAGAATTGCAAAATTGATCCATTATGGATTTATGTAGACCAACGACGGAAACAATAGAACTGTCATTGATGATTATTCAAATTTCATTATTGCATACTTATTGGAAAGCAAAAATGAAGCAGGTGATTTAAGGGGGGCAATACTTTTAGATAGATGAAAATAAGTTGATATTTGTGAATTTTTTTATATAGGATATCTTTGTCTTGTATGTTCGAAATTTCAGGTATAATTTATTATAACTATTGCCTATTACAACATATTTTCTTTTTTTAAAAATATTTAAAAATGGCGGAATTATGATAGTCTTTCCTGGAAGTGTTTCGGTGCGTCTCGTGAAACGGCGTGACTTCTAGCTTTAGTTACATTGGTCTAAAACAAGTTTGCAAACGATGTTTCGATTATTAACATTCACAGTTAGTAGATGAACCTAAGAAATGTGAAAAATATGGAAAATTGAAGAGATGGCGTGCTTTTAAAGAAAAACTTTGAATTTTACTGAAAATTTTCGCAATATTTTGCAATAAAAAAGGACTTTAATGTTAAATTTATTTCGTACATTTAGGTTCATATGTTAGATAGTATTGTCGTGGATATGTGCAAAAAAATTGAGCGCGATTGAGAAACTAGTTTTTGAGTTATCAGTCACGCCAATTTTAAAAACGTAGTTTTGAGAAAAATGCGTTTAAAGCTTCGATAAGTAAAACCTGAATAATTTCAATGATTTACCAACTAATCTGCGATTCCTGCGCCATATAATAATCCTTCGGCTTACTCTTAAAGTTGATTTTTCTCCATAAGCTCATTCTCCGTAAAAATACAAAATTTCAAAAACAGCAATGGCACGATAATAACAAATCTGCTACATAGCCCTCCGCACCGAGCCCGTGAGTATCTGCGGCGCGATACCAGACATGAGTCACGATAATCGGCCATAACATCAAAAGGGCTCCGTATTACGCTTTAAAATTTTGAGACTATATTTTTGAGATGTTGCACTAACATTTTATAGAAAAAAAAAATTTTACAATTTTTTAAGATTCTAAAGGTATTGCCCCCCTTAAGTTCTATAAAAGAAATGAAGGCTTCTTTTATATAAGAATTGCGAGAATACGAATAGACAATGGCGAAGAATTTGTTCTTGCAGATTTAACAATTTTTACAAAAGTATACAGATGAGATGCGGAACGCCCTGTAGCACGTAACAAAATGGCAAATTAGAGCGAATAAATTGGACGCTTATGGAACAGGACAAAATTCGCGAATACAAATCTGCCAAAACATTTATGGGGAGAATCGAAGCGGTACTAACATTAGCATGCGATTTAGATCGCTCATCCACAAAATGGCTGACAGGAATAATGCCAGCAGAAATACGACTCGAGCAAAATAATTTGACGAAGTTAAGATTTTTTGGCAACAAGGCACGAGTTGATCGTAAAAGAACGAATAAATTGCAGCCATAGTCAAAATTAACGAGGTTCGTGAAATGCGATAAAGAAAGATATGGTTTAACAACCCAAAAAAGAAGTAGAATCGAGGGATCATATATTTGAAGAAAAAGTGAAAACTGATATCAAAAAGAGTAACCAAAAGATTGATGGTAGATAAAGAATAGAAAATATTGAACAAGCAAATAAAAACTTGGGAAATTACATAAAAGATAGACAGGAGGAAATAACAGAAGTAAAAGAGGAACTAGAAGGCAATAAATAAATAAAATTTATTTAGGAGAAAGAAAGAACAGATAAGTAATAGGAGATTAAGAAGTATATGCAGCATAGTATAATATTTAAATGATTACAATATGTATGCAATATTTAGGTTATATGTATTCCGCATGATATCGCACATGGATGAACTAATATAATGGAACAAGCAGTAAAATGTAAGGATTCTGAAGAAGCTGAAGATAATAAATTAAGGTTACATTTTAGTGTGAACTTATAAAGCAGTTTTTACCTTTTTTTTTTGTTCTAAGAAGATCGTAAGATATAATCGTGCCAAGGGTGCGGCACGATGGAGGGTGACTCGCTTCAGCAGAATTTTTAGCAGATGCGGAAACACGGGAGGAGCTTTTATTGCGACGGTTGCTTGTCACGTGCTACGAATTGCTTTAAAAGAGAGGACAGTTTTCTCAGGAAACAAGATGTTTGTGGATGGTCAACTGCTATTGGGAAAAGGTCCAGAAGAATTAAATGTCGCAATGCACGAATTGAGAGTAGACGAAAAAGTGTTAGATGACCTTAAATAATTATTTGAATGAACTGTTAATTACTTTCGAATAAAGGTGTAGTGTAATGTTATATTATACGACTATCTTTTATTAACTAAAACTCTATAAAATAAGATACAAGCCAGTTATCAGTGGTAATATCTGAAAAATTGGTGACATTTCTCTGCTATTATAAAATTTGTTAAAAATAATTATAAAATAAAACGTTACACAATTTTTGTTAACTTAAAGAATTTTTATTAGATATTCTTATGTCCCTACTGTACATAAACGCTCATTTTCATCACCTTGTTAAATCAGCAATTATTATTTATTGAAAACAATTAACATTTTGAATAGTTATAAAATCAATAATTTTTTAACTTTGGAAAGTCCTTCGATGAAGGTTTGTGCGGGGTATTCCTAGTAATATGAACCAATTTTTTCGTGTACATAAATGATTTCAAAGAAATGTCAGTGAAAAGAGTTGTACCATATTTTATTAGGAATGCAATGATCTATATCAAATTTTTATATTTACATTATTCTGCGAGATATGAAGGTGACCTTCATATATATGTTTTTTAATGCAATATTAAAGCGTGCGTCAAGACAAATTCATTCATGTACATGACTACAACTTTGAAGACCCTGCAAGGACGAAAAAAATACATTAAACATTCTGTAATATTATATAGTTAATGAAAGTACTATTATTATTCTACCATTCATCACATTCAAAATAAATATAACATTGATATTTTATATATTTAAATATTAATACTTACTTTTTGAACATATTGTGCGAAGTCCCATATTTAGGTAAGTATGAATTAAACTTCATAGTTTTTAATTTATTTTTTCTTAGAATTATTGAAAATATTTTTGTATAGTCATCATCGTGAATATAGAACACGTAAAATGCAAACAAAATGTAATTAATACATTGTCATAGTAATTGATGTTAACAAGACGTACATATCTTGTATTATATTGTAATATTAGTATCAAACCATTGGTAGTACGAAACGTTCCTATACTTTTCGTCCAATCATGATGAAAAACGACACCATTTGTTCGTATTACTACTTATAATTATTTTACGTCTGCTAGTATAGTTCACGCTAAAGTTTAGCGTGGTACGTGAGAAGGTCAGTGATTAAAGAACACGTGTTTGGCTACTCAGGCAAGAAAAATATACTATTCTACTAGAAAAAAAAAAAAAAATAGTGAATTTGCGTCACATTTCTTTAATGGAATTATTCTTTCACGTGCTCCGCTTCTCTGTAAAACTTTTTATAAAAAAGTATTTAGTAATAGTAAAGGCAGAATATTAAAAACTGAATAATTTTTAAAATTTGTTCAATTCCTTGTATGAAATGTCTCACTTTTTAATTTAAAATATTTCATGAACTAATAATATTAATATTAAAATTGACTCTAATACTAAAATTGATTCTTTCTTACACAGAGTGTATTAGAAAATTGTTTTACATAAAAATATAAAATGTTGCAATATAATATTAAATATAGTATTATAAAATTCAAGATATATAACAGTATTTTACACGTGGAAAAGCTGTATTACGTAATGTATTACGTAATGTAATACATTATATGCATTATATCCCTATCGTACCAAATAACTTTTGTAAAGACATTAACCAACGAGTCAATTTAAAATGAACACATTTTGTGTATAATATTGAAAATGTTTTTGTCTTTTTGCTCTGAAATTAAAGTAATTATTGAAAACGTTAACCTTGACAAGATAATATGTTTTATAAAATGAACCATTTTGCATTAATTTCAGAAACATCAACATACTTTTCAAAGGCAATTACTTTTAATATGATTTTTATCTGAAGTAATTAAATGTCTTGCAATATAACAAATCAAGCTGCTAGTAGCTAATATATTTATTTATAAATACAGACATGCTTACATGCATGTAATTTATATTCAGTTAAATGTTTCAAACTTTTAGTGTGTTGTATGAATAAACGATATTGACCGATTTTACAAATTTCTTTACAATCTGTTTGAAATGCCCGATAATAACTTCCCATTCGATTATAAATCGTGTTGGGTAACTTATTAGATTTCTAATCGACGTACCGTACAACAGGCACAATACATGTAAATATATTCTATGTGACATGCGGAAACATTTTGAAATTAATGTCTGAGCTGATTATTTATTTATTTATTGCTGAATTATAGGCTCAATATATAAATATAACTAATAATTAGAACGAAAATAGAAGCAGTCGTATAAACATTATACAAAGTATAAAAATAAACATAAATGAAATTACAAAGAAGTTAGGTTAAATATAATAACTTGAGTAACAATTGAAATAAAATAAAAACGATTGCAAAAGTATAAAATTTAAAATAAACGAAAGAATTATTACAATGAATTTTTGAACTAAGTATTATGTAAATGATATCAGATTATATTATACTGGAATTATAAAATGACGTCATGTATTCATTAATGCACCGCGCCATTGATCATGTGATTAAGCTTGCACTTAACGCGGAAAACCTACAACAGATGATATTACTAAGTAAAGAGCAGCTCCTGAAAGTTAGCATCTGACGAAAAAATGTAACAACTTCGATTTTCTATATCGATTCCGCGTAAAAAAATTATTTAAGAAAGCTTAAAGATTTGTGAGAACTGCAATTACATTTTACAAAAGACTATTAATGGAGTATCAGAAAATTATACTTTTGTGTAATTAATTATTAGTTTCGGTACAGATCAAAAGGTTTATCAACTGGCGAACAGCATCCAAAAGCAGATTATACGCAAACGTAACAACAGTCCCTTCAAAATCAGTTGCATGCTCCATGGCCAAAAAAATAAACACCATTAAATATTCTTTATTTATTTATCCTTTATCTCTATGCAAATATTAATGTTATGATGTGATGATACTGGTTACATGATACAGTATTTTACACTATAGCAGAAATTCATATCACTTTAATCAATTTTTACATGTAGCGATTATTTGATTATAAAACAAGTATCTTCATAATCGTTACAAGTGGTAATATTAATAGCATGTGTCCGCATAATGCTTGTGCGCATGCGCAGCTTACAGATGGACAAAAGTCTACTCAAAAATACATTTTTATCAATATTTAAAAAATAATTTGGCCTAAATCTAATCTGGAGTACTTCTCGTGAATTATAATTCAAAATATTAAAATATCTTTTGATCTATGCTAAAATTAATAATTAATTATAATAATTGCACAAATGTGTAATTTCTTGATACCTCAGTACCTGAAACAATTTTTTAAAATTCCCAAAACCGTCGTCCCCGCAAATTATTTATTGAATTCTTTTATGTTTTTTTTTTATGTTCAATCGACATTAACAAATTAAAATGATAACATTTTTTTTGGTCAACTCTTAGGAAGTGTAAAATCGTTTAAAGTACTAAAACCGCGAGGCTCCGTTTCAGAAGAATAATTACCTAATTTGTTCCTGTTATCTGCGTTTATTGTTCTAAATCTCAATCGGTTATATTTTTGTTTATCGGAAGGTTTGAAGAATAAATCTTAGAAAAAAAGTTAATTAACATTTTAACTATCAAGAGAATGTTTGGTCACCGGTACCTTGAATTTAATATAAAAAAACAAATATTTGAATAATCTTACTATTACACTATTATTACTATTAACTGATCGTATCGTTAATACGTAGTAGTTTTAATGTTTTTCCCTACACGCGACCATTTTCTCTGCGACATTCAAGATATTAATAATTCATTCACAAAGGTCTAACAAAATTATAATGAAATCCTTCATTATAAATTCCATTTCGCATCGACATCAATCTTACTTTGTGAAATAAAACTTTATATTATGTAAATCAAAAGTTAATTATTCTTTGTTATACTTATAACAATAACTATAATAATGAATCCGTAATCAGTTCTTTCAAAATTTCAAACAATTTGTATTTATTTAACGTTGTTTTCGCATTTCTACTCATAAAACATACACAAAATCTGCAATATCCTAAAACAAAACGTGAACCGACTAGAGTGCGCAAAATGCATATTGACAGCATACGAAACATGTAGAGATCAGCACGTTCCAAAAAAATGTCCAAAATTCTAGCAATGTTTACTTTCACATATTAAAAACTTGACAAAAACAATAAACATCAGTGTAACGATTATAAGATCCAAACGCCTCAAGTGCAGCAGTACGTTTGAAGAGGAGTCGCTTGAATTTGTCAGGTAAATGCATTCCTTAATAAAAGCTAAGCAATCGAGGAAATCGAAGACGTTCATCGAACCCGGAGGTATTGTTGCGCACGCGAATCGAAGCGTTACTCCCTCTTTCACTGTCTCTCTCTCTCTTTCTACAGTAAACGTGCAATGGTGTGTGCAGCAACACAGTGTGCTAAAACACGACATCCCCCTCATTCGGCCGTTATCGCACTAAAATGGTGAAAGATTTCGAGCAGCAGCAGTTGCGCGTCTTTTCAGCTGAACGTGACACGTCGTGCGTGTTCGTGCGTATTCGTTACTGCGACTCACCGGGTAGGGAGAGGAGGACTCGCCGTGTAAGACCACCCAACGACGAGCGTCGCGTCGGCCCCCGAAAGACAAGCACGTGGAGTACGGTATCATGGTGACGGCGGCGACAAGAAGGGGGCGTACGATCCGCTCAAACCTTGTCACCAAGGACGTCGTTACTAATCGCCACCGCCGTGACCGCCGTCGTCGACGCGTTTAACCTTTCCTGCGATCACGTTTGACGTTTCCCGGCGTTCGAACGCGCACCAGCGAACAAACAAACGGATTATAGAAGCTCACGATGGATAACAACAAAAGGAGACCGGCTAACCGAGGACCACGAGACGCGAGCGTAGTCAGGGAATCGCGTCAGCTGATTGGTCGAGCCGAGTATGTACCACTGCCGTCTACCGACCATTGCGCGCAACCGCGTCCGAGAGATCAATGAGACTCGAAGCAAAGAAGACACTCGCCTAGAAGTGGCCGAACGCTCACGAGCGTGCGCGAGGATCACCGAAGATAACGATGCCTGAGAACCGGGTCGCGGCGCTGCCTGTAGTCGATACATTTCGCTCTGACAATTGACGATTTTTATTCTTAATCTGTTCTTTTGAAATAAAGCGGCGTTATGAGTCGTTTTGACTCCTAATTGTATTTTGGAAATACAGAAATTGTATTTGTAATTTGTGGATAATTTGTGGCATTAGGAAACTGGTATGATGCTTACCCATTTGTGTCAGTTGCTGTTTGACGTTTGAAAAGCTTCATTGGATGCTGAATGATGAATACGTTAATGAATAGATCCGTTTAACCAGGATTTCAACTTTTAGATAAATTAAAGCGGCGATGTGTGAATGCAATTATTGTTCGACCGGTAAACGATAATATACCGTTTAACGAACAATTCGAAATATTGGTAATTAGAACAGGGCACACTTCACCGAATTCAATGACTGAAATATGCTTTCGAGGACTGCATTCTGCGTCACTTGTGCCCGTACATATAATCATCGTTTAATCTTAGTTTCAGAGATATTCACGAAAAACTTCAATTAAATTCACATTTGGGATCTTCACCATAACATCGGCCTGTTTTTTTTCTAAGACAGATACACTATATTTCAATTTTTTACTCTATTACACTATAAGAGAGATGAGAACGGTGATACGTTGAAATATACTTGAGTATACTACATCCTTTCAGCCATAGCGTCCTCATATAAGGACATACTAAATAAATGCTTGGTGTATCTAAATTCAATACATTTTATAATTTGTAAACGTTGGCATATTGTCACAACCATAGATTCTATTTCTATCTAAATATCTCGAAGATATTTTATATAAGTGAAAATCATAATTTAATTGTAAGAAAAGCCATGATTTTTTCCAGGAATAAATAATTTGTGAGATGAAAGAGATTCAGGAACAAAATGTAGTGAAATTAAAGAAAACGGGAAATTCTCACTTTTGTTTTGACTTTTGTTGTTCATAACCCATATATTGATACCAAGCAATTCTGACGTATTGCGGATATCAGTAGTGTTGTGCTTCATTCTCTCAAGTTTCATCCATACCATATATGAATACATTACATGCGATGCGTTACAGGTACCCATATCAAAGAATTACATAGGCTGGACTATGAAAAATGTGTACAATTCTGTGAATGGTTGCTACATTAGATGCAAAATACAAATGGTACGCTTATATATAGCACTGTGTGGATGCAGCGACGTTTACAAATTGCGGAGAAGTAAGTTTAAAAAATATGCACTACTGCGCAGCAGAAAATCCACATTGAATTCGTGAAATCGGTCATCAACACCCGTGGAATATCGCTATTTGGTTAACAGATCGTCGGACCATATTTAATTAATGGATCATTAACGAGTTCAACATATTCCACTTTACTGTTTGAAGAATTATTAGGTCTATTAAAATATTTAATACATAATACGTCTCTAATACATTTAAGCTAATATATTGATAGTAATGTATTTGATAAAAATTTGTGATAGACTCTAATTAAAAATAGGAGGGCCCTCGCCTATTTAAGGATCTCGTTTTTAAACAAAATTGATATTTTACACATCAATTCGAATGTTAAAAAACATGAAATATAATTTGTTACAAACAAAGTTAATTTAATATCTACGTTTTATCCCGTCTACCGCTTCCGTACAAAGCAGATCTTCGCGGAACTAATAGCCCTGGGCATCCGAACGATTTAATCCGGTCATGATCCAAACACCGCTTAAACTAAAACTTATTTTAATAATATCTCAGTAGTTATTAATTTTAGATACTCTCTTAATAATTTATGAAAAACTTTCTGTTTTATTGAAGTTCAAAAAGTAATATCGGGCATTCCATTTTTAAAGGGTTTCATATGTCGATAAAAAACAAACTAACAACGAAGCAATTACTGTATGTGCTCCTCAAAATCGTGCAAGCTTTGTTCGAAAAATTTATTTGTAGTGAACGATTTGTGAGTTATTTGCAGTCGTCACGTAACCAGATCCTATATACAGGGTGAGTCAATAAGAAGAAACATTTGAAATCATTTGCAGTAGGATTATATTAAATAAAGGGTGTATTCAGTAGACACTTACATTGTAGTTTTAAAAATTACTTTTCGTTTCAATGTTGCCTAACTTATAAAAGTGAAATTTACAACTCATGTGATAAAATTATCTTTTAACGCTTCTAGTAAATTTTATTCGTGTTTTTTGCCTTTTTTAGCATATTCGTATGTGTGATTACTAATACATCTTTTTAGCTTATAACATATTTTTTTTATTTTTTACATTTTTTAATTAAAATTTTAGAAAATAACTATCTTTTTAATATTCCCGTAAAGTAACCTAAATTTCATTATCTAATTCCATTTTCAATCCTAATACACCAAGTATCAAAAATACAAATTTGGCAAAAATATTTAGCATTTTAAAGACCTGATTAGAAGATTAAAATTAATTTTTCTCTGAGGTATTTGGACTTGTTTTTATAAAATACGTGTATATTTTAACTACATTATAACCGATGAGAAGACTAATTCATCGAACTATAATACGTTAATCTTTCGTTGATTTAAAATGAGACATTAGTCACAGAATATTTCAGAAAAAATGAGATCTAAAAAATCAAATTGCATTCATTCAATAACTCCCATAAAATGCTTAACACTTCATTTAAAGCATTTTTTATATAACCAATGCGTAACATATAGAGTAATATATGTAATATAACACATAATTATAACACGTTAATTACTTGTCAATCTTAGTTTCTAATAAAAAACTTCAATTAAATTTATATTACGACTATAGGTCCTTGTAAATTTACGGAGCACAAATACTGCTTATCAATATTGCATATTCTACTACTGTAATTTCACCACACCAACCGTTTATTTTCTTGTTTAAGCAATGTCCCCCATGTAATGCACTCAATTTATACTATATTCCAATACCTCGCTGTCATCATTTGTTTGTCGTCGCATAACTAAACATAATCTAGTTAATCTCACCTATGATGACATAGTGGACATGCTTAAAAAACAACACAATGCAAACAACGTGATTATCGAGTCAATACGATGAGGATGTTATACAAACATATCTTGACCAGTTATGACAATCTGATTATTTTATCTTCATAATTTGGCTGGTGGACAAGAATTATTGTGCATTTTTTAAGACGCGTGATTCTATGCCTATAAATAAATTAGTTATATTATAAAAGCAGTAATAATAATAAATAAATACAAGTAAACATACATATTACATGCATATCATATAGTGTTATGTATGTGTGTTTAATATTAATTTAATAGTCGCTAATTATGTTGAAAAACAATTGTCCACTTCTTCTGGAAATCGTTACTTTTTGATTTGTATTATTTTTGAAATACATGATCCAATAATAAAATATGCCACATTGACATATATGCATCTGTCTGATATATGTATTTGACTGTCTTATACCAGAAATGTTTATAAGAAAATAAAAAACTGATATTATAGTGAATCTGACTATTTGGTGTGAAATTATAGTTAGTATTTTGTAAAAACTTTCGTAGTGTGTAAATAATAAATTGTACAAAAGAATATTATCGTATTTAAAACCTGAATGTCAGACGTTGCTAAAAACAATAAATTTCAAAAACACGTATTCTCTATTTTAGTCCATAGTTTACGTACACAAAGTTGCAAAAAAATAGTTCAACATTTAGTAAAAAGATTTAAACAAAAACTATAAATTTTCAAAATATTATTTAAACAAATAATCTTTATTAAAATTTTTTTATTCAGAAAAATTCTCTATTTAAAGAACCACAATTCAAACAAAAAAAGCATTCAATTATCTCCTTTAATTCCGGAAATATTTCCAAAAATATAATTTCAGCCCTTAACATTGAGGGCAATTACCCCTTCAATGTGAACGATGGCCGTTATAAAGAAATACGTGTAAAATATTTTCTTGAGAACTATCTTCCACGTAAGTTTCATTGTAATCGGTGTGTCCCGGTTCGATATGTTCCCTTGTAAGACCAGCGCTCATTATACATATGTCTAGGGAGAAGTTACACAAAATGTTAACCTTCACATGTTTCAAGGTCATCGAGATCAAGAATAACACGTTCTTGTAAATATTTATCAAGTTAAGAGTGACTCTTATCGATACATCGTTTAATAAATCTAACAAAAAACAGCTTTCTCAGATGCGATTGTCTACCATACATATATCTCATAAATTATGCTAACAATTTTCACCATATGTACTTTTCCTCGTGCGTATAGTTAATGACGGTTTCAAAATGTCGAAAGAAATTTTGTAAAGATGACATTTTATGCTGTACGAGTATACAATTTATTTAAAAAATTACTCGGTTTTACGCGCGTTGTGCTTTTAGCAAAATAATAGTTTGCTCTCTTAAACATAGTTAAGAAAAACTGGAGTGAAAAAAATAGAGTTACTTCATAAAACGTATACAATATAGCTAAAAAGTTAGAACAAAGTAAATGACCAAGAAGTTGATCTCTGATAAAAAAAGAATAATACACTATTATTTTTCTTCTAACAGAGGAAGATTAAAAGTAACACTTCGTATTGCATAACTAATTTCCTATAAATAATCAATGATCAAATAATCAATAATCAAATGTAATTCTTAAATTATTCTGTCCAGGTGTGTTCAAATCTGGTTTTAGTATCAAATGATTTCCTGCATGCCCTCACACAAATCTGTATACACGTAAACGTCGGTAATCGTCGATAAGAACGATTTCTTCATATACAGCATACGCTCGCTTAATGCACACACGTTTGTGCACAATAGAAACGTCTTTTACTCACATACACAGTATGTCTGAAAAGTAACGGAACTTTTTAAATTTAAGGAACACTATTAGCGACATCTATAAAAACAATATGCTATTTGAAAACAGTATTCCCCCCCTACAAAACAAAACAATCATTATTAGAATCGAGCAACGAATTGCAAACTTATAACGGTTAAAGCGACAGAACCTTTCGTCACCGTGTCACAAAATCACGATGGAGCAGAGAGCGAATATTAAATTCTGCTCAGTAAAGCTCGATAAAACTTTTAGAGAAACATTTGAATTAATGAAAAATGTTTATGGCGACGATTGTTTATCCCGTACACGTGTGTTCGAGTGGTATAAGCGATTCCAGGACGGTCGTGATACTTTGGAAGACGACCCAAAGCCAGGTTTTGGGTTTTTCTAAATTCTAAACGATTCTAAAGGTATTATACTTCGGGAATTCGTTCCACAGGGACAAAATGTTAATGGCGAATATAATCTGGGTGTTATGGAACGTTTGTGGAAAATAATTATTCGTGTGAGACCCAAATATCGAGCGTCAGGGAGTTGGTTTCTGTTGCATGATAATGCACCAAGTCACAAAACTGTCGCAGTTCGTGAATTTTTTGCGAAAAAACAAGTCTGTGTGCTCCAACATCCTCCATATTCGCCTGACTTATCTCCATGCGATTACTTCCTTTTTCCAAAATTGAAATTAGCCATGGAAGGAACATTTTATGACACTGTTACACAAGTCCAAGCAGCTGTGACAAGGGTGATTGAAGCGATTCCGCAAAACGACATAAAGAATCTATGTTAACATTGCCTGAGCGTGCCCTGCGGTGTATTGATGCGGAAGGGATGTATTTTGAATAAAAAAAATTAATTTTGGCAAAATAACTAATACTTTTTTTTTTATTTAAAAAGTTCCGTTACTTTTCAGACATACTGTGTATGTCATTTACACCTGTATGTACTCTACTTTGAAATCCGTCAAGCCATTAACCAATGAACAGGCAAATTCCCATATCGAAAGCCCCTAAAAATGTATAGTGCGCACTTACATAATGTGCAGGTCAGAGTTATAGGCTTTAACATTTTTAAGAACCGTTTACTAAACAAGAACAAATCGTATGCGCCCCTTTTCCATGAAGAAAAGTCTTTCGCTGATAGGATGTGACGTGCTGGACGACAGAGCAGTCGTGCATTAAATAACTGTGCATTACGTGAACGAATACTTATCGTATTTCATGGGCTATCCTGAATGTCTGCTATGATTCTAGACTACAATATGTACATGATGTCAGGATCCACAATTTATCTTATGGGAGTAGGTCTAGTCACTGATCTTGGATTGAATATGCGCGTATTGTATATTACCATTGTATATTTACGAACTGTGTATAATACAAAAAATGTAATTGATTTAATAGAAAATGTATAAAAACATTTTATTATAATAATAGTACGTATACTGTACCTTTTGTAATTCAAAATATGTGGGTAATTTATATACACTATGGTAATCTGTATATAATTTAATCAAATTCGATTAATGCTCTTAACGGATTTTATTCGATTAACACTTTAGCGAACAATCAATGACATGCTCATCTCATAGTTTGTTCGTTCATTTGTTCAATGTGTACTACACAATACTACACAAATATGTATGAGTGAAAAGCACTTATCGTGCATTAAACGCGCGTGTATTAAACAAACGTGTATGTAATTATACACAGACGAGTAGACATTTCATCTCAAAGATTTTTGTCTTTCCAACCACCATACCAATCTACAAAATAAACACTCACTTGAGCGTTCTCTGGTCATAATATGAGTGGTATCAAAATGTGTAATGGGACATTAGAGCCACAAAAACTGGAGACAGAGAAAGCATTAAGTAATAGGTCTGTTCTGTATTTTGTCTTTGGGATATACACTTGGGTGTAACGTAGGCTTTCTTCGATATATAAACTTGACGATTAATAAATTCTTAAATGTTCAAATTTACCAATTTTTTAGTTTAAACATGTTCAAATTCATGACTTCACAAATTTTCTAAATTTCAAAAATTGCCTGAGTTTACAAATTTTAAATTTCCCAAATTTCTGGTACCCCTGATTCTTAAACTTCTACATTTCCAGGTCTCCAAATTTCTAGCTCCCCAAATCTCTAAATTTGTATATTCCTAGGTCTCCAAATTTCTAGGCTCTCAAGTCTCTAAATTTCTCTATTTCTAGATCTACAAATTTTTAAACTCCAAAATTCCTAAATTCCCACATTTCTAAGTCTAAAAATTTCTAGACCTCTAAATCCCCAAATTCTCATACTCTCAGTTCTGCAAATACCTATATCCCCTAATTTTCACATCCCCAAATTCCTAGACCACCAAATCCCTAGATCCTCGAATCTGAATGTTCCTAAATTTCAAGTTTCTCGAATACTTCAAATTCCTAAGTTTGCAAACTCGTAGGCTCCCGAATACCTAAATTCACCAATTTCTATATCCCCAAATTCCTAAACCACCAAATCTCTAGATTCCCATATCCGTAGTATTAAAAACTCCAAGGTTCCCAAATTCATATACCTTCAAACACTTAACCCGTCTAAAAATTTTCAAATTCCCCAAAATTCCTCAAAATTAACCATCTTTACCTTAATTCCTCAAAATCAATCATTTTCATTCCTAGTTACTTACGGTCATTAGGAAAACCAGATTTGCTTTTGACTATACTGTATATTGAAAATAATTGAATATCACTATACAGTATAAGCTACCTAAATGCACACGCATTTAATGCACGATGTCCATTGCTTACATTCATTACTCACACATGCACATGTACCCTACTCTGTCGTCCTGCACATCACATCTACCCAATGAACGGATGACCTATAAAAAACGGACGCGTATGATTGGCTCGCGTTTAATGCGCGGTTCTTGGACGTTTAGACAGCTAAACCTCTAATCGTGCATTAAGCCAGCAAGTACTGCATTGTAATTCCACCATTTCTGTAGCGCTGTTGCCTTATTCTATTCCAAACCGACAATATCGCACAAGATACATGAAAATATTAAAAAGGACTATCTAACCCTAAAAACTTATGAGATACTCACGTTGTACGATTTCTTTAGTTTATATCTTGTCCATTGTCACATATAGACCACACTTGTGCGAAAGAAATAGAACAAGGAAATCATTTACTAAACCAAAGGTAGCCTTGCACATCTCTGAAATTAAACCCATGCACGAATTTACGCGAATAATTAAGTCCCTTTGTATTATAAATAAACGCAAGAATAATTTTATTACGCACATACCTTCCTGGATGACACAGTTACCTCACCGATAAGACGTCACTTGTATGACGTAAATACATGTAACGAAACTTCGAGACAAAAAGGGAACACGACCAAACATCGAACAAAATAGATGAAGTAAAGTGAAAGGCAAACAAATTTTAATATGAATGAAGGCGAGTAATATGGAGAGCAAGTCCACAAAGAGGAGGATACAAAAGGTAACAGATAGGGAAGTAAAATGGAGGCGAAGTTATGAAGAGGGATGGGAAAAGCGAGAGAGAAATAAAGAGTGATTTTCATCATTTAATTTTAGCACGATCGCGTGCAGCCGATGGTTGCCACAGGGGCATGTCATGACCCAGGGAGTTGCTTGCAATATCGATCCTAACTTCACGCACCTGAAGCGTGCCTTCTCTCCTACGTGAAAGAAAGCTTATCGTCGTTCCCATTATTCCAACCCTTCTCACTCTTCCTTTTTCTCTCTACCACCTCGTGGATGATCAACTTTTTTCCCGCAATAAGAACCGTATTAAAGTAAGTAAAAACGTTGAGACCTCATCTATCGCTGCCACATTTGTAGTAATCAATGCTGAAATTGAGAGCAACCCTTACTCAGAGCATCCCTGTTGAATAATTTTATACAGTGTCCCTAGAAATTGTGTCAGGTAGTTTTTAAATAATGAAACTATGGCCAAGAGTTGATTATATGTACAGGGAAAAGTTACTCAGGATATTGTCCTTGACGATATATTTCAAGGTCATTGAAATCGATGAAGTGTATCCTAGTGTAAATAATTACTCGCTCAACTTTAAATAGGTAGATACTTCAGAAATTATAAGCAATGGCTCTTTAGGAGAAAATATTACTCAGGATCATGTCTTTGACAACATACAGGGTTAACAGTCGCTATTGGTATATTCTGTGCGTCGAAATGAGGGAGAAATGTCAGGAAGAAACTTTCAAAGATCTGTGTTATAATAAATCTTATAAAATTGTAATACGAAATAAAGAGGAACAGTAACAAACTTACGGTTAGTTCGATGCGATGCACAAACATATCAGCAATTTTTACGTTTTCTCTGTTTATATGACCTTTTTACTATCAGAGGTTGACGTGTAACAGTCTCCTTGGTAAATTGGTTGGTTTCATACCGAAATATCGCAATTATTCACGAGTTCAGAAAATAACCAATTTTATTTTCTACCGTTGTCGTGAGCTGGCAAAAATGGTGGACATTTTGAGATCAAGAATTAATTACTTCTTGCATAAATAGAGTAAATGTAAATATTGCTGATCTATTTCTGTATTACATCACAATAATCATAAGTTTGCTACTGTTCCTTTCATTTTGTATTATTGTCATAACTTTTTAACACATCTTTAAAAAATCTATGTTTATATAGCATTTTTTTATTTCAGCACGTGGAATATAATATTTGCCCATTAAATCCTTAGACAGTCTGTATATCAGTATTAGAGTAATTATGGGTGACACCAACAATCCGTATATTGAGCACGTATGAAAGATAACATTCTAAATTAATATTATTATATTATTTATATAATTGAAGAAAATGTACAACGCTCCACACGTTGACACGACAAAGTTTTGTACATCTACTTTATTTAAAATAACAGATGAAAATAAATATTTAATAATCTTGAATAATAGATTAATAATAAGGTGCATTCAACAGGAAAATTGAGTAAAAATTATTTTAGTTGTAGACGGTTAATAGTTTGTAAGATATTATGTTTGTCGATGAAAATGTAAATAATGTGAACTTTATAAGTAATTAATAACATAAGTAAGTAATAGGAACTTTAATTAATAGCAATGTTTTCTTACTTGCAAGTTTATCATGATTTTTGTGATAATAATGTATATACTACTCAATTTACTGAATTTTTTCGATTTACTCGATTTACTCAATCTTCTCAAATTTCTCAACTTAACGAATATTATTTTAACGTATTACCGTTATGAACGTTTTACATTATTAGTTTAAGTTGTAAAATATAAATAGTACCTCTGGTAACAAAACTTCTTTTTTTCTTTGAATACCCTTTATTTCGAATAACTAATAAATAAACTAACAACTAATATTTTTTTATATAAAATTGTACATTTTTCAAACTTTTTTCTAGTATAATAATGTGTACAAAAATTTGCATTGACACTTCAGGATTCACTACACTATATTCTAGTGTAATGCAATGTGCCTTCATACATAATTACGTATTTACCCTAAGAATAAAGCTTGAAAAATAAAGTTATACTAATACCTCAATATTTTTATGATATTCCCGCAGTTATCTCGTAAGTAAAGATTCTTAGATTCAATTATTATAAATTATTATTAATACAGAATACTTACTAACAATATACATATATCGGTGTTGTAATACATGTCCGAGGAAACGATAAATTATAAACACAGATGGCCAATCCTCGGTGGCCTTTTTAGCCAAAGGTTGGCCATTTGTGCTTATGATTTATGATACAGAAAACTTATTTATCCCCAACGGCAGTTACGTGTGTCCGACAATTACTTCGAAATTGATGAATCTATCCGAATGAAACCTTTTGCATCTTACAGAGGTTCTTTTATTCAACAAGTTTACATACATTTTTTTATTTCCTATGACAGCGATTAAAAATGAAATTCAACAAACAATATACTTAATTTAATTACTTATTGCTACGGAATATAAGCCATGACCTGCAATGATTGCTCCCTACACCAAAAATGTGAAATAAAAAGATTAAAATAGAAAATAACAGCAATTTCGATATTTACCAAACAGTAACGTCTAATTTCTACTTTATTTATGCACTATAACAGTAGTTAAGAGCGGAAGACATATTTAGGATGCTAATACGTTAAAGGGCAAAAGTTATTTCTATTTTGCGTATTTATATAAAAATGCAACAACGATTAAAATAATTTATCTACTTCCTACATTGTTGGCAGTAATATCTCTACAGGCTGCAAATATAAGTTGTCAGCAATGATAGAATGTACTGTCTTTTGTTTTTGATGTGTTCTTGTCGTGCAGTTACTGGCGATGCACGTGGCGACGTGCAGTCACGCGTCTTTCTTAAATATATTATATTTTATATTCTGTAACTACTTTTCCTCAATAAACCATTAATAATAATCTCTGCAAAACTCTGTCATACATAATACATGAAATATGTTGCAACCTTTTCGGAGAAAGTGGCAATACAATATTTAAATGTGTACAATTGAAAATACAATATTTCAATGTTAACTACAACTCATGATTTAAGGGGGGCAATACCTTTAGATAGATGAAAATAAGCTGATATTTGTGAATTTTTTTGTATAGGATATCTTTGCCTTGTATTTTCGAAATTTCAGGTATAATTTATTATAACTATTGCCTATTACAACATATTTTCTTTTTTTAAAAATATTTAAAAATGGCGGAATTATGATAGTCTTTCCTGGAAGTGTTTCGACGCGTCTCGTGAAACGACGTGACTTCTATGCTTTAGTTACATTGGTCTGAAACAAGTTTGCAAACGATGTTTCGATTATTAACATTCACAGTTAGTAGATGAACCTAAGAAATGTGAAAAATATGGAAAATTGAAGAGATGGCGCGTTCTCAAAAAAAAATTTTGAATTTTACTGAAAATTTTCGCAATATTTTGCAATAAAAAAGGACTTTAATGTTAAATTTATTTCGTACACTTAGGTTCATATGTTAGATAGTATTGTCGTGGATATGTGCAAAAAATTTGAGCGCGATTGATAAACTAGTTTTTGAGTTATCCGTCACGCCAATTTTAAAAACGTAGTTTTGAGAAAAATGCGTTTAATGTTTCGATAAGTAAAACCTGAATAATTTCAATGATTTACCAACTAATCTGCGATTCCTGCGCCATGTAATAATCCTTTGGTTTACTCGTAAAATTGATTTTCCTCCATAAGCTCATTCTCCGTAAAAATACAAAATTTCAAACACAGCAATGGCATGATAATAACAAATCTGCTACATAGCCCTCCGCACCGAGCGCGTGAATATCTGCGGCGCGATACCAGACATGAGTCGGCCATAACATCAAAAGGGCTCCGATTACGCTTTAAAACTTTGAGACTATATTTTTGAGATGTTGCGCTAACATTTTATAGAAAAAAAAAACTTTGCAATTTTTTAGATTCTAAAGGTGTTGCCCCCCTTAATTGCAGCACGACGAGCCAGATAGTTAATGAATCACATTAAAGATACCACAGCTTATTTTACTTATATCTGTGTAATACCTATAATTTCAGAGACTATCAGGAATAAGCGACAGACGATGTATACGTATCGTAGTTTCAGAAATATAGTGCGGTCGAGAAAGTAATCGATTGGCCAGAAACACGTTTCCAATGCCGAAATAGTGGTGGCAACAATTAATTTTGCTACACACATTAGGACATCGAACGTTACACAATAAAACTAACTCTGAAAATGGGATTCAAAATCGTTTATTATTTCTGATTTTCTTTTCGAAAAAAGTTTTATATTAACTTCTCCACAGCACTGCCATAATCGTCCTTTTAATTTCTGTTTACTTAAAATTCTGTGTTAATGCAAGGAATTAAAAAATTGTGTTTGTTATGATTTTATTTTTGTTTATCTATAAATAATATAGAGATCTTTTAATTAACCTTTCTGGACCACAGAATTCATCGCTATCACTTGATATTAATATCTCATTTCAATTTTCTGGAAGAAACCTATCTTTTAATTTTACGAAAATTGTTAAAAACATCAGTCATATAAATAATATTTCAGAAACAAGTATGTTAAAAACAAACAACGAACACAACAGTCCCAAATTCTATTCTCATTATTTTTGATAAAATGTTCAAAAACAAAAGAATTTGATAATTAGAAAAATTAAAAACAGTTTCAAGAAAAGTTGAGAAAGTACTAACGAAATATAAAAAATTTAAAAGAAAAGAGAGATTCAAGGAAAAATAAATAAAAGAAATAGCTTACTATAAATGAAAGTAAACTTCGAAGTCACTGAATGCATCATTTCCATAAAGTCATTAAACAAAAATTGAGATCAGTGTATCAAATGTGAAGGTGAAGGGTACACCCATGAAAATATCGATCATTTTACTTGTGATATTCGAATATATGTTTAAATAAAAGTTCTGTACTATTTAAACGTTATTTATTAACATTATTAATTATTTTAACTTCAAAATTTAGTAAGTAGCTAAGTATTGAACGACAATTTTTCATGTGCTGCGAATCTTTGTGAATTATTAATGTTTACGATAAAAATTAAAGAAAAATAATTTATCCCCTTTTACTAAATACCATTTATGCTACATTAGATGCAAAGGAAACGAAGATCGCGAGCTTAGTTCCATCATAATCGCCAGAGGGCCACCTGTATTGCGATTTGCGCAACCGATAACACCATCCAAAAGTATAATTAGTCTGTTGTGAACACTGTCAATCAGACTAGGCCTCTTTAGGTCCTCCAAACTATATTATTGAGAATGTGAAGCTAATTTTAATACCATTCGCGTCTTCAGAGAAAGTACTGATGTCACTCTCCTACATGCATGTTTCTTATTTCGTGTATCATCGCACGCAAGAAAAATGTCGTGATGTGACGTTCCTGCGGAAATTACCACCATTTTCATAAACATCAAAGGAAGCTCTAGGAAAGGGAATATCCCTTTCCCCTTCGAGCGAAAAAGTCAACGACCAGGTGAATGCAGTGCGACTGAAACAGAGATTCACTTATTTGGTTGTCTCTGTCAAATCGATTTCAAGCGGTGAGCGCACTCTCCATTTACAATCAAACTCATTGATACCCTTATTATTATGTGCTGTATGTTTAAATATCTTTGTTTTCATATTAAGTTATAAGTTTGGTATTTTTTATCTTATAACTTTTGGTGTAAAGGTTTTTCGATATAATGTACAAAATTTGTAAAACAATGACGTGATTATTTGAAATGTTATACTTTTTTTCGATGTAAATTTTGATCAACTTGTTTAACATATTTCATTCTTTTTCTAAATATTGTGTTTATTTTTTTCCTTATTAAAATAGATTTTGAAGTAAATATAAATTTGCACGAAAACTATGTATATACATACGGACTATGTTCTTGTGTGTCTATTTCACTGATATCAAGAATACCTGTTAGTACGCTCCGATTGTATCCGAAGATACTATTTTGAGTTACAAAATAAAATACGGTTTGGTGGGCCTAATCGAACCGTACCCTGCCGCGATTAGCATAAGTAAATGCACGAATAGGATACGAATTATAAATAGATAGGATTAGATAGAACCACGATAAGATTGCATTGGGTTAAGATTAGGTTAAAACTGCAATTGTACATAGGAAAAATCAACAATAAATTGCGTTACAAAGCAATACTCTATTCTACTCATTACCTGAACCCAACATACCGACCGAGTCAGCAACCACGTTGAAAACAATATATTGGTGCCCGACCAATGACAAGAGCATCAACCTCAGTGGGGTAGCACTACCGCAGAGCTCGGAATCCCACCACAACCAGAGCTGCAGATATTGAATTATCTCCGGAAAAGTGGTCTCTATTTTAACGGAAAAGACGTAGACGACTATTTCGACCGGTTGGAGGGACTTCGCCAGTGCCACGATCTTCCAAACGAGAGAATATAATGTTGCGTATAGGTACTACAGTAAATCCTCCCACAGTGCAACACTTGTTTCCCTCCCACAGTGCAAAACGTCTCTTCCTGCGCCTATGCGCGCGTTACTCCTGCGCCTGTTATCCTCGCTCGAGCCAGTCCAAATGTAATACGAAACTCACCGCGGTTCCTTTGATACGAGCCGACAGATTTTCGGTTTCTAATTTAGCAATATAACTTTTTAATTTTTACATTTTTTTTTACTGTAAACATTTTTAACATATTCGTGAGGATTTTCCGATTAAAATGATACCGAACACGATATAATTTGGATAATATTTATCATTCATTAAAAAATGGATTACTCCAACAGATTGACTCGAGAACCGTGACCGAATTCTCACTTTGCAACGAGGAGCGCGTATCCCTCCTTAGACCGGCCAGAAAACACATACCGAGTTCTCACTTTGCAACGCATCCCCCCTCAGATTGGCTCGAAAACACACACCGAATTCTCACTTTGCAACGTATCCCCCCCAAATCCAATTCCCGTATTGCTTCTGGAAACACTGTTGGAACATCGTCAGACATTTAAATGCCTCGCCATCTTATATTTCACTATTCCCACAGTGCGTATTTTCGATTCCGGCCTCCGTTGCACTGTGAAAAGAATTACTGCACTGCAAGGTAGAACATTCGTCTGGTACTTAAACCATCACTAAGCATGAATATAGTGGGAAATATTAAGAGTTCCGCGAACAATCGTTTCCTCACCAGTGATCCGAAGATCTAGTGGAACACATTCCTCGCCGAAACCAAGAGAAGCCACCTCAGCCATTCATAATTGCGCTTTATTGCTCCACTACGGGAATCTCAGTGCCGAAGAATAACTCACTTGGCTCTACCGAAATCTCTGTCCAGAATATTGCAACTATATTCATAATAACAACTTCTGCACCTGCTCGAACCTATCCCAGTTCGTGGCGGATTTCAAGGAGCTAAAGATGCAAACCACGCGAGTGCATCCATCTGCAAATACAACCCGCCTGCCCGACATCACGTTACAGAACTAGACGAGAAATCGAGCCACTTGTTTTCTAGCGATGTGTACCACACGCTGGTCAAGTTGGCTATTCTGCAGTTACTGCGGAATCCTCAACCGGAAGACTATCTGTTTGTTCATGCCACCCAGGAAATTGCTACCTAGCTAACGAACGAGGAGCAGCCCGGGAACCGCCCAAGCACCTCCCGGCGAGAAATAGAAGTAGAGGGTCAAATACATTTCATGTTCATCGTTCCAGTCGATGATACCATGCTCTTGTGGACACCAGGAAGACGCTTCCCTGTATAAGTAGCGACATAGCGGCGTTATGTCAATGACGGGGGGATCATTGCCGCCCAAGCCAGCAGACGGTACGCGTCATCGATGGGGCCGAAACAAGTACCATCGGAGAGATCAACACAAACCATCATCGCAACCCGTCTGTAATCGATACGCCACCTTTCCACAAGTAGACAGACTTACTAAGCATAGACATTTGAAGGGGAATGGGGACGTCTGTCCAGATCGGTCAATAATGGGAATATGCCAATGAAGCAGAGGCCCACGAGTCGGGCCGATAAAATGGATACCAAACAACAAGCACTACAGAACCTACTCAACGAAGAACTCCCAAATGTAAACACTTCCCATTAACCATCTTTGTGAAGCTCTGGCTGAAGAAAATAGCAGCTTTCGTCAAACGCTGTTACACACCACGAAATCCGATTATGCAAACTATTACCGACTAAGAGGTGGATGATATGCTAAGGACCGGTATCATCAAGATATCGAGATGCTCGTAGAGTTTACTCGTGCTGCTGATAAGAAAGACAACGCCTACCTGTTTTACTTAGACTGCTGTCAGGTCAACCGCCAGATAGTGATGGACACCTACTCGGTTCCTTAAGTACAGCACACTGTCTAGTACAGCACTAGCCTCGTTCCGTGCTTCACCTACCTCAACAACATCATAATCCTGGGATCATAATACCTGGTCTATCTACGGGAAGTATTTCGACAGCTGTAAGCAGCCGAAATCCGTATCAACATGAAAAAGTGCAACTTTGGGCGGTTGGAACTTAAGTATCCAGACCACGTGGTAGCCAACAAGAAGGTTCGAACCATCCGGGACATTCCATCATCGTAGAACAACAATCAGTTATACTGTTTCCTGAATATGATATCCTGATAATGCTGGTTCATTTCCCCATTTTGGCCATTGCGGCATAGCTAACTCGCCTGCTTCACAGCTGGTAACAATGAGACGCAGAAGAAGACCTGACCTTCCACGAACGAACAATAAGACCCAGCTTGCGACGGCACCAGTCTTATTGTACTCAAACTTCGCACGCCCATTTACACTGGAGACAAACGTCAAACCCTTTTCGGTACGGTCTTCGCACAGGAGTACGGTGAGGAAGAACACACCAACGCCTACAGCAGCCAAACGATGAGCCGATCATAACGGAACTACTCCGCTACAGAAAGATAGTGCCACTCCGTAGTTGAGGGTGTCCGTAAGAATAGCACCCTGAGGGATACCATTTCACGGTACTGATAATCGCCAGTGGTTAAAGTGACTGTAAACCATCTAGGACCCGTCTGATCGGTTGACCCAATGGAACATGAAATTGAAACGTTACGTTTTCACGATCCGATACCGCCACAGGGAGAACAATCTGGTCGCAAGCGCCCTTACCAACAGCTATCCGCAAAACACTAGCTCGCAGAGCAGCTAGTCCATCAAGCCCAGCAATCCGATCAACCGTCCGTCGTCTGCCGTTATTTGTCGCTCTATAACGACCCAGATGGCCTCCATCGTATTAACCACCAGGCTGAGACCCAGTCGGCCTCCAGCATATTAAGAAGCAGGAAATCAACAATGTTACAAATGACCCTACGACAAGATCATCCGTTGGGAGCCACCACGCCCGAACACCATTCCCGACACCACAGAATGGGCCCTCAGGTTCGGACGAAATTAGATGAATATGATTAGGAGACCTCTGTCCTCTCCTCAGGGAGTGAGCATCTTTGGATGCGGAGCGAGTGCAGAATAATAGCATAGGTGTCGGACTTGTCCAGAGCTAGGACAAGCAGTAGTGTTCTAACCGGTAGGAATGCGGCATAACCTTGGTCCCCGTTGACCCTCCAGGAGACGGGGTACCTATGAAGGTTTCCGCCACTTCAGAAAAAACAAGAAAAGAATACGGAGCCATCACGGCTCCTGTCACCAGCTGCCAGCTGTGACATAATCGTAACGATGAAGTGACAATAAGACTAGAGACGCTGTTTCAAAGTCACTCCGACTCCGTTACATTGTCATGCGGTATGTCCTGGCGTTGAAGATGTTACACTAAAGAAAGCTAGGGATTCAGGCTTCCATCAGCACCCTTGGAGGAATTAAGACTAAACTAAGCTTAGGTTGAGGTAGAATAAGATTAAGTTAAGTCATTCTTTGTAAATAGTGTATGTATATTAAATTGTTTATAGTAGTAAGTTCATGTCCTGAGAAGAAAACGAGAGATGTAACGAAAATAAAGATTATGAACTTAATTCCGCTGCGACCGCCAGAGGGTCACCCGCAAGTCGCGATTCTGGCAACTAATATGACCACTGGTAAGTATAATTAGGCCACCACGAATACCATCAGACTAGATATAATTTGTTTGGCTAACAAGTCATCAGTTATATACAAATTATTTAAACAAATATCAAGTTTAGAGAATTGGTCAATTGCAAAGTATAAACTTGCATTAAAATTGCTTATGAATATATTGTCAAAAATTTGTAAATATGAAAAGGTTGTATGCGATATTAATTCTATATCATATTATATGAAAAGTTTGTTAGTCTTTCTGAGTTCTACAACTGTTTAAAACATCTGACACAAAACAGATATTTTAAAAGTAGCTAAAATGTTAAAATGGAGTGTGAAAAGTACGTTACCGATTGTGAATCATATCCTTTCACAGTATCACTATCGTCACCTAACGGCAAAATTTCAAATTAAATTGTGATTACATATTTCACAACTTGATAGCAATAGTAGAACTTTTGAATTGGCACATCATATTACTATCACTGATTGGTTGTCATCATTTGTGGCAAAACCGGAAGTAGACAAAGAAAAAAGAGAAAAACAAATACAAATAAAAACATGAGAGCGATTACATACGAATATAAGAGCGAATGAGCAAAACAAACATTTTATTAAATCTCTTGTGAGTTGTTCAATAATAAGTAAGTATTATAGCTTAATTGTTATACCGTTTAAAGTGAACTAATTGTTAATAAACAATAATAACTATTTAGTGTTTTTAATATCATTATTTTGTTGATGATTTAAAGAATCAGAAGCTACTCTGTAAGTTACTGAATATGCTATTATTGTAGGGAAAAAATGGGAGGATGCAGTGCAGATTATTGTGTCAATTCATCGCAGAAAGGATTTCAGATGTGCAGGATACCTCGAAATGAAAAAAGAAGAACTATATGGATTGCTAATATCAATAGACAGGATTGGATTCCTGGTCCAGCAGCATCGCTGTGTCATGTTAGTTAGTGTAAATTAATGTAACAAATTAATATGTATAATGTTAATTTACTTGTGCATATAATACATATTCTAGTTAAACTTTACTCTAGCATAAACTTGGTTTATTTAAAAAATGTATTTCTTTATATTATAAATAAGTTGTAGTATTGCTTATTTTATTTATTTAATTTTAATTTATAATCGTGTAGATAAAAGTAAATGTTCTACTTTTATTAGGTAAGTTTGACCATTAATTGATGTTAATATTAAATATAAAAATATTGATTTTTATAAAGTTCACAGTTATTTTGTAAGATCTGTTTCATTTCAAGAAGTTGTGGAGAATAAGTATTATATGTTCAATTCAAATTTTAAGTTATCCAATATAATAACAAAAAATAATGATATCTCCAATAAATGTATACAATAACTCTTTCAGGTGCACTTTACAGAGAATATGTGGGAAAAGACTCGAGATGGGAAACGCCGCTTAAAATCTGATGCAGTTCCAACAATTTTTGGTGAACACATACCAGTGAATACAATTAAACAGGAAGTGCAAGAACCCATACAAACTGAATTAAAAATAGGTAAGAATGGAGATTTTTGACAAGAATTGCAATGAAACTAATTTTTTAACATTTTTAGAAGCTCCATATGAATCTCTAAAACCTGAGCCTGCCTTTATTGTGAAAGAGGAAGATATAATGTCAGAAAATGGTAAAGTATTTCTCTTTGGGAGAATTTTGTATGTATATTTTTTCACAAATCAATACATTTGTAACGAGTACTATGAATATATGATAAAAAATAAATTTTATAATTATATAAAAAATTATAGAATAAGGTAATTTAAACGTAATTATTATTATACAGAGATTGCAAATGAAATGTCAGAAATTGTAGAACCAAATGCAGAAGCTAGTGACAAACTACTATTACAACAAGCATCTTTTTGCAAGGATAATGAGAGTCATAAGATACAAGAAAGGCTGCTGAGGTTGGAGAAGGTATTAGAAGCTACTGAAAAATCCAGATTAAAATTCAAGAAAGAATTATATGCTGCAAAACGTCGTATTAAAACATTGGAAAATGAAATTATAAGTCTACGAAAAAATGCTGGTTCAGACAAATTAAATGAATCTGTTAGTGGAATCTTAAATGATGACCAAATTAAAGTACTAACAAAAACATACAAGAAAGTTCCTCGTTGGTGCAACAAAACATTAACCAACGCTTATAAATCAAGATTTGCTTCTGGAACAGCTGGATACAAAGAAATTTTACGTCAAAATCTTCCATATCCATGTATTAGAACACTGACTAAAAAAAATCGGCAGACCTAAAATTTAAGAGTGACATTGTTAGTGAGATTTTGGAATTTTCACAAAGTAAAATCGTGCGTTTTGATAAATGTATTCATAAAGACTGTATGATAGTTTTAGGTGAAATTACATCCAGTAGTTTCATCAGTAATGTGACATAATTTAGACATCCCAAGACAAATCAGGGGGTCAGGAATATTGTGAATAAACTGTGTACTTTGCTTATTCAATTTTATTTAATAATTGTAAATAGATTAGTTTTGGAGTAATACTAAAAGTAATGTATATAATTTATATATGGGTGCTCGTGAATGATAAACATGTGGATGTTGAAACGCTAGATGTTTCAAGATGCTAGTAAAAATCAGTCTGATTTTCTTCATGCGTGTAACTTTTATTGTACCTTTATCAAATGTATTTATAATATACATATATTTAACTGAAAATGTTTTCAACCCTCAATTTTCTATTTCAATTCATGTATCTATTTTGTGAAATTAGTTTTAATAATGAAGTTGTTCAACTAGATAACAAAAAATATACAGCTTCTTCTTTTAATCACTTTCAACTTAAAATTAATAATGTAACAATTATCTGTAATTTTTGCTATTTTCTATAAACACAAATAATGTTTACTTTCGAATAAAAAGAATACATATATTTTCATAATATTATTCACGGTTACTGCTGTGCAAAAAAAATATGGATAATATTCTGTTAAATATCTTGCGTTTGGTATTATAATAATACCTTATAAGGAAATGTTCTGCTAATTTTAATAAAGTAGAAGTCGAATCATACTGTAACAGGTAACACTATAAGTGACGAGAGTGGGGATCTCACGAGCCTAGTTGTCAGCTGCGTAAAACGGTCCTATGATTTTCTTGTCGAATTGACTATAGATATATAAGTACTTATAAATGTATATATTGTTATAAAAATCTATCGATAATATAATTTATATCATCAGAATTAAATTATATAAAGACTATAAAATATTTATTCTGTCGAATAAGTTATTCTCATTCAAATATAATACTTATTTTTACGAAATTTTAAATTAAACGTATTTGTAGTAGATATCTATCAATACTATTATTATTTTAATTGATTACTTTCTACTTAACTATTTATATACATATATAACTTTTTACTTATCTGTTTTTAGAATTTTTTTAAATTTTTCTGTCAATTGTTTGTTTATATTTTTTATAATCATATTTTATATTATAGTTTCTATGTATTTAAATAGCTTGCTGTTATTTGCTTAAAAATTTGATTGGTTTTTCAAATTTTATTGTATAGTCATAGTCGATATTTACGACTCATTTCAAGCTTCAAGAGATTAATGTTGCCAGGACTGACAGAAGTGCAAAAATTTAAGACGTTGAAGAGAGGACAACCAATATATTTCCGTTTACTATTATAAACGGTTGCCGCTTCTTTTTATCTAATATTGTTTTTACAAAATCTCACATAGTAAATAAAAGTTTGTGCAACATTAACTGCATTATCGAAACATATTACGTTTATCCTATTATTAAGATATACATTGTATTTATAAATAATTGTGTTATTGATCATTCATGTTTTGTCGTTGCCATATTTTCAATTTTGTACGAGTGGCAAATCACAAAGTACCACGTGATTGTCGTTTACAAATGACCGTTGTGATGAGTTATTCTGTTCGATGTTATGAAAATATAAAAGATGTGTAATAGATGGAAATTTGATTTTTCATCAAATGTTTCAAAATATACTTGCCGTTTTGAATCAAACGTTTAAAAATTGATTTTATAAAATGTATTCTTAAAATGTGATATCTTGAAAAAGGTTATAAATACGTTGAATGTTTCTTATCGTCTTTCCGTAAATTCGTTATTTTACTTGCATTCAATTCTGATTGTATTAAATATTTAAATGTAAGTTGAAGTTTAAAATGTTAATGTATTAAGATTAACTGCAGATTCGTTTCATTGTTTTGAAAATGTATGCATTTAAGACACATATTGTTCAGTTTATTTCACTTCAAATGCTGACATTTAAATTTATTTTGATTCAATAACTAACAACAAATAATTCATATGTTTACAAGTCATTTATACTTGTAGTATAACTACAAATAAAAAGTACTTTTAATAAAAACATTTCATGTTGTAAATAAACCTTTTTTAAGATGTATATGTAATTAATGTTTTTAATTCCATAGTTGCTGTAAATATTTGCAAGTATGAGTGAATTTACAACAACTAAGTGTAGATTAATTAATATGAAATAACATAATATGAAAAGCAACTCTAAGAAGGAAGACATTGACAAGAAAAAGAAATATGTCTTTTTTTCTGATCCAGATGTTATTGTTCAAGGTGCTGAAACATCTACAGTAAGTATAATTAGTTGCTTTATGTTATCATAATTCTTACTGAGCTAAAATTTTATAAAATATAATTTTAGACAGCTGGAACTCTTGAATGTGAAAAGCACCAAGATCATATTGCTGAACAAGCATCTAAGGACAAAGTATCAGACTTATCAATTGCATTTAACTTGAAGGATTTTAAAAATTTATGCCATCCTATTCAACCATACCCATTTACATTTATAAATGCTGTCAAACGTAAACTTGCTGTAGATAATGGTTCGGAAGCTTGTAAAAAAATATATGATCAATATAACAAAAATGCAATTAAGTCGTCTATAACAGTATTAAAACCTGAAAGTTGTCAGAATTTACATGAAATTGTGAAGAAGATGGATTTTATAAGACCATTGAAAGTTCCAGATTTGAAAATTTCTGCAAAAAAATTAGATTTTTCTGATAGAGAAAACTGTGTATCAAAAGAATTAATATCACCAAAATTTGAAACACCTTCAAAGGAGTTTATTCATGAAAGAGTGGATAAACCAACAAAAAGTTTTGAGCGAGTTCAAAGAAAATTAGATTTTTCAACATCAGATGTTTCATCAACAATCAACAGTGAAGTGGAACCATTGAAGGTCCCAAATATTTCCATATCTTCAAATTTGTCAAGAAAGAAAGACTACATTAGAGAAAACTCTAGAGAAAAAGAGAACAGATCAAAAAGAATTAGAAAAGATGATTCCTTATCATTGCAAGACGAGGCAGCACAAGACCTTTTTAAAAGATCTAGAAGTCCAAGGCATGTTTCTAGAAAAGATTTTCCTAATAATGTATGTGAGAATATGACAGCCACAAAGTTAAAAAGTGACAGATTGCCATTGTATATACCAAGGGAAAGTGATTTTGCTTTAACTAAACCAAAAACAAAAAATTTTGCAACGTCAACTGTTAAAAAGACTAATGATAAAAAACATAGATCCAGTAATACTCGATCTTTAAAGTCAAGAGACGTTTCTTTGGAATCTAAGAATAGATCTTGTAGTAATGAGTCACTTTCTGAATATTCTTCAAAGTTATCAGATAAAATTACAATTAGAGAATCTAAAAATATGGAATATTTTGATTCTAGATACATTGATGATCTACATATGTTAAAACAAGCTAATGATCAAAAACATGTATTGTCATTAGAAAACAGACAATTAAAGCAGCACAAAGTAATATATCACTCTCAAGGAAAAAATGAAAATACTCCTTTCAAAGAACAAACTAAAAAATTAACAGAAAAGATAAAACCTTCTATGAATAAAATGGATAACAAAATATATATTATGAATTCCAAAGAATCTGAAGACGTTGAAAGTATAACAGACTCAAATACAATTGTAAGAACTCAAAGCCCAAGTACTTCCTCTATTCAACAAATAAAAAACAAAGATTCTGAAAAAGCTACACAAGGTATTAATATACTTAAATCAAGTAAAAATAACGAAGATTTAAAATATACAGATGATTCATCACAGTGCACTGCTGCAAACATAAAAAAGGAAGAAGAATCTTTTACGCAAAGTGTTACTACATCTAAACCAACAAGTAATAGTAACGAATCTAATTTAAACGATAGCATTTTATCTGAAAAATTACTAGATCCAAGAAGAATTTCATTCAGAGATGAAAATCGTCTACAAGAGGAATTTTGTAATTTAATAACACCGGATATGAATCTCATACCACGTTCTAAGCGAAAAAGGCAATTTATACAAAATAGTAATATAGAAGTTGATCCTAAATGTTCAAAACATAATACTGGTAAAATTGAAGCAGAACCAGAAGGAATTTCATTGGTAAGTTTATTATTTTTTGCTTTATTTAATAAATGTGTTGTAAGAAAACTTTATAATTTTAGTTGCATCCAACTGCCTTACATATGCAATTCCAAGCAGAGTTGCATCTCCTTGATTCATTTAATGAGTCATTGAGGCAGGTTATGGATGTTGAAAAATGTTTATATAATGTTAAACAAAATCAAGAAAAAGAGTTACCATTGCAGCATAGCCAATTGAGCGACCAAGTAAAATTGCATTTCTCAAAAGATGAAAGGAATATTGATAATGTGGAACATTGTAGTGAAATTAATAAATCACATAAAAATGTTTCTACTGATAAAGGTAAGAAATTAGTATGTTACCTGCCATGATGTTTAATTACTATTAATTATTATTAAAATTATTTATATATTTAAGCATTTCCAGATACAATACATCATACCACAAGTCAGACTATGACAAATAAGTTTGACAATTTTAGTAAATTAAGTAAACCAGCAGTTAAAGCTGTGGAAGTACAAACTCAAACAGTAAATGATATAGCAACCCAAACAGATGTACGTTCTACTCGACGAAATATACAGAGTAGATGTTCAGAGATATGTGGAACTTCGTATGAAAGAGGATTTGTTGGGGATAGTGAAATCCCACAACTTTCGTTAGATTCAGTAGAACAATTTGAGGATTTAGATCAAATAGAAGAAATATCATTGCCTAGTAAATTAAGAACAATGTCAGAAATAAGCTTACACGAAACTACATCATCTATACGAACTGAGACTGGAACTGAGATTAGTATTTCCACCCGAGATGTAACATGTTCTTTTAATAAATACTTAGATCTGGAAGTAAGTAAAATAATTTAATTGCAATTTTTGTATTGTAAGGATACTTGAATTCAATGTTTAATGTATATGCAGATTGCACAATTATTGAAAGATGAGAAACAGAGGTATGATAAAATTGAAATGTTATTTAAATCTCGTGAAAAAACGTTAAATGATCAAACTAAAAAATTAGTAAAGTTGGAGGAACAAAAACGTGCATTAAAAGATACTGGACAAGATAGTCGAGTTAGTTCGGTAAAAAAGAAGCAAAGAGCTCTGCTATTAAAATTGCAGCAAGAAAAGGACGAAATGAACAGGTATAGTAATTTTATATATTCTAAAACACTTTCATTCTATCAAGAAATGTTTGTACATATTCATGAAACTATTTTGTTTTCAGATTGAAAGAACTACATAAAATTGCAAGTCAAGAACGTAAACTTATGTTGCAGAAACAAAGAAATATGTTCAACCCTCAAATGTCTACTAAAAACATTTTAACAAAATTAAAAAGGAGCGCAGATAGTCAATCTCCAAGACGATTGTCTGGCCCAATGAAAGGTTATGATATAAGAAGCAATAGTTCTATGAGTTCTTTAGTTGATTCTGATAAATCTCAGCATGATCGATCTCAGACAGATACACGTATGCAAATGTCAGAAAATGAATTACATTTTTCTAAAATTGATTTACCAAAAAGTAATAAATTTGCGAATTTTGTTGAAGAATCAAACGCAGCATTTTTAAGATTTGATAAACCTAGTGAATCTATTCAGGGTAACATATCTCAAGAAAAGTGTCCTTATAAGATACAGAAAGATGGAAGCAAATCAAAGTATGAGATAAAATCAAGAAAGTTCGAAGAAAAAATGCCTAAAACAGATATTTTCAGGTTGAAATCACACCAGCATTCTGCTGATCCAACACTAATGTCAAGTCATTCCATGAGCAGTCCTGGAAAATATCTTTTCGAAAAAGACAAATCTCCTGATGTTTCTGAACTGCTACAACAGAATTTAAATAAGTCTATATCTGAACAAATTAAATCAGAATCGGATACTTTGATAGAGGAATTATCAAAAAAATCTAAATCTCAGATGATTGATAGTCATTTTCAAAATTTATCCCCGAGGGAACGAGAATCTTTAAAAACTATTGGTATGAATAGTGAAAGTGTTCCCGAAGAAATAAGTTCTCTTAATCAAGATACTGTGTCGAAAACATCAAAATCATCACAAGTTTCTGAGGATATTTTACAGACGCATTCAAAGAGTTCTAAAAAGAGTAGTAAATCTATTCCTTCCGATATGTCTAAAAAAACATATAGTTCTGAATCTAAGTCAAACTTTAAACGCAAAAGTTCGAAATGTCAAAAAAGTAAATCGTCATCAAGTATACTTACGGAAAATATCTTACGATCTAAATCCAATTCTCAGATATCAGAAGAGTTGATTAAACATCTCAACAAACGGACAAAAATGGAAAAAGAGTTTATTCAATGTGACAAAAGTAACGAAAATTCACTGTTAGACAGCATGAACTATGATGAAAATCAAAGTTCTTTGCAAACTGTAACTAGACACTCAAAATCTATAAAAGATAACAACTTCAAATTATTAACCGAGGGGATAGATAATCATGAAAGTAAAGAAAGTGTATTGTGTCAGAAAGTATTTGATAAAAATGTTCAAGCGTATGAAAATTCATTTAATACAAATAAGAGCGAGCACAGTTTGGATAACGTTTCAGTAAAGTCACAAATTAGTAATTTCGCAATATCTCGTCATAGTTCTGAGGAGAGTGACAAAAATTACTCTAAATCTGTGGTTATCAGATCGCAAGACCAAAACATGAAAACTTCGAAAAAGCTCGAACAGTAAGTACATATGCATTTATTTTTTTTTAAATAATCAGTGTGCATTAATAATTTTGTAAGTTGTTCTTAACATTAAATCTATGCAAAATTAATAAAATTGCGAATTGCTATACGCACGTGTATGAAATCTAATAATAAACTGTATATTCACACCATGAAATCAAGCATTGTAAAAATAGATTCACTGCATCGGCGTTGTGCATTCCACTTTTATTGCAGTAGTTCTCTGTAGCAAAGAACATCTGTGTATATTCTTGAAACTAAACAATTTTTCTAAATAATTTTCAATCTCTTTTTATAATTTGTTCAATAGTTACTGATAATGTGTTTGCGTCATCGAATGTGATTACGTTTTTCAGAATATTAAACGCACGTGAGGCTGCGCTTACATCACGAAAAAACTGTGTGGAAGAGTGGATGGCTTGGCATGCAAAATTAAGAACCGAAGAAGACCGTGTTGCACGAATGGAACAAGCTGCACTTAAACTTGTAACTGCAACGTCCAACGTTTTTTCTCAACAAGGTAATTTTAATGTTGTGTACTTTGTGAACAATTTGCATGTTATTTAATGTCTCCGTTTTACGTATCTTTCAACTCTGATAATTATCAGAGAGAAGTGTATGTCCCTTTGTAGATACTACTATTTCATCCGATACGAGTGATGTTGAAGGAAGAATAGAATTACTGACTGAAAAATTAGCTGAGCGGCGAATAGAAATGTCACGTTTGAAAAGGGAAGCCAGGAAACAAACGAAACAAAAACTTCGAGCTTTAGAAGCAAATTTGTTAAATCAAATTAAGGTAAGTTGTGAACATATTTCCTGATAATAGTTTTCAAAAATGTTACATGTACATAATTATATTTTTTCCTTATTGTATGAACAGAAATATGATACAACAATTCATGAAATGCGGAGAAAATTGGAGTCGAAAAAAGGGTCTACTAAAGATAGTGATAAATTAGCGATAGAGTCGAAATCGTTAGCAGACTTTAAAGTACCTGAGATTCCTTTGAAGAGGATTCAAGATATATTCAAAAATAATGATTTATTGAGATCCAGATCAGAGTCTGATTTATTATGTACAAAAAGCTTATCAATGAAAGATTGCATGAAACATATAAATTTAATAAGAAACAAAAATGTTGGTACTGAATATGATAAAAGTGATTCAGATAGAGTAATTAAATCTTTTAGACGCACAAGAACTTCAGAACAATCAAATTCTGCTAAAGCGAGTACTATTTGCGATGAAAATGTATCGGAACAAATTGAGATTGATAAAATTGGTTCTGCTTCGATGTCATCGATTTCGGACGATGTTGATGAAGTGCAAAATAACTCAGTTATGTCGGAAGCAAAGAAAACTAATAGCTCGGAAGAAGTTAAAACCGAAATTAGCGGCGGGAAATCAGAAACTGATATACTCACACAATCAGAAGCAAAGTTGTCTGGAAATGAAAGCACAATTCAATCGGATTTAAGAGAATATAAATCTGATTTCGAAACGATTTCTGAACAATCCAAAGGAAAAAGTATTTCAACGCAATCTACAATTAACAAGATACAAGATAACAAATCTTCTGTATCTTCAGAAAAATCTAGTAATCAGATTTCTCATGCCGAAGTTAACGCTAAATCAGCTAATGAAATGTTTGATGTCTCTAAGAAGTTGGACTTCCTTTGCCTAAGTAATCAAAATTTAAATGAAGATATCAGTTCACTGGAAAATGAACTAAAGATACTTTCAGAAATGATGTCACGTTTTAATAACAAATCAATTGAAAGAACAAAACAAGAATTGCAAAATGAAGAGAAAAGCACGTCGAAGGATATATCAGAAATACTATCCAAATCAGACAGAAATAATGAAATTTATAATATAGAAATTATGAAACAGGATAAGAGTGTAGATACGGAATTATATAAACAAGAGAATACTTCTGATATTTCACAATACATAACGAATAGTGCAAAATTAAAATCAGCTACTATTGCTAGCGACCGTGAAAGTATAGCAGAAGAGGTTGATAATGTTATTTCTGCTATAATTCCTCCAGATGAAATAGCTTTCTCTAAATCAAATCAAGAAATCGATTACGAAGCAAGAAGTAAAGAAATCTTAAATGAAATTGAAAAGTCAATAATATCAGAACATATTAAAGTTAGCGAGAATGATTTAAATCGTTCAGATATATTAACTGACTATAATAATATAAGTGCACATGAAAATAATACAAGATCATTGTCCGAAATTTATTCACGCACAATTCAGGGTAAAGAAAGTGTAAGTAATTTAGAATCTCAGCAAGCACATTCTATTGAACAAGATGTTGACATAAATGCTGCAGAAAGTTTAATTAACTCTCGTAATTCAGAAAGTCATCGTTCGTTAGAATTCAATAAAAATTCTTCATCATCTTCAGAAGCGTCCAATTTAATAGAAAAGGATTATAAGCCATCAAATCTTTATACAGTAAATAATGTACTTATTGACACAGCTGACACAACCTCCGTAAAACTGACACGTAATATTACCAAACAAATACCAATCATAGAACGTGAAACTAAATTATCAGAAAAACAAATTTCTCAACAAGCTTCAAATTCAACTGAAATAAGTGAAAACTTCGAAGAATCTTTGGAAAATTATACAAACGACATAACAAATCATAACAGGCAACAAAGCATAAGTGAAGTCCTTCCATTATCAAAGGGAGATAGTTCCAAATTAATATCTAACGAGTGCAAAGAATTTAACGATGACAATAAAAATGAAACTTTATTTGTACATGATGAACATGTAGATTTGGAAGTATCGCCAACGAAACTTGAAACTTCTAAATATGATACATCTAATCATACTATAAGCTTTAATGGCAAAGAAATAGACAAACACGATACTCAAATAAAACAAATTTCTATAGATAAAACTTCTGTTGATAAAGATGATTGGACTATATCAGATTCATTTGATATTCAGCAAGATATTACAAACTCTTCCTGGGAAAAATCCCACTATTCAAAAGATGTATCTCATTTAACAGATAGTTCTAAACATCAAGTTTCGGAAGAGAACATAGTTAATGAAGTAGAAGATGTGTTCTCGTTTGTACCGAGGAGTGAATCTACACATATTGATCAACATGACATTAATTTTCATGAAACAGCGTTGGGTTCTGATACTGAAAAAGGTAATAAACAAATTAATAATTTATTGAATATAATTGGTACGTATAGTTACAAAGAGCAAGATCAGGATGAAACCGTGCACAGTATTGAAACTGATGATTTCCAAAAAGCTATTTATGATTCTGTGGTTAAGATATTAGATAAAGTTGAGAAAAGTATCGAGGATAATTCGATAAAAGAGAAAATCGAAAGTCATTCGGATGTTCTACAAAATAAGAACGAAGTAAAAATTACCGAACATGAAGAAATAAAATTAATTTCGTGCAATTCTAACTTGAAGGATATATTACAAAATGAGAATAACATGAAATTTGATGAAAATAAAGAATCTGTTTCTGTGGATATCAAAAACAGTGAAAATATTAATAAAAATGCGACAGTTAATAAAATTCATGTAGATCTTATTACGGGTGTTAATTTATATACAGAAATTGAACAAGATGAAGATATATATGACGCTGAAAATAAATCACAAGAAATTATTATAACAGAGCTGGAACCGGGAAGTGCGGAAAGTGAGAGTTTGTCAGAACTTGAAATTGATGTTAAAATAGAATTGGCGGAGGAAGAACCTATGGAAATAAACAATGAGGAAGAGAAAATAGAAACACGAGTAAAAATAGTGCAAGAATCGATTTCCTTAGAACCTATATTAGAACAAGATAGTTCTGATGGTGAACAGCTCGATAATTTAGTAGAAGTAGCTGAAAGTGGATTAGATGTTATAGAAAAACGAATAGAACATTTTATAGATTCGGTTGCTGAATCGGACTCTATATCACATCATAAAACTGATATTGAAGTAACTGAAGTTTCGGAAAATGAAATAAAGAACCAAAAAGATCCACTCATTTCTGTAGTTGCAGATGATCTTAAAATAGCAAAACATTATGAAGTAATTACATCCAACTCACCTAACAACATAGTAAATAAAACATTTGATATTTTGAAAGATCCTGAATATGAAGACATCTCAGAAGAAAGTTTAGAAGTGTCTGAAATATTCGATAAAAGTGAACTTCAAAAGTCTGCTGTTATACAGAAGCCGTCGTTTATACCAGAAAAATATGAAGCAATACATAAATCTGAGGAAGTACTGAAAATACTTGATGAAATCACCCAAAAGTCATCTACGGATTTAGACTATAATGTAAATAAATTTCGCGATGATAAGCATGCCCTTGAAGATAGTGAGAAATCACAAACAGAAATTTCTGATAAGGATGATATTATGTCTTCGGAAGTTGATGATAAAGTTGTAGGAAGTATTCTTAAGAAAAATGATCAATCACTGATGTATAATGTGGACAACGAAGTAGTTGAAATAATAGCGTCTAAGGACATAACACTTAGTTCAAACGATGAGGAAAAGAAGAAGCTAGAACAAGATGCATTATCCGAATCGAGCGAATGTAGAAATACACCAAAAGATGTATCAGAAATTGAAATAGATTCTTCCCGTGATCCTAATGATTCGAGATTAGATGTCGATGCATTAAATGATGATTTATTAAATAACGCTAACGTGGAAAATCAAAACGCAGATTCAAAGAACACATACCATGCTACGCCTATTGTTGCAACATCCGAAAAGGACATAGAGGTCATGATAGATAAATTGAAAGGTATAATTTTCATTTATATACAAATCTAATTTTTATTTTGTCATTCAAATAAGGATATACAAAATGTAGTTTTGATATATGGAACAATGTGGATTTTGTTACATTTTTCAAATATCTAGTTCATGATTATATTTGAAATCACATTGCTACTGAATGGTTATATGAATTTTGTTTAATGCAGTTAGTTAAATTCAAAGTGATTTTATTTGTTACGGTTTATGTAATTTTAACAGTTTACCAGCTTGAGCTACTATATGATATTTTAAATAACTATTCATCATTTATTGGATATTATTGATACATGTAATAGTATTAGTACTTATTGTTTAGCTGGTAAGGTGTTAAATATCTTGTAATCAGTGATTTCATATTATATATTGCATACATTACAGAGACACGTTCTGATTTTTATAATGGCTGTGTATTCCTGTGCAAAGCATTGCCTCGTATAGCGATATGTTATTTATTTTCAGAATAGCAAAGTCGAGATAATAGTTACCTAAAGGTAATACAACACGAAACTTTGAATAAAATAAAACATTGACTTGTTCTTTTTGTACAAATCAGTGTTGCATGAGTGCTTGACCTTTAATTATTGATTTCTGTATGCACAAGGAAAGCCTGTGAATATTGTGAATACAACACACACATCAAACATTATCCCTTCTTTGTTTTTCCTAAGTATTTTGAAATAAGAATTACTATCGTATACATAAATATTACTTGGAATGTATAACTATCACAGCTTTATACTATTAATGCATCAAACAGATTTTTTATCCATACTTGGACATTTTTTTATTTAATTTTCAAAGCACCTAATCAGAGTAAAATGTGAATTGATAATGTAATGTAAAGATTCGTGTTGCTTTTCCTGGAAAACTTATCTATTAAATTTTTCAAACTTTTATGATATTTTACATTTTTCGTTGCATAGCGTCATTGGAACAACCTGGCGTGGAAGTTGCGGATTGGGAAGCAAAACTGCTTCGCATTGAACAACTTCAAATCGAATTGGAGGTAAAAATTCACTTCTTCGTCACTTAAGTATACTTCTTGAACATGAGAGTCATTTTTCAAACGTTAATTTTTTCTTAACAGATTAAAAAGTTAGAAGCAGAGGAAGTTACTTATTACGTTAGAGAAATTCCAAATAAACCACCACCACCCTATACACCACCTGGTGGTGGCGGAAGAATTTCTACATCCCTTGCATCACCTTCTCCACCTCCAGCTGTAATTCCTTCTAATATAGACGAACTAACAGCGTTCACCGAAAAAGCTACAGCGATAATATTTAAAGCTAAAGAAGCTGGAGAAGATATTATGAGATTAGAAGCTCCTTTGGAAATATGCGAGTTAACCAAAGAGAACGACGAGACTGTAAAGAAAGATAGAAGAATTTATAATACGTTTCTGTTTGATCTGTGCAAAGAAACGATAGCTGAAGTTTATCAAGCTGAGTACGAGAAACCAGGTCCAAGTTGGACGAAGCCAAACGTGAAAACGAAACCAATTATGAAAATTCCCAAAACTATAGAAGAACTTAACGCTTATGTGAACAAAGAGGTGGCCACGTTGTTTGGTTTCAAGACGAAACTGCAACGGGAAAATATGGTAATGCGTTGGAGCAGAAAACGACGAGACAGAGTCGACGAATTGTTGGCTAGAGAGGCCCAAGCCGAGGAAGACGAATGGACGAAGTTCCATCACGATGAACTCGCGGTAAAGAATGGACTCACTGTAACTATATTGGATACTTTGATAATGGAAACTGTGAACGTGGTTAAAGTGGCATATGCAAAGAAAAGAAAAGTAATGGTTTAATGGTTTTACAATGTTATTATGATTGAGATATTAGTACTCAAATAGGTTCTAAGACAATCGTTTTATCGTGAAAAAGAGCGGCATATTTTATTTTTAAATTCTTTAAATTGGCCCGAACTGCCATATTTTTAACGATTTACCAAGTAATTAATTTTGTATCCATTTTTGCCCTGCAAATAAGCTATAGGCTGGTTCCTATTTATTTCTTTGATGAAATTGTTTGCTCTTAAATAAGAATAAACCAGAATGAATACTTTATTGTATTGGAGCTTAAGAAGTGTAACAGCTCATTTTATGAACTGTAGAATTAAAGAAAGTAAAGTATTTGTAATTTGTAGAATAAGGTCATGTAGAAGTTGATAATCAAACATCATACGTTTGTTCTGTTACAGCTAAGTATTATTATTAGGGTATTTGATATAAGAGTGATGCAATTTATATTTGCATATATTGGGGTATAGTAGCACATATAATGTAAGAATTTCGTTAATGTCTACTTATAAGAGTGTAGTTATTGATTTTATGATTCTGGGCATTTTGTTCGAATAATTACTCAAACAAGATTATTTTATATAGTTCTTAGTAATATATGTTCCTTGTGTGATTTTTGTTTCATCTTGTTTCGAATTAATAGATTTTAAGATCTTTTTTTGGTATTTATATAGTAATTAGAATTAACGACTATAACTTAAATAATATTTTAAGCAAGATTACGTGTTGTTAGGTAAAAAGGTATTTAGAAAGTATTCGAATAAAATGCCCTTTAAGTTATTATATGCATTCTTAATAGTTCTGTTATAGAAGTCGTTGGCTGTGGAACGTAAAATGTTCTTACTATGCCGTATCAGACTTCGTAGATTTATGCTCAACTATGTATAATAAAATTAACAAAATTTTAACCAAAAGACTGATACTTTGGGGCCATTTTGATCTAAATTTCAGACATTCTAATGAAATATGTAATTACATGTAAGCGGTAGATAAAAATTAATTATAAATTGGCATTAAGAAAGCAACTTATGTTGGCTATTCGTAACAAAAGAGGGTAGCTTTAATATTCATTATAGCTCTTTTATTATGTAAAACCGGGTATAAAAATGATACATATATGTATTATTAATTGGAAAATGTTAATGATCGGTTGAATCGGTTATATACATTTTAGTCTACTTGAGTTAGCAGTACGCTAACTTGGTTCCCTATCGCATTTAAGTTTTACGTTTGTGGTTGTGATGTCTATTTAATGCCCACAAAACAATACCAGCGATTCATTAGTGTGTGAATGCATAACAGCGGTGGAATGAATGGAACCTCAGCTTTAATTGTTACGACCGTCAGTTTTGTAATACTTTGATGAGTTCTCGCACGTCTTTTAAAGACATCGTAAGCGTTAGTTCTTTCTTTGACGTGTGACTTCTAGACTTCTGTGTATTTAGCAATGTATATATATATATGACACGCTCAAATGTTGGAAAGAGTGTATAGGTTTTCATTTTGTAGAGAGATCAGCTAACAATTTTTATTCCTGATGGTTCAATCATGAACTATCATGAAGGAGATACGACTTTTTAATTTCCGTGTTGTCTGTCCCTATTTTGTTCGCGGTCAGCTCGACAAGCTGAGACTGATTGCATTCGTAGTTGTTATACGTAAACAATGTTCACGTACGTAGAGTTGAATATGTACTTAATTAAGGTATAATATATTTTATAATAAATTTTTTGAAAAATTTACAGCGATTCTTTTAATATCCCAATTTTTTACAGAAAAATTAATTTGATAAATTATTATATGTTTCTGTGTTATACATATATCATAACAGCAAACTAGAAATGACTTTTAATTAGAAAATAATTTCTGCTGTTTTTCTTTCCTTTTTCTTAGGGGTACCGGGGCCCTTTTTCATTAAGTGGGTATATGAAAATAAATATTTTCATTTATATACTCTATACAATATTAAGAAATGAATTATTATAAAATATTTTGGCAATGACAATTGTGCGTTACGAAAGGAAAGTAATAGAAAAATGTGTTTGTTGACTCTGCATAATATTAATGCTACTTATCGAGAATTTGTACGAACTATCCGTACAAGGGAGTCTCTAATCTATCATTTTTGAAGGGATCTATTGAACCCTATGGAACTAAACCACCCTGGCAGCCTAGACGGGAATAATCATCTAAAATGTGAATTCTCAAGGCAAAAATGCTGGCGTAGAACATAAATGGATGTTCGCGTCGCAAAGTCATCTAAGATCGTCAAAAAAGAGAAATTACTTCTTTGAAAATTTATTTTTCTTAGCAAAAGAAGTCTATCTTTTTATTCCTAAATGTGTGCAGTATTATATTATGTACAAGATTCTACCATTTTGTAATTTACAACGTCATGATACTTTTTAAGTCTCACCACTTACGAGTTCTGACATATTTAATTGGCATCTGGTTTTATGACTGTTTAGTGAAAATGTTTTACTGAAAGGATAATTGCACATATAAGGTATCTTTATTTAAATGGGTCCACTCGATTACCTTCGAAAATAGTGATGATACAGTGAAATGTTTTAGAAGTTGCACGATTTTAGGCAGAAAATTACCTGATCAAAATGACTCCTTTCTAAATGGATGCATAGGAAAGATATACATGGACGCGTAGGAGAGATAAAACACAGGGTGTCAGATTTTGTATTCTAAATGGTTTGATACGTCTTCTCGTCTAAACGTTTGTTGACAAATATCCATACAAACACAAGATGTCAGGTGTGATGCATATTATCTATTTTGAAATGAAGTTTAAAAATTTTTTCATTTAATAAATTTTTTCACTTATTTCTTATTTGAGTTGTATCATGTGTTCTATTTCTATATTACTCATGAAGTAACTACTGGTGAAGTAATGTTTACTTTCTTCAAATAAATTTTTATTAAGTTTTATTGAGTTTTTACTAAGAATATTTTTACTCGTTCTACTTGAGTCCATTCAGGATTAAATTATGAATGTTTTACAGAGGTTTTAAATTCTAACAATAATTAATTTTTATCAAATTAACATTAAAACTCCCAAATCGGTCAAAATGAGCAGTTCACAAGTATTTCAATTAAAAGATTTGTTTATTTTTATTTCTGTCAAGATAAAGAATTGATGTTTTACAGTTTATTTGTTTATCTTTCGCCTTTACTTTCAATTTCAAATTAAGTATTATACGTCGGTAGGTTAGTGTTGAGTAAAATATCTGTTATGTGGGAAGGGGAAAAAATCAACGTATTATGCCAACTATATTTATTTATTATGCTAACACGTTCTCTTTTATTAAAAAATATATATTTGTAATTTTATTACAACTTTATTTTGATCCCAACTCAGTCGAAAAATTAACGAGAACAAGTATATCGTTAACTATCTTTATTGTTCAATATCGAATTGCACTTTTCTAGTTACTCCTACTTTGTTCACTCTACTTACAGACAAGCGTTGCTGTACTGTTTTTCCCAATTATCTATTAGCATAAATAAAATACGGCTGACCGTTACAAGTAAGCTAAATATACACGTATAAAATTATACTCTTACTAATAGGCTTTTAAAAGTAGAGAATGGAAAAATAGAACTCAGAAGAAACGTAAAAGAAATATTTTAACGAGAAAAATATTCCTATTTCCTTTCAAACCGTATCACTGTAGAATTATTATAGATAGTACAATCTGTAGTAAATTATATTAGTCTCACTACTTCTGGTACATCTTATAGGAAGGGTGGGTATCAGGGTACGAACAAGATATGTACTTGAAAGGTCAAACAAATAAGACGCAAGAAGTCGATCCGATATTAAGTTCCTATCGACCTGGTTGTCTAGACCAGTTTGAAAGCAGCTTCTTGCATCGTAACTCTCTTTATTTGGATTTTCAACTGTATATCTTGTTCCTGCCACAATGCCCATCTTTATCTTACAGGACTGTCGCATAACGGAGCTACACAGAACATGATACACCACCCGTAGAGTTCGTCTTCAAATAATCGTTACAGCGATCTCTGTTTCGATACATATGCGACTTATACGGTTATCAAGTACTGGGAAACATGTAAATATATGTAATGCATATATCATCTCTATAGCTCTACGATAGTTGACACTCTGTTATCTCGCGAAAGTTTACACGGTGTTTCCTCACACACGAATCGTCAGACTGAATCTGAAAGAAGGTTTAACGGCGGACGGAAATCCCCTTTCTTATTTTTTTGCTGTTTTATTGATTTTATTATAGTAACTTGTACATAGGACACTTTGTATGAAATATAGAATCTAAAAAGTCGCTAAACTATTTAAACTTCTACCATTAGTTTATTGTAAGGGTATAGATGTGACATTTTTACCAGTCGGAAGTGCATTAATTACATTGTACAGTATTCAGTAGTATGCAATAAGATTTCTTACTTTAACACTTTAGTTTGTTATTTCCCATTACTAATAGATATACAGAATTTACAGTATATTAGATATATAGAATTTTCTATTTCAATTTTTAATTATTTGACTATGTAATTAATATGAATTACATATCGTTCGCAATAGCTGCAAACATGGTATTAAGATTGATTTCTAATAGTATCTAGTATTTCAATATTCTATTCTCAATCATTAGATAATTTTACAGCAGTCTTCAGAATTTTATTTCTTGCATTTCACCTACAACTATGGATTACCAATGATATTAACAATCATTCTATTTTTACCAAAACAATAAGTTCGTTGAAATGCAAGAAAAGAGAGTACATTGAGAAATGAAGAGTTATAAATCAACAACAGATAAGAAAATTTTGAATCTCCTTATGTACAAATTAATTGTCAATTTCTAGTGGTAGATTTACATGCGAGTTTTACAAAAAGAACCATCTTTCAGATTCAGAAGATTCGACGCTAACAGATATATTTTAAGCTTATATTTCTTCTGTACATTTAAGCATTCAGAGTGTCGACTTGGTTCTTCGGTATTTCGTTATCGAAATCTTCCATGGTTTCCACGCTTCTTGGCGGCGCTGTGGTGCTCTCCTCTTTGCTGATTACGGTTTTGCTGGTCGTCATTATACCACCGGTGGGTAAAGTGGTTACTTCAGCATCTGCGTCGCTTTCGGTCATTAGGATCGTTTCGTTTTGGGGTGTCACGTCGATAACACGGACACGGATCAGTATTCCGGATTCATCGTCACCATCCATGTAGGTCGTTTCGTTTATGGTCACTACGTGTCCATCGATGATCTGCAGACAAAGATCGTCATATTCCCTTAGTTTTAAAGAAATTTTACTTGGAACTGCTAAAGCAATGAAATGACCGTTTTACAAGTTCCTTATTTTAAGTTACAAAATTTGGTGAGGTCATTTTCTTTAAATCTGCGTTAATTTTTATCGAGATAAGGAATTAATTTGTATGCTAATTTATGGTTTATCGTTTGTTTATTTTTTAACGTTATTATTATTTTCAAAAGTGTACACTGTAGGTTTGGTGTTAATACTTCATGAAAGTTCTTATAAAATAATGAAAAAAATATTAAAATTAACATGGAAATAAAAAGTATGAATATCTTTATATGAATAAAGAAATAGAAAACATATCACATACTAAGATTTATGCTTTTTAGTGTTGAAAATTCGAAAATGGAAAATTCAGGGATATGAAGACATACAAATTTCGAAGTTTGAAAATTTGCAAATATGGAAGTGTGGAAAAATTTGGAAATTTTAGAAATTCAAATTTATTAAAATTTAGTACTAAAGTACTAAAACTTGCTAGACTGTAAATTTGTGAATTTAGGAATTTTAAAACTTGGAACTTTAAGAAACTGGAGACTTTAAAAGTTTATGAATTTGAATATTTTTAAATTTAAGGACCTGCATATTTGAAAACTTTAGAATCTGGTAATTTGAAAATTTGGGCGATTGTAAATTTGTCAAGAATTTATGAATGTTAGAATTTTGAACTTCAGCAAATATAATTATATATTAAAATTATAATTAAAACAAAAAGTATAATGCTATAACTTTATAATTTTGTAACCTTATAAGTGTGACATTTATTTGCGAGAGTTTACCGTTCCTTCTTTATCTAACCTAACCTATCAACATTTCTAAAAATTCTATGAAAAAGCTAAAGAAAAAAAAAAGAAACCAAACGCAGTGAACCTATCAATTATAACTATTTTCCATTTTAAATGCATAAAAACTTTAAAAAATACAATGTTGCTTACAATGTCATTATTTTAAATTACATTGCACTTTTGTTCTTTAAACTGCACTACTCGTTGTTCTAGGTGTTTAGCCTGCATATCTACAACTAACACTGTTATGCAAAAAAACGATAATGACTCATGCAAAAGCACGTTGAAACGATAAAACGACTGAACGATTTAAAAAGGAGTTCTGAAATTCTATTCAGTGTTCAGTGGAATGACGAGCTTCAAATAGAGGTCCTCTAATCAGGGTCCCCAAATAGTTAACCAGGTTAGATCGTTTACGACATGTTTTAGTGAAACCTGTACTGCAAAATTCAATTTGTGAAGAATGGTATACTTTAACTAAAAGATACGAGTTGCATAAATAGTAAATCTTTATTCATTTTTAATATATTATGTCATTGCTCTATTTACGTGTAAATAAAAGTTTTTACGTGTAAATTATGACAAGTTAAAGTAAAATATTTGTTTTCCATGTTATCGAAGTATATACACAGTATGTCTGAAAAGTAACGGAACTTTTTAAATTTATGGAACACTATTAGCGACATCTATAAAAACAATATGCTATTTGAAAACAGTATTCCTCCCCTACAAAACAAACCAATCGTTATTAGAATCGAGCAACGAATTGTAAACTTATAGTGTTTAAAGCGACAGAACCTTTCGTCACCGTGTCACAAAATCACGATGGAGCAAAGAGCGAATATTAAATTCTGCTCGGTAAAGCTCGGTAAAACTTTTACAGAAACATTTGAATTAATGAAAAATGTTTATGGCGACGATTGTTTATCCCGTACACGTGTGTTCGAGTGGTATAAGCGATTCCAGGATGGTCGTGATACTTTGGAAGACGACCCAAAGCCAGGTTTTGGGTTTTTCTAAATTCTAAACGATTCTAAAGGTATTATACTTCGGAAATTCGTTCCACAGGGACAAAATGTTAATGGCGAATATTATCTGGGTGTTATGGAACGTTTGTAGAAAAGAATCGTTCGTGTGAGGCCCGAATATCGAGCGCCGGGAAGTTGGTTTCTGTTGCATGATAATGCACCAAGTCACAGAACTGTCACTGTTCGTGAATTTTTGGAGAAAAAACAAGTCTGTGTGCTCCAATATCCTCCATATTCGCCTGACTTATCTCCATGCGATTACTTCCTTTTTCCAAAATTGAAATTAGCCATGAAAGGAACGTTTTATGACACTGTTACACAAGTTCAAGCAGCTGTGACAAGGGTGATTGAAGCGATTCCGCAAAACGACATAAAGAATCTATGTTAACATTGCCTGAGCGTGCCCAGCGGTGTATTGATGCGAAAGGGATGTATTTTGAATAAACAAAATTAATTTTGGCAAAATAACTAATACTTTTTTTTTATTTAAAAAGTTCCGTTACTTTTCAGACATTCTGTGTATGTATTTCATTTGTAAAAACACAATGAATGATACATCACTGATATACAATCATATATTATTATTAAAGTTTATTATTTACGTAACTTGTGTCTCTCATTTAAAACACACCGTTATTTATAAGTTAAACTTCGCTGTATGAATTTCGTTGAAAAATGGTGGCATCAATCAAAAATGCAATTTCCCTGTTCCAAGAATTTAAGGCGAAGATTCAACACTTTCTCACGCTTTCTTGTTTGAAAAATTCTTCCTGTAACTATAGTGAATGCTACAAATCCTAATTTTGCAATCCAACTTCAAAACTTCGTAAAGCATACATATAAAAATGCGTTAAACTTGCAAAGAATTTCTAAATAACGATATAGTTTATTACTGCCCTAAATGTTTCATTAATGTATTGTGTTCTTAATAATTGCGTATTACTTTCAAATCAAATAGTACGTCTTAGGATATCGGACAACATCGTTTTTTTATCACTTTCAAAATGTAGAATATATGTCAATTTATGTCGAAATCACTGGTCGGTTTTGAAACATAGAATATATGTCAATACTAATTTTGTATGCATGCATACATTAAATTATTTAGCCAATTAATTACAAAAAGTTTCAAAAATGCGTAATTAAAATTAAACTATGAGTGTACACGACAACCCTAAGATAAATGTTCCTATTATTAACAACAAATTATTTTTTTAGCTAATACTGGATCATTTTTTATTTTACACGTTGAATATACATGTTTATAAGTTTTGAAATCAAGTTGGATTGATTCATATGAGCTGTAATTGTATAATACTGTATAAGTTGTAACTGTCTAACTTGCAAGCGTATAATATTGTATAATATAACATAATTATATAACATAATTATATTATACAATATAACGTATAATATATATTGCTATATAAGTATAATTTCATAATAATTGTATAATATAATATAATTGTATAAAATTAATTGCTGTATAAGTTATAATTACAAATATAACTTGCAGTTGCCTTAAATAAGATAAATTACATTTTTATATAAGCATATTAATTTTCCACGTAATTAAAAATTTGTCAAGTAATAAGATTCCGATAAATTTTTCCTACATTAAAATTTGACAAAGTGAAAGATAAAGGGAAGCTCTGCAGGTGGCAAAGCGCTAACAGAAGATAAGAAATTTGTCAGCGCAGCTAACTGATGATTAGCCAAACGAGCCAGATGGAAATTATAGTAATGTTCGTACGTGACTCACCTTGGTGGTGGAAGTGGTGTTTGCTCCTTCAGGAATTTTGCTCCAGGGCACATCTTGCTCGGGAATACGTGACAAAATGCCAGCCATCTGATCCCTCAACCTTTTCATCTGGGCTGAAAAGAGGTCGGAGATTAGAAACGAGAAGTTGTGAAGAGACGACGTAAACACACACACACGTACACCATCTGTCGCTATGTCTCTCTCTCACTATCTTTTGTGCAAAAAAAAGAAATATGAATGGGAAGGAAGAAGAAGGGGGTAGAAAAACGATTTAGAAGAAGGGACTGAGGGAACAAGAGGGATAAAAGGAAACGACATCAGAGATGTGAAATTGAAGAACGAAATGTAATATTGAAACTTCATGGGACGTGTTCGAATCGTGTGAGAATATTTGTAGAAATGGTGGAAGAACCGATATATTTTTAAAGAATTATAAATAGTTTTTGACACATCCGCGGTCGCTGTAATTTTGCGTCCTTTCAAACATTCGGAAATGTTATCTTTACAAATTCATCATCTTCTGCGGTTATATTTTTAATCAACTCGAACAGTGATGTTGGTAAAAACAAATTATAATTTATCTTAATTTCATCTGTGAACGTTTTATTCATGATAGTGGTAATTAGCGTACCATTGATTCTACAGGATATTAAATAGAGAGCTAAATTTTTAAAATTAAGTAAAATAGACCCAAATATATAAACACTGTTTTTATTAAGCAAGCATATATACTTCTTTTTATTGGTCATATTGTTTGTTTATCACATTTATTACTAGTTTTCTACCTGTACAATTATTCTGTCATTTTTTACCTATACAATGTATTTCTGTTACTTTTTAATGAAACAAAATCCTGTATTAATATAACATCTTGTTTGTGGAATATGTCGGTTTTTGGCGCAAAAATACTGGAACAGCCTGTAGAATACATAGTATTTTACGAGAATATGTATTCTCTAATATTTTACATGTTCAGCTTCGCAAAAAAGACCAACAGAAAGAGGAATTACTATTATTCTCGTTCCCAATCGTCTATCCATCGTTCTCAAAGAATGCAAGATTTAATATTCGAAAATCGCGGAGTAAACGGGTGATTGATCACGAGGAAATAAACGATCACGGATAGTAATATATCGTCTTCCCCCAAAAGTAAATTGAGAACGATCGAATACACGAGTTGCAATCGAACCTGCACTGTTCGTATTGAACGATGTTGAGAAAGCACCGAGAAGGACGTATGTACGTTATTCACGAAGGCTAACATCGGGCATAATTTAAGAAGCAGTAAAGAAACATTAAGACCAGGTTACTAGGAGAGACAGGGACTAAAATAGAAACTATAATTTGCTTCTATAGAATCGTTTATGAAAATTATGCTTAATCGTCTTATCAGCACAACTGAATAATGGCTTAATATTGTTCCACCTTATGTGATTTTTTCTGTGCCACTTTCAAGGATGACCCAGCTCTTGACATTATTGTCATTCTAAATAGCGATAGCGATGCATAGTTTTCTATTGAACAGTCTTTACAACGATCGTACGTGGAGATAGATGTAGCGTGTGCATGAACTGCGATCACAATGGTATTATGTGTGCCATCAATTCTATTTATCTTTGCCTACATAAGTACAGCGTTACGAGTGGGAAATTCTAGCGAGTACTTTTAAATTCAAGTATTTTTCGACAAATATGACGATAGCTTTAATGCACTATTATTGTTTGCCAGTTTTTGAAGTATAAACATCTGCTTTTTTGGGTTATTAGTAAAGTTCGTAAACTGTGTTTAGAACTAAATAATAAAATCAACGCAGAGTAATCATTCAATATTATTAATTAACGTTTGCGTTGCTTTGAATTCTTTAATGTATTATTCATTACTTGAAATTAATTAAACTTCTGTTTAAATAATGTATGAAAATATCACACATATCACGCATGAATTTTTACATATATTAACGAAGTTACTGACTGCAACAAATGCTAGTTGAATGCTTAACATTTGGCGCCAAATTCAAAATGATGTTAGTGGATTAAAAAAGAATTCAAATTTTCGCAAAGATTATAATATAATACTTATAATATTTGTAATATTCATAGTATTTGTAACATGTACAGTATTTGTAATGTTAATAAAATTTCTATATATTTCCTCATAATTCCATTTTAACTATGTTATTTTATTTTTTTCATTCCATCTTTTCGTAAGTCGGTTTTAATATTCTTACAAAATTACTATATCCACATAGTGATTAATTACCTTTATACGTATTTATAGTTAAGAAAATAAAGGTTAATAAACTTTTCGTCCGAATTACAATTAAAAAATAAATAAATTGTGTAGTCCTTTTCATTAAGCTTTTAAGCAGCAAATTATTATACGGTATTGATAGTATTTTACGGTATTTTTATGTTATCAATTAATGTCAGAGTTTGTATGTTTCTAATAAATAAGACTCGCATTGCAAACAAGTCGACACTGCACATGACCGATTACAAACCTCGACAATGTAACAATAATTTATGTTTGAATCGAGGCCAGGAACGTACGTACACGTGATAACACGACCGATACAGTATTTCATTATGATTGCAATACGGAATAAAATGAACCACTGTATCGATTGATTATTATTGCTACGTGGAATCTTAACGGGGATAGGTCACTAGCTTATTGTGCGATCACGTTCTCATTTGCATTAAAAAAGCTATGCTGTTAAACATTCTGTCGAAATAACAGCTCTGCTGATGTATTATGTATAGCTGTATACGTATATTGTGATCGTTCATTGCCAATAGATATGAAGATGCTAAATAATTATTGGCAATTGTTTCTCAGCGAGATATCGGATATAATTATTCGACGTTCCATTTATTAATGGCCTATGAACGAGATAATTTCGGTGACAATATCAGAGACCGAAATACATATAATTTTGTTCATGTATTATGGAGACTATAATACGGAAATTAATGTGTCTCTAAAATAATTAAAAAAGGTACGTTTGTATTTTGAAGATTAAAAACTAACAATTTTTACATTTTTTTCTTTTTTTTTCATTCATTTATTTATAGTCGCATCAACCGCTCATGGGTTATTAGCAACTCAGAATATGTTTACAGCTTGTAGAGTTTAGATACTTTGAGGTACTGCAATATGTTTTGAGTTGATTTGTTAGTACATTTTTAACACATAAGTCTTGAAAATTGTACATTTAAACATTTGAAATGTTATAAAAGTGACATAGGAACATAGAAACTTCAAAATTTTATATTTTCAAATTTTGCAATTCATAAATTTTTGTTCTGAGATTCACAAATTGCAAATACAAATCCAACAGAAATTTCTGATTGAAAAATTTACGAATATACATATTTTCAAAGTTAGGAATGCTTGATACTTAGAAATTTAGAAATGTAGAAGGTTGCAAATGTAGGAATTTAAAAATTCAGATACATAAACATATAGAAGTACAAAAATATGAAACTTTGAAATTTACAAATTTACAAACTTTGAATATCAGAAGTTTAGTAATTCATAAATACAGAAGTTTCATTTTCAAATTTGAAAATACGGAACATCGGTCATTTTCAAACTTAAAAATTGAAAAGTTCTGAAATATAGAAAATAAAACTTTCAGAGATATAGAAACTTAAAATTTTCAAATCAAGGAACTAACTACTTAGTTAGTTAGAACGGCATTTAGTGCCGTTCAGTGCACACTGTGTTGTATCACTATGACTTAACACTATTTCTACCACGATATTGTGTAAACCTATTTCGCCGAAAATGTGTCTTTTGAATAAGTATACACATGTACATTTTTAGATTTAGGATGAGCTGGAAAAGATATCGTAGAATTAATTTAACAGCTATTGTATGAAAAGTCAGAAAATTAATTGTGGAGAAATGATTCAACTTAGAGAATAATTTTAAGTTAAAATTTGAAAGGTGTCTTTTGACACCTCTTGGTAGAAATAGTGTTAAAATTGTTTAAAATTTGTGATATCGATTACTGAATTACCTACAAATATTGAAGGTATTATGTCAATCATCACATATTCGTGTTAAACATCGAAACAATTTTACAAATCGCATACCATCGCGGTTCACCTCCTCGAGATGCTTTAACATATCTGTTCAGACATAAATTTATTCGTCATTTTAATGAGAACCGATTTAACGTCAATGATATTATGGTAATTTCCTCGATAATCGATTTCGTGTTGCTCCACGACCCTGTCTGTGACCGCGATTTCACTTTTCCGTTCTTACACCAGTGCAACCGCCACCGGGGCAATAACGTTTTATCGCGTTACAGCGAAGCGATCGTTGCAACCATGAAGAATCACTGGCGATTCATGCATTAATAAACTATCGCGAAGAAAATGAAACGAATACTTAAACCTATAGATAAGACCGTATCGCAGGAATTAACAACAAGTGATTACGTGTTCGAGCAAATGGCTAGCGTTAAAGTTAATCGAGGAAAAACGGAAACGTAACTTCCTCAGTATTTGCTAACGGTGCATATATTTTCTTCTAATGGGACAGCATTCAGTGTAAGAACGGGTCTATCAGGTACCTTACACAAATTCGAATGTGTATACAAAATTTAGAGTACCTACAGTAAATATACATAGATAAACATGTACAAACATGTATAGGTAGAACAAGAATGAGATGTAGAAATTTTAAAGTCGTTCCAACAGGTTAAACGTGTCTGAAACTCTCGGAAACGATACCAATCACGATTATTGTTGATTTCACGACTACTGACGTCAATGACCACCAAGTATTGTCGTTAACAATGAGTTACAGAGTTTTTAACGTGCTTCCAGTCGATTCTGTGTGTCAAAAATTATCGAAGACGATACCAAAACATGGTTTTTTTTATCGATTCGACGACGATCGAAGTCGATGACGACAGGTTCCTGTCGTCAGATTTCCACCAAAATCTATACAGCAAATTTAGGGTATCTCACAAGTCTACCCTCAAAATTTCAAGTTAAAAGACCTAAAATTGCGGACTGTAGCATGGTACAGACAGACAAACAAACGAACAACTGCAGATTGAGTCATGTCAGGAGCCTCACTACGTTCCGCAATTAATGAATTGATGAAATTATGAATCATAAAACTATTCATGATGGCAGAAAATATTTCGAATAGAAGTTAAATTATTTCGAGGGTGACATAATTCGATGTTAATTACTTTTCTGTAAGTGGAGGCATGAAGGACACATGAAAATCCACTTCATTTTTTTCAATAAAATCACATATTTCTTAATACATCGCTGTATCTCATAATTCTGTCTAAAAGATCGTTAACCTATTTGTATTTAAACACTATTAATTTAGGAGATATTTTAAATTTAATGTTTGGAGATATTCTAGTCTAACTAATATCCATAAAATTAAACTCTTTGTATATTATGTACCATTCCTGACACACACTGCAGTTCAAATATGACAAACCAGTTTTACGAGTATACATTTGAGATTTCAAGTCGAAAGACCCAAAATTGCGGTCTGTAGCGTCGTACAGACAAACAAACAGACGAACAAATGCAGATCGAGTCGTACCAGTGGGCTTACTACGTTCGGTAATTATTCCTAAAGTGAGGCGCTTATAATGAAAGTAGGGCAAGTGAATTTTTGAATAAAATTTCTTTCGTTACATTTCTCAGTCAAATGAGACGGAAGAACACAAAAAATAGAAGAAATCAAATTTTGCTCAGAGTTATCTAACTTTTACTGTAAACAGCTCAAATTTTATAATAAAAGTGATAGTTAAATATATTGATTTCTAAAATTTCGTACTAGAAATCCGAATTTTAAAGGTAAACCTGATATTCCTAAAATTCAAAATTTTGTGTTATTTGTAAAATCTTAGGTGATATTGATTTCATCATGAAAAGAAATTGCTTTCAAGTCTTTTTACTGAAATCTATTGTACACTCCATATATTGAAATTCGTGTTTTAAGCTCTCTTTTGTCAGATGACTGAAAGTAGGTGAAACATCATGCGTCACGTTAAGGGTAACACCCCATGTATGTGCATGTCTTTTGTTTTATTGAGTTCACTTTTTATTCCTGGGGTTCGTAATACGTCGTTACATGTTCGTTATGTGTATTGCGTTCTAATATTCTTTTACATAGTGTGTTTCTTACAATCATTCCACGATTATGCTAATCTATCATTCGAAAACTCCTGCTAATATTTAACGAAGAAGAGTGAATATGAAAAATGTGAGAAAGAATTAAAATTGACTGAGGGAAGAATTAAATGTCACAGTATTTAGAATTTGTATAATGTATTTCCAGTCAAATATTGATGTAGAGATAAATTAAGTTATAATTCCAATATTTCAAATATGAGTGGAAGAATAACAATGAAAATATATTTTGACTAATATGAATGTATATGTATACATACATGAAAACAGAATGAAATTTCATTTATGAAAATATTAAAAATTAATAATCTTGAATTGTTATCTTTTACATTATGAATAATTTTGTAAATTATAAATAAGAATAATTGTAGAACTGATCCGAATTTCACATATAATTAATATACATTTCATATATAATTAATATCTATTATATATAATTAATATTTAGATAAGGTAATAGTATAATAAATGAATTATAAATTATATTCAAAATTGGACGCGATTTTATTTATTTTAAAAAATTATTCATTTTCTTTAATTTTTTAGTTTTCGTAACGATAAAAATTTAAATATGTATACATACTCTAAGCGATAAAATTGAACAAATTGATAACGAAATTACAATAATTACAGTTAAATAATTTATTGGATATCCATCAATTTTGTAAACGTTTATAGTAAAATTTAAAATTAAATTGTATTGACAAAAATTTATAAGATAAAAGTTATAAATTAAAAAATATAAGAAAATTACAATATTCTATCAGAATAATTATTTAATTAGAAAATATGCTTAGTTTCACAAGATTTTACAAATTTTCACGTTTCCACAATTGAATTTAAAATGAAGGTTTATTGAGGGAAAAAACTGTCACATTTTTCATTTCCGATATTTGTACAAAATAACTATTTTAATTAGTAGTAGATCTAGGATTTTTTTGAGCGAATAGCAGAGACATATTTAATGTTTCATGGAAGTGGAATTACAATTAATTTACGAAAAAACGTATAAAATCATTTACGAAAACTATGTAATTGTATAATTAAAATAATGTAATTAATACCGCGAAATTTGCAGTTCTATTTGTAGCAAATTATTGAAGAAATAGTATGAACAAATTATAGTAAGTTTGACACTAGAGGGTGGTGCCCTCTGAGTCCCCCTTCGGATCCGCCATGACTTTAATCATATTAAATTTGGCACAAGAATGATCTAACCTGTAATTGATATACTGGTTTAACATGAATTTAAATACTGACGCCGTTAAGGATTTATTATTATTTAAATTACTTAACCTTCAGAGGTCGGAAAGCATATTTTTAGATTTCAAACTGTTTTCATTATAAAATATTTTATTGGCCAACAAGTTTCGTCTTTTCATAAAAAGATGTTCGGTTACAAATCTCATATAACATACTAATCATTTTTTCAATATACAAGGAGTTTTCAATTTTGTTTTAATCATCACCGTCTATAACTTTGTGTGCTCTTTTAGAACATGAAACATTATACACAAAATTGTATTATTCATATGAATATTTTCGGGACAAAATTTTATTATTCATAAGAATATTTCCAACACAAAATTTTGCAAATACTGACATTTGTATTTAGTGGAACCTCACATGTATCTTTTTCAAGTTTAAGTAACGTTCTTATTTTTATGAAAATGATGTAACACTATATTGCCGAAACCAGTTCTTGTATTTTCCATTTTTAAGCATTTATTACTAATAAGAAGGTCAATTATATTTGACACTATTTTTTTCTTATAAAAAGATCGCAAAATGTAAGCTTCAAGACCGTGTATGGATATGTTGAAGAAAGTGCTGATACACAAATTGAATAAATATTATCTACCGATAAAAGTGACATAATTTTTGGGCCAACCCATTACAGAAGTTACGTTGCTCACCGAAGTCGAATTTGACTTTGAGTAAAAATAAAAATATTTTTACTACTTATTTATTACTTATTTTTACTACTTATGTTGTTTTTATTGTCCTTTCTTGTATATCATTTTGTTACATGATTTTGTTACGAAAAGTTATCTTCCTCATTCAAAACTAAATATAAATGATACTTTCTATCAGACATACAGGGTGTCTCATTTCAAGTGGTCCCCTCGAGTATCTCTAAAATTATTCAGAATACTGGAAAATGTTTCGAATAAAAATAAAATAGTTTCGAGTGGGACATAATCTAATATTCATTTTTCTTTTGTAGAAATCTAGAAGATATACAGTAAGGAGCATAACTGAACCAAAAACCACTAGTTTTGTATAAATCTTTATTTATTGCTAAGAACGTAGAAGAATATTAAAAAATGAACATTATAGTAAGTTTTATTACAGTTAGAAGTAACATCAGAAATTTGTACAATAATTAATCTCTCCTCATTTAGCACTAACAAACAAAATGGATTGACTCGGTTCTGGAATAATATATTCTCTAATATTCTACGTAGCTCATTACCTGTAAAAAGTTACTAATCTGTGTACATCGATGAATCATTAGTTTCAGAAATATTTCAATTTCATTGTACTATTTTAACAGCCTTATAAACGCATTTTAAAACAACTGTGTTCATTACACACGATTGAAATACTACAGTGACTCACATGCAAACATAATAACGTCCGTTAAACATCCTATCCAGTTATTCATGGGTAACTAATTCTTGCTATAATATTAAGATAAATAAAGGAGATTCAAATGATAGGCACATTTTGCATTTAGCGATCCGTGATTATACGAATGATAGAATTGCGCCAAAAATCAAATTGCAATGAAAATACGAGTCTGGTTTGTCATATTTGAACCGCAGTGTGTGTTAGGAATGGTACATAACATACAAAGAGTTTAATTTTATGGATATTAGTTAGACTAGAATATCTCGAAACATTAAATTTAAAATATCTCCTAAATTAATAGTGTTTAAATACAAATAGGTTAACGATCTTTTAGACAGAATTATGAGATACAGCGATGTATTAAGAAATATGTGATTTTATTGAAAAAAATGAAGTGGATTTTCATATGTTCTTCATGCCTCCACTTACAGAAAAGTAATTAACATCGAATTATGTCACCCTTGAAATAATTTAACTTCTATTCGAAATATTTTCTGCTATCATGAATAGTTTTATGATTCATAATTTCATCAATTCATTAATTGCGGAACGTAGTGAGGCTCCTAGGATGACTCAATCTGCAGTTGTTCGTTTGTTTGTCTGTCTGTACCATGCTACAGGCCGCAATTTTAGGTCTTTTAACTTGAAATTTTGAGGGTAGACTTGCGAGATACCCTAAATTTGCTGTATAGATTTTGGTGGAAATCTGACGACAGGAACCTGTCGTCATCGACTTCGATCGTCGTCGATTCGATAAAAAAAACCGTGTTTTGGTATCGTCTTCGATAATTTTTGACACACAGAATCGACTGGAAGCACGTTAAAAACTCTGTAACTCATCGTTAACGACAATACTTGGTGGTCATTGACGTCAGTCGTCGTGAAATCAACAATAATCGTGATTGGTTTCGTTTCCGAGAGTTTCAGACACGTTTAACCTGTTGGAACGACTTTAAAATTTCTACATCTCATTCTTGTTCTACCTATACATGTGTGTACATATTTATCTATGTTACAGCAGGTACTCTAAATTTTGAATACACATTCGAATTTGCGTGAGGTACCTAGTCTGTACATCCACGAGTAATTTTCAAATGTGGCACCCTGTATATGCTCATATATTACTGTTAATTGAACGTACTTACGTTATCAGTAGTGAAACAAATAAATTAATGAAGAATATAAAGTAGAAATGAACCAATTGCTAAATATTGTAAAACTTGTCATCACGTGTGTATTTGTACTGTAAATTCTATAAAGTTTCAAACCATTATAATGAAATCTATGTAACATGTACCTAAATTTATACTATACGCTACAAAAAGAAGTTGATTTATTAACTATTATTGGATCACACAATTATCTCTTGTTCTGGTTTCTGGCAGCAGCTTAATAATTTCACCTTGTTCGCAGAGGGAACTACACCAAGTTATGTAAGAATAAACGAGGCGTGTTCGAAAACCGGTAAAACGAGACCATGACATCGCTTTCAGGATCCTTGTCGACAGGTAATTACAAAAGAACAAGTTGCAAGGTGGAACGTTTGCAAGAAGATACCTTTTCGAGTTCCACATCGCATCGGAATTACTTAAAAATCGGTGTGTATCAATTGGATGATATCCTTCATAAGCTGGCTTGTGAAAGTTTCGACGAATTTGGTGTGGCAATCGAAAGATCAAGTATTTCTTTCATCTGCCATTATAGTGGTATGTAGTAAGACCCGTTCGATAGTGATTGAACTGGATCGTTTTTATATTTGGATTTTATAAAGTTGTAAACTGAAAATTTTTCAGTCATATAGAGAAAAATATAGGAGAGGAAAATTCTGTAGAATAATAGATATTGTATTATTTTTGGAAATTTGATAATTTGAAGATTGAGATTTTGAGAATTTTAGAATTTGAGAATTTGAAGATTTGGAAGTTGGAGAAATTGAATATTTGTAAACTGGGAGATTGGGATTTTTGAAATTTGAGAATTTTGAGCTTTGAAAGTGGGGAAGCTGGAAATTTGAGAACTTACAGATTGGGATTTTGAAAATTTGAAAACTTAGGGATTGGGATTTTGAGAATTTGAAAATTTGTAAGTTGGAGAAATTGAAAATACGAAAGCTTAGAGATTGGGATATTGAGAATTTGAGAATTTGAGAATTTGAAGATTTGGAAGTTGGAGAAATTGAATATTTGTAAACTGGGAGATTGGGATTTTTGAAATTTGAGAATTTTGAGCTTTGAAAGTGGGGAAGCTGGAAATTTGAGAACTTAGAGATTGGGATTTTGAAAATTTGAAAACTTAGGGATTGGGATTTTGAGAATTTGAAGACTTGGAAGTTGGGGAAATTAAACATTTGAAAGCTTGGAAATTCGGATATTGAGAATTTAAGAATTTGAAGATGAGGAAGTAGGTGAAACTGGAAATTTAAAAATTTGAAAAATGGAACTATCAAAAGAAAATGGTTTCTTTTCTTCTTTGCCTTCTTTTTCGAACGATAGACCTGGTACAGGCAAAGCAAGGAACGCAAAAATTCGACTACCTGCTAACAAAGCTACTAGCGCCAGTTACTGGTATAATGTGAACGCCCCCTTAGGCAATTTGGGATGTATTCAAAATGGAAAGCTGGATTACCTTCGCGCAAGAGAAAAGGATATAATATCGAGTATTTTTCTTTCGTTGCATAGGAGTTTTAAATTATTAATAATTAAATCACTGACGTGTCTATTATAGATAAAATATCCTCACAGTATTATCAATTTTCTTTTGTACTTCATAGCTAATTATATACAGTAACGCTACGTTTACGGGACGCGTTTGACGCATTTCGAATTTTTTTAGGAAAATTACAAAAATCGTTCGCATTGTTATTCTATCTCTTGTACTGACTTTTATTCGTTGAACGAGGTAAATATATATTGAAGTCTATTTTCTTCGAAAGCTTTGAAATATTGAAATTTTCTATGTGGTATACCTATCTCTACGGATGTGCGTCAATTTGACGCGATCGTAATGTAAATAAAATTTTTAGTAAATTAGTTTTACCCACGCAAAAATTACAACAATAATAAATATGAATGCACCGACAATACCTTATAAACGACGGACTTCGCTAGTCCGGAGTCGCACGCTGCCGGCTCAGCCGGTATGCCGGGTTCGGACCCGGGGTCGCAGTACAAATCGCAGTTCGCAGGGTAGGGGGAAGTAAAAATATGAATGTAGAATATTGAAGTAATGTACTAAAATATTATTGAATAATAAAAACTTTCTATAAATATATATCTCATATTTTCATTTTTTACTTTTAGTGTTTAATTATATTGCTTTCTAAGTGGTTGTTTTTCTTTAAATATATGTATTCGTTCATGCGTCAAATTGACGCGTGTTCGTAGAGACAGGTATATAAGAAATGTCCATAAACCTAGTGTTAACGAAGTATTATTCGTGTGTTACTTGGTAAATGAACATACATTATTCAGAATCAAATTAGATGGACTTTCAATTCGTTCACAGCAGGCTTTTTCACATTTCTGCATTTCAATTTCTACATTCCTTTATCCGTGGTAATATTTTCTTCTCGTTCACTGATCCAGTCAGGAATTATTTTTATCGCAACTCTCTCTTTTAATGAATACACAATTGTTTCCGTACGATTTAATTGTGCAATGATTTTATACTTTATAAAGCACCTGTTCCTCTTTAATGTTGCTTCTACTTTTTAATTTTCTGCATTTAATACTGGCAAAGGTTTTTTGTCTGTTTCCTTTTATGTATTGCTTTTGTGGTTTAATGAAATTTCACGTGACATGTATAATTCGGTAGAATAATTTTAGAAATTTTGCATTTTTCGTGAATGTTTGCTTTCTGGTTAGTATTATTTTCTTTTCCTGTATAAAATTGTCACTTTTTCGAATTCTCTTGCTTTCAAATTGCGAAATTCTCTAATTTAAAAAGTTTTTAATTTTCAAATGTTGATGACTCAAAATCATTAAATTTTCAAATTCTAAAGTTTCTATATTTCTAAATGTCCAAATATTCAAATTTCCAAATTTTCAAACTTCCAAATTTCAAATCACCTAAATTCCCACATCCTGCAAATTTCCAAATTTCCCTATTTACAAACTTCCATATTTACAACCTTCCAAATTTACAAATTCTTGTATTCTACCAACTTGTAAATACCATAAAATTCAAGAATAAGAAAATTTTTATTTTTAACGAGTATCTATTCTGTTAGCGAATAGATATTTATCCTGCCACTTTTAAACATTTTTTTAAAACAATTCTAAAGTATCACACTGTATCTATATTTTTATATCTTCCGCTCGTTTTCCTCTCATTTTTTTCTGTCTCTCGTTTCAAATATAAGGTTTTCGTTCTCTTCGGCAATTCCACTTTCTTCCTTTTCTTTCAACTCTCTCATCAATCATGGTATCGATTCGGCAACTTTTAATCCTGAAGACCCTTTCTTCCACTCTGGCTAACAGCGGGTACGAAACGTGAATCTGCATAACGATTCATCGACTCGTGCAATCGGTGATTACCGAAAATTACTGTCCTTTTCACCGAATCCCTCTGGCTCGTCTCTCGTAATTCATTACGCGAACAAACCCCATGATTATTCTTTTCTTTTTTCCCCCAGTTTGCTTCGAGATCGACGGCTACGCAACTGTTAATGGGCTCCTTTCGACGGTGAAAGTGTTCCTTGCTCGAATTACACTTCGTTATGTAGCCGACCTTGCCGCTGAAGAACCATCCTCTGTGAATGCAGCACTTCGAATATTACATCTTGCAAACATTACGTAATTTTGCCAGGATGTAGATAATCAGCGATGTTTTCTATTTGTATGCTGATTCGATATTATTAACCTATTAACTTCACGCCAACATTACGTTAGATTAATATAAGTACATACGTATTTTTACATAATTGGGGACGTATATTGGTCATTTATCTGTATTTATTAACTCTAGTAAATATACGCTAGAATTATATTAGATAAATATAGGTACATACTTATTTTTACATAACAGAGAACCTACATTGGTCATTTACCTGCATTTATTTACTAAATTCTCTAACTATGCAGTAAATAGGTACATCTACCTATTTTTGCGAGCACATACACAGTATGTCTGAAAAGTAACGGAACTTTTTAAATAAAAAAAAAAGTATTAGTTATTTTGCCAAAATTAATTTTTTTTATTCAAAATACATCTCTTCCGCATCAATACACCGCTAGGCACGCTCAGACAATGTTAACATAGATTTTTTAATGTCGTTTTGCGGAATCGCTTCAATCACCCTTGTCACAGCTGCTTGAACTTGTGTAACAGTGTCATAAAACGTTCCTTTCATGGCTAATTTCAATTTTGGAAAAAGGAAGTAATCGCATGGAGATAACTCAGGCGAATATGGAGGATGTTGGAGCACACAGACTTGTTTTTTCTCCAAAAATTCACGAACAGTGACAGTTCTGTGACTTGGTGCATTATCATGCAACAGAAACCAACTTCCCGGCGCTCGATATTCGGGCCTCACACGAACGATTCTTTTCCACAAACGTTCCATAACACCCAGATAATATTCGCCATTAACATTTTGTCCCTGTAGAACGAATTCCCGAAGTATAATACCTTTAGAATCGTTTAGAATTTAGAAAAACCCAAAACCTGGCTTTGGGTCGTCTTCCAAAGTATCACGACCATCCTGGAATCGCTTATACCACTCGAACACACGTGTACGGGATAAACAATCGTCGCCATAAACATTTTTCATTAATTCAAATGTTTCTGTAAAAGTTTTACCGAGCTTTACCGAGCAGAATTTGATATTCGCTCTTTGCTCCATCGTGATTTTGTGACACGGTGACAAAAGGTTCTGTCGCTTTAAACGCTATAAGTTTACAATTCGTTGCTCGATTCCAATAACGATTGGTTTGTTTTGTAGGGGAGGAATACTGTTTTCAAATAGCATATTGTTTTAATAGATGGCGCTAGTAGTTTTCCTTGAATTTAAAAAGTTCTGTTACTTTTCAGACATACTGTGTATATCTGTACATGTACACATAGGTACTTTATACTTAGAGAATCGAGTAAATGATGTTTGTCAGTTACAATACACATGTGAATAGAGGAGAAGCTACGAATGTGAGACTGGGTAGAAATATAAGATACTAAGGTTTTATCTGAAATTTGAAATTTTTGAAATACCTAATTTATAAATACACAAACTATAAAATCGATATCTGAAAAAGCTTAAATTCACAAGTACATATACTAGTATGGAAATATTTTTGTCATAATTATGGCAATTTGTAAGAGCAATAGCTGAAACAAAATGATTGACATCTACTAATTACATACAGTTTTAAAAATTAGTCAAAATCTTTCTTGCACACAATTTTATTTTTGAGAAAACTCTTTCAATGCAGTTTATGATTGTAGAATATAGTAATGGTAAATAATAAACAGTGAAAGGATAAATAATAAAGTATATCTGACCAACAAGATACTTCGTATGTTTTTCGGACGTTTATGTTGCCCAAAACTTGTCACACTTTCTCCGGATTATATTCGTTCGATTTCTGCAGCGATCTTCGAAGAAATTCACAGAAAATATTTGAGCTGACCGAACATGCAATTACTTCATACCGCACTATTTCATGAATATTTATTGCAGCAATTAAGAAAATATTTCGGCCGCCGTTGGCACGGTTACACGAGTGAAAGTATTAACTTCTGATCGAGCTTTTATTCGCGCGAAGATGATAATTAAATTCCGATTCGTCAATGAATAGTTGTCTTTTTTTTCGGAGTGTTTCGAGAAAAATGTAACGCATACAATAATTAACTGTTCTTTCCAAATTCCGATGATCAACGTGTAATGATGCACGTTATAATGTGATTATTTATTTAATCTATTTCTAACGAGACTTAAATTCAATTTTAAATCTCCAAATTACAAAACAGCAGTGTACTACATCACTCTTGCATAGGTGAACTTGATTATCTATTCCAATATCAAATTGACTATTTTTGCATTCAATAGCAAAATAACATTCTTTCATGACCAGTCATCTAAATTCACCTAAGCAAAAAACAAAGTACGCAAATTTGCATATTTTTTGTAATTTGCGAACAGGAGAGGAAAGACTTGCAAAAAGGTGTATTTTCAAATGCAGAAAGGTGACAATTCTGTGAAGTGCATAGTATTCATGTTTCTGCAATACACTTTGTATCAAACTTTTCAAACTTCTGGCCTAGATCTCTTTATTTCCTTCAATTTTCTATTCTGACAGTGTCTATTTGAAAAAATAATGCGGATATCCTATATTTGTACATCTTTTATGTTATGGTCCCATTATCTGTTTCGTATAAAAATGTGTAGTTGTATAAACATCCGGTGTAAACTAATGACACTCATTATGAGCTTTCATTATGAGAGTTTTGTCCATATGTGTTCATAGTGCATATCACTACTAACACATGCCAAACTATTCATTTCTAATAACTATTTATTTCATACATACGAACGGAATGTTCCGCTAGGCCTAACATGTACACAATTACTATTCACTTCTTTTAAAACATTCTTTGAAAAGAGCGCAGCAAGGTGAAGGTGTTGCAATGCCATTGCCAATGTTCAAGAGTTACAATAGTATGAGAACACATCTCATGCCTGTTCATTTGTTTAGAACAAACGATTCGCCGCTCGGTCTGGCGCTCATGTTGGTTTATGATGCGTTAATCGCTATTGAGAATACAGGAAACCCACCAATATTTCAAATTCCTGGCGGAACTCTGGGTCTTCCTGTCAATAAACAACTACGGACTGCAAATTATCTTTCGCCATTATTTATAATTATTTATTCGGAAATTGTAAAAGTCGTGTGCATGCAAATTATGAATAGGTCTTTCATTCGTTGTTTCTATTACCGAAGAGCTTTGACAAAGTACAGCATTCGAAATAAAAAATAAAGATATATAATATTTAATCATATTATGATATATAAAATAGTTTAATAATACGTAGTATTTAACAATATTACAGTATAGAATAATATAAAATAATTGAATAATACATAATATTTAATAATATTAATATTAACATCACTAATATTTTTTCAAACTGACTCTGAGGAAAATAAGAAAAAAAGAATAGAAAATCTATAATATTAAGCATTATACTTTAATGAAATTTAAAATAAATATCAGAAGGTGGTAAGAGTTATAAAGGAACAAAAACGAGTAATTTCACTTCTTTTGGTAAAATACGAGAAACTATTTCAACGAATGGCAGTTATGTTAGATTATACTTTGCCACTGCAGCTCGAGGTGAGAGTTGTCTCGATTGTTTTTTGTTCATGTTTCTTGTGCGCTGCCTTTTGAGCAACAGACTGTCTGCACAAAAGTGATTTCACAGAGATTTGGAACATACGGACAGATTAATTTCATTAAATCGCTGTAGAGTTTACAGTTTACTATTACTCTCTGATTAGTAAAAAGTACAAAGTTTTTACAGCTAACTCTGTAATAAACTAAAACTACAGAAAACAATAGCTCCTCGACTACTTCGCGATTTTATTACTAGTGTCATTAAATCTTGGTGTAACTTACAAAGTAGTTCGGAGTTTAATCTCCATCTGAGATCACTGAAACAACGTCTGTTTCGGAATTGAATTAATTATCACACAAACAGGTTTCTGTTATAATTGTTATTAACTTATTACGTTTCGCAGGTTCATAAAGAATTTTTCAAAAAAATATTTCAACAACTGTGAATTATTAACTGGCGCAAAAGATTACATCTGGCTTTAAACGGAAAACGAATTATCAAGAAGGAAATATGTGCATGCATATGTATGTACTTACATTATACCACTGTTATGTTCGATTTCTGCGTCGATATTATCGCTGTTAACATGAACTTCATTCGGATTAAATTCAACTATATGTTTTCTTAAGAATGGTAATCGATTTCATTTTTTATTGCTTGTTTTCTTTTGCTAATGAGGAAGTAGCGTCGAAGCAAATAAGCCTTTTTGCCAGTGTTGCGTTTAACGCCTTAATGTATTCAAAAAAACAGAGTACGTAAGGAAACACACGATTGTACTTGAGAATAGTACCTTGTGGTCGAGGTAATGTTATAGAGTATAGAGAATCATTAACGTAATTACGTGCGAATTGAAAAGAATTTTAAAATGTAATTATTACACTACTAAAATGTAAATTAACCCTCGAAAGTGTAGACCTTCAAAAAATGTGAATTAGTCACAAAAAGTGTAAATTAGATGCTAAAGATGTAAACTACATCTCCGTCAATTGGAATTAAGGCGAAACTTCGATATTTTCGTGATAGATAAATTCCCAGCCACGCCCAGAGAGCCCCTGGAGCAGGAAAATATCAAGCTTCTATTGTATTCGAAAAAGGGAAAATTTTCTAGATCATGAAATCTTATATCAGTAATAGTTTGGAATGAACTTTTTATGACTTTTATGTGAATTGTGGTTATGACACGAAATTATTGAAATTGTTAAAATTAAATTGAACAAACATTGAACACTTTGGGATGAGTTAGAGTACTACGGTTAGAGCACAGCAGATAAAAATTTTAGTTATACTAATTTAGAGAATTATTGACATTAAAGGATGTTTAGCTTAGTAAACGAGTATTAAGGTAGAAGTATTTATTACAAAATTTTTATCCAGAAAATTGTTAACGTAATAGAGAACTACATACGTTAAGAACTACAATCTATTTATGTGCATGCATGCATAAGTAATTTGAATTTTTAAATAATTTATGTTAAATATTTTTAGCTAATTCAACCGAAAATATTTTATTTTGTATATTTTGCGTGCTTTGTGTGCCTCATCGTTTGTACTTTGCTATCGTAGAAATTTTGCATATTAGAATACGTTATAAATACCGAATATGCGTATTTTATTTACCAGTAACGATATAAATAATGCATGTATTTTTATAATCATATAGGGAAGGGTTTGGACAAGAGAAAGATGTAAGACAATAAATACGTACTAATTTTTTGACATAAAGAATAACTTTTTTTAAAAAGTGGTTTTGTTGCATAATCTAGAAGGCTTAAAAAATGTCTCCTGTCACCGAATCTTGCTATTTAATGACAGAGCAAGTGATTATCATTGTTCACGTGGAAGATTTCTCTTAACTAGCCAACTACTGGTGTCATTACCTTATTTTATTCAAACCTCACAATTAAATATTATTTCTTCTGTTTATGTTTACACAATTCGTGCAGCGTCACGACATGTTTGACTCCCGTCAAAAGAACATATAAGAACATACGAACACTCCAATGTCAATCAGAATTAATGAACTGCTATTAAATTATATGTATAAATTTTTGTCACAACTTGTTTGCAAAGTAACATATAGATTACATAGAATCACACTGCTCTGCAAAAGTTTGATACGTGTATTAAGTTTTTTTAAATGTATATCTCAAACCTGTCCAAAAAGAAAACTTTAAAAGAGTAACTCTAATTATAACTTTAAAGTGAAAGCACCGAACGTTGAACTATGTATGTAACACTAAACGTATTTACTTAGTTCAATAAAAAAATTGTGTATCTAGAAATTTATTTGGAACAATTATTAGTTATCACTGTCCACTGAAAACATCCTTTAACTTATACATTTAATAATTTAATTCAAAATATAATAAAAAATTTGGAAAGTCCCAATCGTTCGGAAACCCTAAAATAATTCTACTTCTTGTTTATTTACATTGCTCTTCTACTACTGTGATAAAAAAATAAGGTGAATTTTTCATTTAGGCTTCGCGGATACTATAAAGTCATGAAATTATTTTTTGTGTGTATTAGTAGTACTGTCTTTGATATCTATGCATGGTTTTATGTCAATATATTCAATTGCTGCAGAGCTACACGTGTTTTTGTAAACATACAAAAGTGAGTTTTTCGATTTTTACTATGTCTGATTTTGTTGAGCAACGAATTTGCATTAAATTTCGTTTACGGAATGAATATTCTGCCGCGGAAACGTTGTGGATGTTGCAGAAGGCCTTTAGTGACAAGGCTACGTCGCAAAAAAATATTTACAAGTGGTACAAACATTTCAAAAAAGGTCGAGTCCGAGTTCAAGACAAATAGCGCTCCGGACGCGTCATCAACATGTACTGATGAATGTCACGTGAAGGAAATCAAAGATTTGGTGCTTGGAAATCGTCGATTGACAATTAGAGATCTTGTTGATGCTGCGGACATCTCATTTGGATCAACCGAAACCATTTTAAAAGATGTTTTGTGCCTCAAACTCGTCAATTCCGCGTGGGACGATACTGCGCCGTCCCACACTGCATTGGTTCTTCGAGAGCATTTCGCCAAAAAATCAACCCATATCGTTCCACAACTACCATATTCGCCTGATTTAGCACCGTGCGACTTCTGGCTGTTTAACAAACTCAAAAGATCGTGTCTGGGACACTGTTTCGAATCGTCTGATGAGATAAAAGCCAAATCGAAGAAAGTATTGAAGACCATCCTGGAAAAGGACTTGTTTGACTGTTTCGAGGATTGGAAAAAACGTTGGCATAAGTGTATTGTGTCGAATGGGGAATACTTTGAAAGTGATGAGATTGATTTAGAAGAATAAATAAGGATTTTTCATTTTATAAACAAATTCACCTTACTTTTTGATCACAGTAGTATAATAAGTTTTAAAATGAATTCAATTTAGAATCAGATGTAATACTGCCAGCAGCCATAACGTTGATTACTATTGTAGCTACTTAACAATGGGAAAATGAATGTTGATACACACATGTCCACCAAGGAATGTTGGACAAAGCACGGATTTCCCTCAGTGTTAAGCGAACCATGAAAGGGCGTCATCTGTACCATATTTTACCATGACTGCGTTCACTACTATTTTGTTCGCAAATATATTACACAGATACAGTTGGTCAAATTATTATACTCCAGAGATTTCTTTACAAAAATATACAACGATGTACAGCGACTTTAATCACTTTAACAATGTTATTGATAACTGCAATATTCGACAGACCTGTGAGTAACGTGTAGAATAAATCTTATTGCCAGTTTTCGTTACCTAGCTTTCGTTAATAGTTTAAACAAAGTTAAAAATAGTTTTTATAGTTTAGATTGAAGTTTAAATTCTGCTTATTATTTATTTTACTACTTTTCAATATAAGGTTCAATTTAAATCATAGTTTAAACTTAAATTATTTAAACGGTACGAAATGATGGTTTGATCATCGTTTAATCTATCTAAATCTATTTGCAATCTTTTTAAATATTAAGTATTATTAATCTTAACTATTAGAAAATGTATTGCAGCCAGGGGGAAAGAGACATGCTATTAGTTTGTTTTTAGGGATTTTTGGGTATCTGACAATTTGTTATATTTTGTGAATATATTATTGTAAATTTTCAGTTTCGCGAATCTCTTATTTCTAAATTTCCAAGCTTAAAAAATTTAGAAATAAGGAATTAGTTACAATTAATTTAGGAATTTAGGAATTTGGGGATTTAGGAATTTAGGAATTTAAGAATTTAGGAATTTAGAAACTTAAAAAATTCGAAACTTAGGAGCTTAGAAGCTTAGAAACTTAGAAATACAAAAATCTAGAAATTTTGGGATTTATACACGGTGTTTTCGAAATGGCGGTGCAACCGAAAGGAGGGTAAATTTACATGAAAATATGAGGCAGAAATATACAATACAATTTTTTCATGTCATTTCATTTTCGAAAAAAACTGAGTTTGAGCAGTCTCAAAGTATTTATAAAAAAAGTTTGTTCCCAGCACATAAAATGATAAATGCGACAACTTTTTATTACTTTGAGAATTAATGAATGTTATCAAACAAATAAGTTTAATCATTAATACTATTAAAGTTCGTTATCAGTCATTCTTCATAACATTATTAATGTAGATACTAATATTTAATGCGATGGATTTAATCGGCGATAAGAACACACATAAGTAAAAAACCCAATAAAATAATATAAAGTAATAAACCTATTTCGGCGATATTAATAATTTTATCTGTTAATTTATAGTATTTGTTTACTGTAGAATTAAGGAACAATTTGTTGATTTTATCATTTTCTACATTGTGAACAATCTTTTTTACAAATACTTAAGAAGTCTTCAAATTTAATTTTCTTGTAAATAAAGCCATATACGAAAAAATTTTATTGCATATTTCTTACTTATTTTATCATGTTGATTCACTCATTTATCGGTTGTTTCACCGTTTCGAAAATAACTTGTATAATAATAAAATTGTTATTACATAGTCTAACTATTTTATATCAACAACAGTCTACTTCTCGAAAAACAGTCTATTTGCAAAAATAAATTTGCAAACAGAAATACCAACGGAAAATTTAGGATTCTCCATCTGCAGTTTTGTCTGAGTAAAAAAGAACATTGGGAAGGAAGTAAGAGAAATAAAAAGTCCTAACAAATCCTTCGAAGCGTAAAAGCATAACCGCAAGGTACGCCATGTATAGGGTGTCCGTGATAATTTAACACTTCCATTATTCATTTAAGTATTATAGATATGTAATTCATGTTATACAGATATAGTATAAATTAGCAGCTTTTAATTTTCATAATTAAACACAAAATCAAATTTCTGATTACTTGATTCGAATGATAATAGGATTTGTTTGTTTATAATCAATTGCTTGAAATTAATAGTAATTCTCGAATAACTTATTATTTAAAATAGTTACGAATTCAAAATTTTGTTATAAAGTGAAACTCAATTGTTATAAATTAACTGTTATAAATTCAAATTTAATTATTATAAATTCAAATTCAATTGTTATAAACATACATTATGAATGTAGGGTTTAATCTGAATTTCAATTAATTCTTAATTTGAATGTTGTTGTTTTATTAAGACCCAGTATAAAGACCTTTTTGTCATATAACACTTCTTAATTTAAGTCAATAAGATACGCCTGAAGGTAGAACAAGACTACTATAAGTTGTAAGACGTATCATATTGTCAAATAAAGTCTGTCATCGTTACAAATAAGTTACACCAAAATTATTTACACTATCAATCTCGTCATTATAAATAAAAAAGATGTACATTCAAACAAGACTCTACTTTTTTCCAAATCAGAGTTAAATCAATACTGAAAATAACTGCACATATATTATTTTGTAGGTTATTTTCATATTCATAGGTTATTTTCATTAACCTTTACGATTTTACTGCGTTATTATTGAAACAGATATTAAAAAATAAATCCAACAGAGTTATTAATAAAAACTTGTCTGATTATTTAACAGTGCACAGACCTTACTTTGCTTTACCCGGTAGTTTCATCTTACTCGTTAACCAACGTTTTCAGAGAAAATACTTTTCATTTCATAACAAGCACCGCGGACCGTCGTTTAATTTTGCATCGCAGCGTCTGAGTCAGTGAGCAGCCCACCGTGATGTAAAAGTGTAAAATTTCTGTGAAATCTTCGTTTTTATCGTGCGATGCTGTACAATTAAACAGATTGCTAGCCCACGTTACGTGGCCACTTTAATCTCGTGATTGCCACTTTCTTAACGTCACATCGGTCGTATCTTCGCCAGAAATAATCACAGTGGATCCGGTAGCCTTACATGTCCGGTTGCACCGCGAATTCCGTCTCGAAAAATGTAATTAGAACGCGTTTTTAATTCCGCCTCCGCCTAATGCAACATGAAATATTTAGAGCAATGGAAAAATTTCATTTCTCGACGAAATGCCACCACGATTGTGGAATTCACTGGAAATTCGTTCTCCGCGGCTCGTTCTGCATTTGTTTCATTTTGTCTCCTTCATTCTGTTTTATTTTTACTAACTACAGACAATATTTACAGGATCTCGAAGTTGGTTAAGAACACTGATACAAAACGTTATACGGCCAACTAGTTAGATCTTTGTGTACGGAGCTGCAGTTATACAGGGTGTGGCCGAACGGTACAACCGTCCAGGGGGTGATTTTCCATGTAAAAATAAGTCGAAAAAAGGAATAACATTTTTTCGGTTAACGCTTCGTTTTCGAGAAAATCTTATTTCATTTGCATAAATTGATATATCAGAAATTTCATAGCATTCACAAAACACTAGTTAGCCGATCTTCTTTAATTCTTAATTATACTTTATTTTCATGTGAACACGCAAGTTTCATATACAGGAAACACTCCTACAACACGGCATCTTATAACACGGTTTCGCTATAACACGATTCATAAATTGCGGGAACCCTCCTACAACACGGCATCCTATAACACGGTTTCGCTCTGACACGATAAGAAAATTGCAAAAACCTTTGTACAACACTGTTTTTCTACAGCCGCGGCGAGGCTTACCGTCTTAAAGATACAGTGTTGCGGAAAGTATTTCTTTTCATCTCCGTGGCCTGAAGACAAAAGTGTCTCACGCTGCTGATCGGCAGTCTGCGTCGAGCCACGGTGTGTTAAAAAATAATTTTTTCGTCTTTAAGACATTAAGTTTCAGTCCCAAGCCATGTCCGATAAAGATAAAAAAACAACGTTTAACAGGAAATTTATTTCTTTAGAAGTAAAGATACAAATCTTGGATCGTCTTTTGAAAAGAGAAATTAATACAAATTTATGTAGAATTAAAAAAAATATTTGTTTTTAATAAGTTTTCGGAACGTAACCCTCCTTTTTGTACTGGCTCTGGGTCTCATACAATACGGTTTCTCACAACACGGCATTTTCTAGGAACCTATCTACCGTGTTATAGGAGGTTTACCTGTACTACACTTTATCTTATGTTATAGCGTATTTTTTTTTCATAGTATCTATTTATTCAAATTTTAATTCTGTCTTATTTGCACCAGGTGCTTGTAAAACTGTAAAACATGTTTCTTCTCTTCTACAGTATATTTCTTTTTATATAAAAGAGTTTACTCTTAAAGTGAAATATTGATGAAATTTATGAATCTTATAGTATTATTAATAATTGTAAAAGTATTAGAATTTCTCATCAGTTATTAATTCCTCGAAATGAAGGGAATAAGTAGAAATTTTAGAAACAGAAATTTAAAAAAAAAAGATATGAAAGAAATGGAACAATATATTTTGTATGCAATTCGAATGTTTATCAAAAGATAAACACGTTGCAGAGAATATTTTAGAATCTTTTTGTATATCTTTTTGTACATTTTTCATTAAATGAGAAAAATAATTAAATAAATATCTAATATTTGGAATAGTAATAATCGACGTGTCATGAATACTGTTTAATTACTAATCATTTAGGATTATTATTTAAACTATGATTATTTTTAATTACATAGGTTTAATTGTTTCTTTGAATATTTTATTAGATTTTAATTAGTTTAAAACTTTTCACTAATGTAGATTTTTATTATTTTGAGTCTTATAATTCTTTTGATTATGTAAATTCTTACTATTTTTGATTGTTTTATGTTATTTTATATTTATTACTTTGATTTCTATGAAAGTGGAAATTTTATCCTTTATAAAAGAAATTAACTTAACAGCTTCCCTAATCGTTTGATTAATAAGACATTTATTTGTAACTACTAACGATTTTTATAAAAAATATCTAAGCGTGCAACTCGCGATTTTCGTCTTGTTCGTTCAAGCGTTTTTAAACGTTTTCAAATATTCTTTCATTGCAGATTCCACGTGATAATATCATCAATCTTTCCCTGTCGTACGACATTTCTGTGATGCTTCTTTTTACCGTTCCTTTACCTTCATCTTTCTTGTTCACTGGTGTTTCTTTCCCTTTCAAAATTGATTCAAACAGTATGCAGATGTATTCATGAAATTACTGGGGGAAACATGAGCAGAAGCTCATGGAACTGGCAACAAATTGCAAATGGTTCGTCTTGAAGACTATGAAATCAATTTTCCGTTACAGAACGAAACAAAGCAGAAAAAAAAGAGAGGAAAATAGGAACGGAAGGAAGAAAGGAGAAGTACGAAGGGATCCGCAGTTTCCGCGATACCGCAGTAATCACGACCACCTAATTAGGACCGTAATTTCTGCTAATTGCTTTCATTAGTATAGTCCGAACGACCGTCTTCTTTATCGCCAATATATAATTCTATAATTACATCGATTTAACGACTACGATGTTTTATTGCACCACCCCTATATCAATTGCTCAGTCTGACGGTAGTACAAGAACGTATGAAACCACCAGGCGAACGACATTTTATTTTCGTTGGAAACTTGTCTTTAATGATGTTCAGCCCTTAATAGGTTTAACATATATCAGACTCACTGGTGTAACGTTCACTTGGAAAACTTTTACTGCAGACTTTCTATTAAAAAGTAACGCCCGAGTTTGCAGTAAGAAACATTAATAAATATAAAAAATTTTAAGAAACGTACGAAACTTTAAATATAAAAAATTTCATTAAACGATGTACTATTTTGATTACTGTGTGCCGTGAAGATTAATTAACATTTTATTAGAAGAACTTCAATATCTTTTTGATTAACTTTTTCAAACATTTACAAATTTATATTTATATTTTGTTCCTGTTTTAAATATAGAATGTGATGGCACTGTTTGGTCAAATCAAAATGGAACATCCTGAATATTTAATAATTTTCACAGGATTAAAAATGTACTATCAAATTTATTGATCACTTGCAACTTCAAGGATCATTTTCACCTTTCGACTGATTGCCACTGAGGAAACGTCAAATATTTTTTTCTTAGGCTTTACATCATTTTTAAATTTCATTAAAACCGAGTATAAATTAGGTGATATCCTTTGTTAATACTGTATACAACAGTCTTTATTTTCAGAACAAAGGCGATGATAATGAGGTAATTAATTATGGATCTAAGTAGTGCAGGGTTCCTATTCACGATTCTTGAAAAACTACTTTGACATCCTGAATTTATTTTAAATATGCTGTTTTTTAAGTTGTCTTGCTGAAAATATGAATTCCAATCATTAATATTTAATTCAATTTTGAAACCTGAATTTTATTCTGTTTTACACAATTAACAATTCAGATGATTAATACCAAAGCTCGTTAATTAATTTTTTGTAACGCTAAACTATTAAAAAATGCAATTTTTCTGATAAATAAATTTATGTTCTTTATTAATGTTTTATACATTTAAATTTTCTTTTTAAGTGTTATTTATGTTAGTCATGTTGGAGTTATGTTGGAGTCTCGATGTTACAAGGCAAGGGGTTAAGGACACTATAAAGTTTATGAATACAACTGTGATCAAAAAGTAAGGTGAATTTGTTTATAAAGTGAAAAATCTTTAATTATTCCTCTAAATCAATCTCATCACTTTCAAAGTATTCCCCAACCGACACAATACACTTATGCCAACGTTTTTTCCAATCGTCGAAACAGTCAAAACAAGTCCTTTTCCAGGATGGTCTTCAATACTTTCTTCGATTTGGCTTTTATCTCATCAGACGATTCGAAACAGTGTCCCAGACACGATCTTTTGAGTTTGTTAAACAGCCAGAAGTCGCACGGTGCTAAATTAGGCGAATATGGTAGTTGTGGAACGATATGGGTTGATTTTTTGGTGAAATGCTCTCGAAGAACCAATGCAGTGTGGGACGGCGCAGTATCGTCCCACGCGGAATTGACAAGTTTGAGGCACAAAACATCTTTTAAAATGATTTCGGTTGATCCAAATGAGATGTCCGCAGCATCAACAACATCTCTAATTGTCAATCGACGATTTCCAAGCACCAAATCTTTGATTTCCTTCACGTGACATTCATCAGTACATGTTGATGGTTCGTCCTGAGCGGTATTTGTCTTGAACTCAGACTCAACCTTTTTTGAAACGTTTGTACCACTTGTAAATATTTTTTTGCGACGTAGCCTTGTCACTAAAGGCCTTCTGCAACATCCACAACGTTTCCGCGGCAGAATATTCATTCCGTAAACAAAATTTGATGCAAATTCTTTGCTCAACAAAATCAGACATAGTAAAAATCGAAAAACTCACTTATCTATGTTTCAAAAACACGTATAGCTCTGCAGCAATTGAATATATTGACATAAAACTATGCATAGATATCAAAGATAGTACTACTAATCCACACAAAAAATAATTTCATGATTTTATAGTATTCGCGAAGTTTAAATGAAAAATTCACTTTATTTCTTTTTACAGTTGTATATCAATATTATGACGAACTAAATTTGAGTACTAGAACACCTTACATGTACAAATACCATTCAGTTTATTAGGTGTCATTTCGTACTCGCACAATATCCACGAAGCGTGTATACAAGGTACAATTGTATTTCGCTGATTTGTGACAGTACAATATCCAATGTCATTCGAGTAGTTTTCACTCGACAAGCCAGTAATTCAGCTTGATTCTCTTGGCATTATCTGAAATGAGCATGTCGGGGCGCACAACGTAATAAAGCATCGGAAATTCGAGAGATTTCGACAACGAGGACGCGGATACTTTCACTAACATGCACAAACACGAAATACGTATCACCGCCACGGGAAACGACAATCGGTCTCCACTGTATACAGACCGATCGCCGCACACCGTGTACCGGAAGTTACGTTTGACAAACCGCATGTAAGCGGAATACGGACACGACTGCGCGCGCGAATCCGTGTAATTTTATGTTTGTGCTTGTCGAACCGTGATCGCGTATCTGCGGCACATGTGCGGTCATTCCAATCGCGCGAAGGTACAAGTCTATTTGGCTGATGATACTGTCTACCAAATTTTAATCCTTTTCATCGATATCTACCAAGATGGATATGCAGTCAGGAGGGTATCTAACATCTATAGGGAAAATGATGACGTAGCAGAAGGAGATTTACGCTGCATGTTCGTTCTTGATAAGGAAATTTAATGAGATGGTAAATGTAGATATTTAGAAATTTGTATTTCAGGATTTGGAGGTTTGAAGATTTGGTAATGTGAAATTTGGCAATTTTTTAATATGGAAATTTGGAGATCTGGAGATTTGAAGATTTGGTATTTGAAAACTTGACTATGTAGGAATTTAGGAATATGGGGATTTGGAAGTTTGGGAATTTGGGAAATTAGGATCTTGGGAGATTGGTAACTTATAAATTTACATATTTGGGAATTTGTGAATTTGTGAATTTATGAATTTGGAAACTTGAGAATTTTGAAGCGCGGACATCTAGACACTTAGATCCGTGAAAATGTGAAAATTGGGTATTTAGAAACTTTTGAATTTGTAAATTTGAAAATTCCAGTATTTGAGACATGAGAAATTTTTAGGCTTCCAAACTTAAAAATTTGTAAATTTAGATATCTTTAAATATGTCAATTTACAAGTAATAAAAAATTTGGAAATATAAGAGTTTGATAATTTGAAAATTTAGAAATTTAAAAATTTAAGAATTTAGAAATTTAGAATTTGAAAATTTTCAAATTTATGTATTCGATCTCCGAAATCGAATTTTAATACTCTACACTAGCGATCAAGTTTCCATTTGCGACGAACTGTTCATTTCCTTTAATAATAATTTAAAACTGCACTTTTCTTCAATGATAAGGAAACAATGCAACGCACGTTTAAACTTTGAAAAATTTAATCATACCACAGTTGCTCGGAAATAATTAATTCATTGAGCATAATTGCTCAGTTCATTATTAAAGTTAGCATACATCATTCTTAGGAAGAATTTCACGATTTTTCTACTGTTTCATTTAAATAGGTTTTTTTAAAATGTACCAAGAAATTTGTAGTATTTTCAAAAATATACTAAGAAATTTGTACATTTTTCCAAATATTCCCAAAAATATGTTGATTTTTCATAGATCTACATCTTCCGATCAGTGTATCAATTTCTTCCAGATTTATTTGAGACTGTGCATTTCAAGGAAATTAAATCTGAATGTGACTATGATACATACATTTTTAAACATACTTTTTATACATTTTTTAGATAACTTTTTTATAGATACCTCAACAGCATTCAACATTCTTGAAGTGTCTGTCGGTTGGTTGGTTATTCAATTAAAAAGGTTTTATGGACAGTAATAGTAATTTTAAAACTATTGAACTTACAAAGATAGATTTTCAAAATATAACGACTTCTTTGTTCAGTTAAAGATATTCAATAATAACAATTATAAAAATATAACACTTTGTTGGAGGTCCCAACCATATGTTCGTCAATCACTCTTTTTACCATGCAGTTTCCTTTTCCTTGTCCTTAACACTATTTCTACCAAGAGGTGTTAAAAGACTCCTTTCAAATTTCAACTTAAAATTATTCTCTAAGTTGAATCATTCTCCACAATTAATTTTTTGACTTTTCATACAATAGTTGTTAAATTAATTCAGCGATATCATTCTCTTCCAGCTCATCCTAGATCTAAAAATGTGCATATGGTATACTTATTTGTACCATGAGGTGTCTTTTGAAACCTTAAGGATTTCATGACAGTGTCTAATTTAAAACCATTTTACATATAAATATCAACACCAGTTTGCAGCATCATATCAATTATAATCAGATTAGAGAATCCCAATTTCAGTTGTAACGAAAAATACAGGAGTTGCGGCATAACTTTTATATTCGCTTATTTCCCGCCATGTTGCATTTTAGTGTACACCGCTATATTTATATTTTGTAGATTGATGAATCAAGCTAGAATTTACAACCTGATAATCTCTAATAAAAACACATCAATGTATCAATAAATATATTTCCCAAATTATCTACATTGAACTGATAATTTGAAATCCCAACAGTTTTGGCAATTATTTACATTCAAACGAAAAGATGTCAAAAGACACCTTTTGGTCGAAATACATATACACAAAATCATGGTAGAAATAGTGTTAAATAATGTAATGAAACTTTCACATACCTTGTATGCTGGAGTACCATCCATCCAAGAAATTCGATCTGAACAAGTTGTTCCAGGTCCAGGTTGGATTCTCCAGGCTATCGCTGTCCTCGGAGCTCATGTCAGGGAAATTAAAAGCACCTAACGGCCGAATGAAACGATTTCCTGTGTCAGATGGCAGCAGTAAAATCGTGTCCACGTTTCTTTTTTCATCACTGTCGCTACTATCGCGTACACCTAGAAAAAGTAATTTCAATAGATTATAATAAAACCGTACTTTTTATAAAAATTTTGTAAAATTATTTTACAAGATTTAAAATAGCTAAAAACGTTGCTGTCGATAGTCTATAGATGTATCTTTTTCTTGCAAAATAAGGTACAATTTGTTCGAATGATTTATAATTGTGGTAGTTTAAACTGGTCGTCTAAGAGTTTACTTAAACATTAAAAGAATAGTTTAATTAAAACCAGAACGCATAATCAGTTTTCATATTTTAGCCTTTTAATGTTAAACAATCAAAATAATCGTTATTTCTATTTGTTCGTATTAAAAAAAAATTCTGCGCAACTCGAGTTATTTTCTTAAAAATCGTGTGCCTCGAAGAATTAAATCGCTCGACGATGCATCTTCACATGAAGATTAAAACATGTTCGCACGAGAAAATTTTCTTTCCACCTATTGTTATTTATTATAGTAAAATCGAGTGAAAGCGCAATTTCGCAGAAAAATGAATCAATCAACCGTAAACGCCCGAAACTCGGAGTTTCGAGCACGTTGAGGTTCGTTTAGAATCGAAACGCGGCAAATGCAACCATATAATTATTCTTGCTCGCCGCGAATACGATCCTTTCAAATGCCACATAGCACTTAATGCTTTACAAGGAATTTGCCGAAGTGATTTATCGTCCAGCCCTTTTAGAGCCACACCAATGCATCCGCCATCGACCTCACTTTGTCAGCCAGGAAATGCAGGATTCTGTATTTCTGTGCAGAGAGCTTGATACGCATGGACAAACTCGATCGGTAATCAATAAACGCGTACTATGCAGAAGACAAAGGTTAAGAGGAAAAAAGGACGAAGAAAACAATTGACCACGTGACGTCTCATTTGTAAAGTGTCAGAGCACTGCGTGTATCTAAAGATTCGCGGTATCGTTTCAAAATGATCGATCGAGTCTTCCTTTAAACAGCCTCTCCCGTTTGTATATTAAACTCTTTTTGTCTCTCAAAGAACGATGAATCGTTCAGAGACAGCTTGTACCGTCGACGTTTGCACAAAAGAATTCGATTAACGCGCGGCGAACAGGGAGAAATATTTTTAATTCTTCGTGTATTTTTCTGAAGCAAGTATTTAATTAAGAAATGATATTTACGTACAGATCGATCATTTTCTACGTTCAGGTCTGAAAATGCTTCTATATAATTCTGGATGGAGATAAATTATACGAAAATTCATTTTTAGTATTGTATATTAGTATTATGCATACAGAAATTAATGTAGTTATAGTTATAATAATTAATGTATATTAATGTCATATTTATAGCAATAAATTTTATGGTATTTAGATTACAGTCAAAAAGTTAAGCTTGTGTATGTACTAATTTTATACATATTATATTCGACTTTATTGTATTATATTTTCTTATATTATGTTATTGAATTCGTTCACTATTTTGTATGCAGTGTCATATGTATACACAAATTAAATAAGTATCATGTATGTAAAAAACCAAGAAATATTTTGTGAGATTGCAAAATTTTTGTTGGCAACAAGGCGTAGGTTGTGTTGTGTATTAAATAGGATTTATTTATAACTACTTTTCAAATATACTTTTACCTTTTAATATTTTTATACTTCTATATAAAATGGAAGTATTTATATGCAACTAAAAATATTAAAGATCAAATGCATGAATGATGTGGTGAGTTCCGAAATTCTGTATTATAAAATGGATAAAATAAAAATAATGAACGTTATTGTGAAAAATAAATTAAATAATTAATAACTGAACAAAATATTGTAAAAAAGGTGTAAATTATAATAATGCTATAAATTGTACTGCAATTGTGGTATAAACATCTTCTGTTGAACATGTAATTTCAATCTGAATCAGCAAGAAAATAATTATCATTTTTGTTTTCAACAATTTTGTTTCACGTATGACATAAATATGTGCAAGGCGGAAACAAATACTGACTTCCCTAAAATTTCAGTAATTCTAGCAAAAATAAAATTCTTTGGTTAAAACTTCGCTTGCATAATGTTTATGTTCACGAAATGCTGATTTAATACGGATTTTGTAATACAATTTTATCTCTACATTTTTTATTAAATAACGAATCAAATGTAATATAAAATTTCACATGATTTGGTGATTGAGTTATATAAAAATATATATTTGTCAACGATGATATGTTTCTAACATAAATTTTTTATGCTGTGTACTTATTTTAATTTATTTAATTTAATTAATTTAATTTATCTTATGAAAATGGAAAATTTGTATACTATAACCGTGACATGCTTTAAAACTTGAGAAAGATTGCGATTCACGAGAAACGTGTAGCCATTCGACATAAGCAATTTAACTTATAATGAAAATGCTTTTAAGATCGTCGCGATTTGTTAAGCTTGAATTCGTGAATATAAATTTTCTCATTGTAGTTTTAATTATAAGAAGCAGAATGGTTCAATATTTCACCGTAACGAAATAATTTAAACCTTTAATTTCAAACAACTAGGCATTGATCTCTTGAAATATAAACGAAAAAATTTATAATTGTCTGTAGAAAAGTTCTTAATTTTATTAAAATATTATATTATGTCAATAGCTATGAATATTAATAAACACGACCTATCAAATTTTTATGATTTTATGGAACTATTAATTACTGTTAAGTTCTAAGTAATACGTGTATGCCAAAATATTTACGATTTTTGAAACTTGAAAATTTCGGAATTTACGGATTCGAAAATGTGGAATGTTACAGATTTGAAAATTTGGATATGTGGGGATTTGGAGATAAAAATTTAGTAATTTAGTATTTTTGTAATTTTGTAATTTTGTAATTTTGTAGTTTTGTAATTTTGTAATGTTGTAATTTTGTAATTTTGTAATTTTGTAATTTTGTAATTTTGTAATTTTGTAATTTTGTAATTTTGTAATGTTGTAATGTTGTAATTTCGTAACTTCGTAACTTTGTAACTTTGTAATTATGTAATTTCGTAATTTCGTAATTTTGTAATTTTTTTGTAATTTTTTTGTATTTTTTTTTGTAATTTTTTTGTAATTTTGTAATTTTATAATTTTGTAATTTTGTAATTTTGTAATGTTGTAATGTTGTAATTTTGTAATTTCGTAACTTCGTAACTTTGTAACTTTGTAATTTTGTAATTTCGTAATTTCGTAATTTTGTAATTTTTTTGTAATTTTGTAATTTTGCAATTCTGTAATTCTGTAATTCTGTAATTTCGTAATTTCGTAATTTCGTAATTTCGTCATTTCGTAATTTTGTAATTTTGTAATTTTTTTATAATTTTGTAATTTTGTAATTCTGTAATTCTGTAATTCTGTAATTCTGTAATTCTGTAATTTCGTAATTTTGTAATTTTGTAATTTTGTAATTTTGTAATTTTGTAATTTTGTAATTTTGTAATTTTATAATTTTGTAATTTAGAAATTTAGAAAATTAGAAAATTAGAAAATTAGAAATTTTGAAATTTTGAAATTTAGAAATGTAGAAATTTAGAAAATTAGAAAGTTAGAAATTTAAAAATTTAGAAATTTAGTAATTTCGCTCATTGTTCATGAAAAAGATATGTAAAAGTCGATTTGTACGTAATCTAGCAACAAAAAACTTGACGATTTTTGCAGCGGTTTAGTATTTGGGGCCTTAGCTATTGAGGGTACAATAACGGGTGAATTTATGAATCAAGCCAAACAATCAATCATTTTGAATTTCAGGTCGTGTAACCCTAATCCAACTTAACATGTTCTATAATTTATTTCTGTTTTAAATATATCTACCAGTAATTTTACAATAAATACAAGTGTAAAATTTCCTTCTGCGCCATCCTGATAAGGAAGCTTGCAATAACAAGAGTATGTTCTTTTTCTGGTACCAGATGTGGCCTCGTCAAAAAGTTCATTGTATATAGGAGAGCGTAACAAAAAACAATTTAACCTGGAACATCCTATAGGAAGTCAACGAAGCTTTTTTCTCCGACATTTCTGGCGATTATCCAATTTGCTGGTCGTCAATTCATATTGACGGACGAAAAATGTGTTGGAGTCAATTTGAGTCAATCTAATTCCTGGCTGGCAACCCTTTTTACGCGGAGAACGCGCAGTCTATCGTAGCTCTTGGGGAAATTCGCGAGAGCACGATGATGAAAAATCGTCGAGATTGCCACCGCAGAATGAAATGTTTTGACAGACGACGTCGACGACAAGATACTCCCCCTTTATTGAATTCTGCCCTCAAGGCGTTGATTCTTGCCAGACGAATTTGCCATTACTTCGTATTTTCGTTCCGCAGACTCAACCTAGCCTCCAGTCGAACATGTGGTTCAATGATATCGTTAACATTTTGATTTGTTATTGCTGCAAAACTTTTATGAGTGCTACTACGGAAACGTTAGAGCTGATCCGAGTGTAAAAATGTAAGAATATTTTCGAATTTCAAAATTTTCTATAGATTATCGAATTTACGAATTATCTAATTCTTACGTATTCAAATTTACAAATTTTCCCTAAATCTTTAAATTCGTAAATTTTACAATTTTCCAAATTTATTAACCTCGGTATTTCTACATTTCTAATTATCTAAATTCCTACAATTTCAAATAGTCAAAAATTCAAATTTTACAATTTCCAAATGGTTGAATATTTGCAAATTTCAAAATTTTCTATAGATTATCGAATTTACGAATTATCTAATTCCTACGTATTCAAATTTACAAATTTTCCCTAAATCTTTAAATTCATAAATTTTACAATTTTCCAAATTTATTAACCTCGGTATTTCCACATTTCTAATTATCTAAATTCCTACAATTTCAAATAGTCAAAAATTCAAATTTTACAATTTCCAAATGGTTGAATATTTTCAAATTTCAAAATTTTCTATAGATTATCGAATTTACGAATTATCTAATTCCTACGTATTCAAATTTACAAATTTTCCCTAAATCTTTAAATTCGTAAATTTTACAATTTTCCAAATTTATTAACCTCGGTATTCCTACATTTCTAATTATCTAAATTCCTACAATTTCACATAGTCAAAAATTCAAATTTTACAATTTCCAAATGGTTAAATATTTTCAAATTTCAAAATTTTCTATAGATTATCGAATTTACGAATTATCTAATTCCTACGTATTCAAATTTACAAATTTTCCCTAATTCTTTAAATTCGTAAATTTTACAATTTTCCAAATTTATTAACCTCGGTATTTCTACATTTCTAATTATCTAAATTCCTACAATTTCAAATAGTCAAAAATTCAAATTTTACAATTTCCAAATGGTTGAATATTTTCAAATTTCAAAATTTTCTATAGATTATCGAATTTACGAATTATCTAATTCCTACGTATTCAAATTTACAAATTTTCCCTAAATCTATAAATTCGTAAATTTTACAATTTTCCAAATTTATTAACCTCGGTATTCCTACATTTCTAATTATCTAAATTCCTACAATTTCAAATAGTCAAAAATTCAAATTTTACAATTTCCAAATGGTTGAATATTTTCAAATTTCAAAATTTTCTATAGATTATCGAATTTACGAATTATCTAATTCCTACGTATTCAAATTTACAAATTTTCCCTAAATCTTTAAATTCGTAAATTTTACAATTTTCCAAATTTATTAACCTCGGTATTCCTACATTTCTAATTATCTAAATTCCTACAATTTCAAATAGTCAAAAATTCAAATTTTACAATTTCCAAATGGTTGAATATTTTCAAATTTCAAAATTTTCTATAGATTATCGAATTTACGAATTATCTAATTCCTACGTATTCAAATTTACAAATTTTCCCTAAATCTTTAAATTCGTAAATTTTACAATTTTCCAAATTTATTAACCTCGGTATTTCCACATTTCTAATTATCTAAATTCCTACAATTTTAAATAGTCAAAAATTCAAATTTTACAATTTCCAAATGGTTGAATATAACCGCGTTGCAGAATTCTCTTTTTTCTAAGTTCACAAAAGTTTACTAAATTCTGATATTCTCAAATTTTCAAACTTCAAAGTCCTTAAATTTTTAAATTTCTCTTTTTTCAAGTTGCCACTTTTTGTGGTATGTGTCAACTAAAAATGTAGGGAATCGCGGAAATTCAATCGCAGGATGTCACAGTGTAAGAATCATTTTAATTACAATAACATTTTAGTGTCAAAATGAACACATTTGAAAATTATTGAAAAGTACATTGAAAAATGCTGCATTCTTTCTCTTGAACAACACAAAATTCCTGATAACCACTCTCAATATTTAACCTTAGATTCACAAACGTTTAACCTTTTGCACTCCGATGTCGAGTGTGGCTCGACATCACATTTGGATCTCATAAATAATTCAGATAAACAGATTGGTTGAATATGTATATTATCATGTATTTACTACTCGTAATAAAAGAAAAATGTATTTGTCACATACTCCGCCCTGTTGCAATACATTTTATTGAGTACTGTTGAGAATATACCAAATTATCGACGTATTTTATTATTCGATTTATAAAGTAATCGATTGACAAAAGACTACTCAGTCATTGGTTTATATAAATCGTGAACACCGTCCTGAATATCTGTTCTGTTCAATTTATTGTGTCGTTGCCATCGTGTTATAAATATCAGTTTCTTATAATTTTATTTTAATAAATCTTAGAATATTATTTGGCTTAACATCCTTATAATAATTCGTTGTCGTCTCCACTGTGTAATCTTAACAAGTACCTTTGTTGATCAATTTTATAAATTGAGAAGTCGGTAGGTGAAAGAAATTGAGGAGTGCTAACCGCTTATATTTAAAACGAAACAAATAAATGTACTGTAAATATTATATAAATAAATATAAGAGATACGTAAACTAGCTTATACAGTGACTCCTACTCTTAACGAAGGTTAACATTTTGATGAAAGCTTTATGTCTGTACCTTAAGAAATCTGTGACCATTTTGACGGGTTTCGTAAATCTAATGTTAATAGAGACATAAAAGGATATCATATCACTTGTTCGCGAGGGCGAACACATTGTCAGGGTGAAAAGATAGAAAAAGAAAATAAAAATATTTGATGAAATAAGCATCACCCTGGTGTACAGTGTGCACGATAGGAACGGTACACGCACGACTACTCGGGTCCCTTGAGAAATTCGAGCCGGATCGATCTATCGGCTGTTTTTTTTTCACCTTCCACTTCCACTCTTTCCCGAGTGGCATTAGGCAGGTTTAATGCGATGCCTGCAAAAAGGGAAACAGGGAAGGGTGTAGAAGTACGGCGAGTGGATGGCGAGTGCCATTGACTGCAGAATAAAATACACGGTGGCGTTCTAACCGCGGCTCAGCCTTGGCAAAATTCCATTTCTTTTCCATGAAGTCCATGCTCAGAGCAAAAAACTGATATTCCGCTTTCCTTTTCTCTCTTTCTATACCCTTTCCACCCACCGAAACTGCATCGACAAATTCTGGCGTAGATGTACAGGCTGATTCAGAATGAGCGTAATAAACTTTGACAGATTGTTGGAGATTGGGATTTTGAAAGAGCTTTTGGTTAAAACTTTTAAAATACAATTTTTGTCTCGCAGCATTCGTATTTTTTGAAATATTTGACAAAAATAAAAAAAGCATACTAAGGAAAAAAAATAAAGCGTTCTGTAAGAAAAATAAGCATAATGTACATGTATAACTCTGGAACTCTTTAGATGATGTCATACGAATAAATTTCATTATATCTCATAAATTGAAATTTTAAATTTGTGTGGACAACCTAGACAACAAAATAAATATTTCAATGCTGCCTAGCATATTTATATTTTATAACAAATTAAAATTAAAATTAAAAGACGTATACTAATTTACTGCAACGTATTTTTGAATATTATGCATTTATTAGTACTAAAACTGTCATACCAGTAAAAGTGACTGACTTTATAATTCTATTTAAAAATTTCTACTTCACGTTACATTTTTTCCGCAATAATCACATTTGCAGCGATAACTACAGAAATAATATGATGAATTTTACTTTTTTTATTGGGTTTCATGTTCCCAGATGAATTAATACTACCAAAAATGTATTCCATATCATGGAATTCCTTCTGCAAGAGAGTATTAAGTCAATAAATATAAAAATATTTTGTTATGTATTTTTTAAATTTTACTAGTGTTTGTAGAACTAGTTTAGTTTTTTCTTTCATATTACTCGGATGTCTTGTTATTTTAAATGGATTTTGTCTAAATTATCTTCAATTTATTTATTTGTGGAATATATCTAGATATATCTAGTATATCTGGATTATTTTAATATACTCAAATTTTTTTAAATATATGAATAATACGAGGACTTGTTAGGGGAACATATAAGATACTCTTATTCATTTGGACTTGCAATAACATTGAAATCGACTTGTAAAGGACAGATTAATACTTTCAAATTGAATAACATGTATTCTTTTACACGAATCGATTCTTTGGAATATTTTGAATAAAAGGTAAACAGAGATAATCTACAAAAAATGAACCATTAATTAGATATTTCATATGTTTTTATAAAATACCTTAGTTTTTTCAATTTTGAATACTTCACGATATATTTTTTATATTATATCCTAATACTTTTATATGTAAAATACTCCGAAGAATACTCACATGTGGAAAAGTTTAACATTCTGACAAAGTCCAAATATACAAAAGTACAGTACTGAAAAATGAGATATTTTATGTAAAAATTTGAAATACTTTTCAAATTACTGATTTTTTGACATTCTATTCTAATACTTTTTAAAACTGAATATTTAAAAAATGCAGTATGCAAAAAATGTAAAAAGCAGTAAGCGGTTCAGTTAAAAAAATAAAAGAAAATGCACTCTTTAAAAAATATGGAAATTCATATTTTTCGTTCACTCAAATCGAACTTTTCGAAAATTTTGCGTGAAGAGGTATTAGGTTACAATGTAAAGAAGTCGATAATTCATGAAATATTACGAATTTTTGTACGAAGTATATTATTCTTTAGTTTAAAGTATCTTATAAATTTTTGATTTTGGTTATATTGTATCTTAATATTTTTTTAAGCAAAATGCTTTGAAGAATAAATCCACGTAAAAAGAAGATATGCCATTTCATTTAAAAATATGGTGGAGATAGCTCAAAATATAGAATTGGTTTGAATTTCATATAATAGTTTTTGGTATAAAATACCGTGTACCTTATCATCAAATTACTTAAATAAATAACAACAAAATGATTATGCAATAATGCATAGATTTTTCGAAACTTACATAGAAGTATGGTTAGTAGCGTATCTAACTCAGCACAAAATATTGAATCAGTTTGTCATTTTATTTAAACAACGTTCTTTGTATAAAGTGATTTGCAGCTTCCAGAATACAGACGAAAGTATTTATAAACTTTCTTTCTTAAAATTATTTTATAAGTAGTTAATTTATAATACTCATTATCAAATTCATGAAAAGTCATCACGTGTATTCTGTTTCCCACTGAAAAAGATTGCGAAAAACTTCTGTAAAAACAAAAATGAACTTGCATTTTACGTTGGAAGTATTAATTATGGAACTTATATAAATTCTAACAATCTTCAGGTCTAATTTTTGTAATGTCACGTATATTAACCTCTGTGCAAGACTTTGCTGTCTTCGAAGGCAGACAGTAACTTTAAAACTTACTAGTTGAAGAGTTTGATGAATTCTTCTGACGTTATTATTTCTCTATTATTAAATTCAGTTATAATTATTCTGAATCAATTATAATTACAATTATTATACAAATTCAATTGTAATTATAGTATGATACCATAGACTCGGTTAAAAAATACTTATTTGAAGTTACCGAATTAAATTGAATGGTGAGCCATCTTTCGAGAGCAAGGTTAAGTATTTAGAGATTAATTCGAGAAATAACTAAACTTTCAGTTGGGTGAAACGCTTGCAAAAGAGAAGACTCATGATAGACGTATGTTGTTGATGAGGTAGGCGTTTGGATCAGCTTTGTCTGAGAATTATGCAAGCTCCTATTTCAACAGGAGGCCACAAGGATAATAATCGGTAGTTGCGTCAAACTGTCTTATTGCCTTTTGTACAGTGTACTATATCTTTATGTGAGACGGTTCGACGTCTTCTGCTAACATGCAATCTTCATCTTTGCCGATTATGAAACGCTTTTTGAAATTCTTCAAGATATCGTTCATTCGAACTTTGCTTTTAGTGTCCTAATTAGCAAGACCGTTACATCATTTATTTGTTATATATAATTCCTTCGTGTATAGGTTCTGGATGAAGATTATCTATTCTACTTGCTGTGCTACGAAACTTAACTACAGACAAAGCTGTATTATACTAAGGTAAATTAAATAGATTTATCTTAAAAAGAATTGAGAGAAAGTTATAAAAATGACCAGGTCAGAAGATTTTCTAAATTTCCATATGAAATATTTTATTTCAAATAAGAAAATTTCTCCAATTGTCAATTTTCGAGTTCATTACTGGGGAATACGGTAATAGTAAATAAAGTGTGAAAGGACATGGTAAATTATAAAATATATGATACATAAAGTATTGTCTGACTAACAAGATGCACTTATATTTTTTGGAGACTTACGTTGCTCAGAACTAGCCACAATTTCTCCAAATTATATTCGTTCTGCAGCAATCTTCAAAGAAATTCAGTTTAAAAATATTTTTACGTGACATGAATATTGAATTATAGAAACTAATAATTGTAAAGCCACTTTGCTAATAGATTCCAATTAGTTTAAACGTGTAAAGTAAGAAAAAACATTATTTTAATTTCCCCTCAATTGTTAGTTATCGGGATTCGTTCGAGCATTAAGGATATTTACTTTATTCACCTACCAAAAGAATTAATTACAACCTAAAAATTGATTTACGAAGTACGCACTGTAAAATTGTCCAAAAATAGCAGAGTATAACCAACCATTTTGCACTGTTCCAATTCGATCGATCAGCACCGAAATTCTCTTTAGCCGGTTCAGACAATCCGGTTTGTCGCGAAAATTAACGCGACCATGTTGTAGAGCGAGGCAACGAAACGAAATCGCGACGTATGCGATGCACGTTCGGTGATTTTGTGGGATTCGTTAAAGTTTATCCGGTGGCGTGGCGAGGCGCTTAATTGGGGCGCTTATCAATTCGGTCGTTCGAAACGAGGACCGTCTGGTTCTGGACATTGGGTAATTATAGTAATTACACTGGAGCATCGACGCAGCTACTGGATGCTTCCCGTATACAAGGGGTGTATGCACACAATGGTGATATGGCTCCTCGATGACAGTAGCCTAGGTCAATATCAGGATGAACCTCTTAGTATAGCTATAACTATTGATACAACCATTTGAATTAATAGCTAGCAATTAAGCGGATAATGTTTCTCCTCCTCCGTTCGAATTTGACCTTACTAAAAAACAATTCCGATATTTCAGTCGTTTATTTTGAAAGTGGAACACAACCATTTTTGAACAAAGAAATGGAGATAACTAATAAAACTTAATTCAATATTTTTATTTCGCAATAACAAAAATACTTGACACTTACAAGAGTTTCGAATTTGTTCTTGTTTAAAGTTTTTAAATTTGGCAATTTTGGCTTTTCCTAAAGCTAACCACTAGAGTCTTACATTTTTGTCCTGAACAATAGACCAAAACGTACTATAAATTTTGTATAAAGAGACGTTAGGACAAATATAATACTATTCATTAACATATAACATGTTTTAAGCATGTTGTGGAATATTTCGAATATCTATCTACATGCATACTTGCGGAATTTGCATTAAGATTTATATTCTTGCAGTTGCCAACTCCAGGAAATTGTAGAGTGGTATAACGTGTGGAGGTTTTATGTAAATCGATGCGAATAGATAATAATTATAAGTGGAATTTGCGTTATTTTAAATCGATGTAGGTTTATCCTATCAGTAACCGCGGCTTTCGGTTGAGTCATACGTTTCCGAAAATGGTAACAAATATATTTCTAGTATTTAGATATCTTACAAATTATTATAATATAAGACAATTTTTAGGGATACGAATTAAAATTTGTATTTATAGCGAGTTAATCCGTACCTGTGAAATGTGAGAGAATGTTGCATTCCTAAAAAGATGCGTACATATTTACGGTTAAACAGTTTACGAACACATAAATTTTGATCAACCGAATTCAACTTTATACATAGTTTTATCTTTGACTATCACTGTTTCAGACGTAAACTTTCGAACTGTTTGCAAACAGCAGCAGAATAATGAAAACATATCGTGAAGAGTTTGCAGTTTGCACACATCTCACGAGCAGAAACTTGTATATATAATCACATGCTGTTTGAAATCTGATCGTAAGTTTCAGTGAAAAAACTTTAGATGTACAATGTAAAAAAACTTGGAAAAAAGTGAAATTCGTCGCAGCATCTGAGCACATAATGATTCGAAGACATACTCATTTTAAAAGAGCTATAATTTGGATTGGTCTTAATGCAATAAAATAATGTCTTTTAATAGTCAACGAATTTTTGTGGTACACTTAATTTGTTAACTGAGTTACATTTTACAAGGTGAAGGAAGTGTGGAAATCACTTTTGAAGCAATAGTATATTGAAACTGTACTACACATGTAGTGTTACAAAACTCTCGTGCTATTCTTTAGAATGGACCTGAAATATTTTGATTTTGATCGTACGGACGTAGTTATTCCATTATGAAATCGTTATTTGCAACACGATACAATGATTACTGCGATATTTAGAGTATTTGCCCAGAAATCTGCAAATTCTGCTTTAGAACAGGAGTATCTACAATATTTATATATTTTTTGACTGACTTTTATTATAGAAATAGGTTTGATATACGTTTATATTATACATATTTTTATAAAAGCATCAAAATCGAACCTGCATTTGTAACATAACATATGTTTGTTAAAACCTTTGGTGTGGATTTACGTAGAAAAATACTTTCGTAACATATAAATATAAAATCACATGTAGAATTAGACTAGAAGTAAAACCAGAATAATATGTTATAATTGCATTTTCAATTTTGAAAATGTGGGATATTATATAGTAAACGTTTCAGGTAAAAAATAAAAAATTCGTAGAAAGAAAACAAGGAAAAGTAGAAATTTTGAGTTTTTTATTTAAATATACCTTCAGATTTGAATCGTATATTCTCTGGTTGTAATAAAATTTCATAAATTTATGAAAATTCTTATAAAAAATATCGGTAATGAAAAATTTATGAAATGCTATTCTATAATAGAATAGCTAAAATTTTTATTCAAATTAAATGTATCTTCCATGTTTAACTGAAGTCCATTTTTATTTTAATTTTTAATTTCTTAAATTGTATCTTCAAATTCGTAAGCAGAAGTCTCAGAGACTCAGAAACTCTCCTAATTTTCTTCAATGTATGTAAGTAGAATAATAAATTCTACGCGCAGAATATTAAAGATGTCCTACATATAATTTTTTTGCAAAAATAACTACATACAATTTATAATATTATATATATAGTTACTTATTTAATGCTCTCCACTGAATAAGTATTAATATAACTTATTCTTCTTATTTTTTTCAATAAATTATTCGACTAATATTTTATCAATAATTTATACAAAATGTTAGCATGTAGTATATTATTGTATATACATATTATATACAGAATACAATAAGCGTCATTAAAGGACAATGTCAATTTCTGATCAATTTAAGATCGTATTACGAAATAGAGCGGAATATTCATTTACGATGATATCGATACTGGCTTATACTCTTACTGTATATTACTGACATTATTTTACTTTCTACCATTACTGACTCTAATAATATCACGTTTGTTTTATAAACGTTAACATATGTCTCCATAATATATTAAAACAGATAATAGTCTATTCAAAAGTTTTGACTTATGATCGTTAAATTTTTCCAGTGTCAGATAAAATACAAAGAGGTCATAAAACAATTACTACTGCATTATCTGTTTGCTGAAAAGCTTTAAAAAGGACCAATAAATTTTGGTCGAAAACTGTTTAGCCATCCGCCGTATTTTATGGACTTTTCGATTACTATTTATTCCCATGGGTACTTGCAAAACTTCTTGAAAGGAACGGAATTCTTAATCTTCTTATACACTTATATAACTTCCAAGTAACATATCAAATTTTTGTCGTAAATTTTAAACTTCCTTTCCCTACTTTTTTCGTGGCGAACATAAGGTAGAACGTTCAATGTGGATTTACCTTGCGCGAATATTACGAAAACGTTTGTATAGTTCTTCATATAACATACTGACTTACAATTAGACACGTAATTAATTCAAAAAATGGTTCAATTAAATCTTAATAGAAGCTAATATAGAAATATGGTCACGTATTTTTGCGATACTGTCTGTCTCTAAAAGAATCATCACATATTTATATATGCCAATATGTGAATTTGTGGAAAACATTAATCTACTCAATAACTATATTCAAAACAGTAATACTCAATGTTCCGTCGCTAACTCCGACCTTTACCGCGACGAAAGAATTTATTACAGGGTTTGAGTGGTTCGACGCGTAGACCACCGTCATTACCTATATACATACCTCGAAATACGGGTCACCGAGGACCCTTTTGTCTAGTAAGTCCCGTTCGGACCGGTCCCAACGTCACCGTGAACTTGCCATAAATCGGCTAACGACGATATATTATTTTTCTCGGTCTTTCAAAAACAAGGATAGATTTTTCTTGACCATCACCCAATGATGTGCGAGGGTGTTCGGGCGAATTTTTATACATCGAAGGCAGTCAGTCGTTGAATCTTGTGCGGGTCGGATCGAGAGTACAACCTCCGTGTATCGCGAAATAACAGACAAACTCCGTGTATCGCGGAATAACACACAAACTCCATGCATCATGGAGTTACGTAAAATATCCAGTGCAGGGTGGATTCCAAATACAATCATAACACTATTCGAGCGGGACCCTGCACTCCTCGAATGGGCCAGTGTAGGGTGGTAAAGATCGCAACATAACATTATCCGAGTGGGACCCTACACTCCTCGGATAAGCCAATGTAGGGTGGTAATGAACGCAAACACAACATTATCCGAGTGGAACCCTACACTCCTCAGATAAGACAATGTAGGATGGTAAAGATCGTACAACATAACATTATCCGAATGAGACCCTACACTCCTCGGATAAGCCAATGTAGGGTGGTAAAGAACGCAAATCATCATTCGAGTCGGATCCTACACTCCTCGAATAAATTATTGTGGACAATCCTACGCAATGTAGATTGTAACACAACGCATCAGCATTCGAGTGAGCCCTTGTGCTCCTCGAATCAACAATCAAACATACTAAATCACACGAACACATTTTCACCGTCTAGTCACGACATATACATATCTAAAAAAGGGTTTTTTTATGCCGCAAGGCTTTTTCCCTTAAATCATATTACTCGAGCCAATAAATTATTATTGATTTTTCAGGCTCAAATTTGTTTAATTAATTTTTATTAACCCTCCTCCTCATCCATCTTTTAACATTATTTTGCAACACGAAATTTCTCCATGTTGAAAAGATTTCGACGAAACACTCAAAGAGTGAACCCCTCGCTCTACAATAACGTGTCACACTCGTGACGCACACTACAGTTGGAATGTAATAAACCAGACTCGTATTTTCACTGCAATTGAATTTTTGGTTCAATTCTAATTAAAATCAAGGATCAGTGAAGACAAATAACATTGTAACACTATTTAGTTGCCTCAACGTTGCAGCAATTAGGTGGTTTTAAATGACGCAGCTGCCTAAGAAATTGTAGGTTAGAGGGTTGATCTACTCGTTACCTTTCATTAACCGATTGCGAAGGTCTTTTTGTTAACAAGCAGCTACTACAAAACTTTCTAGTTGCTACGTTTAAGGTATTCTTTTCAAGTTATTATTTCTCATATATTTTGGTTATTATTACTATTTATTTCGCTTTGTTTTACATCATATGTATAACACTGTAGATTTAGTTAAAAGCTACTTATTTCAAATTGTTGTGTTAAACTGAATGGTGAGTTACCTTTCTGCAAAGAATTAATTTATCCTATGAGATCTGCAATGTGTCAATGAACACTGTGATCAAAGTTAAATACATATGTAACAGCTAGTTTGAGTGTGAGTATATTTTTTTGAGACACCTTGTATGTTCACATACAATGGATAATTTGTAGCGTAGCAAATCGTCATTAGAATAAATGTTGAAATGTAACAAATTGTCATTAGAATAAATGGCCCTTTTCTCAAATGTCCCTTTACTCTTTGACTTCCCCCCGTACATAGGTATAACTTAATGATTTCTTTTAAGAAGCAATTTTAATTTTGAGAATACGCCATTTTAAGAATATTGTAAGTCGAGTGAAGGTTTACAATCTGAGGACCTACTGTCATAATCTAAAAATAATCTGAGATAATCTGATCCGTGCAATAATGAATTTTGTACATTAATGACACCATTTAAGGAAAACTCAGCCTTATCACTCGTTTCTCAGAAATTGTATATATTAATAACGTATATACGTATTTAGTACAAATTTATCCGGTCAAATTTAGTTTCTGGACAAGAAATGAAAGCAAAAGATGTCAGTACTTTATGAATTTTTCAGGAGATTCAGTAAAATTGAATAACGAAAAGAAAATTAAATTTGTATTCTTCAGAACTCGTGTATGTGATTATCGTAATATTTCCTGCACCTTTTAGTTAAGCATTTCCGTAATCAATTTCCAATGTTACAATAATTTCACAAATGTGTAATAGTATTTTTCTAATGAGAACACTGGCAGACAATGGAGAAAGCGTTGTAAGGTCTTTAATTACTTTCCAATTGTATTTTGATGGAATGATCATGTTTCTCGAATTTCTTTGTGAGATACAACAAAAATTATGATTACTATCTCTTAGAAAGAGAACTTCAAAATTACATGGTTTCGTTTGGTATAATATTTATAGTTATACATGTTGACAACAAAATTTTACTTATACCCGGAAATTTAAGTGTGTCAGTATATGAAATGAAAATGTAAATAAAATGGCTTTTCAATTAAAAAAGAAACATTTTTTATTTTCAAGAGTAATAATTTAATATGATTAACTACTTTTATTTTAAAAAATAAAAAAAACTATTACAATTTTTATCACGTCTTTTATTATTCTTTTCCCAGATCACTCGGCAAAGACCAAAGAAAAATTTGACAATAGTTATTTGTCAAATAGTTTAAAAGAATGAATATTTCCAACGATCCTCTTCGTCAATTTTTAAAAAACCAAAGTATAAAAAAGATGTAAAGAATTAAAAGGCATAAAAAAGTAGAGTATGCAAAAATAGTAAATTTATTGATTGTTTTACTTACAAATTTTATAGAATTATTTCGCATAAATATCAATACATAAATATTAAATATTAATCTAGTAAATAGTACAGCACGAGAGAAATGTTAAACTGTATTATTTCATAAGCAAGTTGTTAAAAAATAAAATATAATAAACGAGTTTGTTAAAAAATATAGACACTGAGTTTAAAAAATACTTTTACGAGTAGCTCTATCTTTATTTGAACAAGAGATAAAATTTAAATTTCAAATAATTAATTATAATGTCCAAAAGCAAATTTTATAGTACTTCAATAACAAAATTCTGCAGCACTTAATCATAGGCTCTATTTTCCTATTTTTCAAAAACATACTGCGTATATTAAAACACAATAATATATCATACTCATACATAAATTGAAACTGAACTATAAAAGCATACAGTGGATAATACATAAATTAGCTTATACAATGGTACTTTATCTTGATAAAGGTTAACACATTTAACAAGTATGCGTCAGATAGAGCGATTTAATTATTGATGTAATGTTAAGATAAACAAAGAAATATTATACAAGAAATATAAGAAATATTAAACAAACAAATATTAAGAATACTTTGAATATGGCGATCATTGGGAACATATTGTAATTAAAATTAAACTTCAAATTCAATAGTGGTGAAAATATAAATCAGATTTGTCACATTTATGTGCGTCACGTGCGGGAAACAATATTATAAGGAAATGAGTTTACTGTAATTTAAAATAAGAAATCTGCGATCCATCATTTTGACGGGTTCCGTAGTGTTAAAAGAGCAATGACGAATGTATCTAAAAAGAGTATTTATTTCTTTTAACATTTATCAGTTTGAGATAATCGTTCGACTGGCAATGCAGCAAGAGATTTGTCGTTAAGAAATATTATTCGAAGACAAACTATAATACACGCGACTTCCCGAAGAATACATACATAATGAATAGGTACCTAACGTAAGATCAGAGAAGACAGGATTGCCTTCTAGGTATACTGAAAGGAACAAGTTTTCCGTAATCGCGTGTGATTCATAGCACACATGACCTACGTGTGTAAATCTCGTCCGGTGACATTTACCGTATCCACCTAGAGACTTGCTCGATTTCCTGAATGTATGCATATATTGAATGAACACGTTTGCATACGACTCTTTTCAACACAACGAGCGACCATTTACGGTTTAATTAGTTGGACGTTTAAATTTTTACAATTAAACAGTAACATACTCAGTAATAGCAATTTTTGTGATTGGTCAATAATCGATTAATTAATTTGTCACTACAGTTTCTCTAACTTTAACCCTACGAGACTAAAATTTTGTTTATTCCTTTTCGTTGTGAAAATCTCTTGTGTGCAGCTCGATTTTCGAGAGAACTGAATTCGAAAATTTGTAAGAAAATTGATTTATGGTAGGGATGATGCAAACATATTAGAGTAATATGATTAGCAAATATTTTGACTCATCGGAACATTTTATATACAGTATAATTTGCAATACTAACAAGTTTTTTACAAAATAAATTTTTAACAGAGAAAATTTGCAAATATTTCCTTGTTACTGTCACTTTTGTGAAAATGCACTTTTTCATAAAACTGAAGAATCATGTAATAAAAGGTGATTATAAATTACATACTCAATTTCAGAATCATGTCGAATGTACAAACTCTTGAAATGTTAGTACGATATAATCCTCGGCAATTCTCCAATACATTCTAACCTTTCGATGCCATGATTCTACAAAAGTAACTTTGTTTCAAGTTGCAATTTCGAGTCCTAACACGTTTTCGACTTTTTCTAAAAATTTTGATACTAATTTAATAAACTAATTTCTCCGAAGTAGAAAATTTACCCTTTAAGAACTGAATCATCTCTACGTATTAGGTTCTTTTTGCAAGCTGAATGCGTAAAAGATTAACGGACGTCAGGCAAACAGGTAACCGGAAAAAATTATATCCCGGTGTGAGCGTACTCCGCAAAAAATATGAAATCTCGGTGAGATAAGTGGTTGAAACGTTTTCATTCCGGCGGAGCATCCGTTGCGAAGTTCCACTTTCTATCAGAGCGGGAAAAGGACAGGCTTATGCAGATTGACGGACCAAAGAGAGTAAAAATGAAGGAGAAAGAGAGCAAAGGTAAGGATTCAGGTAAAAACGACGTCAACAATACGCTTCAACATTATGAAACTTGAAATCGAAATAGTGTGTGAGTGCTACTAGGCACGAGCGTTTATGTACTCGATACCGAAAACGTAATAACTTGAAAGCGCTTGTCGTTCATGGTTACAATTATAGATGCTCGATAAACTAATAATAACACTAACGATAAGGCATTTTTTATATACTGCTCCATTTTTTTTCCAAACTATATCTATTTCCTTTTTCAAACTATTTACTACTGTGATAAGTAAGGAGAATTTGTTTATAAAATGAAAAATCTTTATTTACTCCTCTAAATCAATCTCATCACTTTCAAAGTATTCCAATTTGAAATTTTATAAATTACACATCATGCATATTAAATAATTGAATGTCATAACATTTCAAAAGTGTATAGTAATCCAGATATTACTAAATTAAGTATCTGGATTAATTGTAATAATCAAAATCAAGTTTTTCATTGCCAGATTACATGCAAATCTTGATTTTTACAGATCCTTTATGATTAATAACCTTTTAATGAATTGTGAGTGACGAGTTAAATTATTTCCCTAAATAATAGGGAAAAATTATTCAGGAACATGTCCCTAGTAACATATGTATAGTGGCCCCTTTTTATCACTATTTACAAAAGGAACACCAGGGAAATAATATAAAATAGGAAATCGTACTGGAAGAATATTAGCACTAAACTTACCGCCGTACAATGCACATAATTTGAAATTAAAAATAAATAAAGCTATTTAAAAAAGGTAACTTGTGAACGAGCCAAATGACATGATTAGTAGTTAAAAAAAATTAATGAAAGTGAGTTTGTAACACCGGATATTTGTTGCATCTGGCAAAGACCTTCAACGATTATCTTCATTATATATCTATAAAATACCACGTTCCAGCTAGAAAATTTACATGAAATTGTCTGGAAAGATCGTTAACATATGTTAACAAAAAACTATCGTAGACTCATCAGACAAGCATATATATAGTTAGCTGCAATCAAACGTGCAATCACTCCGGAACACAGAATACTGTTTGATCAAATGAACCTCAAAGACCACGGTTAGTTTCCAAGGAAATGCAGGGAACCCATTAAATCCAAAAGCATTCTAACAAAACGAATAAGAACGCCAGATATCAATTCAACGCCACCTGGAACATCCTGTTTCTATTTTTAATTGATCAGCTATCCAATTAAAATCTGTGGTTGGTGATCAATGAACTGGAACGTGAACACAGTGCAATTAAATAGAGCAGCTACACTTCAGCATCGGTTCTAAACCCAGCGAAGATACTTATAGTATCAGCGAGACGTTGGAGCTTTGTAAAAAACATGGTGACGCGGAAATCTCTGATATCGCCATGTTAACATTTAATGATAACGTTGTTGCAATATAACAAACTTCCTGTATTCGTTTTTCTGTAAGAAATCAAGTAACACGACATTAATAGGGAAACTAAGTGTCATAATGTTTTTCACTTTAACGGTTGTGTTTTAGCAATTTAAGTGTAAAACTCTTGATAATGTCGTTTAGGTTTTCGTTTTAGCGAAAATGCGCTATCTTGAGTACTTTAGTGCGTTTTAGTAGATTATTTACTGAAAGTTGTACATAACTTTGTTTCGAATGTAGAAATTTAGAAACTTAGATTGTTGGGAAATGGAAATGTAGGAAATTTTAGAATTAGGAAAATTGGGAATTTTTTGAAATTTTAAGTTGGAGAATTCAGGAATTTGTGGATTTTGAGATTTGAGAATTTAGGAATTTGAGGTTTTAAGATTTGGTAATTTAGGAATTTGTGGATTTTGAGATTTGAGAATTCAGGAATTCGTGGATTTTGGGTTTAGAGAATTTAGGAATTTGTGGATTTTGAGATTTGATAGTTTAGGAATTTGTGAATTTTGAGATTTGGTAATTTAGGAATTTGTGGATTTTGGAGATTTGGTAATTTAGGAATTTGGGTTTTAAGATTTGGTAATTTAGGAATTTGTGGATTTTAAGATTTGGTAATTTAGGAATTTGGGGTTTTAAGATTTGGTAATTTAGGAATTTGTGAATTTTGAGATTTGGTAATTTAGGAATTTGTGGATTTTGGAGATTTGGTAATTTAGGAATTTGGGTTTTAAGATTTGGTAATTTAGGAATTTGTGGATTTTGAGATTTGGTAATTTAGGAATTTGGGGTTTTAAGATTTGGTAATTTAGGAATTTGTGAATTTTGAGATTTGGTAATTTAGGAATTTGTGGATTTTGGAGATTTGATAATTTAGGAATTTGGGGTTTTAAGATTTGGTAATTTAGGAATTTGTGGATTTTGGGATTTGATAATTTAAGAATTTGTGGATTTTGGGTTTTGAGAATTTAGGAATTTGTGGATTTTGAGATTTGGTAATTCAGGAATTTGTGGATTTTGAGATTTGAGAATTTAGGAATTTGGGATTTTGAGATTTGAGAATTTAGGAATTTGGGATTTTGAGATTTGAGAATTTAGGAATTTATAAATTAAAAAATTTGTGAGTTTAGGAATTGAAAAATTGGTGAATTTTAGGATTTGAGTATTTGAGAATCTGACAGCTTATAAATTTAGGGACTTAATAATTTGATAATTTGGAAATTTAAGGATGGCGAAAGTTTGGAAATTTATAAATCTGAGAATCTGCAGAATTTAATAATATGTTGTTACAAAAGTTAGATATTTAGGTATTTTGAAATTTACGAGTTTGAAAATTTGGATATTAGGGAGTTTGAGAATTTTGAAACTTGAAGATTTAAAAATTTAGAAATTAAAAATTTTTAAGTTTTGAAGTATTTGTGATTCGTGACGTTTGGATAATAAAATTGTGTAGCAGATTAAGACGGATTTCCACCATTAAAATCGACTAGGTTTATTTAAAATTATGTTTATTTCAGCTCTCATCACTCAAATCTATTAGATTTGTTCAGCTTTTATGATTCGAATGTATGTAATCCTGGTTAATCAGTACGTCAATCAAGCAAGGATAATTAGCGCACAGTAATAAAGTTGCGTGTTACATTCTACGGCATCCATTATTTGCCATAACGATATCAGATCGGTATTATCAATGTTTTATCGATATTTACCGATAAGATTACCGATGTAAGTAGTAGCTACTAGAAGCGTTTATTAACGCATTCGCATACTCGGTGCTGGCGGCTGGCGTTCTTCGTATTCCAAGGTGTTAGTAATAAAGAAAAATTATCATAATGGAATTCATTGCATACATGCATGGGCTTGTAACGTAACTTGCGGTAGGAAATGCATATGTGCAGCTGACTCGCTCGAAAGGATATACGGTTGACCGTCAGAGGATATCTCTCGTCCTCGTTATGCTCGTTGCCCTTGCCAAGAAGTCGCAAGAAACCGTGCACACATGCACACACGGTCCACACGTACGAACACCATTCAAACCCAATGGAAAGTGCGGCATGCATCGCGAAGAGAAACAAGTTCTCGACGATGATTCGCGAAGTCCTTCAAACGCGTGTACTTCCGCGCTAGAGGCTGCCGATAATTGGAAGTCGTTCCACTTCTTTGCCTTTGCCAACTCTCATCTTGGAATGCGACCGGCTCTCTGCACATCGTCGACACGTTTTCCTCGTTACACGGCCAACAACCGTGTCGTAACACACCGGGAAACGGTACAATGAACTTCTTCATGCTCGAATAGAGATACGCTCTTTTACAAGTTCCTACGTGATTGCCGAAGCATAATTAGAGGAAGGGAACGGGATATGGACAAAAGGGTATAGCCGAATAAGATGGTCGAGTGGGTTCTTGGACCACATGAAATTTGCAGTACGTCATTCAATAGCTTAGCAAAAAGATCTTAGCTCTATACCCATTAACTCAACTGGGGAAGTAGTAATAGGGAAAAATCGAAATTTCACTTTTTGCAGTACTTTCCTTATTTAGTGACGTATCAAAATTATGGAACTCAGTAGCACAGAACTTTTTGAGATTTTTGGATTGCAAGCTGTCGTACAAAATGAAAAATCGGAAAATGCGATTTTTCATTGAAAATGTAGGAGCACTACTTTTATATCATTGTGGTCATAACGTGTATTGGATGACCAACCTAGTGATTCAACACAGATAATATTAGAACCGATGTATCCAAAAGTTAGGTAGCTTTTCGCATTTTTTATCTAATCTCAGATATCATAGAGCAAGTTTGGAGAGACACTAATATCTCATCTGGAACTGGTCATCAAGTACCAAGGCTCACAGACCTAACTTTAACCTAATAGATGTGAATTGTTAAATCTAACCCAACACTATCAAACGTGAAACGTAATAAGCTAACCTAACCTAATCAAGTAGATGTGAACAGTAGATAATAAGTAAGAGTAAATAGAGTCGAATTTAAACAAAAATAAGTATGACAAATTTGAGTGATAAAATTATATATTACTTGTAAATATCTGTAATCTTATTCACAACAAAAATGATTGTGCAGCAGTGAAAGCTTTTAAAATAGCAGTGAAAAGTTTGATACACCAAAATTAATTCAGGAGAAAATTGTAATCAATTAAATGAATCTACTATAAATGAAATATTTTCATTCCACAAAATATTATCATCTAAATTTTTGTTATTAAATGACGAAAATAATTAAATTAATATTTAACATTTGAGACAATAATAATTAGACTAGGATATTCTATGTTGTTTACTGGTTCATATGAACATTTTTAGATTCCAATTAATTTAAATTTTCTTTCACAAATTATTTTTATTATTTCATCTGAAAGTAAAAATTTGACAATTTCAAATAAATGTATTTAGTTACAATTTTACATTATCTAGGTGTAAAAGAAAATTATCTTAACTGTTTCTTTAATCACTTGACCACAGGGATCTTATGTGGTAAATAATTCAAGTTAAAATAAGTTTTATTTCCATTACCATTTTCATAGTGAAGCTATTAGAAATGAACAAAATGTTAGTCTTGTAAAAATTTTCAAGTTACAGAGTATCAACTTCTCCAATTGTATCAATTTCAAAAGTTTACCGGAACTGTTAAATATTTTACAGTTCTTGTATGTGCGATGCAGCGTCAGCAATATTAGTGACGATTAAACAACGCGTAGAACTAAGTGACTAAGTGGACTGTATCTAAAGAAATTGTATGTGACTTCGGGTGACTAGATTTTATTTGCTATGTTAACCGTTTGATTCTTGAATCGAGAGTGTCTCTTCGAAGACAAGTTACATTTTACGAAAGCTCGGAGTGGGCGTACAAATTTTGGATGTAGGAAAGGGAAAACACTTTACTAATTTCCTATTGGCTAGCTAAGATAAAGTGGAAATGGTAAAAATCCGTGACGTATGAAGTGTTTTGTGTTTTTCCAAATTGACCGTAGCTAGTAATAAACCTAAGGAGTACCTCGACATGAATGGAAACTGCAAACAAAAGACTCTACGGTTAAGGCTAAGGGTTCTGACACCAGATGTGACTGACAATAAATCAAGGTAAAAACTCGCTAGAATGTAATGACTCCTTGGGTCCTATTTCTGCTACGACTAAACAATTATAGATTGTAAATGGCAAAAGTTTCTAAAGAACCGAAAAATACGTGAAGCTATTGTATTGCCAGAAATTTGACTGAGGTCTAATCCTCTTACTAGAAAATGTATTTTAAGACCTAACAGTTCTCAATTGACGAACGGTGCATATCGCCATGTCACTAAAAGAGTATCCTCTCGGAGCAACGCCATTACGTAAGCTCGGTAGGAACAGAAGGCAAGTTCGAAACTAATAAGTAATCATCTGCTATATACATGTATTTCTTAATCATTCATCCTTCTAGTATGTTCTTTGTAGTCGGTGTATTAGTATAAAACACGCGCTACCGAGCATATTATTAAACGCACGCGTCAGATTAAATCGATGCACCGGTCGTTTAGCGAATTATGCGGATCGGTTTAGTTTCAGCGAACGTAATCGCGTATCGGGTTTATACGGTGAATTTTTAAAATTCAATTCACGTGTCTCGATACGCGACACGGAATGCGATACGCGTCCGACTGTTCTGTGTTGCGCAACCGGCCACGTTAATACGTACAATTTTACCAGTTTGAATTCCCTTGGATCGAGTCGAATCAATTTTTTTTTTCGTTCTCATGACAATTCTCTCCCTGCGTTGCATGCTGCAGCTTAATAATATTTTAATCAAGACATTGGATTTAATTAAAACTTTTGAGAAAATCCTAGTTGTTAACAGCTGGTATTCGCAGCTGTTTGCCAGACGGGTAATAACTAAACGTAAATTTCTAAGATTTTCGCGTACTTGTTAATCCCTTGAACTATAGTGACAAATTCGTAGTTTCAGTATGGTCTTTTCTTACATTTTTATGGCTGAATGTTCTAATTATAATTTACACAGTTAGGGTCGCTAAATGCGAAACAGACATGTCATTTTAACTTTCTTTAATCGCCTTAATTGCTGAACGTAGACGTGGACGACTCCATTTGTATTTGTTCGTTCGTTTGTTTGCTGCAGGCAGCAATTTTGGGTCTTTTGACATGAAATTTTGAGGGTTGACTCGTGAGACACCTTAAATATACTGTATAGATTTTGGCAACAATCTGACCGTAGGAACCTGTCGCTATCAACTTCGATCGTCGATGAATCGACAAAAAAAATCGTTTTCGATGGTTTCAGACTTAAAAATCTCTACATCTAATTCTTGTTCTAATTTGCGTGAGGTCTGGTCTGTAGACCCATCAGTATTGTAGCAGTGAATGGTACCTGTCTGACGCATCTAGTACATAAATCGTAGTGCAATTTTCTAGTTCTTAGTTGTGGAAAAACAAACTTTTGACCATGTACATATATGTTTTCCATTTAACTTCGAAGCACATTTTACAAAAATTATTGATATTATTTATGAAGTAATATATTAAGAAAAAGGTTTAGCGATAAAAATTAGGTAATAAATGTAAATAATGTGTCGTTATTAAAATGACACTATTCAGTTTCTATTGAAAGGAATAGAACGTGACAATGTGATAGCACTCATTCATGACTCGTACGAAATAACTATAGAAATATATAAATATATCGGTAATATCCTTTACATATTCTATGTACACATACAGACAAATGTTTGTATATAGAATTGAAAGAGAAATTTTATTATCATTAGTTCATGGTCCTTTACTATTTCCTCGTAAACTTTTATTGAAACATTTATAAACTTGTGTTTACATAACACTTTTTTACTATTTTTATTTATAGAATATGCTAATAAAGTTTTACGTACAAGAAACACTGTGACACCAAAAAACAAAGCACTTCGAAGTCATTTTGATGGTAAAAACTGGAGCACCCTATATATTTACAGTGATTAGGAACTAATATAAATAAAAATAATTTCGATGACTAAATACATCGCGAATCAAATTTATTCACATATTCGCAAAGGTAAACAATATGATAGTAGTTTAAAGTGACATTTTCATAACATTATTATTGGCTGTTTAGATCACGGTGTAGCACAGTAATTAGAGGTTTCTCTGCTGCTTGTTTGCGGTGTCACACAAATATTTAAGTTGTTGCACTATGCTCTTGAAGGAAGGCTACGACACAAAGACCTTTGCATAAGCTTTTACATAGACCTTCGCTTCACGTAGCAGGATCAGTGAAGGTCATTGACTTCAACTAACTTCTTGGAGGAAACTGACACACCATTGATCTCTTAATTAAGTCACCATGTAGTTTATCACCATATCTCTTAATTAAGTCAACATGTCAAAGAATCGGTAGACAAGATCTTTGTTCAGTGTTTTGAATCTTTGAAAATAGATTGAACTTTAGATACGTATACCAAATATTCAGGATGTCGTAATTTAACACTATTTCTACCAAGATGTGTTAAAAGACACCTTTCGGTCGAAATAGATTTACACAAAATCGTGGTAGAAATAGTGTTAAACTTTGTTTATGAATAAATCACTAGCCTCAGACACTAGTCTAATAAAATTGAGCGATTACGTCAATGTCATTAAGAATATCTAACTCTTAGAGAAGCAGCAGGTTTTTCATATTTTGAGACATACAATATGATACAAATATTATTTATAGAGATTTATCAAGTTCAATTTTTCAAATGTAGTAACATATTTTTGTTATCTTTAGTGCAATAGCTGTTGCTAGGACTTCTTCACAAACTATTATGAGCAGTTTTGCAAGGTCAGATGTGGTAGTCACATGGACATTCATATTTTCGTGTTAAGTTTCATCTCTAAACTTAATCCTATTAGTATGTTGCTGAAAATAGCACATTCAAGGATGCTATCTATTGTGAAATACCGACTATATAATACGAGGTAATGACCTTATCGCAGAAAATGATAATTCAATCTAAATACGCTAAAGTAAGCTGGTAAAGCGATACAAAGATTACAACTTTGCATTGATACAAATGATTAATAAGAATATGAGAAAGGAAGAATAAGAGTATGAGATTTGTAAGAAAATGATCTTTACGTCGTCACGTTTTAGCATGATGTTTCTATCGTCATGATTGATCTTGAATAACCTTTAATAGTGTATGAAAGTTATCTGAGTAATAGCAGTTTCAGAAACAACAATTACAAGGTTTCATGCAAACAGGTAAAGTTAACCTTGAAACTTTTTCAGATTCTTACTCACAAAAACAATATTTATGTTTCTTTATGTTTTATTTATGTCACACTAGAACGTTGTCATGTCTAGTTTTTCATATATTGTTACAAATAAATAAAATATTATAAATAAACAATTTCTTATTGTGTATGTAGATTAAATCTTAAAAAACTGTTTATAAAAATGCAAGACACAGAGAAATGGTCATAAAAATATAGACATCATATCACGTGATTAATAATTTTATTCAATTATGTGATTTATATGCAAAGAATCATTCCAAGGCTAATATATGACGTAAAAAGATGCATCGTTAATTTTCAAATTACACGTACATGTAATACTTAAAATTTAAATTATATTTTTAAATTACATATTGCTCAAAGTAATTTTTGAAATTAATACATATTTTACTTTAAAGCTAATCAGGTGTCTTTGTAATCTATTTAATATTAAGACAACAATAGAATTTGTTTATTACAAATTGTTCAAAATTTCAAACGTTAAATTTTGAACGCTAGAACTATGAAAATTTTGCTGAACATATGTTTTGCATTAAACCATATAATTTGAATAATGTTTATTATTAACTGGGAAAGAGTAGAATAAGTTAGAGTTATTCGTGCAATGTGGTACGACACAATAACTCCACGTCAATCGAAATGCCAATCAAGAACGTGTCTTCCGTAGATTGTTAACCTACACGATTCACTCGGAATTGCTAATTGTATACCGTTATCGTTGCAACAGTGTTTGTAAGGTGAACGGAGTACATTCACATTTGTCTACAGGAATATTCCTCAGATTAGAATTCGAGTAATTTTAGGTGTCACTTAGAATTGATTTGATTGTTTAATTTTCACGCGTGAATCTTCATCGACGCCATGAAATATTCAAAGGTGGTAATGGATTAAGATTTTCATAAATGTATATATTCGTCTTTATAGTATTTATAGTATTCAGAGTGTGGGCTCTCCAGAAGTCTAATTGACGAGTGCCATCTTATTTTTGAAGAATCGGAAACTGATCACAGAAATGACAATTAAAGATTGAAATTAATTTCTCTTCGTACGAGATGCGATTAAAAATTAAATTTTAATCTTCAATCATGTGCGACCGAAATAAATGAAAATCGCTTCGAGCAGCGATTAAAAGTGTTTGGTAATTGATTAAAATTCGTTTCAATCTTCAATTTAACAAATCTGAATTAGAAATTGAACGTTAATATTCAGTTACAAGACCAATCAATTAACAATTACATTACAATTCTCAATTAAAATATATTAGTACAGGGGTAACAAAAAATATCGAATGCCTGTGAAATAATTGGCTAAGAAATGATTAGGAATTTCATGTTGATTAAAAGATAAATTCTATCGATGCAGTTTTTGCTGTTTCTGTAGAAAACAAATAGATTCTGTATTATTCTCTGAGGAATGTGTCGTCATGAATTTGCCGTGCATAAACTGCGGATTGTGTTGAAATTTCGCGCAGTGAAAGAGTTAAACGAACGAAGAAACAACAGAGAGATAATAGGGGGTTGATCCTGTGATTGGTTCCAAATGAATTTCGAACTAACCAATTCAATTCTGATTTCCACGCGCGATATGCACTCGACTATTCATAATTACTCGATAGTTAGCGACCACAGGGGTCGAAGTTTATGGCTTCGCAACTCGCCGGTAATTGGATTGTCTGTCGACTGACCGAACGCTTCCATAATTCTTTGTACATAACGTAAAATCGAAACGGCGATTGCGCTCTGCACACTGAGCTATTTAGGTTGTTGCAGATGAAACGGTCGGTTTGTTCACAAAAATTTCTGCTATTACAATTATCATACAAACAGTGCTCATTAATCGAAATTTCTTCCGAAATAAAGTAAATGATCCAATGATTAAAGAAGCGATCAAAGTAACTGCAATATGTAAAACTTGCACTTTCAGATTAAATAAGAATTTGTGAAAGGAAAAGTGTTAGATTAATTAAAGTGTGTAAATGTTTACACGATCCAGTAACTAAGCAATATTCATGTTCTGGTCATTAATTATTACTGCCTCAAGTATTAAATATTAATTAATTATTTTCATCATTCGATGAAAACATCAAGATGATTTTGTGAAATGAAAATATTCTATTTAGAGTAAATTCATAGAAAGAGATGTTTACCTATATTTAATTACAAATTAATCTTTTTCAGATGAATTTGTTGCTTTCATTTTTTAATCATTTCGACACTTCAATATGTAAAATTCTTGAAACCATCAGGAATTTAATTATTAATTTTTATCGTTTATCACGTTTAATCTGTCGTTTTATGTTTTTCTGTAATTTCAGCAAATACCATAATAAATCCATTCTCATTTAAAATTTTATTTATAATAATGAAAAAACTTGTATGACTAATGCTTTTGTTATTTAAATATATTCGTAAATTCTGTCATTATTATTTTGTGATTAAAAAGATTTTTATTATTTCCAGAAAATAAATAAACAATGTTTTAATTATACAACGTATTTTATGCTTCGTGCTTTTTTTCTTATTATTATCGTACTCGTTTAAATAACAGTTTTAGTTACATAACATATTTATAAAATCAATTATCATTTTGAAGCTCACTGCATCAAATCGATAATATTTTGGTTTACATAGCAACGCACGAGAGCACAAAGATATTCTAAAAAATGCAAGAATTAAATCAAATTTCTTCTCATTTAAAAATTGTTATGTTTCCCTGACATGATCATCTATTGAATTATTACGTCATGGTTGTTCGTTCTAGCACATCATGCACGACGGAAAACACAAATTTGTTTTTTATTTTCATAAATTAACCTCATTCAAGAACATATTACGAAATTATGTAGGTAATAGTAAAAGTATACTTGCGTGCTTTGCAAATATTTTTTAAACATTATTACAGTCGACGTACACTGCATTTTTATGTAATGTGTTGTAACAAAATTGGGCATATTTTTATGCGAATCATAATTATTATTAAATACTAAATACTAAGTATTAAGTACTAAATAAATAAATACAGAAACGTAATTATTACATACATGTATTATTTAATTACAAAAATTGAAAATTTTACTTACTCTTAAATTCAATTATTTTTATATAAAAGTAAAACATACAAGTATTTAAAATTTAGTTTTATTTTTCAAAGTATTTACTTATTACTAGTGTTTAAAATTTGAAAGTTATTATTAGTGTTTAAGACGCAACAAATCCAATTTTATTTTTAATTGTAACATAAAGCATAATTATAACTATATTCTGATCGTACGTCAAAAATAATTCGTGTCTTCGCAAATACATTTAACATTAAGTTCGACTTTAATAAAGAATCAGTTTTATTTTAACAAAAAGAAGTTTAACAAAGGAAGAAATTCTGTCTTAACAAGAAGAAAGTTTAACGAGGAAGGAAATTTTATTTGAATAAAAAATAAATTCGTAACGCAGTGAGTTAAGTTTGTAAACTCCAAAAGATTCAGTAAACCAGAACAACCACAATATAGTATTAGCGAACTAAAAAGACACGCGTCTTCTATTTTGTTTTTCCCCAGAAGTTTCTGTATCTCCGTTATCTACCGTCTGCATGAGTATTTATTGATTTTCAAAAGACGCGGACGCTCACTTCGACTTAAATGTAAGTTGCAGGTACATAGTTTCTAGGATGGAACAAAAGTTCAATCCTAACACATCCTTTCTAGCGATACATTGCAAGTTATCTGGGACACAAGGTGCGACTCCTTCGCAGATGTAAGTATCTCATGTTCTGTTGAGTACAGAGCATTGTCCTCTCGCAGTTTACGGATTTACAAATCCGTTCGTTGGCTCCGCCATTTTGTCGAAATTACTTTTTCGTCTGTACATAATACACTTAACCAGTGGAGAGTCGTAGCTAAAATTAATGGGGCTGTTGCTCCAGAAAATTTTTAAATTTTGTGTAAAAGGAAACAAACTTGTATAAAAAGAAAATTTATTCGGAAAAAGAAAGAATTAAAGAAAAAAGCAGCAATTATATTACATTTTATAGGTAATATCAAATGGAAATAGGGGTTGTTGCAGTTTTTACTAGTATATAAAAATATTTGCATAAAAAATTCATAATCGAATGTTGGTTCAGGCAAATCAGTTTTCAGATGCAACACTGAATATCACAGGCAAATTATTAATGAAAAATTCATTCGATCTGATGTCCTCTTTATTGACCATCACAATTTTTTATAATTACATCATACACGTGGTAGTTGTGACAAGACACATTAATGCTATTTTCACTTTGAAATAAATCGACGACTTCGATAACTATTTTCGCAAAAGTAGTCAAGTTCTCATAAATTTCGGCGAAACGAAAGCCTTTTTTAAAAAATCAATTCTAAACGCGAACCTCTGACGTGTGTTTAACGGTTCTCTAGAGGAATCTATTGGCGATGGTATACCAGCTTCAAGATATGAGAATTTATAACCAAACAAAAGCTTCATCTTTACATTTTTGTTTACGTTCGAAAGTTTTTCTTGCATGATTCTCGAACCACAATCCAGTCAGTGTAATAAACAGAGATCTGTAAATTTTATGGAAAAATATAAACGATACTAAATTGTGTTTATATCAAGACCATAAATTTTGTGAAATCTATGATTTTTACAACTTGACCTTCCTTTCACGATCTACGAATGTTTTTTTTAATAAATTGAGATACGAAAAGTTCTTGTAATTCAGAAAAAGTTAATCCGATCTTAACCAAATTTACGAAGAGAGTAAATCTTAGCCCTTATACTACATCGTGTGAAATATACTGTAAACATTAATGGCGTAGAAGTTATGAAGGGTCATAACTGAGTTTTAACACTATGTTTATGAAACGTGTTAAAATGTCTCATATTCCTTATATTAAATTACAGAAATTATTAAGTTACTCTTGTATATTAATTTTTAGGGAGACGAAAAATATAAGATACAATGAATGCGGTCACTGTATTTTTCAAAATTTCCTTTTTAGCTACATTGTTTAAACAATTTATATTTTTAACGCGCTTAATTCACCTCACATAACTAATAATAAATGTCAGAAATTGATTTTATTGTATTTTGGTCGCATGTCGAGTTGTCTATTCAAGTAGGTTTTCGAGTTTTTGTCCACCATATTGGATCCGCTATATTGAACTTTGATTACAGCGACGTAAAAAGCCGATATATAAAAAAGATCGAACGGTTAAAAAATATAGTTTTACAAGGTGTTGCCTACCTAGATGTAAGCCTATCAGATATAATATTGAACTTACAACAAAATGTAACAAACAAAAGTCACGCATTTTTTCACGTAGGATATGATTCCGGAAATAACAGGGTTTATTTTGGGGTTTTGTCAGGGTTTATGACAAAAAAAGACAAGCTGACCTTGAAATAATTTCGAAGACGCCCATGCACTAAAAAATTAGTAATGCCATTCAACTCCCCACTCGAAATTTTTCTTAAATTACACGTCTTCGAGATTTTCTACAATGTCAACTTAAATGGGACACCCTGTATCGCACAAATTTTACTTTGTAATTACTATTTTTACGTGAAGTAACCAACTTATACGTGTCTGTAATCGATTTACCCGAATCCAAGAAAGGAGAACAAATACCATTCCACGAAATCTCTCCAGCTTCTAATCATTTTCTTCTGACGAATCATCTTTTTACTGGTGGTATCACTTCAATTATAGATATGGTTGAAAGTTTTCCGTGAATTCGACTAATAATTACGGGGGAAGACAGATATGCTTCATAAAACCGGACTGTAAACGCTGAATGCACATTTCATGTTCGATTAGCTTTTAATGCGGCTCGATGCACCTGCTTGAAGAAATTAAACGCGCAACAACTTTAACGGTACTCAACAGTAAACGTGGCGAGAATGATGTCCTGAAATGCGACTTCCAGAACTCGATAATGACAACATGTGATTAAACGATAACGAACTGAAGTAACGGATCCTGTGGAAGTGTCGGAAACACCTCGTCGATTGACTTCGACTCAGTTTTTCGGGCGATATCGATGCATTCGATAGATTTAACTCTCAACACGTACTCTCGTGGCCAAAAGTTTGAAAGTTGCTAAACTAAAATCAAATTATTTAATGAAACTTGTGGTGATCCACCGCTAATACATATGACATTGACAGATACATATGATTCATAGATGTTAGTTTTATATTGAATTTTTAAAGTATTTTGGATTTCATTTAAATCCAAGTCCAAAATACTGTTACATCAGTCATAATCTTAATTTGATACAGTGCTTGATATAAATTCTTTTGTAGCTTCAAAAATATATTTTATTATCACGTTAGAAAGACAGTACTGATTATCAGACGTACAATATTGAAAACAGTTGAAGAAGTTATTGTTAAAATGTTAAAATATGCAAAATGTGTAAAAAAGCTAGAAACACTTTCAGTTTATAATTGACGAAAGTATAAAGAGCGTGAGCGTTTTGAATCAATTTTGCAAAATTGTAGTGATAACACGATAGTTGTTACCTATTTATTGCATATTATAGCAATATCTAGTGCTTGTAACTGCACTAAATATACAGGGAGTTTCATATATTACTTCCATATTTTAAATTTGAATAATTTTTTTTCTTTCTAGAATGTCAGATTTTTGTGAAAGGTCATCATTTGTTTTTTGGAAATATATTACAGAGAATTTCACGATGAAACAACGTTCGAACATAAACGAGTTTATTCTAAAAAAAACTAGACAAGTTGATTGTCAAAATAAACCATCTATTACATGCACTCTAATATACTTAAATTATCGTAATCAGATTTTTCCTTCAAGAATATTTGAGAGATTATATACGAAGAAAAACAGTACAGCTTAAGGATACAATATTCATAATCATAGAGTAATATTAATTTTACTATCACATATTACTGGAAGCTGTCGTAAAAATATTAAACGAGTTCATGTTACAAAAAAAATGAATACGAATGATATGGAAACAAAAGAATTTTTTTCATAAATGTGTTTATGAAGTGACTTATGGACCACCTTATATAATAGTTCCTGATTAATAAGTCGACATTAATTTCTTAAGGACAAGCAATGTTTGAAAGGAAACCAATTTAACAAGTGTAGGAGTGGAATAGTAGTGAACGGCAATTATTGGATACTGATATAAGCAGTTGCTCAGTGTGTTATGGAACGAAAGTAAAAGTGTACGTACTTCGTTCGTTACATATGATTTGAAAAACGTACTACATTCGTTGTAAATAATTTGAAAAACGTACTACATTCGTTGTAAATAATTTGAAAAACGTACTACATTCGTTGTAAATAATTTGAAAAACGTACTACATTCGTTGTAAATAATTTGAAAATCGTGCCCATATTGTTAAATTGGTTTCATCACATTTTCGCTAAAAAATTATGAAGTGACAAATTTTGTTTTCTACGTTAAGTATATTTAGGTAACACAGCTATTTCGTTTGATTTTAAAAAAGTAAATTATTATTGCTACTATGTAAATTTCTTCTGGAACAACAAAACAAGTTAATTATCTTGAATTATATAAAATGTAAAGTGTATCTTCTACATTTCAAATGTTCCAATTTATTTTCATTTATTACTCTAATTTATTGGTTAAGTATTCTTGGTGTATGTAAAATTGTTTAAAATTTTATCATTATTTTTGCAAAAATAAGTTTACTTCTAATTAAATAAATATTTTAAAAATCTATTTATACAATGAAATTTGGTCTTGTAAAAACACTTTTCTAAATTCTGAAATTTTTATATAAGGAAATCCCTAAATTCTCAAATTTTCATGTCTTCAAATTACGAAATTGCTAAATTCCTAAATACTCCAATTTTCTAATTCTGAAATTTTTAAATTCCTAAATTCTAAAATTCTCTAATTACGAAATTCCTACTGAATTTTCACATCTTCAGATGAAGAAATTTCTAAATTCCCAAATTTTTACATTTTCAAATTATGAAATTCCTAAACCTCGAAATTCTCAGAATCTCTCATTATGAAATCTTTAAACTCGCAAATTCTCCAAATCCATAAATCCCTAAATTCCTAAATTTTCAAATACAAAATTCTCAACTTAGTAATTTACTAAATTCCCAACTTTGCGACTTTTAATATTTCCAATTCCCCAAACTTTCAAAACCACCAATTTCCAAGTCCACAAATATCCAATTTCCCAATTTTTCCCATTTTTAATTTCTCTAAATCACCAAACTCTAAATCACAAAATAACTCTATTGAATTAGCAACATTTAAATACTATGTAATTAAAGCGTTTCGTAGCTCAATTACCGATAGTCCTCGGTAGGCATCAAAATTCTTCTTGTCAACACAATTTAATATAATTATAATTCTCTTAATAACAGAGCATCATAACAAAATTTGTCAACATAATCCATTCTTTAAAAATATTTCGACAGTTTATTTTGAAAGTGGTGTAAGTCCATTTTTAAAAAAAAGTGAAATATCATGTAATTTGTTCTTAATTTAGTATAAACTTTTTATTTATAACTAGTTAATACTTGATATCTTGTAAAATGCCAGTAACTTGTTCAATTTAAAATTGGTCGATAAAAGAAATTGCGTAGCCATGAAAGTGGTGTAAATATATATTACATTAGTCAAATTCGTCTAAAAGAAATTTATACAATCAAATTACATATTGACAAATTAGTAAAAACGTTGCCAGACTTGATATAACTAACCTATATTTTCTAATTGACTATGTTACCCTTTAATATTCTCGAAACAGAAGAAAATGAAGTTACACCACTTTCAAAATAAACGGTTCATTTTTTGTTAACATCAAAACAATACAATAAATCTTAAATCTCACCAGCTCTTTATCCACCGTACAACTCTGATGTGGCCAGAGAGTTCCCATAATGATAAGCTCAATCGTTGATAACGCGCTTCATGATTGTGCGTTAAATTGACCCCCTAAAGAGAGCCGGTAGAGAACGCGCGTTTAGAGCTGACCTAAAGGACGACAAAACGGATGCAGCTATCATCAGAGCAGGGGAAAAAGCATGCCGGTAGCAGTTTGCCTGGCTGGCTTGGCTTGGCTGAGGGTGTACCCCCTTTTTTCATTTAAATTACTCGAAGGAAGGCGGTAGTGCGCTGCGACGCGACCAGCATACCTAATGGCCGCATATTGTATGCTGCCACTGCCACTCAAGGCAAGCCGAACACCACACTGCGTCAACACGACTCGTTCGCCTGTTCCCGACAGTAAAATAATACGAGTTGGCGATAATCCGTGGCTGCGTTTCGACCCTCCTACTATTATTGGGCAAAATAATGGAAACACTAACTAGTGGGTCTACAGGCTGGGTGCCTCTGCAAATTCGAATGTGTATTTCAGAGTACCAACTGTAAGCGTGTAGGTAGAACGAGATGTAGAGATTTTGATGTCGTTCCAAACGATTAAACGTGACTGGAACGATCGAAAATGATACCAAACACGATTATTGTTGACTTCACGATGACTGACGTCAATGGCGACCAAGTAGCGTCGTCAATTATGAGTTAGGCCGTTTACATGAGTACCTGATGCTAGTAGCCTTGCCAGTAGTCGAATGCGTTTCTAGCTTTGCCTATACCAGATCTGTCGTTAGAAAAATAAGGCAAGAAAGGAGAAAGGATTTTCTCTTTCCAATGACAGACCTGGTATAGGAGAAGTAAGAAACGTGAAAATTCGATTACCTACTGGGAAGGCTACTAGGACCAATTATTGGCACAGTGTAGACGGCCCCTTATAGAGCTTACTTCTAATCGATTCTGTGTCAAAAATGATGGAAAATGATATCAAAACACGGTTTTTTATCGATTCGACGATGATTGACGTTGGTGACAGGTTTCTGTCGTCAGATTACCGTGAAATCTATATAGCAAATTTAGAGTGTCTCATGAATTCACCCTCAAAATTTCAAGGGAAAGGACACAAAATTGTAGCCTGTAGTAAAAACAGGCAGACAAACGTACAAATGCAGATTGAGTCCAAATTTTCAACTTCTTAAATTTTCAAATATGAATTTTGGGAATTACCAATTTCAAAAATTCCTAGATTTCTAAATTCTCATATTACGAAATCCGTATATTTACATATTCTTAAATTTTTTAATTACGAAGTTTCTATATAAAAAAAAAATTGTTGGAATCCTCAAATTCCTAAATTCCCTAATTTTCAAAATACGAATTTCTTATATTTAAAAATTTGTCTATCTTTTAATTAAAAAACCCCTAATTCGGAAATTTTTTAGTTTCTCTAATTACCAAATTCCTAAATTCCCAATTTCTCAAATATTTTTATACGAAATCTCGTAAATCACCAAATTTCCAAATTTTCTAGTTACGAAATTCCTAAATCCCAAAATTCTGAAATTCAACATCATATGCATGTAACAATACATACAACGTATTAATTTAATTATGTGTAAATTTTATACATAAAGTAATGATTGTATATAATGTTAATTAATTATAATTTAGGTTTATTATTCAATAAACTTAAGAACTCAATAAAAGCTACAATTTAATTCAAAATTAAAATTCAGTTTATAATTACGAAACTACATTTTAAGTATCAAACGAGAATACAATAATATATATGCAATTTAATTGGAAATTAAATTCCAATTATTATAATTACGAATCATAATTAATTTTCATTTAACGAAATTTAATAAAGAAATAAATTTCGATCTTTAGCTAGTTACGATTTAACGAAGAATTAAATTTTGATTCACAACGAGAGAAAATAATAACTGACTTCAGTAACGATTGAGAATTCATTGTTAATTGAAGAGGTACTTCATTAAATTGAACTATTTTTAATCTGACAGTTTAATTAAAAATTAAACTTCAATTTTCAATTAGAAAACCGTTCGGGTGATAATTATCATTCATTGTTAATTAAGGAATATCTAGCCATCGATAATAGTTTAACCGATTAATTTTGAATAGAGTAATTAGAAATTTGAACATTCTGCGAATAATTATAATAACTTCTCTTATTATAAATTTCGTCGATAGAAGTAATTGTTATACATTTATTTAATAAAGGAATATAATATTTCTATTATTATATATTTTATAAAGACGTATTTTGAGTGGTTTTGGTAGAAATAGCTTCGTCTTAACTGTTGGTAGTTCTAATGTTAATTATTTTGTACTTTTTATCATCTTACGAATTATGTTCCTGCCAACTATACCTCGTTTATTTGATGCATCGATATCATGTCAAAAACTGTAGGTGCTGAAATTATTTTTGTCAAACAATCTCAGAAAGGAATGATATCAATATCACATCAAGGACATGAAATCGGAAGTTCAACAATTTTATCTCAGTAGGCTTAATGTAGTATTCAATGGTTAATTGTCTGATAATTAACAGATCTTGGATCCGAAACAAGGACAGTTAATGGAGGAAGGTGTTTTGGGAATTGTCGACTGTTATCTCTCCCCGGTTTGCTTGCTTCTTGAGTGCATCGGAAACGAGAATAGGAAACACTAAATGTGAACGAAACAGTGGTACAGATTTGCCGGCTATTTCACAAATTGTTGAACATGCCAACAGATCTGTATATGTGGTGTCCGAATAGTTTAAGCTATAGATTTATAACTAATAAGTAATTTGTGACCGGGCTATTTGGGACAGGACGGTCTACGTACACAAATGGTGCCAGGGGTCGGCAATATTTTTGAAGAATTAATTTAAACTTTACCAAAATTCACGAATTAATACATGTGCGAACATACATATAAAACAAAAAACAATAACAATTTAACAACAAATTTAATATTTTTCTTTTGTGTGGTAATTATTAAGACAATCACCTGTAAAGGTACTCTACAGCTCTTACACATAAAATATGTGTAAACAATAATTACCTAAGATCAAAGACGTAGCGGTGAAATATGAGGCCAATAACAATATCCACACTTGTTTACATTCATAATTCATCACACACATGTGTGAGCGGACGCTACGGTTGGCCCGGCCATCACACACATGTGTGAGCGGCCACTAATGTGTTAACTTTATTGTTTAGGTTTGTGAGTAAGAGAAAAAAAGGAATGGCTGTTGACAAGAATTTTTGGCGAAGGAAAAACTGGCAGAGAGGAAGGAAAATTCATAGAAAGATCGCGTGTAACAGTGTGGGAAAGCATAGAGTAGAATCGCGTAGTCATTAGAGCAGTTTTTCCTATTAATTCTGCCAAGACTAGTACAATAAGTATTTTATATAAATAAATATATTCATATAACCTTACATATGAACTTGATTTTCACAAAACCTTCCAATGCCACATATAGTATAGGTTATATATTGTGACCAGGGTTCATGTGAGTTGTGTGGGGTGTATAGAGTATTTCACACCTGCAACTTGGCTTTGTGTCAAATTGCACAGATTCAAGAATTTTGAAAGTATTTTGCAAGTTTTTGTTACGCAATATGAAATTTCCAAATTTCTGTATTTTCAAATACTCTAATTACTAATTTAATATTTTTAAATTTTCACCTTCCTTAATTTTACGGAATTCCTAAATTTCCAAATTTTTAATTCGAAATTCTCAACTTTATGAATTACCGAGTTCTCAAGTTTCCAGATTCACAAATTACGAAATTTCTAAATCATTAAATTCCTGGAGTCCCTAATTCTCAAATCCTCAAATTAAGAAATCTCTATATTCTGAAATTTTTTAATTTTCATACTTGCAAATTTTTAAATACGATATTTTAAAATTAAAAATAAAAAAAGAAACGATAAAACATAAATTAATATACATATTAACTTTTTATCTCGATAAAAATGAACGCAAGTTTCAAGAAAAGCATTTGAATAAATTTTGTAATTTAAAAATGAAAGTTTGTGAACCTCATGAAACTTCAGTTAATATCAAAAATCATTTTTAATATCAAAACTTCCAAAATGTTAACGTTTATAATTTTCTTCTTACAAACGAAATGAATTTCCACTATAGTAAAATAATTGTTACTAGCCTAACACATCTACTCGTTATAACTTTTAGTATTTCCATCATGATAGTTGATTATTTCGTTTCATAAATTCTAGTTTACTTTTTCAGGGTTGACCTAAATCTTAGAATTCTGGCCTAGTTTTCACTTATAATGTTTGAAGACCACGAAGAAACTAGGTACATCATACTATTAAAGAAACCCACGATCAGCAAAACTGGTACACCATATTTTTCAATAAAACCACAATTGGCAAAACTAGGGCAGCATACTTTTCGATAAAACCACGATCAATAAAACATCGTACTTCTTTCCAAGAAAATACGAAGAAATCCAACGTTAATAGAACTAATGGATATTAATCCGATTTATTTAAACGTCAATAAGTATACGAAAGGACAGCATTAAACTTTACAAATGACAACTGGGTCAGTCTTTTCTAGATTTAGGTCAGCCCAGAAGAGGTAAACTGTAACGTTTACCAAACATCGACAAAGTAAAATAATTACATGATGGAAACTTAAAAGATCGTAGCAAGTGATCAGAATCATTACAGAGATCACAAATACAATAACATATCTCCATAAGTGATGATACAAATAGCGTAAGTCGTCATTCGAAAAGAATTAAACTTTTGACAAATTATATCGATTTTTATATATTATGAAAGAATTTTTGGAAAATATAAATTGAACGTAATTCGAGTCATGTTTATTCTGATAATGGTCAGTTGCATTCTGATAATAGTATCATTTGCGTAAAAAGAAGTAAACAATTTTTTATTGTATCGTTAAACAGCGATTCAGATATGCAAATTTTATGTAATAATTTATAATAAAAATTAATCAAATAAATTTTATTCAACAATTTTATGAATGATGTAATTTAGTTATTTTGGTACTGTAGGTTGTAAAATATGTAATTTATACATGATTTTTGTATGTCTGTCATAATTTATATACTATTTTTGCATGTCCATTATAATTCATATACGATTTTTATATGTTCATCACAATTTATATACCACTTTTATATGTTTATCATAATTTACATGTGAACAAGATCTGTTGTGTTTTGGAGAATTTTTGGGTGAAATATACTATGTATATAATTAATAACTATTTTAAAGAATATTTTCATATAATTTTATAATTTGTATCTACGACAATATAATTTTATATTCATAATTTACTATATATGACAATTTGTTTCAACAATTATTTCGTTAATTCATTAGAAGTTATAGATTATATAAATACAATCATTAATATCGTTCAAATGAATTATTAGTTAATATTGTAATTAATATGAATAATGCCATGAAGAATAATAACGATTAATAATAAATTTTTGTACTATTAATAATTATATTTATCAAACTGCCTATTGATTGTTAAAAAATGTAAAAGATATTGGAAATGCGATTTTTTTGCTTTAAATAAATTTGCATACAAAGATTTAAAAAAATGGTAGAATTCAGTTTTTCCGAAAAATCGCATACGAAAAAATTTTATTTTACATTTTTGTCTTATTTCTTTTCATTAAATCTCTTCTTACATGGACACCCTGTATATACTGTGTTTACGAAAATATTCTTCAATTTCTGATATACATTTCTTAAATAGAATATTATGAATACTGCAAATTTTATTTGAATCTCGTAGCAAGCTTTTAGTTCAGCTTGACCGCTCTAGTATAATCAACTCAAACGTAAAAGGTTAAGTATCACGGAACAAAGATATATGACTTACTCCACTTTCACAATCACCGGTACATTTATCTCGGTGCTACGATTATATTTCTAAAAACTAATATGAGGTAAACGTACTCATTAATGATCACGTCCCCATTGATGACCTATTTCTTATTTTTATTAAAAACGATAAATAATGCTATCGGTTCATCCAAATTTTAAAACATAGAAGTCACAACTATTATTTGTATGATTATTTTATTTTCCATTTTATTTTTCTAAACATAAAAAGCTTCAATAAAATTTATATCCAAATTCAAAGTGTCACCATTTTGTACATTTGCACTGTTTTCCTTTCGTTCCAGTTACCACCATAATCACGGCCATACTAATAAAAAATCTTTGTATTTACTTCTGTATAACTTACGTATGTATGAAGGTAACCTAACTACTGTACTGATACATTATACATGTACTATTTTACTATACCTACTGTAAACTAACTGTAATGTACTTTATGTCTACTGTATAAATCTCATATGATTTAAGGCAATAATACAAATAAATAATAAAAAATCCTTTTGATGTCTCATTTCAGATAGAATGATCGCAATCGTGTCAGCCAGTATTTTCTTAAAAGGAACTTTGTATAATAACATAATTCCGTGTTAATTTTCACTAGAAAAAAATTGCAAACATTCGCAAAATGTAAATAAATATGCAAAATGTCAATATTGAGGAATTTATGGTTGGTAAATAAATTCCAAAAAAGAGCAAGAAAATGAGATTGTAGACTAGAATATCGCCTTAAGGCAACGAGAAATATTTCTGTATTTGCCTTACTCAGCTCGGTGCAGAAATCTTCATCTTATATCATAGATTTCACAACAATAAAAGCATCGTGATTCCAGAGCTCGGGCAATTGTTAAAGAATTTTTTGCATGAAAGCAGAGATCGTAGCACGCGGTCGTGGACCGCGAATGAAAATTCAAACCCGGCGGAACCGGGCGGGCGTTCGCTCGAGCGTATTCTTGGCTGTCGGTACGCTATTTCAACGCAGACGGTTATTAAGCCGGTATATAGCAGGCAAAGGTACGTATACACAATAAACCGAGCAACTGAGCGTGACACGAAACGGCGCGAGGAAGCGCAAACATCCTATTTACGCTCGCAACGGATGCGTAAATACGTATGCACAGATAGAGGAAGAAAGTGGACGTCGAACGGTGGAAAAAGAGAAACGATAACGGCTATAGCACGCCTCGCGATATGCTGGATAAAGTAATTAATGATCGAACGACGTCGGAAGTAATTAGTCACGTATCCTATTCGCGACATAATTAAACTCTGGCCAGGCCGATCCCGTGGCGCAAATTAATTTACGAGCGATCATGATCGATTGGACGCGTTACTGTCGCGTAAATTCGCAACTCCAGAAATCGTGACACTTTGTAACGATTTTCTCTCTTTTTTTTTTCGATAACTTTAAAAACGTAGGTCAAATTACCGACGCGCATCGTCATGGATTTTGACCGGACTTTTTTTAATTAGTTTCTTGCGTCACGTGTGGAAGATGGAGAGTAATAAAAATGAGCGGTCGGAACCCGATGACCTTGAAAAAGGAATAAAATGTCGACGTAGACCATTACTTGTCGACTGCATAACTGAACAGTGTTTATATTAATTGTGTAGTGTCTAGTATTTATTATCCATGTAGTGTTTAATACTTATTTATTAATAAATACTAAACTGGTTCCTTGGTATTCACGACTAAAAAATAATATAGTGATTATAATATTGTATGTTGTAGGTTATACATATATGGTTGGTTATTTAGTACCATATTTAAACCATAAAGTACCATATTTAATATTAAATATTGGTTATATAGTAAATAATAGATACTAAATACTAAGTTTGTTATACAGGAAGTACTAAATATTGGTTATTTCATTAAAGACCACAGTACTGTACATATTATATTTTTTGTATTCAGTAAATACTAAATAACAGATATTTAATTATTATTTATTTTATTTGTATTATTCTTTTTTGTTCAATCTCTAGTAACCGATATTACAGTAAATAAAAATTAATTGTTAACCTATCTTTAATATATCTTCGTAAATTTTTATATTTTAGTTACTTTTTTCTGTCGTTTTTAAAATGCATTTTATTTCAAGGTCACTAGGATTGGACTGCCTTTTATAATTATTTGTCTCGTTATACAGACATCAAACTAATCAAAAAAGGTTTCGTTAAATGCATAAGAGCGTAACGCAATAACAGATTGGCAATTTTCACTTATTCTAACATCAATTATTAAAGATTGTACAGAAGCAGTTACTTGTTAAAAAATTATTCACCAATCATAACAGGGCGCTTCATAGCGTATAATAAGTATAATAATTACTATACACTACGGAAATAATAAATATTAAATACTATAAAAATGATGAATACTAAATACTGTATAAATAATAAATACTAAATGCTATATAAATAATAAGATTTATCAGTTGCACAGTTAAATTTCAGAGCACACTATGCAGACAGCGATTGATATTTTGCAAGTCATTGGAGTCTGACTGTTCGTTTCTATTATTTTTATCTTTTTATACACGTCACGTCAAAGTAATTAAAAACAGTCTGGTCAAGATTCATAATGAGTCATATAGCACAGAATTAAATCTTTAAACTTTTGCTAGGCAATATTAAGTTACTTTCGTACTATAAATTATAGTCTAACTAACAAAATAAATTGCACGAAAAATATTTTTTTAATTCAAATTTAAGACTATTATACAGTATTTTTGCTTCTCACGTATTCTTGGTACACGAATGAGTACCTAATTTTAGTGAACTAATCGTTAGAAAGACCCATTGTTTTGGAGAAATGTTCTGATTTCCTGTTTAGTCTTGGACTGGAAGAGAAAAATTGATTTTTAAGAAATCTGCAATGTTAATATATTTCAATTTTTCTTCTTTCTAATCATATTTCATGACATGCAAGATTTCTTATACGTTATAATTTCAAATAAAATAATCTTCTTTTGGTTTAATAATTTGTTGCTTTCTTTCTGTTTGCTAGCTGATTGCCTAGTGTTTGATTTTTGAATGAAGATTTATATTTCCATAGTTAGAAAGTTTACACAGGAAATGAAAATATGTATTTACCAAGGTGCAGTACTGACGAGTTTCAATTTTCTTCACCGACTTACGTGGCCTTCTTATAATCATTATAATTTTAAAACAGTATATCTATCGTATAATGGTTACTTGATTAATGTTGCAATATTCATTTTTTCAATCTGTAATTTGCATGAACTGCTAATTTATCAGAAGTGTGTGTTGATAAGATTTCAGCAAAATTGGTTGTAAATTTACGTAAGAACCTAAAGCACAATTTCCTTTCTTAGAATTAAATTTTAGAATTTTTTTGGTATGATATTCAAGTTTGAAATATAGCTAAACATTCTTAGAATTTTGTAGATACGAGAGACAAATAATTGGACACTGGACCAAAATTAATTGTAATATAATTCTCTTTTCTAAATAAAAAAGGTAACGGAAACTAAAAAAATGTTATCAACGATTATCCGATGCAATCTTTTTTTGTACGCTGTATAATGTTTTTGCAGTGACTATGGAAAATCAATATGGTGACAATTAAGATAAAAATATAACATTCACTACCGAATACATCTTCATTGCACCGTTAATATAGTATTTTCTTAGTGACTACAGAAAATAAATTTTATTTAAGCAGCAGAAAATTTTAGGAAATTGATAGTATTAATAATTAATAATTCCTATAGGAATACGATGGATAAATTAGTGGCGTTAAATTTATATTGATATTACTGAATATTATTTAAATGAACATATTATATTTCACTTGTAGCTTTACCGTGAAATTCATTTATTCAAATCTACCGTTTAATCTTCTGCGATTTTGTACTTTGAACAGTAAATTGCAATTATCAATGCTAATTTAAGCTACATACGTAGCAAAAACATTATTTTCGTTCCTGACGGAATAACGTCAACATTATTAATCGAATCTAAACGTATTTTAGCGTAATACTTAATGTTATTATAACTCATTTTATTAAACTTAGTCTGTAAATTTTCATATAATTGTTACATTCTAGTTAATAATTTTTTTGGTATAATTTTCAAATAAATATTGTTACTATTTTATATAAACTTCAAATAAACATTATTACTATTTTATACAATCTTCAAATAAACATTGCTATTATTTAAGGTTAAATAAAGTTAAACAAAATGAAACAAAAATATTCACATGTAAGTTTATAAAACACCTTATTTTATTTGTAGAAGTCTAAAGTACTCACTTTGCAATTAACACTATTTCAAAAGATGCCATTAATAGATAATTAATTTACCAAATTACAAAACGTATAATAACATTTCGTTTCTAGTTTTTTATTTTCATGCCCTACTTTAATAAGTATTTCCGCTTAGGGTTTGATAAGTGTTGTAATTAGCACCTGTTAAATACTTATTATTGTACAACGGCGCAGATAACTTTGATGATTCAAAATCTTATACAAAGTTTATAACGGAAATGGGTTAACCTTATCAGATTCGATAATGCTAATGTTTATTCTCTGATTTCTTTTGTTAAAAGTCGAAGTAAAAATACGACTGAACGAAGGCACATACTTCTGTCTGTTTTAACATCGTTAGTATTGATTCACAGACTAACGATAACTGAACTTCTTCTATCTACGTCTGTGTTCTCAAAGTCTGCAGTTCTTTTCTCGAATTATCTTCTGTTTGCGAGACGAGAATAGAAAAAGTTATGCTCGTTTTTCAGAAATTGAATCATCGTTTCGTTTCATCGAACATGCACATCGCACAATGAAATTTGTACCCCTCATGAATTTTATTACGAAAGACACAAAATATATTCTATAAAGTATTTGAGATTTTGAACGCTTTCCGAGGAATGAAATTACATTAATAGGTGATTCGAAAAAATTATTGCAAATACTCATGCAAGTACAATTATTGCAAGTACTCATGAGGTACCTACTGAGAAACATTGCTACTTGCGTACAAGTTGCAATTGCGATTCATTCCACAGGCTATCATCAGTTTATTCGTTTAATTCTAAACTGGGGTTCGTAAAGTGCTGCAAATATTAATACGTAGTCACAGAATGTATGTACTGCGCATGTGCAGGATGTTCTAACATTGTACGAACAAAATACTACATTACAGTCTCTGGCCATCAAATTAGGACCACATACGAAAATTTAACTTTTATGGCTATAACACTATGTCATACACAGTATGTCTGAAAAGTAACGGAACTTTTTAAATTTAAGGAACACTATTAGCGACATCTATAAAAACAATATCCTATTTGAAAACAGTATTCCTCCCCTACAAAACAAACCAATCGTTATTGGAATCGAGCAACGAATTGTAAGCTTATAGTGTTTAAAGCGACAGAACCTTTCGTCACCGTGTCACAAAATCACGATGGAGCAAAGAGCGAATATTAAATTCTGCTCGGTAAAGCTCGGTAAAACTTTTACAGAAACATTTGAATTAATGAAAAATGTTTATGGCGACGATTGTTTATCCCGTACACGTGTGTTCGAGTGGTATAAGCGATTCCAGGATGTTCGTGATACTTTGGAAGACGACCCAAAGCAGGTTTTGGGTTTTTCTAAATTCTAAACGATTCTAAAGGTATTATACTTCGGGAATTCATTCCACAGGGACAAAATGTTAATAGCGAATATTATCTGGGTGTTATGGAACGTTTGTGGAAAAGAATCGTTCGTGTGAGACCCGAATATCGAGCGCCAGGGAGTTGGTTTCTGTTGCATGATAATGCACCATGTCACAGAACTGTCGCAATTCGTGAATTTTTGGCAAAAAAACAAGTCTGTGTGCTCCAACATCCTCCATATTCGCCTGACTTATCTCCATGCGATTACTACCTTTTTCCAAAATTGAAATTAGCCATGAAAGGAACGTTTTATGACACTGTTACACATGTCCAAGCAGCTGTGACAAGGGTGATTGAAGCGATTCCGCAAAACGACATAAAAAAATCTATGTTAACATTGCCTGAGCATGCCCAGCGGTGTATTGATGCGGAAGGGATGTATTTTGAATAAAAAAAATTAATTTTGGCAAAATAACTAATACTTTTTTTTTATTTAAAGAGTTCCGTTATTTTTCAGACATACTGTGTATATGGAAAATTAGGTCATGCAAATTATTACTAGATACATTGATAACGATATATACATAGTAATTTGTTACTGTCGTTATAATAAATTGTGTGGTTGATGAGCGATTAAGGGTTATGCGAGCGTTTACGTTAGACTCAAGTATCGATAGCGCGTCAGGTGAAATTTGAATACCACAGAAAATATCTGCCTACTCAAAAGACTAGTTTACAACTCTCCAACCACATTATCTGAGTTGAAAAGAATTACAGATATTTGGGAAAATATTGAATATATAAATCATATGATGTATACAGAGCATGCTGGAAGCTGTGGCCAAAGCAAAGGGTGGAAATACAAGATATTAACATGTGTTAATGTTATGTACAGTAATAATGCATCATGTTAATAGCTAAAAAACTATCATTAAAGTTTGAACAGGCCTTTTACGAAGAACGTGAAAAATGCTGATTTGTAGTGATCCTAATTCGATGGCCAGAAACTGTGTAAACTCCCTATACTTATACTATAAAAATATATCTAAACTTGAAACACTCTAAAGGATACTTAGTCCTATATTTTCTTTTATATTCGAAAATACTTCTTTAAAAATTAATTCTCAAAATTTAGTATAAATTTTAATTTAGTTTATTGGTTTTTGTTTATTACAAAGATGTCGCTTGAGTTACATACAATTCCATTTTGCCTAAAAATTAATATCCGTGTGATTTATCCATGTTGTATATTGTCCAAGTAATTTATAAATTTAGTAAACATTCATACGGTACCACAGTGATAGCAAAGCGAAAGATTATAACTTGACCAAACTGTGCGTTATTTATACTCGAAAAGTATCAGTCTTTCTCTTTGAGATCAGTTATCACACTCTTAACACGTTACCCACTATGTTACAGTTGATCGTCGCCTTAAATTTTGTATAACCGTATAATTAGCAAACAGAATGGGAACACAAACTTTGGATAGCGTTAAGTAGTATGATATTAATGATACAAGTCGGTTAACTGGAAGCCTGACGGTGAAAATTAAATATTCGTATCCTTAATAATTAAAGTTTCGCTATGGCTTACTATATATGTACATCCACTTGTCTTTTGAAACAGTCATCGCGTTAAATAATAATTAGGTGCGAATGAGAAGCACCGTTATGCTATTATCAAATCTCTATATCTATAAACTTACAAAGGCTTAGTGTGTAGAAGTTCGTTTTTCCTGGAAGATGACACTGCGCTGTAATAACTCTTGCAATAAAAAGAAGATAAACGTGAATACATGCAAGGAATTTATTATTAGATAACGGTAAAAAGTTCTTAGAATGAAAGAAAAAAATATCTGAAGAAATTTTAGTTTCACAGTAAGCAATTGTTGCTTTATAAAGTTTAAATTATGTGACTTTGCCATGATTTACAAAGTAATAAATATGGGAAACATAAATCAGTAAATACATACAATTTAGTAGGTTAACATTAAAACTTAATATGAAATTCAGTTTAATAGTTGAAATTTAAATTATTAAATTTAATGTTAAATACTAAAAAATATTACATTCAAATTTAACATTTAATATTAAATACATAGTGTAATGAATATTATATTCAATAAATATTAAAGTTAAATTTAATTAAATAAATATTTGATAAATATTAAATATAACAGAAAGATAATTCTTCTTTTTCCTCAAAAATATTTGTATCTAAATATTCATCTTTCTCTATCAGCTTCAATAAAGAAGTCTTTGCTTTAAGGTGTCTTATAATAAATATCGATTTTTCACTCTGAAGTCTAAATATTCGAGGATAATGTTGTTTATACTACCTAACGACTTTTTCTCGAAATAGGAACTATTTGATTTAACATGCAATATACATACATAAAGTTTGTTATTCTAAATTTGAAAACATCAAGGTGTGTATTGACGGTGAATGTTTTAGAAACGTTTTGAGTAGCTGTTAGCTTTTAGAAAAGAAATATTTCAAATTTGAGAGTAAGAGTGAGTAAAACAATACTTTTTGAGTAGAAGTATAAATTTAATTGCAATAATTTTAAACTTGACATATAATTTGTAAATTTTATACGAAGTGACCATAGTGTTTACATAATTTACCATCAGAACAAGCTCAAGTTCGAAGTAAATTAACTATTAATTAATTGCTTTATTATGGTAAGAAAATTCTCATTTATGTACCTCCTTATTTAATCTATTATTTAGTGCATTAAAGAGAGCCACAAATAAAAAACTGTTTTTTACCAACTATTTATAATATGCATCACAATATTAAAATGACGAAAATCCTCAATTCCAGACATATAATATTTTGCGTTAATTATACACCAGACTCCTTTTTATACCCAATTAATTTTAATGAACCAAATTGATAATAACATTCCCATTTAACATAATTAACCTCAATCAGTTTCAGTTATTAACTTATAACTTGTACAAACGTTATTAATCATTACAAAAGGAGATCATAAATGAATTATTGAACGGGATCCAAATTTAATTTGCAATGTTAAATTACAACATAACATGTATTTTTGCTAAAAGATGCCTTTATCCTTAATTTCTTTTAATGAGAAAAGGTATATATATGATTTTCTCAATTAAAAATTATATAGTATACCTAATGTGGTGAAATGTATACATATCAGATGAGTAGAAATACAAAAAGAATTATAACAAAAATGTTTAAAAATAAAATAAAAATAAGAGTCTACTAACATATTACAATATTATGAGATTAAGTTAACAGTATTTATTTAATTGACTTATTTTCATAATATTTATTAAATTATATTTATTTCGTATTTCGTAATATTTATTGTCAATGAAAGTCCTGGAAATAAATTTAAATACATCAATTAAAATATGGATAAAGTAAATTATGCAAGTAATCAAAGTTTAATGATACGTCAAGATATAAAATTAACTTCTATTTCAAACAAAGAATTCTTCAGGTCTATTTTTATAGCATTTTCTTCCTTATTTTTACTCATGAATTTAATTGTTCAATTTCGAAATTATATACACTGCACACTAATTACGTTGTAGAAACATCGGACACCTATGTGCAGTCCAAGAAACAACTCGAGCCAAGTTCTGATCACACGTAGGAAATAAGTCTTTCAGTCACTTCCGGTCACAGTGAGTCATTGAAAGAACATACAATACGCCTTGCTACCAACATTTAGAAGTTTTCAGTTGAATACAATACGACACGGTCTATAAATTACTCTGAATGCATGTAACCAGATGAATCGTTAAATAAATTACACAGCTATTTGTACATAAATTTAATTTATCGCAACTGAAGGTAAGATTAAAATAGCTCGAATACTTTTTTAAATTTAAACGTTCACGATGAGTAACGAGTGTTTAAACATACATGACATTCGAATGTTAAAACGTATAATATTCGTTACTTGTCTAGATTTAAATTTTTGTGATGAAAATTGCACGTAGATAATTATTAAAATTGCATCCACGCTATTATTAAAACTTGCAATTTGTTATAACAGTTCATTTCATTGCAAAGAAACGACATAAGGTACCTTGTATATTAAAATTAATTATGTACAACAATGTTAAATATAAATTAATCCAAAGTTCGTAAACTGTCTTATTACGTTTACAAGTATGTTTACAAAATTATATGTACAAATGTGTTTTTACAAATACTACTAAATACAAACAACGTTGGTTTTCTAGAGTACAATGTTAGCTAATGTCACATTTTTCCTAGGGTAAAATAATATTAAAATTGTTCTCTGTAACAATGTTTACTTAACATTTAATTGAATGAAAAATCCAAAAAATTCTGAACATTATCAAAATTTCTGGTAACTTGAACATTATTGTATTAGAATAAAAACAGATTTAATTTTACTGTTCCCCAAAAGAATTGAGGGAAGGTACAAAAAGTGACAAAATTGGAAGTGAAAAATCGTAAACTACAATGTGGTTTATGAGATGCAGTATTGAATGTGATGTCACGTGGCGAGTAGAAAAAAATTGGATCTTTATAGACTCGTTTGGTGCGAGGGCAAAACAGATTAGTGGAACGTATATGTTGTGTTAGTCACGGAAGGGTTAATAGGCTTTCGTTAAGTAAGGTGTTAATTATATAACGCCACGGTTTCATCTCGCCACTTCAAGGACACCAACGGCATCTGAATATCAAGGACAAGATACACAATTGTTTTCCGTTGCATCAATTTTTATTATTCTCTTTTGGTTTTCATTCGATTACAACGCTACACGTATTGCAGAGAATAGATGAAATTTGTCAAGACATTCGACAACGCTTCAACCTACATTCGCTAAATAATTGAGTGCGTCCGAGGAAGCTGAAGCAGGCGAAACAAATCTTGACTGACAGGAAAGTTGGATCAAAACTACATGAAGTAAACTCGAGTTCGACAGAAATTCATCCGAACAATTATCTTCGGAACGAAACGGCACCAATTAAACGAGTTCCCCGCTCTTCCGTCCCAGTAAAAACGACGCCGACGCTAATTAGCAAAGTCTACGGTCCAAGTAAATTTCATAGTGAATTCAGAGACTGGATGCTTTAAGAACTATCTCATTGCATTCGAAGAGATCGAAGTACAGCAAGTTACTGATCATCTCACAAATATTTTAAATATACAAAATCTAATTATAACAACTATTACCTCAATTCGATGTTTAAATACATTAGCAAATATTATCTCATGTAAAATTTATTATAATTGTTAGATCGCCATAAAATTAATTGTAAATTTATTATAACGACGGTTATTTGATTAGTTTGGTGTTTAATTACTTTAGAAATAATTATTTCATGTACACTTCATTGTAATTACTCAATTGCAATAAAAGTTGCAAAACTTGTATTTGTTGTAGTTTTTTAATTACAACAAAGTTGAGAAAATTTAAATTTATTGTAATTATTTGAAGTAATTTGATGTTTACTTACATTAGAAAAAGTTATTTCATTTAAAATTTATTGTCATTGTTTAATTACAATGAAAATCGTAAAATTTATTGTAATTGGTGTACATTGAAAAAAGAATGTTCTGAGATCTGAATACTATTATGTATTTAATTACATGTATTTAAATTCCGTTAATTATGTAAGTACACATGTTGTTTTGGTCTTACAAGTGGATAAAGTATGTAGAAGGATTCTACAACTTAACAATAAATAATCGTTTGAAAGAGTAATTTAATAGTTCCATTTTACTGCAATGTAAAATTTATTATTTTTGTACAAGATTATATAAAAAAATCTATTAATATACAGTTATTTATTATGGTATTAAGTTTACTATCACCGTCAGGTGATGTGTACATAATTATTGTATGAATACATAAATATTGTATTGAATGTTTTTTTGAGATTTCAAAAAAATGTCATGTGACTTAATATTTTAAAAACAACGATAAATGTTAAAGCATAACATTTTTTTGTTATTATGATAACAACGGTTATTATATATAATACACATATTTGCAAATAACAGTAAACAATTAGAACTAAATTATGGGAAATTTCGCGAATCACTAATTAAGTGTTAACAAGCATTTGTTTGTCTAGGTTAGTCTACTGTTTATTTTACCTTATTGTTTTTATTACACGTTGATGAGGATGATCAGAGATTGATGATACATGTTTAATTTACTTATATAACTGAAAAAATATACGTACCACACAAAATACACAATAATTCGACTTAACAAACATTACTACATTAAAGAAATACTTGATAATATCCCTAACTAATAAATACGTTAATTTTTAGTTTATCAATCGACATGACAATTTCAAAGTATATAATATGGTCATTTAATTTAAGAGATAGAAAATAATTTTTGAATATCATTACGATTACACTAATAATTTGCAGTTGCAAATAACATATTGTTAGTACATATGTAAAGTAATTACTTTAATTATAATAATTGCTAAATTCTAATAATCCTTTACATTATTATACTGTATTAGGTGTGATTGTTTCTACAAAAATGACCGTGTCATTTTCTGACTGGCATGGTCAAGCATAACTGTACATTTTCTCAATAATTTGGGTTCATTTTCAAATTAATGAATGCTTCAGTAAACCCTATTTCAAAATTAGTCTAAATACCAGTAGATATTAATTGAGCGAATTGCGTATTTAATACATTATTTGTGCTAATGAAAGCTACATACTATATCTAGTGCACCACTAAACAATAGTAATTATTAATTGACACGACTATTTTGTATCATTAGTAATATAAATAATACACATTATAATATTAAATAGTTGGCATTTGCCACTAATAATTTTAATTTACACGATACAGTAGTTAAAATTATAAATCGGTAGATTGTCATTAAGTAGTTGCTTTTCTAATTTCAGCCAAAAAACATTGCGATATCCAGCTATAAATTACGTTCACTACACCCGGCTATCAGTTCTATAAAAGCTACAATTCTAGAAAAGCAACAAAAAGTTATCGTTAATGGAAGTGTTAAATGCTATACTTAACACGACTTGAACGCCGCGTCATATAGAACGAGCAAAACATTAAACTCTTAGAGAGCAGCTATAACCTTAATTTATACGCCATATTAAGACGTGCACGCGAATTATACCGGTGTGGAAATAAAACAGGCGTATGCCAATTGGCAATATTCCCGTTTGTATAGCTCGGACGAGAGGAAATGAGTATTTTGTGCATACGGCTATCAAGCGTACAACTTTCCGCATAAAACTGCATAAAACAACGACAGGCCCTTGATTCGCGAAGTTTTATAGCAAGATGGCTTTGTCCTGGCATGGAAATGTTCCCTACGCGAAAAGTTAAGTCCATTTACAAACGTACATACGTGCCCCTACATACTCAGAAACAGAAGATTCATAGGCTAGATAAACGTAGAATGTTTAAAAGACATCGTTACAAACGGGGCTATCTTACTTTAAGTCGCTCAACTACCATATCTCTATCCTTGACGTTTGTTGTAAACGTTTCGAGAAGTTTCTAAACGTACAATTACATATATTGTACAAGCGATAAATATTCGATACGCTATCCATTATTCGCAACGAGGAAAAAGAAATATTTTTCAATTCCCCGCAACGATTTGATGTTAACTCGGACAGATCTATCTCGACTTAAACATTTGTTTTGAATCGCGAAATCAATACATCCAATTGTTATGATGAATCACCCGACACCTTGAACCGGTTTGTTTCGTGAGGCTATTTTTAGTGAATATTTTACCGCTTAATACCCGGATAATATCCTCTATTGCGCACGAGGAATATCATATTAAGATCTCATCATGATATTAGAAGTTTCTCATAGTCAAACGGCATGGAAACGAAATTGCAACGTCAACTGAACGTTCTGTACACAACAAACAAGTTCTGATTAGCGAACGTGACTTTTCGGAGCGCCCTACAACCCTCATCTACATATATATTTTGTCCCCGTCGTACACGCATGCTCCTTTCGCTGGGAGCAGCATTTGTTCAGCTGTCACGCGACAAGATCACGAATATGACCTTAACAATTGCCAAGGAATTCGACCGCGTAGTTTACGTCCGCTTTTCCGAAAAAAACGCGCAATTACCAGTTCGAAATCAAAACGTACGTCTAACTTCGTCGCGGAGCAAAGAAAAACTAATTTTAAAGGGACCTTCGAAAGACAAACAATAGATTGAACGAGAGCGGGTCAATCTGTCAGCGTAATTACTTTCGAACAAATTGTTCCTTTACACACGCGCTATTCGTGCCCGAACTTTTTATTCCTTGTTACAACAGTCAACGTTTCTTTTCTCGTCTACTGTAAACAAAGTACATAATGTACTTACCGGGGAAGCTGTGAGCGCATGCGAATAGGCACGCTGCCACGAACAATACGCCACTAAGGGTTTTCATGGTCGTCTCCTTGTGCTGCGTGAAAACCGTTCGGATAACCTTCTTCGACGAAGATTCGATTAGGACTGGCGGGTTTGGCTTGAACGAACAGGATTGTCACAGAACTCACGAGAGGATCAAGGTCATTCACGGAACCAGCTCACTCAAACTCGCTTGACGCTTTGCGCTACGGCTTTTACCTCGTGCCACTCTATATGTGATCGTTCGCCGCCATTCGACCAATCACGAGCCTCCATGCGCCGGTCACATGGCCACTCTATCACGTGACTATACGGCGCGTCACTTGACTCACGGCGCGGCTTTTCTCGGTATTATTATGATAATTGTATACACGGGAGCAATGTATGCTTCCTTTAAATAACGTAAATTTCACAAGTTCGTAATTCTTAAGGTTCATCAATTTTCAGATTTATATATTACTGAATTCCGAAGGTTACTCATTTTTACAATCCCAAATTTTCAGTTTCAGTTTTTCTCAATTTTTCAATTTTACACTTCCATATTTTCCAATTTCTATATTTCCAAATCTTCTGTGCACCAGTTTTTAAACTTTCAAATTCTCAAATTTTCCAATGTTTACATTCGCAATATTATTTTTTAATTTTTATACTCTATTTTCCAATTCCTACTCTTGCACGTATTGCAATTTCTACACTCCCATATTTTCCAATTTTTACATTCAAACATTTTTCACTTCTATATCCATGTATTTTTCAATTTCTATATTCTCAAAATTCTCAAGTTTTTTGCGCAAATTTTTGCAAATTTTGCATTAGCAAATTTTCCAGTTTCTATACTGCTAAATATTTAAATTTCTACATTCCTGAAGTCTCAAATTTTCCAATTTCTGCGTTATAAAATGTTTCAATTTTTTCATTTGCACACTCTCAAATTATCAAATTTTCTCATTTTTACATTTTCAAATTTTTTATATTCGCATAATACCAAATATTCTAGTTTCCAAATTTCCAAATTTGAAATTCTCTATTTCTTCAATTTTTCGATTGAATATTTTGTTAATTAATTGTTATATTTTTAAATTTTGTAATCTTCAAATTCCTACGTCAGCTTCCTAGACTGTCATTCGTAGATCCTCAAGTTTTAAGTTCCCTAAAAGTTTTGAAATTTCCGAAAACTTTCATACTCAACGTTCCTGATCTTGATCAAGGTCACCTTCCTAAGTAATATTACAAAAGGTTTAAGTCTTGATTATTGTTTATTAAATGATTATTAACAAAGAAAAATTAAAAACTATATTGTTGTCTTATAAATCTGAATATTTCTGTATCATCTATAGTCATACATATTTGGCCGGTACAGTAAGGAGCAAATCTGACTTCTATAGGAGAGTTTAATAATTTAGAAATATGAGGATTTAGGAAAATGGGAATTTGGAAACTTGGAAACTTGGAAAGTTTAGGAATATCGAGTGCTGGAAATTTAGGGACTCGAGGAAATGGAGAACATGTGAAATTGGAAATTGTAAAACTGAAAAATTCAGAAATTGGCATTAGCAAATTTGAAAATTTGGACGTTTAGAAATTTGGGAGTTTAAAACTTCAGATTTGTGAATTTAACAATTTAAAATTTTGGAAATTTAGAAATTCGGAAATTTAGACTTGGTAATTGATCGTTTTCAATCATTAAAATTTGGAAGTTTAGAAATTTAGTAATTTGGAAGTTTGGAGAATTGGAGAATTGGAGATTTGGAAATTTGGATACTGGACAATTTGGAAATTTCACAACTTGAAATTTTAGAAATTTGGAACTTTGAAAATATAGTCATTTGAAAATTCGTGAATTTGACAATGTGAAATGTTGGAAATTGAGAGATTTGCAAATTTTTACATTGGGACATTTGGTGACTCGAGAATCGGGCATTTGTAAATTTGAAAGTTTAGAAATTTGGAACTTTGAAAATATAGTAATTTGAAAATTTGGAAATTTGGCTTATTTGGTAATTTTACAATTTCAAATCTTGTACATTTAGAAATTTACAAATATGAAAATTTGTAAGCATCGCTGACCGCAATATAAACATAATATTTTACTGACGAATCTAAAAATAAATCATACGGAAAGGGATTGAGCCATATGTCATTTATCTTATTTTAGATCTGAAATGATATAATAAAACTCACTTTTACAATGCATTGTACAAGTCAATGAATTTACAAAATGAAGAAATTACAGTAATATACTTCCATAATGTCTTCAGTTTGAAATTCATTATCATTAATCTGCTAGTAATCCAAGTACCTTAAAACTTCTTTTAATCGCGAAATAAGTAAATTCCGAAATGATTAGTCAATTTAAAAATTTTTAAGTAATCAACAATCACTATGAATCATCAACTGAAATTCTCCCTTGGTTGTCATATTTTTCCTATAAAAGCCCGATTTGTTCTTGACAGTACGAACATAAATGTGGACACTATCATTTCCATCGTAGATTTCATACACGAGCTGTCCGATAAAACCAGTGATGTTAATAACAGTGAATTAAATGGACAATTCCGTGAACACGACGAACAGAATTTGTCATTGTTCGTAGAATCACAAGCACGTGATTTCACGTTGATGATTGGATATAAACACTTCGAAAGGCACCGATATAACTGTTTACAAAAGGCATGAACCTATAACAATCAACGGCAGCGTTTCTCGTTTCCTTTTGTATCATGCGTTCGAAGTTTATGGTATATCTATATGTAGTAATTAAATTCGGTAACTGACTTTTCAAACGGCACATTGCCATTTTAGGTATTCGGTCACCGCAGGTTTCCTTATATCGCGTAAAAATTCCTGCTTGCTGTTGCAATAGGTCAAGGTACCAGTTACAGTTGTAAAAAGTGGACAACTGCTTTGTTTCCTCGTATAGTTGGTCACATTTTCGGACATTCTTTAGAAACGGAATAGTTTCTTTAAAACGAACGATCTGAATTGTTTTGAGTGTTTAGAAGAATTAATTGTAAAAGTTCTCAACTTTATATATGTGAGTACAATGTATGTTCGTGAAGTTATTTTCACATGACTACTGCAAATTATTAAATAATAAAAAGATAGAAAATTAGAAAATCTATATTTTCTTCTGGTAATGATGTCTAGTTATTTTATTAATTTGTTTTTAAATAAATGTGAGAAGAAAGTACTTTTGTGTGAAATTATGTTTTACCTTTATTGATTATAATGAAGAATAATGATTACTTCTTAATTGTTGTATAATAAATGTGATAGATATATTTATTATAAGTTCATAGTTAACTTTGCAACAGCTCTCTATTCAACAATATTTTGGAATCTCCACAAAAATATTATTTATAACATTCTAGCCTTCTTATTTTAAACCCAGATAATAAATTTGTAATATAATGTGTTGAGTTAAAAATTAAAATTTATTTTTGAATTAAATTTCGTTAAACAAAAATTTGGTTTTTAATTGTAATTTGTGCAAAATGATTATTATTTAATTAAAATTATAGTTTTTAATTTTTAATTAAGGTTTATATAAATTACTATATTCTCCTTTGAAAATAATTTTGATTCTTATTCATAAGCAGAATATATTTCCTATTAAGTTGAAATTTGTACAGAATATTATCATTCCTATTACTATTTCTGTCACTATGTCTCACCTATCTATTCTTAAACTTGTTGTGTGTTTAGTATTAACACGTTCTGGTTAAGGAATTATCTGTCTCATTAGCAACAACCACAAATGAGCTAATACTGTACATAATCATTTTATTTATAAAATTCAGACATAAATAAATTAACACGTTGTATATAACATTACAAATAAATATTATTGTTCATTAAAATCTTAGATGATTAACATAATATTTAATTAAAAATTAAATTCTAATTATCACTTTCGAGAAATTGTAATTAAAGATTAAAGTTAATCTCCGCGTGTACAAAATTCAATTAAAAATAAATTTTAATCTTAAATTAACCAAGATTGACTTTTTCATCTTTAATTAAATACGATTGACTTCTTGATAAAAATTAATTTTTGATTTTTAATTTGTTAAGAATGAATTAAAAATTAAACTTTAATTTTCAACTAGAAGGTCATTTATTAAATAATTACAATTTAATTATTAATTGGAGGAAATTTCGATTAAAATTAATCTTTAACTGTTAACTAGACGTTACTTAGGTGTCAAGATTTAATTAGTAATTTTAAAGTCTATTTGGAATTACCCTATTTATACTGTTAGAATTATGCATCAACAAATGAATAATAATTCCAATATTATAATTTAGCAATATTTTCATTAACAGCATCATCACCTATACTTTTTTCAACACATGCAATATAACATTATATTACATTGTATTATTTAATTTTGAGGAGTCGTACAAAGAGTTAAAAATTAACATAATTTAGAAAATATCACCGTTTGCTCCATGCATGAACTAGTATAAATTGTTATCCACTCTCCTCATGTTCATTTAAATCACATTCCCACGTCTGATCTCAATAAGAGTAATTTATTAATTAATTTGATTTTATGATTGTACAAGTTATTTCAATCTTCCTGATTACTTTCAACAGCTTTGATATGTTACATTAGGTACAAACATTACTTAAGAGAAGGACCGTGTCACTGCCCTAAATTGTTCTCCTGGTTTCGACGAAAAGAAATAATTCAATTAGAAAGTAAAATTTTTAAGTGACAGATAAGTGTCCAGGAAATCACTGTCACTGCAATTTAATTAATGGTAGCTGCCTCGTACATACGCTTTTTAATTTGCTAGAGTAAGCAGTAACGAGCTCGTAATTACAGTATGTACTAGAAAGGAACACAGTACATACTTGGATTCAACAGTTCCGTCTAAGGACATTTCTAATCGTTCGAAAACGCTTATCGCCATCGTTAGCCAGCGAAGAAAATGTGCACTCTGTCAAGATAAAGCAATCTGGAATACAAGGAATAGAAAAAAATGTTTACAACGTGATTCTATATTTTAAATATGCAGAATATTTCATGCCGTCACATTCGCAATCGAGTGGAGAGATAACCTTAGAAATCTTTCCAAGATAACTAATTTAAGTCGTGACAGTCTTTGTACAACTAATATGTTAATGTCGTTCTTTCTCAGAAAACGTTGAATCATTTTGACTTTAATTAATTTAAATTAGTTCAAAAATGAATTAATTGTATTTTATGTTAACTTACAGTGTTTAACTTGGGTCATTTATTTATATTAACCTTCGTCGCCTAATGTCAATTATGTTTATAAAGTTCCTGGTTTGATATTGAATTTGAGTTTACAGTTTAAAATAAATTTTGTGTCTCACGTTAACTTTCCAGGTGGTTTATAAAGTATTTTTTCGCAACAGCTATTATTTTTTTATTTGATGAAAATCATTTTCCACTCGTGAATTTTTCAAGGTTTCAGTCACTGTTTTTAATAATACGTATAGTTTTCGAAAAATTCAAATTTAAATAAGGGTTGTAAATATTTAACTTTGGAAATGTTGTTCATTTTTACAATTATTTGGTCCATTTTGAAACGAAACACTATTATGGGCTTTCGAACAAAAGAAACTGGAGTTGCTACATTATTCCAGTTCTCATTTTTTTATTCTACATTCAATACGATTAATTACTTCCGCTTAAGGTATCATCTTCACCGTCCATATCATCTTCCACTTAAGGTATCATATCACATTTACTGATGGTCAGCTCTGTATTCATTTATATCAAAATAGATACTAAAGAAAATCATTTTGAATAGTCAGATGCCTTCTATTAAAGCGCCCTGATATGCAAGTTGATACACGGTAAAAGGTAAGTTGGTATAGTATTAAATTAGTAGAAAGATTTAGTAGCAAAATGGGCACAAAGGTTTCTATTACTTTTAAAAATTAGTTATACTTATTTTAAAAGAAGAAATAATTACGTATAAGTTATACTTAAAAATTTCCTTATTACTAAGGGTAGGCGGCTTTTAGTTATTAGTTATTTTATTATTAATAAGTTATTTTATTACATAAAACTTAATATAAAAATTAAAAATTAGTATGTAATATAAAAGATTATAAAATAAAAATAATACAAAATTGTAAATGTAAATAATAATACACCGAGTGTGAAAATAAATAAACTGATTAATAGTTTTAAAATCAAATAATTTAATAAATACGTTAATAATAAAATATATTGTTCTATAAATATAAAATAATAAACTAGTTAACTGCAACGGATGAAGTTAATTAACTAAAATATATGAAATTAATTGATTAAAGTAAATTATTTTAATTCATTAACCCTAGTACAATCATTCCCAAAATAATAACCCTAACACATTTATGTTTATTGCCCTTACATTGTGTAGTGATTTTGACTATTTTTTTCACCGGACATTTTAAAAGGCACGATTCTGTTAAGATTTTGTTAAACACTTTGTTCTAGATTCTAAATAGTCAAACAAATGATCTTGCGAGTTTTAACCTCATGTCATAACATGCTTTTCTTATGTAACAATTAACCTCGATTGACATTGTGTCATAAGTTAAGATTAGGTTAACGTATTCTTACGTAATTTGCGTGCATCTACAGCATGTAACTACAGAAACATTAATTCATACACAGCAACAATGACTTATCTTTATTAGATTTCTTCTGTGAAAAATATTATATGAAAAAAGAACAATTATTCTTCCTTACAGAAACTGTAACAATATTTTTGTCACAGAACCTTTAATAATATAGAAATGTGTCAAAAAAATATAAACAAATTCCATTTGTAATTGTGTATGCAATCATGTGCGATACTTCAGTTTCAAGGCAATAGGTTTAAAAAAAATTTAAAATGTTAATGTAGCAACTAAACCCAGTTTCATCTATAAGTTGTTGTTACCTTGTAAATATTTACACATTTTTAAATAACGGTCACAGTGGAAGCGACATCTTACATATTTAAGCTCCTTGTTATAAAATACAACAACTTACTCCTAAATAATTTAAACTAATTTTAAAGGAACTTTGGTATATAAATTATTGAAGTTTTAAAATTTCTTATTTGAGTAATATTTGTTATCAATGCTTTCTTTGCTTTTCCTGTAGGAGGTTTATATTGCTTTTCTCATTGCCTTAAGTACAAAATTATTCATTAACCAAATACGATTTTCGTAAATATATTAATGAAACAATATTAAAATTTTGTTTAGGGAACGATTTATTTACTATTCATTTATTTCGTCGAACAAACGAAAAATTAATATAGAATATACATAATTACAATGCAAATCATTGTAAATCTCAGATCTAAGTATAATTTAGTGTAATTAAGTATAACTATCGTAGTTCCTACGATAGTTTTCAGTTCATACGATAGTACTACTGTAATAAAAAAATAAGGTGAATTTTTCATTTAAACTTCGCGGGGTACTACAAAATCATGAAATTATTTTTTACGTGTATTAGTAGTACTGTCTTTCATGTCTACGCATAGTTTTATGTCAATATATTCAATTGCTGCAGAGCTACACGTGTTTTTGTGAACATAGAAATGTGAGTTTTTCGATTTTTTCTATGTCTGATTTTGTTGAGCAAAGAATTTGCATTAAATTTTGTTTACGGAATGAATATTCTGCCACGGAAATATTGTGGATGTTTCAGAAGGCCTTTGGTGACAAGGCTATGTCGCAAAAAAATATTTACAAGTGGTACAAACATTTCAAAAAAGGTCGAGTCCGAATTCAAGACAAATAGCGCTCCGGACGAACCATCAACATGTACTGATGAATGCCACGCGAAGGAAATCAAAGATTTGGTGCTTGGAAATCGTCGATTGACAATTAAAGATCTTGTTGATGCTGCGGACATCTCATTTGGATCAACCGAAACCATTTTAAAAGATGTTTTGTGCCTCAAACTCGTCAATTCCGCGTGGGACGATACTGCGCTGCCCCACACTGCATTGGTTCTTCGCGAGCATTTCACCAAAAAATGGACCCATCTCGTTCCACAACCACCGTATTCGCCTGATTTAGCATCGTACGACTTCTGGCTGTTTAACAAACTCAAAAGACCGTGCCTGGGATATTGTTTCGAATCGACTGATGAGATAAAAGCCAAATCGAAGAAAGTATTGGAGGCCATCCCGGAAAAGGACTTGTTTGACTGTTTCGAGGATTGGAAAAATCGTTGGCATAAGTGTATTGTGTCGGATCGGGAATACTTTGAAAGTGATGAGATTGATTTAGAGGAATAAATAAAAACTTTTCATATTATAAACAAATTCGTCTTACTTTTTGATCACAGTAGTACATATGGTGTCCAAAAAAGATTTTTATATTTTAGTAATTATTTGTAAATATTAAACTTAGCCAGATGCGTAATAATACATAGGTACAGTATCAAGCAAGAATCAAGTTGTTTATTCATCATTTTTCATACATGATTTTTTAAATTACTTTTCTTCAATTAAGTAAGCGTACATTAACATTTTCGATGACCGATAAAAATATCTACCCCACATTAACTTTCGTAAATTCTACACGAAAGAAACGCGTTAATAACTCGTTTGGTGATCGATGTAACTGATCGTTTCATCTACCCGTAACGAAAGAGTAACTGTGCACGCAACAGCACGATGGAATACGTAATAATTAGTTGTAATCGTCAAAGGCATAAGTACGCTTTTAACCTCGTTTCAACTGAAACAGGTATATACACACGTCGCATTCAGCTTTATGAACCTCGAGTTGAGAGATGCGCAGGTAAATCAGCACATTCGAAAACGTATGTCTGCTGTTGAACGAAGTTGTTCGGGATGAATGAAACCAATAGGAGATCAGTTCACAATTATCCTAAGCTGATATTACTCCTCGTTAATGAGTACATACTCTTCGTTAATGAGTAGTTAATATTATAAGATTGTAAACAAATAAACGAATAAGGTAATGTAATTTGCAGAAGGTCTTTGACGGACGCCATTTTCTACTGATTTCAGTAAGAAGCATCGTTGACGTATTCGACTTCTTTAATATTTTTGTAACTTATAGTTTTATTTTTGTTTTATTTGTTAAATAGTTTATTTACTATGTTAAGCTGGAATATTTATATTATAAATATAATTTTGCTTTAAAAGTCGGTTTAATTAATTAGTTCAAACTTACTTTTTATTATCTGAATAATACATAGGTTAGGATTGCAAAGAAAAGAAACTTATTATACGTTATAAATTTTATGTGAATTTAACTAAAAATAAGTTTATTCCCTGGTTAAAAATTTATAGAAAGAATAAGAAATAGAAGTAGAGAAAGAGTACAGAAAAGTCTGAAGATTACAAAACTAATACTAAGAAAAGCATAGGACGAGGTTAATAAATTGAAAAAGTTTCAACAAAATTGAAGCTCAGGCAGAAACTGCAATATAAGAAGAGTGAACGTTTTTTTTTAAACAGTTCATACATTTTAATGACATAAATGATTAATTTAAACTCATTTACAACCTCACAAATCTTTTCTTAATGGTTCAAACTTTCTTTTTGCAGCAAAACCTTTAAAGTTTAATGTTTTATTATGTTTAGAATATTTATCGTTTTATTATGCTTAAAACATTTATGGTTTTATTTTGTTTAGAAAAATTAGATTTTAATTATGTTTAAAACATTTACGGTTTTATTATATTTAAAACCATTAGGGCTTTATTATACATAAAACATTTATAATTTTATCATATTTCACGTATATAGGGTTTTATTATGTTTTAAACGTTCAGGGTTTTAATATGTTTAGTAAGTTTATGTTTTTATTATATTTAAAATGTTTATAGTTGTATTATATTTAAAACGTTTAGTATTTCATTATGTTTAAAGCGCTTATAATTTTATTATATTCAAGACAAGTAGGATTTTATTATATTTTTTTTATTAAAGTAGAAAGTTCATATTATGTTCAAAAATTAATCCAATAAATTTCATTTTGAGTTGACAAAGCATGTCTAAAGTACATTTTCCGAGTGAATCATTATTTTATCAATTAATGGATAGGTGTAGTTTATCTTACGTTAATGAAACGGTTGTTATGGGGCACTGATTAAATGGTTTCAGTGGTCGTATGCATAAATATTCGACACCTGAAGGTCGTAGAGCCGCTATACTACACGCTTAGCAATTATACTAACGTGGAGTACAGAATACGAAGTTTCATCAACGCAGCTGTGCGTGTTTCGCACATTTGCGTGTCCCGATGAATTTTCCACATCGTCGACGATTTTCTGAATACGCGTTTCACGAAACGACTGCAATGTTGCTTTTATAATGTTTCTATTTTTGCGATTACAACATTTGATATAGACCGATTAACTCTTGTGTCAGTAACCTGTACCTATTATGTTACCGTTGCAGTATTTCAACATAGCTAGATTGGTAGTCGTTCAGGATACTACGTTCATGTTTGTTTTTCAAATAAAAGTTTTTCAAAACCATAAAGTATATCATCAATATAGGACACGTATGTAATACAACCACATATATACATATTTACATATTCAGAATAACTACATGTTGAACAAATATGAATATAAAACATAGAACTCTTTTAAAAATATATACTTTCGTAAATTTTTAAATAAATTAGTTTTAATGGATAACATGCAATATTTACCAAATAATTCATTAGTAAAAATTATACTTAGTCTGATATGCTTAGACAATGTTTTGAATTGAATTTTATACTTCCTTAATTTGTATATATTTCAACAATGTTTTCTAATTTTACTTATTTCTTATGTAATGTTATTAGCGCAATCGCATATATGTATACTTGTACCATGGTGATCAAAAAGTAAGGTGAATTTGTTTATAAAATGAAAAGTCTTTGTTTATTCTTGTAAATCAATCTCATCACTTTCAAAGTATTCCTCATCCGAAACAATACGCTTATGCCAACGTTTTTTCCAATCGTTGAAACAGTCAAACAAGTCCTTCTCCGGGATGGCCTTCAATACTTTCTTCGATTTGGCTTTTATCTCATCAGACGATTCGAAACAATGTCCCAAACACGGTCTTTTGAGTTTGTTAAGTAGCCAGAAGTCGCACGGTGCTAAATTAGGCGAATACGGTGGTTGTGGAACGATATGGGTCGATTTTTTGATGAAATGCTCTCGAAGAACCAATGAAGTGTGGGGCGGCGCAGTATCGTCCCACGCGGAATTGACGAGTTTGAGGCACAAAACATCTTTTAAAATGGTTTCGGTTGATCCAAATGAGATGTCCGCAGCATCAACAAGATCTCTAATTGTCAATCGACGATTTCCAAGCACCAAATCTTTGATTTCCTTCACGTGGCATTCATCAGTACATGTTGATGGTTCGTCCGGAGCGCTATTTGTCTTAAACTCGGACTCGACCTTTTTTGAAATGTTTGTATCACTTGTAAATATTCTTTTGCGACACAGCCTTGTTACCAAAGGCCTTCTGCAACATTCACAACGTTTCCGTGGTAGAATATTCATTCCGTAAACAAAATTTAATGCAAATTCTTTGTTCAACAAAATCAGACATAGAAAAAATCGAAAAACTCACATTTCTATGTTTACAAAAACACGTGTAGCTCTGCAGCAATTGAATATATTGACATAAAACTATGCATAAATATGAAAGATAGTATTACTAATTCACACAAAAAATAATTTCATGATTTTATAGTATCCGCGAAGTGTAAATGAAAAATTCACCTTATTTTTTTATCACAGTAGTATATGCAATAGGAACAAACACATTTTGTTTTAGAACGGAAAGTTTAATATCTCCCCTATTAGGAGTGATAACAGAAAGTCAGTTACTAACTGACTTTGAATTTTTAATATATTGAATGCCAAAAATTCAATTAATAAAAATTTAGTTTGATAACCATTGAAAGATGAGTACATTTTGGGGAGCTACAATAGCAAATATTTAAACAAGTTTTCCCTATACTAAATTAAAGACACTTTTATATGAAATAAATACTTTTAGCAAAATTAAAAGTTGATTTATTTAACTCTTAACGGTCACACTGGGAAATGAAACGACTCCAGCCAATTATGCTTCAATTTTAGTTACTTTATAACCTGAAAATCTGAATAAATACCCTTCTTGAAACCCCTGTATTTTTATTATTTTTTCCTCAAAGTGTTATAACTTAAGAGTGTTAATCTATAATTTTAGCTGTTTATATTGAAATCGAAAAAAAATTTTGAGTTTTTCTGTGAAAACCGCCATTTTTTCAATTTTTTCACGTTTACTAATTGTTTTTTATATTCAACGTTTAAATGCACTGCAATCAGTTGTGAAATATGTTAAAATCATTTTCAATGATTATTTTTAATTGTTTACAAGTTAGAGTAATGAGTAGCTTTTTTGTAAGAAACAGTTTTAGTAACTGGGGTCTTAAACAACCCAGTGTGCTAGGTATGTTATTCTGATGAAGTGTAACCGTTAAGGATTAATTAGTAACATTTGTTTAAACAATCGTTCTGAGAAAAACGCATTTAACTATAGAATTCTTTAGGAGACGGTTTCTCGAATTCACAAACTAAATAATGTTATATTAAAATTATTGCTTTAGGTAAAAACTCTCGAAAAAATTATTTACTGTTGCACATATTTTTAACTTTCCATATGCGAAAGACCCGGTTACACGAAAACAAAGAACGAACTTCGTATTGCAGTGCAAAAGACCATTCGAACAAATATTAGATATCTTAATGCACTTTTTATCTGCAAAAAATAATAAAACGAATACACAGTGAATAATCGAACTAACTAATTGAACAGGAACAATATAACAGCATTCTTACTTAACATCATGCATTTCAATGGAGCGTAATAAAATTTTATTTCTCTACTAGTCGGCCTACGCGCTTCGCGGGGTTAAAAGTAAATATCGCTTGCAAGATTTAATAAGAGAATAAAATATTCATGAAATTCACGTATTTTGTTATTGAAGAAGACATAATATTAATAATCAGATTCACTTTTTGTAATAATTGGAATATTAAAAATGATGCCGTCAAAATGTAGGTGAAATTGGGGTTAAAGTGACTTTTGTGGCACTTCTTCAATTTTTATTATCAAAAAACATGTCCGAAAACTATTTACAGTATCAGATTTACTTCTGTAAAAAATTTTTTGAAAAGGTGAATATCATAAGGGAGCCACCTCCGATTTCGATCACCTCGAAATATGTTGTCAAGCTCATCATTCTGAACAACTTGTTTCTATACATGTGGTGCTCGGACTCTTTTAGTCTTCGAGATATTTGAAAAAATAACACGCTTTACTGCCAATATTTCCAAAAGCGAATAAATCGCAACTAGGATTTCCTGTACTGTTTTGAGGGGTTTCGCCCCCTCAAACCCTCCCGCTCCCCCGACGACAATAACCTCAAACCCTTTTGGGACGGACTTTTTTGGGTACTTCAAAAACACATGTGGGGATTAATGAACGTATAGTATACATACAGTGGGGGACAAAAGTATGCATACACTTGAAATATAGAAATAAAAAGCACAATATTTTCTATATTATTAAGTGTATTTAATCATATGTAGCTGTATATTAAACATTACACTTACAGCAACAAATGATCCAAAACCGAAGGCAATAACATCATGTAGTAACTTGAATTGACTTGAAATTCACAAGACTGTAAGAAATCGCCGGGACAAAAGTATTCGTACATTATCATTTATCTTACAAAGTCGAAACCGGCAAAATGATGACTTAATCCCCTTCCCGCCTTATTTCACATGGACTACAATATATTTCGATTAGAGCAAAATCGCAGATGGTGACTTCCAAAAGTGATAGATTTGGCGTGGAATGACGCCACTTCAAGTACCTACTGAAAATCTAAAATTTTAAAAATTTCAAATTTGGCACTTTGCAAATTTAAGATTTTAAAGATTTCAAACTAGCAAGATTTGATAATTGAAGAATTTTAAATTCGAAAGTTCAAAAACTTAGAAACCTAGGAATTTGTAGTACAGAAATTATTAAATTTTAAATTCGAAAATTCAGAAATTTAGAAATCTAAGAATTTTCTAGGTTAGAAATTTAAAAATTGAGGAATGCACGAATCAATATAGAATTATTCGATGTCTCAATCTTCTATAGTAATATCGTGCGAGTCTATATTATTCTTAACAATATCATCAATAACGAACAAGATTTTATTTTGCAGTATTTAACATGTCATCATATGCGTTTTTATTCTTTTGATGTGTACGTTCTTGCATCTTCTGAGAAATATGATATTTTTATCAAATATTTATTTCCTGCTATACTTGAGAAATAACTGTGGAGTGCATGCTGTGATTCAATGCGCCACGCAGCCTTATTGTAGTTAGTAAAGTGCGAAATTCCTTTTAAACAATTTGCCGTCTCGGCATTTATTGTCTGTCCTAGTGTAAAGTTGACTGACTCCTTTGTTAAATTACCTTTAGCCCTTTTTATACCAATTCTGGCTTGAAGGTATGTCAAAGTCCTGTATTATTGCTTCTCAAATTAATTAAATTTTTTACATATCTCAAATTTCATCTTCCAAAACTAGGTTGATTTAGCACACATAATAAATTTGACATTTTAAAAGAACACTTAATGCATTAATCAAATTCATTTATTTCAATAATTTAAAACATTAGAAATTCACTGTATGTGGAAATTTTATATTCTAAAAATTTTATTTTAGTGTAATGTATGTAGAATTGAGTTTTATCGTGATGATTAGTCAGTATTTTGACAACAAAATTTTTGTAATTATTTATAATATTTTGCGATCACCGCATGTGCCAGCACTTTGTTGAATTTATGTAATGTTGTATAAAAAATATGAAATAATTAATGATTGTTTCTGGTGATATTTCAATTTTATAAACTGCTTCAAATGCACCTGTTAGTAAAGGGCACAAGATAAATATTCTAGTGCTTTAAGGGGGGCAATACCTTTAGATAGATGAAAATAAGCTGATATTTGTGAATTTTTTTGTATAGGATATTTTTGTCTTGTATTTTCGAAATTTCAGGTATAATTTATTATAACTATTGCCTATTACAACATATTTTCTTTTTTTTTTAATATTTAAAAATGGCGGAATTATGATAGTCTTTCCTGGAAGTGTTTTGGCGCGTCTTGTGAAACGGCGTGACTTCTAGCTTTAGTTACATTAGTCTGAAACAAGTTTGCAAACGATGTTTCGATTATTAACATTCTCAGTTAGTAGATGAACCTAAGAAATGTGAAAAATATGGAAAATTGAAGAGATAGCGCACTTTAAAGAAAAACTTTGAATTTTACTGAAAATTTTCGCAATATTTTGCAATAAAAAAGGACTTTAATGTTAAATTTATTTCGTACATTTAGGTTCATATGTTAGATGGTATTGTCATGGATATGTGCAAAAAATTTGAGCGCGATTGATAAACTAGTTTTTGAGTTATCAGTCACGCCAATTTTAAAAATGTAGTTTTGAGAAAAATGCGTTTAAAGTTTCGATAAGTAAAACCTGAATAATTTCAATGATTTACCAAGTAATCTGCGATTCCTGCGCCATATAATAATCGTTCGGTTTACTCGTAAAGTTGATTTTTCTCGATAAGCTCATTCTCTGTAAAAATACAAAATTTCAAACACAGCAATGGCATGATAATAACAAATCTGCTACATAGCCCTCCGCATCGAGCGCGTGAATATCTGCGGCGCGATATCAGACATGAGTCACGATAATCGGCTATAACATCAAAAGGGCTCCGTATTACGCTTAAAAATTTTGAGACTATATTTTTGAGATGTTGCACTAACATTTTATAGAAAAAAAAATTTTGCAATTTTTTAAGATTTTAAAGGTATTGCCCCCCTTAATGAATCCCGGTAATTGATTTGGAATTTTGTTAACAATAACATTTTTACTTATTGTGGGTATTTGAACTAATCAAAATGTAATAACAAAATGTATTAGCTTTATGTAGATATAATTTTTTTAAATGGTTTCATAACTTAAACAAGTGATGAAATACTTTTATTATATAATTTTTTATATATAGTTGCTTTAGGTTTATTAAATAATAGAAGTGAAGACGTTATAAATTTATTTAATAATCGAGTTAATTTCATTTGTTTAAATATTGAAAGTAAGTATTCTGTTTTCCTACTAGTACGTGATAACATGATACTAATTAATTAAGCGCCATCGGCATAAGTGGGATTTCATGTGAAATTACATTATTAACTAAATCACCCTTAGTGAATTTATTACATTGTTAATATTTACTGTATTAAAATAACTATGTTTTGTACATAGTTATGTTATGTATTGTAGATAGTTATGTATTGTACATACATTTACGTTAACAATAACTATACGAAAATATAACTTTGCTTACTTTCAAACTCGTCGATGTAACAATATAACCTAAAATTTTACAATATTTTTCTTACATTGTCAAATCACATAAATTCTTCAAAATAGTGGAGGAAACAAAAGAAAAAAGATTACACACCAAAAGATGGTTGTGCAGCAGTAAAAGCCTTTCAATCAAACACTTCGTTACACGTTAACAGTGAAAAGTTTCATCTGCCAAAACTAATCCAGGAGAAAAAGAACTCTTAATTGATTAATGAAAATTATTACAAGTAAGATATTTTTCATTCCACGAAATATACTATCTTGAATTTTTTCTTGTTAAATGATGAAAATAATTAAATTAATATTTGAGACAGCAGTAATTTGTAGACTAACGTGCCACGAACGTTGTTTAATTAATAGGCCATTTACACATTTTCAGATTTTAAGTAGTTTAAAACTTTTTCTTCCTCAAATGTCGATTTTTACTATTTTGTTTGTAACTAGAAATTTTACTCTTTCCGGTGACTGTATTTAGTTATAATTTTACATTGTTCGCAAATATCTTAACTACTTCCTTAATTGCTTGAGACATTTATCTTATGTTGTCACAGCGATTAAAATGATCACTATTAATAAAACAAAATGCTATTTATAGAATATTTTATATAAGTACAGACAGATATAAAGAAGTCTAAACAATTTATCTGTATATGCACAGTTGCGACAAAGATATCAAAGTCAAACTGATTTCTATAAATACAATTTCATATTTTTGTTGATAATGTGATAGTGCTTGTTGGACGGAATTTACATGATATCGTTGCTTGTAGTAGGAAATGATAAAGGGTTCAATTGACCGACAACGCACAATCCATATCGATCTGCCGCGTTCGGATCCAATTTATGACATTTTACCACATGAAATATCATAGAGCAGATTATTATATTCATTCTAACAAACGTAGTCATGCTACGAATAAAATAGTACATAGTTCTGAAAAACAATTTAATTTTCATATCTCTATTGCTATATCAACAGAAAATTTCCACTGCGCAACATTGTTTTCTGTACCAAACAACTTTTGTGAGAACATTTTTTCTTCACATGCAAAAAATGGATGTAAAGAATTAAAAATCTTTCCATAAAGTAATTACATTGTTCTTCATGACGTGTCGGCATGCTCATTTGAGAGTAAAACTCGCCTGAGAAATCAAGAACAAAAATTTCTCAAGCACGTAAACACGTTACCTGATTGTAACGTTAAACATTTGCTTCCGTTTCCGTACGTCTTCTTTCGTTATGTCACATCTTTTGTTCAAATGTCGATGAAAAGAGGCCAGAAATAAACTAACGTGAGCACCATCGATTCCGTCGAGATATAAATTAAAATCAATTTATGACACGTCGCGACGAAGCGTGGTCCTCGGCAATCCTGCGATATCCTGTAATAACGTGGGAACAATTCACTTTCTGGATACAATGTTCCGTTCCATTGGCTCGTTGAAGTCGTGAAATTCGAGCATAGAATAAATCGAACGATCATCAGTTGCCGTGGATTTATTTCGCTGGGAAGACTAGGCACAGGCGTTAATTCGGTGTCTCGTAAACAACACGGTCGCGCTCAAATGTTCGGGGATTTCCGGTGTTTTATCGATCACCATAAAGTCACGCGTAAATAGTATGTCCGTGTCACGATACTGTCGAAAGAATAACTTTCCCGTATGATCTTGCTCCACTTTCCTCGTTTTTTGTCCATTTTTCTTAGCGACCTCTGTATTGCGAACTGTTAGGCGCCACTTTTATCAATCTCCCTACCAGTAGAAAGAAAGTAAAGATATTTATACTTTAGGTTTCATAAGTTATATTTTATACTGTATATTTACACTGTATATTATATGCTAAATATTATACACTGTATATTTTATGCACTATATTTTGTACACCATATTTTATACCGAATATGCTGAATATTTTATTTTTTATATTTCGTACTGTTTATTTTATACTCTATATTTTATACTCCACATTTTATTTTTATACGTGACGTTTCGTTTTTCATCCTGTCGAACGATGACACAATAGTCTATGACAAATAACGAAAAATGTTATATAAAGATAGTCATAAATACATATATTTTCAAGAACAAGGATACTAAAATTATAAATGATTACTTTCTTACTTGATGTTGCATTTAGTAAAATAAAATTTGGATATTGGGACTTCATTTATTAACGATGTCGGTAGTCATAAGGAGGACTGTTTAGATATGAAGTTAGAATTTTGTTATTTTGGTTATAATTTAGTAATTTTGTATAATTATAATTACAATTGGCATTTGGTTCTGGTTGTAATTATGACTGGAACATTTACGATCCTTTATATATCATCTTTTTCTTATTTTTAACCATGAAATGTGCTGATATTGCTTGGCGGGAAAACTGAAACACCTTGTAACAGATAAGGTTAAAAAATTTTATTAACAATGTCGTGCTACCGCATAATATGCATTATTACGATTGTTAATTTGTTTTTTGCATTTGTAGAAATCCACACATAAAAATTGATAAAAATAGCTCACGCAACGATTTGTTTGTTCTTAAGGAAACTTGTACATACAATTTTTCTAAAAAGAGTTTATATTGTTATTTGTAACGCATATTTTAATGCATGCTTGTCATACAAATTTTGATTGAAGTACGAAAAACTGTGGTAATACAAAAATTGATATCTGTTTGATGTTCATTAAAGATGAGGTAATTATTACACTAAAAATAAATTCTTTAGAAGAGTAGATTTATGAAGGAATTAATACGGAAAATATTTTTTCGCATTTCTTATTTGCGGTTCAAAATCCTTATTTACTGTCTTGGGTTCAATGATTCGGAATCTAATATTAAAAATTGAAAATAAATACGAAATTTAAAAACTCAATTCAGAATTACCGAACCTATGCATCACTAAATGTGGTTTTTATATCATACATATGCGCGCAAGAAACATTAAGTTTTTATGTGAAAACATGTTTATACTTACTTAAGTAGCTTTCCTGCTCGTTCTCTTTCCTTAAATAAAACATACATATTGAAAAATTAATTATTTTCGTACTATACTGTTTTGCAAAATTAACGGGAACTTTTAATACCGTTTTTCTTTCAAACAACTTTTTTGTACGCTAGAATATGTAACATGCATATAATAACTTCAAGAAAGTTTTTGCATAAATAACGGATTTGACTATTTTTAATTTTGTACATTTTTAGGTACTACTTTTGGAAATGTGTTCCAGAAAGGTATTTTTGTGAAAAGTTGATGGTAGGTATAAATATTTAACCTTAATCGAACGCGAATCAGGCACTCAAGCAGTGATCGGTCGCGCATATCTGCCGCACTGCGGGATTTTCCGCCTAGATGTAAAGGACATTCAAACTCAATAGAGCAGTTTATTTATACCCTAATCGTAACGCAGTATAGCTTAAAATATCGTAAAATGTGTAAATTTAAAATTATTGGTAGGTTATTTGAACGTTCTGCATCTGAATCAGGAAAAGGAATTTTAGTAACCAGGATAGAGTTACTCTACTCTAATATATGATACTTTTAGTAATGTATTTTAATAACCAGGATAGAGTTACTCTGCTCTAACATACACAGTATGTCTGAAAAGTAACGGAACTTTATAAATAAAAAAAAAAGTATTAGTTATTTTGCCAAAATTAATTTTTTTTATTCAAAATACATCCCTTCCGCATCAATACACCGCTGGGCACGCTCAGGCAATGTTAACATAGATTTTTTTATGTCGTTTTGCGGAGTCGCTTCAATCACCCTTGTCACAGCTGCTTGGACTTGTGTAACAGTGTCATAAAACGTTCCTTTCATGGCTAATTTCAATTTTGGAAAAAGGTAGTAATCGCATGGAGATAAGTCAGGCGAATATGGAGGATGTTGGAGCACACAGACTTGTTTTTTCGCCAAAAATTCACGAACAGTGACAGTTCTGTGACTTGGTGCATTATCATGCAACACAAACCAACTTCCCGGCGCTCGATATTCGGGCCCCACACGAACAATTATTTTCCACAAACGTTCCATAACACCCAGATAATATTCGCCATTAACATTTTGTCCCTGTGGAACGAATTCTCGAAGTATAATACCTTTAGACTCGTTTAGAATTTAGAAAAACACAAAACCTGGCTTTGGGTCGTCTTTCAAAGTATCACGACCATCCTGGAATCGCTTATACCACTCGAACACACGTGTACGGGATAAATAATCGTCGCCATAAACATTTATCATTAATTCAAATGTTTCTGTAAAAGTTTTACCGAGCTTTACCGAGCAGAATTTAATATTCGCTCTCTGCTCCATCGTGATTTTGTGACACGGTGACAAAAGGTTCTATCGCTTTAATCGCTATAAGTTTGCAATTCGTTGCTCGATTCTAATAATGATTGTTTTGTAGGGGAGGAATACTGTTTTCAGATAGCATATTGTTTTAATTGATGGTGCTAGTAGTTTTCCTTGAATTTAAAAAGTTCCGTTACTTTTCAGACATACATGATACTTTTCCAGAAATGAATTGGTCCTTTGCAAAATGTTAATTTAACATACTTTGAATGTTGCATATTGCTACGATTCGTTAAAGGGGAGAAGTTAACACGCTAGATTAACACTGAAACTCTCAAGTCGATTCAATGACTAATTAAGTTTCCTGTTTCAGATTATAGAATTTGGTAAGATGTTTTTCTTGAAATGTGTGTTGACATTTATTAAGATAATTGGAAGATTTTGACATTACTGTTTACATTAATTTATCTATATCATCTGTTTATTTATTTTTCTACTTTATTTTCAATTTTAAAATATGCATTATGCGCCGTTCAGATTCAGTGTCAACATTTTATTGTTAACGTTTATCATCAAATTTCCGAATTATGAAATTCGGTAACTTAACAATTTGAAAATGTAGCAACTTAAACATCTAGAAATTTGGTGACTAAGAAGTGTAAAAAGTACAATATTAAGAATTTGAAAATTTGTGAATCTGAAAACGTCAAAATTTTGAAATCTAGATTTGATAACTTGGAAATTTGGGAATTACAAAATTCGGTAATTTGAAAATTTGAAAACGACAATTTGAAAATATATCAACTTAAAAATTTACAAATTTGTAAATTTGTAGATTTGTACATTTAGAAATTGAAAAAATTTAAGAATTCGAAGATTTGAAAGTTTGGAAATGTAAACACTAAATGCAAAAGCTTAGAAACATAAAAACGTGAAATATTGAAAATAAGTAAATCTGAAAATTTAAAAATACAAAACTGAGAAAATCGAAATATTTTCAAGTTCATATATTTATCCAGATCCAAAGGAAGTTTACTATGCACTCGAATGTTAATTTACTACACATTCATATGATAAATGAGTGTACACGGAATAATTCATCCTGCAGTTTAAAGATCCAATTCTCCGACGCGAACAAGTGTATTAACTCGAACAATAACCGTAGTTGAACAAAGTTACATTTCCCCGTCGTTCAAATAAACGGTTTATGTAGTGTACATACACAAATAAGAGATAAACGTCTTGGGACTCCTGCGATTAAGGTGCTTCAAGGAATAAGGAAAGCAGTTCCGTTGCTCAGTGCGCATTTTCATCGAATTAGTCTCGTCCCGACGTTGAATTTATTCGCTCGACTCAAGATACCCATTGGGATCTCTATTCAACTAGTTATACGTAATATCCTGCATACCGTGGATTTAGCAGTCGTATTGTGTGCAAGACGAATAATGCTGAAACGAGTTGAGCAGATTCAAGACTTTCTTGGTATGCAAATGCGATTATCTCGTTGAAAGCTATAAAAAAAACTTAACCTCGGTCAAAAACTGAATGGATGTTGCATACCGCGAGTAACACACAACGCGTACAAATACATTGCAAATGAATTAATGCAGAAGCTTACTTTAACTGTTGCGAACACATGTCCAGCGCGGTTCGTAAAATTAATGGTACAAGATGGTAGTCGAGATGGTAATAAGATGGAAGATATAAAGTAACATTTCTCTAGAACAGCGTTTCTCAACCAGCTGGACGACTACCACTGATGAAATTCGAGACAGGTGGATGGCAATTTCAGTAATTTATGAAATATTTTTAACGCTAAAAACAAATGTAATGTTTGCGTTGGAAGCTTTTGCAGTCTCAATGCGCAGAGATTTCTTTTGAGCAATCATAAATGTCACATCTAAATTGTTTTCGTTAATAAGTTGTGTTTATTTGTTTTCCGTATAATCCTTGTATGAATGCTAAATAAGTAATACGTTCTTTTCTTACTACTTAACTAATTTTGTCGCGTATAGTGTAGATAAATATAAATGTACATCAATTTTTAATTGTAAGAAACTGCTTCAAAAATTTAAATGAACAGCTTCGAAATTGTGGAACACCAGTGAACGTCATAAAATAAATTACTTCTAAGAAAACAAATTACAAGTTTCATACAGTACTCCGATAAGAAACACAGAGTTTCAATATTTGCAGATAGTTTCTCGAAATGTCTAATATTTGCTAGTAGTTGATAATTGCACATTTTTTTTTACGATAAGTTTCTAGAAAATAAACGTTGCATAAAAATTTCTGCCATATAGCGAATATCAGCGATATTTATTCACGATGAAAGACAAGGTCGCCTCGAGAATTGCTAACCGAATATTACTCAGATAATGCGACTACAGCCTTCTTATCACTTAATGGTGCAATGCCAGTAAGTATGCTCCTTCTAGACTTGTACCAGCGCGACTGTGCGTCGCAAATGTTGAATCATCGCTGCTTGAAATATCGTAATAACATCGTCCATATATACAGCATATTTCCTGCTTCGACGTAAACGGTGTACATACTTACAGAAACGGTGACGTGTCTAGAAGATTCGAGAGACTCTTAAATTGCGCAATCTAGTTGCGGAAAAACATAATCAGGGAAGATTAAAATTTCAATCCGTTCTTTTAATCCTTCCGTATCTGATTTGATCTTTTTTTGAACGCTATACACTATATGATAATGTTTTAAGTTTGCAATTTGAAAGAAAAGAAGTTTACCGTACGTCCAATGGCGACCGCATTGCAATCCAGAAAGTAAACATGATCGACATATTATAAAATTATTTGGTCATGTATCAAATTATATGGGGGAAATTGTGTAAAATATTATTTATATAATTTGGTTTTGAACTAATAATTTTGAATATTTTGTTGTACTGTAATATGTGCAACAAGTATTTGCGACCTCATGAAGTTGATACTCTTAGATTAAATTAAATTAATTAAGTACATGTCACAGATATAATTTAATCATACTAATAATTTTATTAATATTTTAATTTAATATAAATATTATTTTTATGTATTATATTATAATATTATAAATATATTTTTATTTGATGTAAAATAATGTTTTATTATTTTATTAATATACATATCTTTAATTATATAATTTTATAATAATATATAATATGTGTAATTATAATAATATATCTCAATAATTTTATTGATATAATTAAGAAAATTTTATTGTTAATACGGGTGAACAATAATGTCCCCATAATAATGTGTAATTGTTTCAATTACTATACTGTGCAATTGATTCGATGTAATTTTTCAAATTAATTCACAATATCTTAATTAGATTAAGGGCTAGGGAGTTAAACTTATATTTTGCTAACATAATTATTTCATTGTACAAGCTGTATGCTTAGACTCATTGTTAACTTGTTAATTAACGTTGGTTCGTTTGCATAAAATTGTAATTATAATATGTCCGTGTACAGATATTGCAATATATGCAATACTTAACATTTTTACTGCTCTTCGTAAGATAAGCGATATTCGAATCTTCCAGAATTGTATTTAGATGAGTTGTTTGTCATTTTAAAAATATGATGCAATAAAATATCACATTTACTTATAAATTAAATAATAATAATAAAGTTATTATAAAATAACACCGCTAAAATTACGATATTAATAAGCTGTAATAACATCCATTATGTAGGAGTTTTAAAAAATAATTTTTGTAAATGCCCGTCGTGTTGCGGTCTTAGTCATCATTATGCTAATTCATATCTTTTTTATTCGTTGTTCGGATAATGATTATTCTGCTGCGCTAATTATCATTAATGTTTACAGAACAGAAAATTTTGTTTTTCATGCTGGAAAAGAAGTGTGAAAGGAAAACACGATGCAAAAAATTATTCTCAAGATTATATTTTCAAATATTTCAAGGTCATCAATGTATTCTTAAACGATACATATTTTTATTATGTTTAGATTAAAGTAATCGATTACGTAAGACATCGTGATCTTCCTGTAACCTTAATCCTTATTCGCACAGGCTGTTTATGCAATGTAGACATGTAGTTACATTTTGTTGCAACATATCACTATTAATGCTTGCTTTTAATGGAAGCTATAGTGTGCTTTCGGAATAAAGTTTTACAATTAATTAACTGATATTGATTAATTCTTAAACGTAACTAATTCATTTTAAAATTAAGTTGCTGAAATCTTTGACAACTTATTTATTGAATTATGTGTATATTGAGGAAACATTTTTATTATAATAAGTGACAAATGTCTTCACTTTTTGAAGTTTATTTTATGTGATAGTTTTTGTAAACATAAAAAAGTGAGTTTTTCAATACTATGTCTGATTTTGTTGGGCAAAGCATTTGCATTAAATTTCGTTTACGGAATGAATATTCTGCCGCGGAAACGTTGTGGATGTTGCAGAAGGCCTTTGGTGACAAAGCTGTGTCGCAAAAAAATATTTACAAATGGTACAAACGTTTCAAAAAAGATCGAGTCCGAGTTCAAGACAAATAGCGCTCCGGACGAACCATCAACATGTACTGATGAATGCCACGTGAAGGAAATCACAGATTTGGTGCTTGGAAATCGTCGATTGACAATTAGAGATCTTGTTGATGCTGCGGACATCTCATTTGGATCAACCGAAACCATTTTAAAAGTTGTTTTGTGCCTCAAACTCGTCAATTCCGCGTGGGACGATACTGCGCCGTCCCACACTGCATTGGTTCTTCGAGAGCATATCACCAAAAAATGGACCCATATCGTTCCACAACCACCGTATTCGCCTAATTTAGCACCGTGCGACTTCTGGCTGTTTAACAAACTCAAAAGATCGTGTCTGGGACACTGTTTCGAATCGTCTGATGAAATAAAAGCCAAATCGAAGAAAGTATTGAAGACCATCCTGGAAAAGGACTTGTTTGACTGTTTCGACGATTGGAAAAAACGTTGTCATAAGTGTATTGTGTCGGATGGGGAATACTTTGAAAGTGATGAGATTGATTTAGAAGCATAAATAAAGACTTTTCATTTTATAAACAAGTTCACCTTACTTTTTGATCACAGTAGCATTCTATTAGTTTTCCTCGTGCGACAAATGGTGTTAGAAAGTAAATAAAAGCGCTGCGAAAAAATTGCATCAACTATTTTCTTCAATTTGTATAATTTAAATGTGTTTTATACATTTCTTATTTATGAAGATTAAAAAATGTGTATCTGCATAATTTGAAGGAACTATTTTGTTTTAAAACGTGTTTTCTTTGTAGAATAAAAATTTGTTCAACTTCTTTCAATTTGAACAAGTTTTGTTCAATTTCTATCAATTTGAACAAACTGTTTCGAAATTCGATCGTTAATTCATCGCACGCGAAAAATAGTCACAAGAGATTTAAACAACGTATATAAAATTAATGCAATTTGTATAATCATAGCATATTTTAATAATAATTTTGAGGCAACATAATTTTGTCTTTCATCTAACATCACGAAAACACAAAACTCTTGTTACTAACAATAAGCAAATAGAAGTGTCGGTTACAATTTTCGAAACTGTTTTCATGGACTCTAATAAAAGAAGAAAAGGGAATTACCTAGCAATTAATGGAATTTATCAGCATAAATTAATGCTACAAATGTTCTTGCTCTAACAAGGAGACAAAGAACACAAGTGGCACAAGTAGTAGTCTTACAAAGTCATCGGTTAAGACTCATTTACTGTTACCTTAAACTGTTGTACTGAAAATAACAAATAAATGCTGTGAAGTTATACATAAAAAATGTACGTACATTTGAAACTATAATTCAGATGATGTAAAAAATGGCACTTCCTTTTTTTTCTATTAAGTTTTAATAGAAGATTTAATTACATTTTTACTAATTTTGATAAGACGATTCAAAATTTTTAGTAGATTGAAAGAGTAGAAACGATAAGTTCCTTATTAGCAGAAGGGAAAACAAGGTACTAAGGGAAAGATTATAATTGAGTCTTTTTCTTGAATGTGGGGTAAGTCCATTCCTTGAAAAAAATGAAGATAATAACAATAGATAGAACTTAATATGATATTTTTATCTATAAGCAATCTATAGTGAAAACAATTTAGATACTCTAATATTTGGGCGATGGAAGTTTGGGTGATTAATAGTGCTGGAAAGAAATTTATTTTGAAAGTAGTGCAAGTCTCTGAGGTTGAAATTATTGTCAGTCGAATACGGTACAATTTAGCTCAGGTAAATTTAGTAATACTGACAATATTGTAAAAAACTATAAATTGTATAATACTGGTGGCATAACCGCAATGCGAGTAAGGATCTGTATGTCTGTCATAAGTATCATTGCTGATTTTTAATATCAACTTGCAAGTAAGTTTTATTTCACTTCCTAGTAAATACTCAACAAAGTCGACACGGTTCTTGTTTCAGTATCGACGTACAAAACCTCTTAACAATTTTACTGCTTTGAAAATTAATTACGAATTATGGTTTATTTCATTAAAAAAAATATTGGTCAGTATGATTTTAACGAAAATTATAACTGTGATGCATCTGTAAGTGAAGCTGATATTAATAACAAAATAAAAATAATTTTTTTAGTAATAACACCACTCCAATAAAATCCTCATTTTCAAGGAATTTTATTATTATTATGTTTATAAAAATAAGACCAAATTCGGGTGACAGTGATTGATGCATTTTAATTATTTCTTAATTACTGTTATGGTAGTAATTGCTTATGCAAACAACAGCTTATGTTATTTGTGTCACTCGTATCAACTGCAGTCTCATGTAATATAACCCGTTTTAGTGCCTCGACATTCTTGAAATAGTTAGGCATCTACGTAAAAATATTGACATGTAGTTTCTGTAAGCACCTATCTGCAAAACTGCAAAATAAACTGATAGTTAATAAAATGTAATTTAGAACAGTTTTATACTATTTTGTAAATAATGAGTACACAATAAAAGATTTGAGTATTTCAAGGAGGATGTTCAAAATGCTCTAACCTTTATCAAATCTGGAATGTTTGGGAAAAAGGATGTCAATATAATATACATTTATTTTATACAAATGTGCAACATATAACTTTTAAATTTAATTCAAGTAAAGAAGCGATTTTTTGAAAAAGTAACAGTATATGAAGTGTCTGTCGGTTGGTCGGTTATTCAATCGAACAGTTTTTATGGACAGTAATAGCTTTTGAAACTATTGAACTTGCAAACAAAGATAGATTTCCAAAATATTATAACAAATTCTTTGTTCAGTTAAAGATACCCAATAATAATAATTATAAAAATATAACACTTTGTTGGAGGACCCAACCACATGTTCGTCAATCACTCTTTTTACCATGCAGTTTCCTTTTCCTTGTCCTTAACACTATTTCTACAAAGAGGTGTTAAAAGACTCCTTTCAAATTTTAACTTAAAATTATTCTGTAAGTTGAATCCTTTCTTCACAATTAATTTTTTTACTTTTCATATAATAGTTGTTAAATAAATTCAATGATATCATTTTCTTCCAGCTCATCCTAGATCTGAAAATGTGCATATGGTATATTTATTTCTACCATGAGGTGTCTTTTAATACCTTAAGGATTTCATGACAGTGTCCAATTTTAAACCATTTTACATATAAATATCAACATCATTTTGCAGCATCATATCAATTATGATCAGATTAGAGAATCCCAATTTCAGTTGTAACGGAAAATACAGGAGTTGCGGCATAACTTTGATATTCGCTTATTTCTCGCCATGTTGCATTTTAGTGTTCACCGCTTTATTTATATTTTGTAGATTGATGAATCAAGCTAGAATTTACAATCTGATAATCTCTAATAAAAACACATCCATGTATCAATAAATATATTCCCTAAATTATCTACATTTAACTGATAATTTGAAATCCCAACAGTTTTGGCAATTATTTGCATTCAAACGAAATGGTGTCAAAAGACATCTTTTGGTCGAAAGAGGTATACACAAAATCGAGGTAGTAATAGTGTTAACCTTAGGTCCCTTCCTGTTGAAGAGTTCATTTTCCACACCCAAAAATCCGCTTTCCTTCAGTATTCTATCTAATCCCCGTTTCTTTTCTTCCACCCTCGGTAAACAATTTTAACCAATTGAAATTCTGCAAGCAATTTTGTTCGAGGTTTTCTCACCCGCTTGAGAGTCAGATTCCTACAATACACTCGACCGTGCTGGTTATACATATTTATCTTATGTTAAGAACTATAGTAGAATTACTTGTGTGTTAATAAATTAACTATTTAAAGTTAAACCACTCTGACTTGAATCCGGTGTTTCAACAACTTCCTGTTATTGTATTGCTCTTTTGATCAATTAACGCAGAAACTGTGCATAATATCAGTGTCATTACAAAAAGTGTCAATACTTGAGTTTTTTACCGTAGAATTAAAAAGTTTTGCCTTTTTTTATAAACTTTCATGCACTGAGCAAGAATTAATAATCCATTCTCTTTTCAAGATTCAATTTGCTGTCTTCCTTCAGCATCAGGTACGAATTATGTGAAAATGTGGAATATTCTTTATCTGCACTTAGCTGTAAATTACATATGTACTTAGAAACTTGTAAGACATTTCAGTAATTTTCATTCTAAAATTCAAAGATTTGTAAATTTCTAGATTTCCAAATTTCCAAATTATCAAATATTTAGATTAAAGTTTCTAAATCATTAAATTCTCAAATGTTCGAAAATTAAAAATTTTAAATATTTAAGGTTTTAAATTCTCCAGTTAAAATCACTTTTGCAAATTTTCGAATTTCTGAATTTTTAAATCGTCAAATTTCGAAATTGAACATTTTTTAATTCCTTAATTTCTAAGTTATTAAATCTTGATTTTTTCAAATTCATGAATTCACAAATTCTCAAATTCTGAAGTTATCAAACTTCCAAATCTCCAAATCTGCAAATTTACAAATCATCAAATTTTCAAACTTACAAACTTACAAATCATCCAATGATCAAATCTCAATATTTCCAGTTTGAAATTTGTAAATTTCCAACATATCGAATATTCAAACTGGCAATTTTCAATTTCTTATGTTTCCAAGTTCGTTTCCATATTAAGTCCTCAAATTCTCGAATTTTTAAATTTTCAAATTTCCGCATCTTCATATTTCTAAATTTCTAAATCTCCAAATCTCCAAATCTCCAAATCTCCAAATCTCCAAATCTCCAAATCTCCAAATCTCCAAATCTCCAAATCTCCAAATCTCCAAATCTCAAAATCTCAAAATCCCCAACTCTCTAAATCTTCAAATCTACATATTTCCAAATCCCCAAAACTCCAAATCTATATATCACCAAATCCCCAAATCTCCAAACCTCCAAACCTCCAAATCTCCAAATTTCCAAATCCCTAAATCCCCAAATCCCCAACTTTCCAAATCCCCAAATCCCCAAATCCCCAACACTCCAAATCTTAAAATCTCGAACTCTCCGAATGCATAAATCTCCAAATCTCCAAATCTCCAAATCTCCAAATCCCCAAATCTTAAAATCTCGAACTTCCCGAATCCATAAATCTCCAAATCTCCAAATCTCCAAATCTCCAAATCTCCAAATCTCCAAATCTCCAAATTCCCAAATTCCAAAATCCTAAGTTTGCAAACCTAAAAATATCCAAATTACCGAATTATTAAACTCCATTATTTCAGTTTCAAATTTACTAGTTTCCAAATCCCTAAGTTTAGAACTTACCAAATATCCAAATTCGGAATTTCCAATTTTCCAAAAAACTCAAACCTCAAAAATTCCAGGTACCAAAACTTCTAAATTCCCCCACTTCATTATAAACAATTTCACATTATAAATTCTAAATAATTCCGTCAAATTCATTTTTCCCAATAAGAAACAGTACAATTTCACAATACATAACTGTTTGCCGGCTTTATCGAAAACAAAATTACTAATTGAAAGGATTTTCCCTGATTTTAGAGTGCACTCAAAGTGTTAAATGTTTCATTAAGCCCAATAAAATACATCAGTATCATAATTCGCCGGTAACTGCATTGCGTGAAATTGTTTCGCGACGTTTGATTGATTTTCCCCGTTCACGATATGCTGTTGTACGCGTGAACCCGTTTCACTGTGTATTCCTGCGGGCGATGCATTATTCGCCTGAAAAAGATAAATACACCGCCATCGGGGTAAATGTATACACACGTTTCTATTTCATTGTTCCACATTGTCACGTGTGTACAGCGAATAGCAGACACGTACACGTGGAGTGATCTACTCTTATTCATCGGCTGAATGTCAATTTGGAAAGCTGCTTTCCGGTTTCGCCATTCATCGAACCAACGACAAATACATTGCTTTTGAATCACGCGGCCATGGAAAACCATCGAATGACGTTTACAACCGTTATTCAGCTCCTTCCGAGAAAAATTCGTCGTTATATTATTATCACGTTGTTCTCCGAACACAATGTTCTTGGTAACGATCGTAATAAACAGTTGCTCGTTATCGTGCAAAATTGGTTCATTGTTTTATCCCACCATATTGGGTCTCATGATGCGTTTCAAATTTCGTATGAATTCGTTGGAAGTCGTGAGCTCGTTAACATTTAACTAATTATAAGTCGTGACTCTCTTTTATATCTTCTTCTTATTGATTATGTTTCTTGAATACAGTGTACCATTTAAAGACATCGTCGCAACTATTTTTATTAGTGAACCGATTAAAAGTTACAGATGGTAACGAAGTGATTTGATACAACGAAAATAATGACTTTGAAAGATCTTAAGAAGAACATCTATGAAAGACCTTGAAAGGTCTATGAGATTTTATTTTTTTAACAAATTTATTAAGAGTACTTTCAACGTTTTCATTTAATTTATTCGATGGGCATTTATTATGTGTATTAGTCGATGGGCAAATAATTACAACGTCATAAATAAAATGTTGGAAGTGACCTTGAAAGTTTAGCGAAATAAAAGGCATCGTAGAAATCAAATATCATTACTAGACTGCGAATGATATATCGAAGTCGGCAAAGTATAAATAAGTGACGTAAATTATAGTCTGCGGATTTCATAAATTATATGATTTATGTACAACTGCAGACGTCGATATAAATGAGTAAGTATTCGCAGTTTAATCATCAGCTTGAAGATTCTTCGAAAACGTGTCATTTATAATAAAAAGAGGTTTTTATTGGTTAATGAAAATAATTAAGATAGTTATTTCAAATGGTCCACTCTGTATATTTTTCACTTCTTGCAGATCCTTATAAATATAACATGCATTTCTGTCCCTATGTTAGTAAGTAAAATTATGTTGTTACATGTAATTGAGTTAGAAACGTAGAAAATCTGATATTTAATAATATAAAAATATATACATATATACAAATATATCATAAGCAATTTTGTCATAACGATTGGAGTTGAACACGTTCGAATTGAGGGCTGTGGACATTAAATAAATGAATGATAATAATCTTCCAATGGACACTTTTGAACATTCAGCCCGCTGCTAGTTTGACACTAATGTAACCTAATTATTAAATTCGTCACTTGCGATAAACTAAATTTGCAAAAATTGCGAACTCGATCTTTTGCCGATGACTGATCATTGAACGATGAAGTTTCCTCATATTGTCTGCGTCAAGCTGTTATCACTCGTTATATTATATTTGAAGTTTCTTCACATTTAGAAATGATTATTTAACACAAAATCGACTATGGAATACGATTAGTCAATTTTAATATATTTTAAAATTTGACTACTTAATGCACGAGTTTAAACGAACATTCAGAGTTTCTCTGAATTTACTATATTGTGAGCAATGAATTTGAGACCTCCTTGACAATATTATATTATTGATTGAAACTGACTGTATTATTTGGCTTTGAAGTTGGGAACAGCAGTTCAAATAGCTTTGAGAAGCAGTACAATACGGATTTTAACTAATTATGTGAATAGTATACCGAGTATTTCAGTTCATGTCAAGAGGGGAAGAGATAATGTTAATTATGAAATTTGTTATATTGTGTTTCCTCGTTATATATATTATTAAAATACTTCTACCTTTCGTATCATTTTATATAAAGGCTGATGGGAGAATCAGCTTTTAAATAAATATCTCATATAAATAAGATGTACAGTTTAAGAGTACCGACCATTTTTTTGGTATTTTTAGTAATCTCACAAAACTTATTCTATTTGTCTATAAAATGTATCTCTAGCTTGTATATATAAACTGTATTTTATTAAAGAAATGCTCAAAAAACTTGTTTTTTCCGATAGAATATTTTGTTTTCTTAAATGACATATTTAGTTCCATAAAATTATTACTGGAATTAAAGCGGACTTAATGACCTTGAAATACTCTTGAATTAAAATATAGACATGATAAAGAAAAACGTTAATATGACAAATTGAGATTAACTGTTCCTTAGTTCATTAAACAAATCCAACGATAACAATAATACTGTTTGTACGATATATTTGAACCATTGTTTACATGTTAATTTTTCATGATTCTTCGGTATAATATTTACAAAATGTTATTATTGCTATTGTTTCATATACCTGTTAGTTTGGTAGTGTTATTATATTGAATACATAAGTTGGTTGAAATAAAATAATTTTTCGCGCTAACATTTTTTATCAATGGTTTTTTAACGTCTGATTTCTTAAAGTTCCATATTTTTCAGACTATTAAAATTTTAAAGTTTTAATACAATAATATTAAAACATAAAAATTTCTAGTGTTAAAATGTAGCCGACAATGAGAATTACGTTTCTTGTTAGTTTTTTAAATATTTTAGTCAGATGAGAAATAGATAATGAAATCATGATTGATGTGCGACGTGACAAAACTTTTGCAAAGTGTAATTAACGTTCCTTGGTCCCACCATGTATCACGCAGAAGTTTGGTCACATTCAGTGTTTTACAGCATTTAATTTGAATATAATTACTATAAAGTAACAACTGTTTTATAGGAAATGTAATCAATTTTGTCGCAACTTAACGTCACTGTTCTCTTTTATATTAAAAAATTAATATTTTTATAGACTTTGTTGCTAACTAATATGATTTAAATGTAACAGTAACATTGATATAGGTACCATCACATATCGATTATTTCTACAAATTAGGAAATCTGTTTTGTAATTCTATATTACACTTTGAATTACAAAATAAATGAAGAGATTACTCATTTTGACAGTAGAACAAACCAGTCAGAATAATCGCGTTCAGGTTTCACATTTTATGCTGTAAATTTTGTTCCCATGCTTTTGCCGGTGTCTATCATATTTTGTTCAGATAAAGTATACATCTACTTATTTATTTAAGTATCTACTTCAGCATGTATTTATTTAGGTCTCCACTTTATTTTCAATTTAAAACTGAGTGTGTATTTAACATCGGTAATTTTGTTTGTGCACGTGTTCGTACTAAAAGAACAAAGCAAAGTAATACATATAGTTCCTTCTTTTACAAGTTGTTAGCTGAGTTTCCGCTGTTATATCTGTTTCTAATCGGGCTGTAAAGTTGCCTGAATGAGCATATTCAAACGTCACAATCTATGCTAAGGTCGAGCGAACAAAAACTGGGACGAATATTCGCTCGTCACTCTAGAGGCAACGTTCATACAAAAATTCATTGTCAACTAATTTTTCCGTAAATACAAGATAAGAGATAAAAATATAGATAAACAATAACTTTGAAAGAAAAAAAATGTTCCGCTAATTAACTTCGATTTAAAAACGGGAAATTGCTTATCACCCAGTGACCCTCTCGTGTCTAGCGGAGCCAGGCACTGTTTATAGATTGCCTGCAGGTTGTCGGTTGCTATAGCTTGAAAACGTTGTTCCACCTGTGTGCCACCTTCCGTCGGCTCGAAGGAGTTTCAAGGACCGCACGGAGTCGATCGTGGTTAGCCATACGTGGTAGCGTCGAAACATGGAAGAACCCTTGCTGTCGAGAATATCAGAGAATACTCGAGGAGGATCACACTTGGCTGGTGGCTGATAAGCGGAAACGATAAATCGTGGAGTACCAGAGAGTGGACAAACGTCCGAAAGACGACGTTTCAAGGACATCGGTGATAGAGTCTCAGAGAGGGATGTCTGAATGGGTGGTGTCTGCTCCTGTCGAGGTCTCGGTAGCCAGGTTAACGCTGGCTCGATTCTCGATCGTGTGATCAGTCAAGCGAGCGACGAGGACCAATGTTTGCTATATCGTCTGGCCAATTACAAGAAGAGTGGCGAGCTGATAGACGCGTACAATCAGGGTGGCCAGGCAGAGGTGGAAAAATTGATCAGGGAACAGTTTGGTGTACTGATGTACGCGGACGGCAAGGGTCAGATGATCAATCGGGCAGAGTATCTCCGCTGGAAATTCCGGGACCTGGAACAGGTCGTGCTTCCTATAGAGGCTTCCTTGTCACGATTCGATCCTCTAGCTCAATGGAACGATCACCAGGCATGCTGGCAGATGCAATACAGAGGCTCCCTCGGAGAAACCCTCCTGCATGTTCTGATCATATGCGATACCAGGTTACATACACGGCTGGCGCGTATCCTGCTCAAGTGCTTTCCACGATTGGCCATCGACGTTGTCGAGGGCGAGGAATACCTCGGTGCTAGTGCTCTACACCTGGCGATCGCGTACAACAATAACGAACTAGTGCAAGACCTCGTTGAAGTGGGTGCGATTATTTCTCAACGCGCGATCGGCAGTTTTTTCCTACCCAGAGATCAACAACGAATGAACCCGGCCAAGAATACCGATTACGAAGGATTAGCCTACTTAGGAGAGTATCCTCTTGCCTGGGCCGCCTGCTGCGCGAACGAGAGCGTTTATAACTTGCTGCTCGACTCCGGTGCGGATCCTGACGAACAGGATTCTTTTGGCAATATGATACTGCACATGGTGGTAGTTTGTGATAAACTGGTACGTGTTTTTCTGTTTGAAGCTTTCTGTTAACGATGCTGAAATCTCTTGTTCACTACCACGGCTCAATTACCTACCCTGTTTTTGACCTTTCAACGAACAGGATCAGAATTCAGCTCTTGTGTTACTGACGTAAATGTCTAAACCTTTGACTGTGAAGCACTTTCAAACGGAACCATTAGTATCTACAATGCGATATTCGCATGCCAGACGCAAATCGTGTTCATTGAGATGTTTGCGATTGTAAAATATTAAATCTATTTTACATGTAACGATAAATTTTGTATTAGATCAGTTTTGTATAAGAGTAAATGTGTTATACTAATTGTAAGAATTTACAGTCGTATATATTGATAGATACATGAGGGTGTATATGTACGCCTTTCGCAGTCAAAGGATCATGTCTCAATTTATGACTGATTGTTTATTTCAGTTTATTGAAAATGATGATTGCAACGCTCTCTTGGTTAAAACATCATAGTTAGAAATACTTTATTTATTATTTTAAAGATTATTCTTTTTTGTAATGTGTTAATAAGTATAATTGTAGGTTTTCATAAGTTGCTAACAACATATATTTATAAAGTCATAAATTTCAGAAGACTATATTATTTTGTTACGATAACTTGTTAAAATTAACAACAAATATATAATTAGTAGTATACATAATAATATTATAATATATAATTATAAAATATCGTGTGGCCATAAAAGGCGACATCAGACCAAATTTAATTTTTATTAGTAATTTTTTATTTAATCATAAATTTTAAAGAGCATTTACCTTACTCTATTTTACTCTATTTTAATAATTAAAAATTCGTTACTAAAGGCACTGTTTATTACCAGTAATTAAAAAGAGCAATTTTATACAGGGTGTCCCACAATAAGTGTAAGAACCGAAAAGGGGAGGTAGGTGGGGCTATTCTGAACAGCTTTTTCCTTTACCAAAATATTGGTTGAGGCTCCATTTTCGAGTTATTAGCAAAAAACACTGACCAATGAGAGCGCGCATAGACCGGGCGCGCGACAGCGTGAGCGACAGCTTCGAATATGACAACCGATCGTGATCGTGAACAAGCGTACCGACACGGCGTCGGTATAGCGTCGGTATAATAGGAAGCTGTTAGATGAAAATTACATCGAATAATGAATACCAAAAATCTGGATTATTTTTGAATTATCATTCATTCGTGGATAAGAAATAAAGAAATTAGTCCTTACTTACGTAATCAAAATAAATCGAATTTATTCGATACGTTTATTCCTTATCGCAAAGAAATAATAGATAAAATATGGAAAATTATTCTAGTTAGATATTGTGATGATGGAAAAGAACATATTCTCATTTTTGAAAAATTAAATAACTTTTTCATTCAACAAATAAAAATTCAAGTGGAATAATTAACAAATTTAAATGTAACTTACCCATTGAACCGCAAATAGTTACGATGAAAATGCATCTTTGTCACCGTGTCGATCCACCGATCCTTACCGTTAGTAAAAATAAATCACCACACAGAAACTCTCAATTTACTTCACTGTCACCTATCACCGTCACCTTTCATTATTAGCTTTCATTATCACTTTTCCCTGTCACTTTTCACTAATTAGTCACTATGAGCCCGACACGTAAATATTCCGAATGAAAACACGTGAACGAATATTCATAAATAATTTTAACTATACTGTCTTGAAAGAAAGAAAGCGGAATTTTCGATTAAAAACTACGATATATTTTATTTCGGCCGGTTACTTTCGACAATAAACGATGACTGTCTCGATCGTCGCCGCAGTCGATCAACAGATCCCCGTTGCATAGCAACCGTTTGCGACCCACGCTTCGCGATCGAGAACGAAACCGAGATTCGTGGCCCGTTCAACAATATCTCCTAATAAAATATAATATAATACCGATTCCTCAATTCGGATGTCTTCTAATGAGAATACAGTGTATCGTTAAACATACGTATCTATGAATAATCGTTCACGCGTTTTTATTCGGTCCGTTTACCGGTCGTGCTTATGTTGTGCGATTATTAGAAAGAGACAGTGAAATAAATTGAGAGTTCATTGACCCTGCCAGGACATCAGCTGTTGATGTTCTGATCGGTGAATCTACCCGGTGACACAAATATTTTTTATCGAAGCTAGTTTTTTCATGGATCAATCGGTAAGTTTTATTTAAGTTGTTTGTGAATTTTTACAATTAAACGTACGCAGGAATTGATTTATTTGACTTCAGTGAGTTACTGCATTACATATTCCATTCCAGTTCTATCTCATTTCATAGACAAGGTACTCATTCGTTTTGAAATGAATTTATTCGTTTGCTTCATTAGAATAGTTGACAAAATTAATTTTTGTGAATTTATTCCTTATTCCTTTTCGAAGGCATAAAATAAATACAATATACTTGGTCTGGGTAAACAACAACTAATTGGTTTATTTTCTATTTAAGAATAATGAAGATCTTAATATTATTCTTAATTTCTGAATTCGTTATTCGATTTAACTTTCACCTAATAGCTTCCTGTTATACCGACGTGGTATCGATATGCTTGTTCGCGATGACGATCGACCGTCACACTCGAAGCTTTCGCTCACGCTGTCGCGCGCCTGGTCTATGCGCGCTCTCATTGGTCTGTGTTTTTTGCAAATAACTCGAAAATGGAGCCTCAACCAATATTTTGGCAAAGGAAAAAGCTGTTCAGAATAGCCCCACCTACCTCCCCTTTTCGGCTCTTACACTTATTGTGGGACACCCTGTATAGTTCCTTGTTACTGTATTTCCTTTGTATGCTTACCTTTTAGAATTTATTTTCTAACCAAGTATAAAAATATCAGGTTCTAAAACTTCACCCTGTATTTTTTGAATAGGAAAGCTTTGTTTAAAGTGACAACTGATACTCTTTGATTGAGGAAGATCAAAGGGGGAAGGTTCAATATCATTTCGCAAAGCTTTGTACTAACATTTGCACCTGGGTTACTAATTGTAAGTTTGTCAGGCACCGTACTAAATTATTACATACAACCTTATCTAACAAAAGAAATTCAAATTTCAACCAAAATTTGAATCCAAATAATTTTATGAGAATATTTTTTTTAAATGATGTTATGATACAATTTTAATGAGAGTATGAGTATTTAGATGATTTTATGAGACTACTTTTTTGAAGCTATTCAATGTACAATTTTTGAATACGGGAATGTCAGATACCAAAGAAATTAGTCAAATTATGCAGGGTACATTTCATTGCCCAGTATGTTTTAACTGTATTATCCATATGTTTTTAAATATTAATAATAATATGGAATATCACTGTATTTTTCTGAGATCAAATTTGCTTTTTTGTAAGTTAAGTTCATTCTTTTGAAACTTAAGTTTTTTTTTGGAATGGAGAATACGATGATGACAAGTAGTATAGTTAGAAAACATATGATGAATAATAAAATATGATATAATATGGATAATGATAAAGAATAATGTGATATGATAAGTAATAAAATATACCTTGTCTGACCTATAAGATTACGTACTACTTACGTTTTTTTAATAGATTATGTTGCCTAAAACTTGTGATACTCCCTCCAGATTATATTCGTTCAATTCCTGCAGCAATCTTCGAAGAAATTCGCAAAATATATTTGAACTGGCCAAACATGCAATTATTTCATATCACACTATTTCATGAATATTTATTGCAGCAATCTAGAAAATATTTCGTGCGCTAACTGTTGGAACTGTTACATGAGTTAAAGTATTAACTTTTGATCAAGTTTTAGTTCGTTGAAGGTGATAATTAAATATCAATTCGTAAATGAATATTATTTTTTTTTCCGATGAGTTTCTAAAAAACTGTAATGCATAATCTTAGTGCTCATCAATTGTTCTTTCAGAATTCTGATAATCAATTTGTAACGATGCAAATTATAATGTAAACTTAATTTATTTAATCTATTTCTAACGGGACTTATGCTCAATTTTAAATCTTCAAATTTCAAAATCAAAACGACAAAATGACATTGTGGTACATCACTTTTGAGTCATCTACAAGATGAATTTGATTTGCAAAGAGGTGAATTTGATCCGTGAACACTTGGTTTGCATGTGGGTGAATTTGATTTGCAATATGATGTATAAAATCCACAAAAGAGTTAATTAGAAGTGCAAGATAATGAATATGATCTATAAAAGGATTATTTTGCCGTGTAAAATCTACATAGTACTCACTTTAGATAAAGTGGTTTTTTAACTGATTAGTTATAAGTTTATTATTTTACACAAATTTTTTAATTTATTATTGTTTTATTGTTTTATTTATTACTTTACACAAATTGTTTTATTTAGTACTTAATGCAGTAAGATATCGATTATTTTTGCATACAGTCTCAAAAATATAATATTCCTTTATAACCAGTCATTCAAATCTGCCTAAGCACAAGACAAAATAAGCAAATACGTGCATTCTTTGTACTATGATAAAGTATGAAATGCACAAATTTAGTCGTTAAAAGTAAATACTGAAAAGATTGAAAAGGTTAGGTTTGATAGGAATTACCCCACAGATATCAATCGAAAATCTTGTACACTTTACAATGAACGTTCCACACAATAAAAGTGTTTTCTTAAAATGGACAAATTTGATTTATTGAAAATTTGGACAAATTTGGAGCTATTGAACAAAACTATGCTTCAGGTGGATAAGAAAAGGTTGGAAGGAAAATAATTGATTAAAGTAATATTACCGACTTTTCAACTGCTTTGACACTTTGATAGCTTTGTATTGCATATACAGGCTCTGGCCATCGAATTAGGACCACTATAAATTTTCAGCATTTTTCACATTTTCCGTAAAATTAAAAGTCCTGTTCAAATTGTAATGATATAATTTATTAGCTACTAACATGATACACTACTACTGTACATAACATTATTATCACATGTTAATATCTTGTATTTCCACCCTTTGCTTTGGCCACATCTTCCAGCATGCTCTGTATACATCATATGCTTTATATCTTCATTATTTTCCCAAATATCTGTAATTCTTTTCAACCCAGAATAAACGCTTGCACGACCCTTAATCGCTCATCACCCACACAATTTATTATCACGATAGTAACAAATTGCTATGTACACAGTATGTCTAAAAAGTAACGGAACTTTTTAAATTGAAGGAACACTATTAGCGACATCTATAAAAACAATATGCTATTTGAAAACAGTATTCCTCCCCTACAAAACAAATCAATCGTTATTGGAATCGAGCAACGAATTGTAAGCTTATAGTGTTTAAAGCGACAGAACCTTTCGTCACCGTGTCACAAAATCACGATGGAGCAAAGAGCGAATATTAAATTCCGCTCGGCAAAGCTCGGTAAAACTTTTACAGAAACATTTGAATTAATGAAAAATGTTTATGGCGATGGTTTATCCCGTACACGTGTGTTTGAGTGGTATAAGCGATTCCAGGATGGTCGTGATACTTTGGAAGACGACCCAAAGCCAGGTTTTGGGTTTTTCTAAATTCTAAACGATTCTAAAGGTATTATACTTCAGGAATTCGTTCCACAGGGACATAATGTTAATGGCGAATATTATCTGGGTGTTATGGAACGTTTGTGGAAAAGAATCGTTCGTGTGAGGCCCGAATATCGAGCGCCAGGGAGTTGGTTTCTGTTGCATGATAATGCACCAAGTCACAGAACTGTCACTGTTCGTGAATTTTTGGCAAAAAAACAAGTCTGTGTGCTTCAACATCCTCCATATTCGCCTGACTTATCTCCATGCGATTACTTCCTTTTTCCAAAATTGAAATTAGCCATGAAAGGAACGTTTTATGATACTGTTACACAAGTCCAAGCAGCTGTGACAAGGGTGATTGCAGCGATTCCGCAAAACGACATAAAAAAATCTATGTTAACATTGCCAGAGTATGCCCAGCGGTGTATTGATGCAGAAGGGATGTATTTTGAATAAAAAGAATTAATTTTGGCAAAATAACTAAATTTTTTTTTTTATTTAAAAAGTTCCGTTACTTTTCCGACATACAGTGTATATCGTTATCAACGTATCTAGTAATAATTTGCATGATATAAGACAATTTTCCATATATAACATAATGTTATAGCCGTAAAAGTGAAATTTTCGTACGTGGTCCTAATTCGATGGCCAGGGACTGTATAAGTGACGTCTTTTTCATAAAAATTTATCATTTTTATTATTAAGAATTTATTCACTTATTTCACTGGAAATACACGTAGTAAGGAATTAAGAATACACGTATTCTTGAAACTATGAATAATAAAAATAACGAAATATTGTTATGTAAGATTTGTTAAATATAAAAATACTACTTGATCAAATTTTCAATTCCTTCAGTGTGGCAGTCAACGTATCAAAAAATTAGAAAAAGAACGTGCAAAAATTTGTACTCGCGTACCTCTGCTAAACGCTTCAGCAAAACAATTGTGAATCGCTACACATTACTTGATTGGATTGAAACTAGAGAGCAGCACAAAAAGAAAATTGGTATAAAACAAAGCCATTTATCAGATATTTGACTGGTTGGTATTACTGGGTTCCCCTATTTTCCCTTGGTTAGTTGCAATTTTACCGTCTCGTTCTTTCTTGTATGACTATTTAATTCAGTAAATTAATTAATTATAAACTAATATTCGGCTATTGTGTACAGAGATCATTATATGATAGTGTTTAATAAAAATAAAAAATAATTAATAATAACAATTTTTCTATTATACAAGTCAAAACAAGCAATTCTTTCATTATACATATAGTGTTTACATTCTAAACAATTAAAAACTAATAATAATTATTGTAGAAGTGACGAAAGTCACAATTAACTATCGTAAATGTAATTAAAATAATCTTACCTATTGCTAGTTGTAGCTTTCAACGTTTTATTATTTTATATACATATGTTTCACACTATTTTTAGGTGACGAAACATAAAACATGAAATATAAAACATTCGTGTAAATAAAATGCTAGCAAATAGAAAGTTTGTATCGAACAAATTTAAAGTATCGTAAGATGACACGTGGGTAACATTTTACAATCCTTTCACTGACCCCCACTTTTATTTAATAATCGCATTTTCATCTTTGCGTTTATTTACTAGCACGTGAACATAGTACTTTACTCTGTTTGAATGGTGAGACGTCACTGAGTTTTCAATGAAAGAGTGATCGTAGAATCTACTTTAATTTAATATTTATTGTACTGCTTTGACCAAGGTTCTCTCGACAAAGTAATTACTATGTCACCATTTTCATCTCAATGGCCGACATAATTTGTTTTGACTGATGAATTTTACAAATACGAGGGAGTACCCAAAAGAAACCGAATTTATTTTTTTTTCTAATTTTTTTAAGCACAAACCTTCAATCTTCTTCAAAGTACTCTATTGTACTAATACATTTATCTAATATTTTATTCGATTTTTTAAAACATTATTTAAATTCATCTTTTGTGTTGCTTGATAGCGCAAAGAGAGTACTTTGAAGGAGATTGAAGGTTTGTGCTTAAAATTTAAATAAATAAATTAAAAAAAAAGTAAGTTCAGTTTCTTTTGGGTACCCCTCGTATACAAGTGAATGGATACTTAATTTGGAAAAAAAACTTGGATATCGTAGTTTCTATTACTATAAATTGCGATTCGTTTGCATTTAAATTATGTAATATTAAATGTAACCTAAATTTTATCATATTAAATTTAAATTCAGTTATATAGTATTAAATTTCATTATTGTAATTATCAAAGCATGTAGTATTATAACGCTCTTACTTTTTAGTGAGCTTATTTGTGTATTATCAGTAATAAACTTGCTTGGTAACAATGCTATATTTATGAGGGATTATTATAATGTTTATCATTTTTAAAGTGAAAAATTAGTTCGTTAAAATACACTAACAATACTTGTTCGTTAAAGTCAAAATTATTTCGTTTGTTCTACGTTTCTAAAAATAATTTTTTCTTTACATATTTTTCTTTCATTTAAATATTATGACAGTGACAATTCATGGCCTATAATAGAAATATCTTACAAACTTTATTCTTTTACATTATATTTATCATCTTTTTACGTAAAATATTCTAAAGAATGAATCAATGATTAGACAAATTGAAAGTAAGTTTGAAATTTACGAAAATATTTCGCTTACAAAGAATTATTGTTAGGTTATGTTTTCTTCCGATATTGTATACTTTAATGAAGACGTATATTTATGTTAATATTGTTCATTTTATATTTTACTCTTCTCTTACTTGAAATTTTCTGTAGGTTTTTTTTTTATTTTCAATACGTTCTGCTTAAATAAATAAATAATGATATTAACTTAAACTAGAATTAATATGTACTAACGACAACAATGCCAGTCTCTGTCTAAATGATTGAATAAAATAATTGATCAAAATTATGATTATGAGTTTCTGAATGGTTATATATAATCATTTATCAAAACAGACCGTCATATAAAGAAAGAAAAGGGACAGTAAAATTGGAACTAAATGAGTTGCAAGTATTGTTGTACTCTTACCTTCAAATGTATTCTTCATAACTTTTTCATCATTTCCGGAAAAAGTGAAATTCACGTTCTTTTCATTCCGTAGAATGTGTAGAATCACGCTGTGAAGATATTTTTATTCCAGGAAAAGGTTAAATTCCACATTTTTTAACATCCTTACTTAACTCTATGAGAATCATACTACATATATGTGTGTTTTAATTGTACATACTTATTTAATAAAGTGGTGGTCAAAGCAAAGTGTCGCTTGATTATGCAGTTTTTGTTTTTTCATTGTGTGAAGTTGTCTAAATAGAGATGTTACACTCATTCTGTATATATGTGCGACTCTGTTAAGCAAACTGACGTTACACGTACCGTATTCTTTTTAATTACATATATGCATTTTGCTTATTATCATAGCCATTAAGTAAATTGACTTAACACGTATTATCTTCCTTTTTTTTTTGTTACGTGCGTTTGCAAATTCTGTGCAAAGTAGAAAGTAAGATATTTAATGCGCGTTATTTAATAAACTTTATAACGGGGTCCCTTCATTCTTTGGGGTTAGGTTAGGTGGGGCGGGCTAAAAACTGTTCCACCTTTTGCTTATTCTGTATGCATAGTGGTATATATCCAACCTCAAAAAATTGGCGTTGTTTTTATACTAAGTAATTTAAATAAACGTTTTGTACATTTGTTTATATTTTTAAAAATTGTATGCAATTGAGGCTTTTATTTCTTTTAAAATTGTGTGCCTCAAAGAGGTACATGGCGTAGGTTTTAGAGTTGCACTTCTTCCTAATATCTCCTTAGTCCAATTCTCCAGTACATGTAATATAGTTATCAGACACTGTTTTTGGTTATTACATAGCTATATATGCAGAAATAAACTGCGTAATCTAAAAAAATTAAGTTTGACATCTGAACGACAGAATTCAATGGTGGTGTTTACTCACCGACAAAGTCAGCGGAGAAAGCGAACAAAAGTATCCATCCATCAATTTACACATTTGAAATAAAGAAACAGCTTAGGAATATTGCGGTTTCTCTTGTGTTGAATTTATCGTAGACATACTATAAGTAGACGGAACATATCCTCTCGAAGGTACTACATTTCGGATAAAAGAGACCAAAAAGTAGATGTCATCCATTTTTCTTTCTTTAACAAGGAGGAAATGGGGTGATAAGAAAATTGAACGTCGAAATATATACAGTAAAGTCGCGTTAGTTGATCGTTTAAATCCGTCGATAAACGAATGCAGGCAGTCTCCAGTTCATGAAACAAATTTCGAAGAGCGAATTGTTGATGAGAACAAAGAAACATTGTGCAGTGGTTTGAACTAATGTAGCTGCAGCTCAGAACCGTATACGTGTGCAATATAATAAAATGTAGCACACGGATACGCAGTCCTGAGCTGCGGCTACATCAATCATAATCGGTGCACGATATTTCTTTGTTTACGTCAACGGTTTGCTCCACAAAATCAACGTCGTTCACGGTAACTGATCGCTTTCAGAACCAAGCGGCGATCAGTTAACGCGACTTTATACAGTAGAGTCCCGTATAACGCGAGTGTATGATACGTGTTATATGAATTTGCGTTGTAGGAAATTGTGTCATATGAAAATTTTTCTTGTATAACGTATAATCTAACGTAACTTAGATTTGTCAACTTTCATTTTCTACGTCTTATCAAATAGGACATTATTTTAAAAATAAGTGGCATATATACAAAATTGATTAAAAAAGTATATGTAATTAATCTATGTAAAAAATATTTATTTCATTGAAGTTTAATAAAAATGTAATTAGACTTATACGATGAAGAAAATAATGTGATGCTTCACTAAAGCAGATCTTTGAATATAGCTTCCCGTATTTCCTGCCTTTTACTATTTGACTGTTGTACAAAAAATCACGTTATATGAAAACAATACTCGCAATATCTTTGGCGCATTATAGGAATTCTCGTTCTAAGAATTAAAGTTAAATGGGAGCCTACTGTATACAGTAAATAGCCAATAGTTGACACTGATCCGGTTATTGACACTTTCTGCTTTTTCTTACAAATTATATTTATTTGTGTCTTTGTTCAAGTTTAATATAATTGAAATAAGGAAAACACAACCATAGATAATTATAATAAAAAGTAAGGAGATAGTACATTGTATAAAAAAACTAACTTAATGAAAAAAGAAGAAATAGTCTCCTAATTACAATCACGTATCTTTACTCGCGAAGCGTCGCAACGGAAGAGAGCGAAGAACACGCGAAGACATTACAAAAAACGCGACATCGTGCAAACCCGACAAAACTAAAAATCCTATGTTCCTCGCAACACCGTCAATGCAACAGCTAAAATGGACCGAACAACTCTTCAGTTTTTTTGTTTATTATTTATAGGAGAACGCTAATATTAAACATGTGAATAAATCAAACTACACGTAAATAACTGAAATAATATGTATGTCAGGTACTCGCGTTCGGTTAATAATTAAGAATTTATATGCACGTTTTTCACCAATCTATATTATGAACAATAATTCGAAAATAATCATAGAAAACAATAATACTTGAAAAGAGAAAACTTTAAGCTGTGTAATATATGCACAATTTTATATAAGTTGTAATATACATTCTAGCAGTGCATTATAAAATATCGATTCGCTGAAAGTACAGTAATCTGGTATTGTACCCTATATAGCATGGTTCTTGTCGCACTTCCTCTATTACAAAGAGTAAAATGGACAGCACATTCTTGTCGTCTTCTTTGCCTAAGATTCAGATTTGACGTCCAGTTATACTATGTTTATGCAATTTAATGGCTCTCATGTATCATTCGTTTTTATAAAATAAGTTGAGTTAGAAAGTTCGTTCCTATTAGATTGTTGCATACGAGATTGCCGATTTCGAAACATTAAGTCTGGCACAATTTAGTAGCATCAATGTACCACAAATATGTATGTACTTGTAGTATAGATTTACAGGGAGACTCACAACTAGTGTTAGTCCCGGAAAGGCGTTATAGGGGACGTAATTCTGAACAACTTTTCCTTTTGCAAAAATAGGGATGTACTGACACATGAATTTGAGGGTTAAAGTTTACTGAGAATGATGAATTAACTGGAAATTAAGAAATTGTCTCGTCGATTATTTTATACAATCCACACGTTCAAGATTAACAATTTTATACTAAATGCATTAACAAGAAGTTTGAATTATTTCAACGAACGTCACATTTTAAATTAATGTAATACAAGTGGCACTTCACTCTAGATTTATGTCAAAGAAATTGTTTCACATTAGAATGTGAAATCTAGAGAAGATCTGAAATCGACCACTGTTTGCTATAAGTGATAACCAGCCATATCATACTTAAAATATTACTAAATTATCTATTTCTCTGAAATGTAACCCTTAACGGTCACATTGGGGTATGAAATGTACCCAATCACTTTAGCTTCAACTTCAGCCACGTTGTATCCTAAAAATTTGAATATATATATTTTCTGAAACCCCCGTATTTTCTCCCTGAAACTGTTATAGCTAAAGATTGTTCAACTAAAATTGCACTTCTTTACATTAAAATCGAAAAAAATGTTCAATTTTTTTGTAAAAACTGTAATTTCTTCCATTTTATCGCGGTACTGAATTTTTTTTCATATTCAACATTTAAATTTACTGAAGTCAGCTGTAAAAATAACTTTCATGATTATTTATAATTTTTTTTAAATTAAAATAATGAATAGCTTCATTAGCAACGTTCAGCTAAAGCAGATTTAATTCTTAAATGCAGTTAATTCCGGTGTTCCATTATTTCCCAAGTTGTATGAAAAATGGTATTACATGTAAACTGTAGTTTTAATATCTTTGACGTATAAGGATGCGCGTTGTAAGAGCGCCACGTTACATGACAATCTACTGTGCTCCGGAACATTATAATGACACATCATCCATTATGTATACCACTTATGGTGCTAATTATGGCCACATTCAAACCACATACGAGCATCAAATGACCAATTATACAGTGATACTGTACATAGAGATTAGCTCGGTTTTAGAACAATTAATCACGATGCCCATTGGATGGAAACGTGTCGTTACGATAATCCTACAGAGAGTTGAGAATTTACTTGAAATATCTGTGAGCATATTTCAATCTATTAAGATATAGTCAGTAGAAAATCTGGATTTTATAGGGAAATATAGCAGCTAAAGCAGAAAGGGATAATCATTCGTTAACTTTTATAGATTTCTCAAGATTCGAAAATTTTAAAACGGGTCCAGAATTTGGGAATGTCTTAAAATTTGGGAATGTAGCTATTTGGAAATCTAGGGATTTGAGAATCTAGGGATTTGGTGGTTTAAGAATTGATCTAAGTATTTCGCAATATAGCAATTAAGCGATATAGAAATTTGGAAATCTAGGGATTTAGCAGTTTAGAAATTTGGGAATCTACGGATTTCGGAATGTAGGAATTTGTAAATTTGTAAAATTGGAAAAGTAGAATAGAAAAATGAGAATATTGAAAAATTAAAATAGATAAATTATAATAAAAAAATTTTAAAACAAATATAGAATTAAAATAGAAGAATTAGAATATAAATATAAAGTTAGAATATAAATTAGAATATCGGAAATTAAGAATTTGGAAATTTGAAAGATTAGAATATTTAGTAACACTGAAGTTCAGTAATAATACTTAATAAGTATGTAAGCAAAATTACAATATAAAATGTTGCAAATGTTTTTATTATGCATTTAACATATAATGTATTACTGTAACAATGAATTAAATTATCAATTTGTGAATTCAATCTGTGGATTCAATTTATCTGTGTCCTTTTCATTGTACAAAAGGTTGCTCGCCTTAATAATGACTATAATAATAAAGATAAGTATGTACAAGTCGATGCAGCTGAAAAATGATAATAAGTAAAGAGGTTATGTTTCAGAAACATAGTTCACGTGCTCCTTTTAAACCAGGCACACCTTTTTTATCTCTCCTCCTGGTTTCATACCCAACCGGTAGTAACGAAATAACCTGCTCACTGATTTAAATTTTTAAGTAGCTTGCATAATACACACGATTGTAGTAAGTTCTACTAATCTGATATGTGAAGTGATGAGAAAAATCGATTTATTAAAAATTAAAGTGCTCACGGTTATATTATAGAAATTTTAATATTAGAAACATATATAAAATAAATATTTTTGTATAAAAAATAATCATTAAAAAATATTTGTATACTTTTAGAATTTTTTAAAAATTCATTTTGCGTTTAGAAATTCTGGAAAAATTCACAAACGTGCGTTATAGAGTAGAATATTCCTGATTTTTTTCAGAATTTTCCGTGCGGCACAACAAACAATATGAAGCTTGAACTATAAATTGCGTTTCGCCCTATAACTACCCTTCAAATAGACGCAGCGGTTTGATACTTGGCAAAAATGACAGACATTTCCTTTAAACAGTCTGTTAACTGATATGTTTATTGATTAATTTGGTCTAAAGACACTTTTGACACCCTTATTCGGAGGAAAATAGAAGATTAAATAGAAAGTAATGAAAAACAGTAACAAAATAAATTTTACTTACTATCAGCATTTTATTCGCTGTCTGTTTCGTTTATATTGTTCATATGAGGTTCGAGGAAAAGTAACTTACATTTTCTCGGAGACTGATAAGGTTTAGTCGGTGCAACATTTTTCTAAATTTTACAGCAATCTGCCACCATCTATTACGACTACACAATCTTCCATATAAATATTTATAAACTGCATAAAAAGTCAAATAAAGTATGAATATTTTCAAGAGACCACTCGTTAAATTGTCGTTGTGGGAACATTCTTTTGTTTTCTTCTTATATTTACGAATTTATAAATTTTTATATTCGGAATTTGAGGATTTGGTGATTTCAGAATTTAGGAATTCGTAGATTTCGTAATTTCGAAATATTGAAGTTTAAGAATCTTTTAATTTTGGAATTTAGAAATATTGGAGTTTAAGAATTTTTTAAATTTGAAATATAGAAATAATAAATTATCAAACTCACTGATTAACAAATTTATTATTATGGAAAATGGATAACCAGCAAAATTCAATATTACTGTATGCAATTTTTAATTTTATTTCTCTAATTCATGAATTTTCAAATTTTTTATTCACTATTTATGATACTCTTATAATTATATTTGGTTTATATCGAGATAAATGATTCCATCTGAAAACAAATTTATAATATATATTATAATGTCCTTGAAATTTCTCTACTAAACAATACAAGTTATGGAAATAACATATTTTCACTCGCGTTCTTTATATTATGCATGATAAAAAATTTTACAATTTTACCTTATTGCAACATTTAACATTGCCTTGCAAATCCGAACATAATTATCACAGTTCCAGCTCTTCTCATTCAACTTCATAAATACTACGTGGACTATGAAAAAATATTGGTTTTATCTTATTTTTATGTAGTTAAATATTGTTAGGATAATTTAGCTTATTTCAAATATGCCGATGTTAATAAATACGGAAATAAAGATCAAAATAACTTCTTATAAAGATGCAAGACTCTCTAACAGAGAAATTGTCCTAGAAATCCAGAGATCAGTATATTTTTTATTCAAAGCGAATGGTTGTATATTTTTTCAGAAGATATAGACGAAACGTGGAATGTACTCATTATTCCATCGTAAAGGAGAACAAAAGAAGTGTTATTCAAAGCTTGTTCACAAAATATTTATGCTGAAGCACGTTTCGCCTTTGTTAAATCTTTTGTTTACTACAAAGAGGTGATATGTACATGCATTTGACTGTAATTTATGAGAATTCATGTTCAATTTCTAATAAACTAATTTTACTACACTTAATAAGCTATCAATAATAATACAAAGATGATTGACCCTTAATTGTCACACTGGGATATGAAACGACCTCAGTCAATTCAGCTTCGATTTTACCCACATTATCCTGAAAATCTGAATAAATACCTTTTTTGAAACACCGGTATTTTTGTTATTCTTTTCCTCAAGTTCTTGCATATATCTCAAGAGTATTCGGTTAAAATTTTAGCTCAATACAGTAAAGTCGAAATTTGAATTTTCCTGTGAAAATCGTCATTTTTTCTATTTTTTCACGTATCTAACTTTTTCACGTTCAACGTTTAAACTTACTGAAATCAGTTGTGAAATATGTTAAAATAACTTTCAAAGATTATTTATAATCTTTTTCAAAGTAATAAATAGCTTCTTTGTAAGAAACATTTTTAGTGACTGGGGTCTTAAACGTCCCAGCGTGCCAGGTATGTTATTCTGATAGCGTCACCGTTAAGGGTTAAAACTCTTCGTTAATCATAAATAAACTATTTTGCAATCATAAGCAATATCGTTAAGCTCCGAATATTGCAATAATTTTTCAATTGAAGCATTTCAAATATCAAAATCGGCCATTTCGTATACAATAACCTAATAGTTCACACTGCATCAGCAAGATTTAAGGACTTTTGCTCGTTAACCCTTTCGAAGCGTGGAACAGCCCATTCAATGCACCGTTATGACCGCAATCAGTTCAACCGTACGACATCGACGACCATCTTTCTGAGGTCATTCAGAGATTGCTGATATTCTTTTGAATACCCAACGCTGAATAGAGATAAATCGCGCGTGTATTCAACGGGTGTAGAAATCTCTCCGTCGATGCCACTCGATCGTCCACGCGTCGAGCACACTCGGATGACAATCACTTCAAGTCACTCGAGCTCGCCTCGATGTCAATCAATAATCGTTGAAATTAATTTGAAATGCTGCAGCGTTAATCAGCACGCGACGAACAAAATGTTCGCTTCTTAGCTTCGTGGGAATAATTAGGACAGCTGACAGGCACGTCAATTATTATTGCACGTACACTTGACAGACAAAAATGTTCAACAGACTTGAATGTTCGGTGGTCGATAATTACGTTGATTAAATAGCTTAGCTACCGAACAGTTAACTAATAGTTATCTTAATAAAATTAAATTTTTAACACAAAATGATAAAAGTAATCACTTAGTGCTTGCAGCAAGAAGCGTTGGTATCAAATACGTAACTTTATAAAGCAAAGTATATCTACTTAAATTATACAAAATAAGCTACTTAATTATGTTAACAAACGCTTCGTTAATGACCTATTCGCAAGAAAAATACGATGTGCAACAGATATGTTCCAGAAGTTACCATGCAAGCAATCGAACAAATCTCTAGGTAACTGTAGTTAGATTCGAAAATACTCTTATTCGAATAATGAACTGTTTGGTACACAGTATTTGATAAGAGAAAAATTATTGATGGCTGAAGGATTAATGAGCATTGTAGCATCTCGAAAGGCGCATTTCGAGCCGAAGCAATGAAAAATGCCGGCAAAGGAACTGAGGGAAGATATCGTCACGTGGACGCACTTACCCGCGCGAAGGTCTTCCATTTTTCCTCGAGTAATCGCTGAATAATACCACCGTCCAGCATGTTCAAGTGTTCCTCCTTGGTACCGTTCAGAATGATAAATAGCGCAGAGTTCCAGTCTGAAATAGAAATTCGGTAGGGACCGTTTCAGGTTAATGGAACATCACTTTACGCTCCACTCTGCCGCGATAATTATGGGTTTTGCATTAGCGACTATATAGATATATTAGATGCACGAGTTTCCGGTAGCTTTTTCTGTAACCGCGCCACGTGCGGTGCTAAACTTTCTTGCATGTAAAGATAAAAGTTTACGTGGCTTCCGTACCGGGAAGAATTCCGCGGAATCGTTAATCCAACGGACGAACTTGCTGCAAACCACCAAAAGTGAACTAATGTTAGTTCGATGTACTGCATGAATTCTAGTAGAACCCATAAACGGCATGGCGGTAAGGACTGTTTTATGGGAAACATTATTAATGGAGCGAGGGGGCGAACTTTCAAGGAATAGAACATTTGTACCACGGAGAACAAACGTATGAGCGAACATTATTTTCTGCTGTACGTTCGAACTAATTTGTAAGAATGTTAAATGATTGTGAGGTGGATTTATTTTACTCCTTACTTTATGATTTACTCGATAATTACATTTATCAGGGGTACGGAATCTAACTACGTCTATGCTTTTAAAAACTTACCGAAAGGCGTTTTCTTTTCAACGAGACTAAAGTTGAAACATAAAATTGTGCTGAAAATTAATTGCCAGTAACTAACTCGTACAAAGCGAGCTTTCACTTATAATTATTTCTATTAAAGTGTAAGCAGATTGCGTGTAAGAAATGCGTATAATTGTGCTATTCAGATAAATAATTAAGATTTACAATGTTTTATGAATAATTCTGTACAGTATGATACACTTCCAAACAAGGAGGAATATGCAATGTAAGGAGGCATTTCTTACATTCCCAGACAGTTTCACTGCGTTTATGTTTCGCACATACCTTGTATCTTTGTTGAGGCCTTTGTTTACCATGTGTAGGTGGAATTTTTCTTGGAAAATGTACTAACTGCACGCTCGAATATTACGTTGTTGTAATACCTACTTGCTTATTATAAACAGTAAATTCAGTAGACGTGCGTGGCACGTCATTGCTACTTTAGATAACAAGCGACTTGTATAGCACGTCTTTCCAGCGCAAGAGGTTAATAGATATGTTAATGATTAACTAGGGTAACATATGCAAATGTTGACTCATATGGTGATGGCCATTTTTCCTAAAAAAGTAAGAAATATAATATAATGCTTTTTTATCATGATAAAATTTCAATGGGCCAAATGTTAGTAAAGTTTAGTACAGTAAATGGCAATTTGTATGCACCTTCGAGGGATTTGGCAATATGGCGGAAATGTGCAATATGTACAAATAAGTGTTAATTTGAAATAAGACAAAATAATTAAAACCTTGATAATGTACATGTATACAAATAGAAAATATTATGTGACTTCCAATGTTATGGAATCTATATAAATTGATCCATGAATGGTAACGCACTAGATAATGATTTTTATAGATTTTCAATTAATAAGAATTGTAACAACTCATACGATCGTAACACGTGCGTGAAATATAGTTTTAAAGTTTGTATTTAATTTTAGTTTTAAATCTCTTTTATCGATAATATTAAATTTTTCATTAATGCATCTATATAATCTAAAATATACTTTATTTCAATTTGAATTATTATTTATATAAATAAACTAAATATCTTAATTATAATACTAATATAAAATGTTAAAACATTGATATAAGAATTTAAATTAAATTGAATCAAATTGAAAATAAATCAATTTTCAGTTTACCATAACGTAAACCATCAAATTACAGATTCCGCTAAAAATTAATGTAACTTTACACACTATTTAATTTTGGTCTCAAGATTTAGTTAATAATTTTATACTATTTTACTTAATAATAACAGAATATCTAATCCTAGTTTCTATAAATTCATTTTTTTAAGTTATTTCAGATTAATATACTCAACATTTTGATTAGTAAAAATTTCATCAATTATTATTTAATTTATTTTAAAATTTCATATAGTTATTTCAAGTTTATTATAAATTAATTTTCAAACATAGTTTAACTACATATGCTGGTACTGCATTATATTATTTTATTTATCGATATAAACATTAATTCATTAAACAGCATTAAATATTAAATAAATATATTAAATAAATATATTAAAAAAAATATATTTTATTATTTAAATAATCCTATATCACCAAGTTTTATATATTATTCAATACAATTAATAATATTAAAAAGAAACAATTAATTTATTAAAACTTCACTGAAAAATGTCTTTATCATTAAATATATACGGAGGATTAAAATATCACGATTTTTCTACTTCATAGTGATTGATCGAGAGAGGACAATAACTAATTTAAGGTTATGGTGTTACTTCGTCGCCGACGTTTCACCATTTTGAAAACGTCATGTACAATGAACAATGTCTTTCATTATCTTTGTGTCTCCAACACCTAACATAAATACATAGACACGTTCGGAATGCAATTGAATATAAAAACCACTCATTCACGCAAAATCTTGTGCAATCCATAATCCGCGATTATAGATTTAAGTCCGTTTATAAAGCTTGTGGCACTTTTCAGATCTGCGATGTCTGTTCCAGTTGAATGACTAATAAGTTTATTTATTTCACGAAATACGATGCAACCTACTCTTTTGAAATTCCGTATTCATTCTCTTAATGCCTTATAATCTTCAAATCCTATTTTATCCTTTCCTTTTATGCTTTTCGTATACGCGTACAATCGTGTATAATTGATTAACAACTTTTTCACCAGCGACTTCATGTGAAAATATTTCTCTTTTGACAAAGTAATGAAAATTTTAAAGGAATTTTAATCATTTTAAAACTATTATCAACGCCAATTTTCAAATGGTACATTCCACATTCTCATAATTTTACTTTTATAAATTATCTCTGAAAAATTGCTGAAATTAATTTCAATTACTTTAGAAAATTAAAAGGTATTTTTAGGTCGACAAATTTTTGTATCAATTTTGGGTTTTATCAATTCTGGAACAAAAGTAACGCTCATTTTTTGGTATTTTATATATCTTACTTCTCTATGATTCATTATAATTTACATATCTGTTTGTATAATTTATGTTTCTATAATTCACTCATCTTTCTCCACAATATATTTATAATTTACATATCATACTCTATATGTATATTTTGAAATTCAAATGCTATATTTTTTATAAATTTCCACACAAAGTCATCAGAGGAAAAAAAGTTACCGATCTATTATTCTCGACTGTATACACATCGTACATTCGCGTATTTTGGATTTTCCTACGAAAACTATGAAACTACTGTTTAACCCTCACTCGGCTATTGTAGAGTTATTTTTATTTATTGCCCGTATGTATCATATATTCGCGTGTGTTATTTCTTTCCGTGTATATAAAAGTGAAACTAATAACTAGGACAAGCTATAATTCTGTCACTATTGAAAATAGAGAAAAAATTATACAGCAAATTTTCTATTGTCGTCGTGTGAATTTCTACAAAAAATGTAGCGATGCACTTACAATGTGTAATTAAATTTTTGTAACTGAAATTTTAGGACTTTTTTTGCTTGAATTTGAAATTTAGGACTTTTCTTGCTTGAATTCCTCGTGCTTCGAATAAAATAGTATTAAATTTTCGACCCTTTTCATTTATTGAACAATAATTTACTTATGATAAATATTTATATCGTACTTTATTATGTGTAATTTTTATTATACAATAAAATCAATCACAGAAGCATTTTTGGATATCTAAAATATTATTAAAAACGTTTTTAAAAATTGACATGTGTAATTTGATCAAATCAGGGTTAATAAAGTAACCGTTATTTATTAAACAAATCTGTTAATTTTAGCAGCAAAACATGAAACATGCTTTCCTTAGTGTATTCCGATTTTCTACAGCAAACAATATGCATCTTTCCGTCACTACAAAAGGTACATACTAACTAATTTGCGTAGAAAATCACTGGAACGTGTTGGTTTTCACGGTGAAAGACAAAACATGTTATTTTTCGTAGCCATTCAAATATGCTAGTTCCCGCGGCGAAATACGATTCGTATTATTTTCGTGCCGACGAAGATAAACGTGCTGGTTTTCGTAAGATGAATGAAACGTGTTACTTCTCGCAACGTACGTCGTTATATTCTGTAATCTATCAATTCTAGGAAGCTGTTTAACCCGTAAAATGCATTTGTTATGTAAGTACGAATATGTTACTAAGGTGTAAATTCGAGACTCTACACATGTTATTCGCACGTTTTTGGCAAAGCATATATTTACTACAAAATAATCATTTGGAACTATTATTTTGTATTCTTTTTGCTATTTTTATATCTATGATTTTTCTATAACGCATCAGTTGTATGACATCTGTCGTCAGTTATAATAAATATCACCATACTGTGTGAAGCGGCAAATTCAAAATATCCTAAAAATTTTAATTTAGATTATCAATAAATATCTTACGAAATTGAATCCATAACATTATTTGTGTATGCGTAAATTCTCTTTGTCCTCTAAACATAATATTTACTATTATATATCGAGGGTTTAGAGACAACGCTAAGCCCAAAAACATAATTTTACAGTCTGGTTAGCGTTCTCTGACTCTCAATAAATTTCACAAAATCAAAACGTTATCTCTAACAACTATTTTTTCATAACAACATTTTTGTAATTGAAATGTACGACTTTTGTGATCGTAAATCTGACATTAACACAAAAAGTAAATTTTTGGAGATAATGTCTGATTCTGGATCCTTGATAATGTAGAATGGTAGAAAATAAAAGAACTCTATTAGCTTCTATACTCACTACACCATATTATAATAAACACACGTCAACAACGTAACAATAAAGAACCACTAAGCCTAAAGGCACTGAGAACACAGGTATTATTCTCAACACGTAATTAATAATTCATGTTCATACTCACAGAAAAAATGTTCCCTAATAGCCGTCAGCGAGTAAAATTCTATGCAAGAAAGAAAGTTCCAGATGAAGTAAGGCAGTTTGCATGCACCAAGTGCATATGAATATATCAAGGAGACATTGATAAATGTTCTTCTGCATCAAGGCACAATTCATAACTGGTTAAGTTCAGCCAATAATAATTCAGGAATTTCTATTGGCGCAATAAAACACGTGTCTGAATTGTGTAAAACTGCCAAAGTTGGAAATAAGAAATAAGAGAGATGTGGCATAGATCGGATGGGATACATGATTGCAGTATATTAACTCCATTTCTTCGTTTTCTGTTTTTAATAGTAATGACTGCAATATAGCGATGTAATAACTTGGAACTGTCCTTCTGGTGAAGGACAAACGTTAGAAGCGCATTCAGTTTCAGTTTATTTATTCTCTTCAATTGCAGATGGCGCTTGGAATTGACTTTGCCTCATCTTGCGCAACGAACCACGCCATCTTTATTCACCAGGGAATCCCGGTGATACACGTCGATCTTAATGAAACCTTGCACGATTGTTCGTTAGATCTATGTAGGAATATATTATATAAGAATATTTCCAATGTTTTCAAATTCAAACGCCTTTACGAAGGTTAAAAATTTTCTTCTGGATTATTTTCAAAATATTCATACAGAGGGAAGCTTTCTTTTTATGATTTTTTGTTGCTCTTTTACCAGCCTACTAATTGGATCACGTAGTTATCCATTTACCAATTGCTGGATTTGACTATAATTTTTATTCAGTTCTTAAGGATTATCGTGCAAATATTGCTACGTACAATGCTGCTACTTACAAATATTTACATTTTCATGAAAGTGCACCACAAAGTATCATGATAGAATATCAGAAAATAAGCTATCAGTTTCGAAAGAATCATAATGCAAAGTACTACTGTAATAAAAAAATAAGGTGACTTTTTCATTTAAACTTCGCGGGTACTATAAAATCATGAAATTATTTTTTGTATGGATTAGTAGTACTATCTTTCATATTTATGCATAGTTTTATGTCAATATATTCAATTGCTGCAGAGCTACACGTGTTTTTGTAAACATAGAAAAGTGAGTTTTTCGATTGTTACTATGTCTGATTTTGTTGAGCAAAGAATTTGCATTAAATTTTGTTTACGGAATGAATATTCTGCCACGGAAACGTTGTGGATGTTGCAGAAGGCCTTTGGTGACAAGGCTCTGTCGCAAAAAAATATTTACAAGTGGTACAAACATTTCAAAAAAGGTCGAGTCCGAGTTCAAGACAAATAGCGCTCCGGATGAACCATCAACATGTACTGATGAATGTCACGTGAAGGAAATCAAAGATTTGGTGCTTGGAAATCGTCGATTGACAATTAGAAATCTTGTCGATGCTGCGGACATCTCATTTGGATCAACCGAAACCATTTTGAAAGATGTTTTGTGCCTCAAATTCGTCAACTCGGCATGGGACGACACTGCGCCGTCCTACACTTTATTGGTTCTTCGAGAGTATTTCATCAAAAAATCGACCCATATCGTTCCACAACCACCGTATTCGCCTGATTTAGCACCCTGCGACTTCTGGCTGTTTAACAAACTCAAAAGACCGTGTCTGCGACACCATTTCGAATCGTCTGATGAGATAAAAGCCATATCGAAGAAAGTATTGAAGGCCATCCCGGAAAAGGACTTGTTTGACTGTTTCGAGGATTGGAAAAAGCGTTTGCATAAGTGTATTTTGTAGGATGGGGAATACTTGGAAAGTGATAAGATTTAGAGGAATAAACAAAGATTTTTCATTTTATAAACAAATTCACCTTACTTTTTAATCACAGTACTATTTGAACATCGAAAAATGAAACGTCTGTGCCTATGTACATCTCGGCTATACTCGTTTCGGTATTCGCTGATTTGTAACGGTTCCGAAAGTGCATTGGCTCTAAACGGTCTCCGATACGATATTTATTGCAATCGTGTTCACGTACATTTATATTGCATCCGTTCATCGATAAATACACGATAAATGTATAGAGGCATAGAAGCACCGAGGACGTAGCTGGCGTAGAAGATTTGGAGAGCTGACAAATATCGAGCAACGGCCAATGAACTTTGAATCGTGTTGCCGCAGGTATTGATTATCGGACCTTGTTCATCTGACTTCCCTGTAAAATATAAATTTCCCTAGTAACTTTCGCAAAGTTTCGCGCATGCCACGATCGGATTCGTTTCGTGGCGTAAAATTCTTCGCGATGCTCCACGGCTCGATCGCGTTTTCCCAGACTCTTTAATCAGTCGCCGAGCCAGGAAAAGCTGCTTTCACGATAGCTTAAAGTGTCTCAGAAGTTTGCAATTCCACTGAATATACAGGGTGCTTTCAAAATGTCCATTCTTCCACGATATAAGAGCGAAGAGAAGCTGTATTAACCTGCGTATAAATATGTCTTCCTTATCGAGTTATAAACGCTTTTTAGTTGCAGGAAATAATTTAGTGCGTGGATTTCATTTCAAATATTTCTAAAGATATCCGTTATTTAAAATATTTATATTTCTTTGGTGACGTACCGTTTAGGACGCTTAAACGGTCTCAAGATTTCGCAAAACTTTTAACGAAATACGGCAAAACAGTTTTGAAGTTTCTTATGAACCGTTTATTTTGAAAGTGGGGCAAGTCCATTTTTTGTTATCGCGAGGTATTTAAGAGTTTGCATTTCAGTAAGTTTAAGAATATTGGGAAGCACTAATAGACAATTTTTTTGTATTTTATGGAGTTAGATAAAAATTTTACTATAAACTAAAAATTGTATTATACTTAAAATTTTATTAATTCGGTGATATCATTTTCTTCCAGCTCATCCTAGATCTAAAAATGTGCATATGTATACTTATTTCTACCATGAGGTCTCTTTTGACACCTTAAAGATTTCATGACAGTGTCTAATTTTAAACCATTTTGCATATAAATATCAACACCATTTTGCAGCATCATATCAATTATAACCAGATTAGAGAATCCCGACTTCAATTGCAACGGAAAATATAGGAGTTGCGGCAAAACTTTGATATTCGCTTATTTCCCGCCATGTTGCATTTTAGTGTACACCGCTATATTTATATTTTGTAGATTGATGAATCAAGCTAAAATTTACAACCTGATAATCTCTAATAAAAACACATCAATGTATCAATAAATATATTCCTAAAATTATCTACATTTAACTGATAATTTGAAATCCCAACAATTTTGGCAATTATTTGCATTCAAACGAAAAGGTGTCAAAAGACACCCTTTGGTTGGAATAGGTACACAGAAAATTGTGGTAGAAATAGTGTTAATAACATTGAATTGTAGAATAGTGTACAACAATATTGTTACGTGATATAAGCAATGAACTATGGAAAACAATTATATCTACGCAAAGCTAATACATTTTCCTATTTCATTTTGAATATTTTAAATGTTAAAAATAAGTAAAAATGTTATTATTAACAAAACTTTCACTCTATTATTAATTGCCAGAACTCATTCGAGCACCAAGACATTTACCTTAGTGATTGAAAGAGAAAGAATACGTTTATAATCACATGTTATAGATTTTCTACTACTGAAATGTAGTATCTGAAGCCCGTCGGTTATATACTTTGACATTAAATTTAAATCGTTTCAGTTTGAAAGATTAATATGTCCAAACTGTCCACGAATATTCCCTCTTTAATTCTAAAAATTCAAAAGCCTGCTTGACGTAATAAACCATTAACTGCTAATAATTCATTTATATCATAATCAACATAATAAAATAATTTATTTCTAAACTAATAATATGAATTGACCAATTCCTTCAATTTTGTAATTATGGTTAAAGTAAATCCTCTCACAGAAGGTCGATGTATACAGTAGTGTCTAAATATATGGCCACCACCCATAAAAGTGCATGGCTATATATCCGGAGGGATGATTTTCCGAGAGTTAATCAATGTTATCTGACTCCAATTACTTTTATAGGTCAGTTTCTGTTAAAAAATTATTCAAAGAATATGACTGTAAGAAAAATATCAATTAGCAATCGTGCTTATGTATTACTAAAATAAAATATTTGAGAAATGATTATTTGAACTTGATATAAAACAGAACTATCTAAGATCAAGGTTGATGGAATAAAATATTGGGTTTATTTAATTTAGCAGTTGCCTAACTTTAACCCCTGTTCGAAACTGAAATTAAACTGAAATTGGGTTTGCGAAGTTCAAGCACCGTTTGATGAAAGAAATAACGCTATGTCTAAATTATAATATTGATTTTCACGAATTACCGTGATAACATAATGCAAGTTTCGATCGGTTATTGAGAAAAGAGAAACTAGTGGTTTTTAAAGAAAGCTAAGTTTGTAGACAGTTATAAAATACATATATGTATATTTAGGTGACGTAAGTCTCTCAAAACCCACGGTCTAATTCGCATGATTTTGAGAAGGTCACGTACTAAGGATAAGCTCGGAACAAGGTATGTCAGTGGTTCGACACGTGATTACATAAAATTGGGTGTTGCGATCAGATTGTTTCCCTTCTTTTAACTTTCACATCCGAGGTTATTCCAAATAATTCAGCTAATCATAACTCTTCATCCGAATGTGACACATACGAATAACTAACCCTTAACGGTCACACTTCGTCAGAATAATATGCCTGGCACACTGGGACGTTTAAAATCCCAGTCACTAATAAAGAACCTATTCATTATTTTTACTTGAAAAAAATTATAAATAATCTTTGAAAGTTGTTTTAACACATTCCAATATTTATAACATATTTTCATTATTCAATAATGAAAAATTAAATATCACTTGAAATATATTTCGTATTAATCCAATTTTGTCGACAAATAATAAGAAGAAAAAAAATAGATGTAGTATTTTAATTATATTTATATACAGGGTGTCCCACGCAACTGGAACAGGCTACACCTCCTAAACTAGGAGTAAAAGGAGATGTTATAGGTAAAAATTAAATGGTATCAGACTATGTATAATGTGCAACTAATTTTATGCACTTTCGTACATCGGTGCACGAGAAAAATGCAAGTGCACTTATTTTTTAAATGGAAACCTATGCTTTTGACTGCACCAATCGATACAGTTTCTCGCGCTCTACATAAAAGTATTAACATACTTATGCCTAGATTTATTCGTTAGGAAGTTATGGCAGCTAAAAGTTCTCCGAATTATTTCGATCTCTCGGCAAGTGTTCTGGAGTACCTACGTTATGTTCCATCATAATGTTTCTAAACATGAAGCAGCAGCTAACACTAATTATTGTAACATTAAAATTTCCATCAGTAACTATTTACTACCAATGTGTGATTGTTTGGCAACGCAGAGATTCGAAATTATGGCATTTACAAATAGTAAAGCAGTTGATTTGCTCATTTTGTTCAGCAAATGCAACCGAAATGGTACAGACGCTGCAAGGCTGTATAGAGACATATCCCAATTGGCAACAGCCCTCGCGTTTGTATTTTTACAAACTGGAGTCCAATTTACGCCAGTGCGGCTCCTTCCGCAAACCAAAGCGAAACGTGCCGAAACCAATCGTTGAAAATGAACGTAATGTAGTAGCAGTGCTGGCGAACATCGAATTAAATCCACATGCGTCCGTGAAAGACCTGGCTAGAGAATGTGGAATTTCCAAATTCTCTGTTCAACGGATTCTGAAAACACATAACCTTTATCCCTATCGGTTTTCCATTGGGCAAACATTGCAGCCTAGGGACGAAATCCAAAGCATGAACTGTTGCCGATATTTTTCGCGACGTATTCAGGAAAATGAAAATTTTGTGTTTCAAATTCTGTGGACAGACGAAGCGATTTTCACAAACAATGGGATGTTTAATCGACATAATAAACATACATGGTTCGTTGAAAATCCACGCGAAACACTAACAATCAAATACGGCACAGCGTAAGTGTTTGGTGTGGAATTTTTAATAAATGGATTATTGGACCACATTTCTTTAACGGAACACTGACCGGTCAAAGGTACCTAAACTTTCTGGAAACTGATCTACCAATTCTCTTACACGATATCCGAGATTTCTCTAAGAGAATGGCACAACATGAGGTAATTTCAACAAGACGGTGCTCCAGCACATAGTTCCTAGATAATTCCCAGACATTTAAATAAAACTTATGGAGCGAAATGGATTCGTACTCAAGGACCGATCTTATGGTTACCGCTATCACCGGATCTCACATCCCTCGATATTTTTTATGAGGATATCTAAAAGATAAGGCGTATTCATCCCATTACTAATGTTGAGGAACTCAAACAACGTACAATTCGACAGGAAATGTCCAAAGCTACGGAAAGGGGCATAAATGATGTGTTGCGCAACATGAAGAGGCAGATGGATAAGTGTTTTGATTGCAATGGAGGGTCATTCAAACACTTGTTGTAACGTAAGTACTGCGGAACACTTGCTGAGAGACCGAAATAATTCGGAGAACTTTTAGCTACCATAACTTCCTAACGAATAAATCTAGAACATTCATATGTCAATACTTTTATGAAGAGCGCGAGAAACTGTATCGATTGGTGCAGTCAAAAACATAGGTTTCCATTTAAAAAATAAGTGGAGTTGCATTTTTCTGATGCACCGATGCACAAAAGTGCATAAAATTAGTTGCACATTATGCACAGCCTGATACCATTTAATTTTACTTATAACATTTTCTATTCCTAGCAGTTTAGGAGGTACAGCTTGTCCCAGTTGCGTGGGACACACTCTATACATAATTTGAATACATACAATAAGACAGGAAATATACTGGAAGTTCTACTACATCACATATTAAGTTTGACTGTATTATATACTAAATTCTACTACATTCTCAAACCCGATGACTATATTGTCAAACCCGACCACTAGCGAGAAACACATCTCACGAGACATCTAGTGGCCCGCCACTCAAACTTATCCGGTAGACGTCACTTCTCTCCCTCTCTATATATATTCTCTTTACAAATGTGTCCTATTTCTACAACCTTGTTAGAGAATGGAAGATCGTATGACAGTAAAAGCGGTAGGACTCGTATTTCTTCTAAGCGACTTATTTCCAACTCCGCCCTGTTCTTTGTATACTGACAATCTGATAGGAACAGCCCTCTAAGGCGGGTTGCTGTGACGTTCCAGATGCTGCTCAAATTTGCTAAGTCAGGCATACTTTCTTGATGACGTTTGTGAGCGCATAGAACCACCAAGCTCTAGGTTCTCTGGTTTTGAACTAATCGTGATGTCGCTAACAATTTCAGATCCGGTGTTTCGATTAATGGCTCAGGATCAGTGGCCGTACCGGTCGTTAAATGCCCTTAGTAAAGGACGTCGGTATATGAGACGCCACATATTCGTTCTGGGGATTATTTGTGCTGTTAAGACTTCTACGGCAATTCTCATACTAACTGGTTCAGTATAGCCTGCAGGACGTCTTTAACACTTTGCAATCAAAGTCTGGGACTTCCTGACAAAACTTCTTTCTTAAATATTTCGACTTCAAAGATTTAATTTGACGAGTATTAAATAGCTGCTACGTGATTTCTGATACATACTGAGTTTAAATTTCTTAAGATTTCGTGATGCATTGACTTATCATGGTCCTGAACACATAACTGACTGTTTCTCTAGACTTACACTGTGGAAGAGTGTCTGCGTTTGATGGCACAATATTTCAGCAGTTATTACAATTGAACACTTTCACAAATGAACTTCTATTACAAATGAATTGAGTCAATTATCGTTGATAACTCGACTGCATATACAGCATAGCATAACATAAGTTTCAATTGTATTTGAAAGATATTATGTCCTATTTATGTTGCATGCATCATTTGGGGTATACTATTAGACGTTGTGCTTTAGCAATTTTTACAATTCATTAGATATTCTGCATTTTCTCTGAGCATGTCTGACCAAAAGTATTACCATGACAATTGTGTCGGGGCGATATCGAGCTTTCTTGTCACAGAGTTTCCTTTAATATTCGTCTTCACCCTTCGTCTGCAACTTCCATTCATCGTTCGGTCGCTTTTGTTGAAATCCAGGGTGTACATTATATATCAATAGAACCACCAATTCCTAATGTAGAATTCCGGATTGATGGTCGTACGTTTCCGCACGCCTTCCATGAGATTGCGGTACCATTGGCACTTGATCGGCTTATGTACTTCACTGGTCTGATATAGCCACGGCAAGGTATCTACAATGCTGTTGTCGGAACTCCACTGGTATTGGATTGTCTAGCCATTTCAACGATTGGTGATCCATCATTGAAATGAAGTGATATCTTGTGCATCTTTCTCAACGTACCGCAAGGGATTTTAGTTCGGTGGCGATATAGTCCTCTTCTACTTTTGGTTTAGGACAATATCCGTGTTTGTACCGATGTTAGCTTCATGTATTGTGGTTCTGGATAGTTCTGACTACAAAGAAGTCCTTCTACTGGGTCGACGAATGTCAATAGTAAAAATAGCTCACAGAAATGTTCAAATGTTTTGTTAGTCCTACGATGACAAAGAAAACGTAACTGCAGAAGTGAGAATACACTGCATTGCATAAATATACCAACCCATTTATTTTGATTAATCTGAATTTCCGGCTAAACATTATGGTCATTATTCTTTAAATACTATTTCGTGTGTAAACAAATTAAAAGACTCTGGTGTATTAACATAAATATTCAGCTGATTTTCATGAAAACTAATTTTCAATAGTTCCATGAATATATCAATATTTTCAGAAAAACTGTTTTATTGTTTTTTATGCACGAAAATTTGGAAATATTATGTATGAAACTCCATTGACGCCAAAACAAAGGAAACATACAAGGTTAATTATGAAACATCTAAAATCAGGTTTTGTGTAACTCATTGTCAGCTTAATATTTATATTATGTCAATTTTTTTTTATACAATTTATACACTGTGAATTAGTATTTATGAGTTGAGATCATTGAAAATGAGCGATTGGTAACCATAGTAATAGCAAATGCCAACTATAAAATCATTCGACTGCCAAGTCTGCCGATCAGAGAAATAATTGCACACTACGTCTTGAAAATGTTAACCACATTTCGGGAAATTGCGTTGCATCCCACATGTTTCAGCATTGTCGGGGATATTTTGTCATTCCTGTTAGCCTCGTAGAAATTTATCTTAGAGAGAATTACCGCTATTTTACTTGGGGTTTGGGAATTTATGCAAATCGGGAAACGGGATGGGGTGGTTGGTTTCTCGGGCAGGAAATTCTGTTACTTCAGACTCAATTTTGCTTGAAATAGAAGAGGTTCTAAGGACTGTTTTAAATTAGTATAAAATAGTTATTGATTTCTTCTCGTTTAAAGTGGTGTTTCCTGTGCACACATAGAGGAACAATAAAATTCTTTCTGATTGTTTCCTGAAAAGTGTCAGTAGCTGTTATTTTTATATCAATAGCTTCGATTTATTGTCGCAAATTTTCGTAACAATTTTCTTTCTGATTCGTAATAAATTACATTTAAAGTGCAGACTTTGGAAAAGTGTTACGAAAAATGGAGAAGGTGGTTTTTTATATTCTCCACATTTCGTGATTAGAGAATATTGTGACCTTTGATGGGGTGTCTAGAAATGCATATTAGTCATAAATTGTGACACTGAAGATTTAATACACTAAATTTGTTACAAAACTGTTTAACGTATACGTTATTTAACCAATAAAGTACTTATAAACTATACTTAAGGATACTACTAGAACACTTGTAGACTAATAGAATGCTTGAGGTTACTAATAGAATAATAAATAAATACAAGACTAAATAAATACTAATAGAAACACGGAATAAATACGAGTATTATGTGAATAAATACTTGCGTATGAGTTAGGAAAGTGTTATTTTAGCACAGTATACATAATTCTTTCAAAAATGTTAAGAGCTTCTTATAAACAGCCCTTTAACAATATGAAGTAACATTATAATTCCGTGCAGCAAAAGGAACACAATAGCAGTAGGGTGGATTTAATTGTACATAATAAGGGTGGAAATGAATGACATTATCTGGCAAGAAGCAGCGTGTCGAAAAGGTATTTTCTTTATCGGACCAGTATCCACGTAAAAGCGTCTGCATTCCGTAGCGTAATTACTGTCCATCAGCATTCTCTTTTGTCTCCAACTTTCTGTTGAAGGTACACGTACAGGGGCGTAATTCCTCAAAGGCTTTCGAACTCTCACCACCAGATTTCTTGTCCTCCATAACTGCTGCCGTTCACTTGGCAATAAGCCATCGATGCGCCTGAGATTAATTTCGCACGAAATTTGACTGCAGATCGACGCAGTACTTCATTTTATATCACTTCCTTATTCGATTTCTTTTGTTCTTATTTTACTTCGACATTTTCTTCAACTTTTCAATTTAACTCCTAAATCTCTTGTATTTTAACTCCTAACTTTTATCTGGTAAATATTCTCAGTGGACTGACAAACTTAATTTTCATAAACTTGTGAATATAATTCAATAGATAATTATACGCCTCACTCTAAACACGCAGTGAACTCTAAAATAAGAAACGAAAATTTAACTTTTATTCTAATGAAATATGATTATTGAAGAATTTCTATAAGAATTTCATCCATTCGCTCATATTTCAATTTTAGTGTGAAAAATTCGCTCATTTCTCAATTTCTTTAATTTAACAAATTATGTTCTACCTAAAACTTGTGTGAAATTTATTTTCGATACCGTATATCAACTTATGCAAAATTCTGTTCGTCAATATTTTACGACGTAACAAATTATATTTTATACTCATAAAATCGTGATCTGAAAATCTGTGTAACAATTTCCTGCAAAATTCGTATCATTCTCTCCACCCCCTTGTGATTGACGTGGAATGATATGTTGTCTGATATAAAATAATCTTGAACGAATAACAATTTGCTTACATTTCCACTTACCTAACGAGCAAATATTTCAGATTCGTCGGCACGAAAGCATCGTGCCTAGACTTCTAATTATAGCCACATGAAGCGAACATAATTGTGGCTCATCTACCCTCGAGATGCAAACCCGCATAGTTTAGATTCACAAGCCTAACGAGGTATAATCCTCAGAGACCGAGAGAGTAGGTAAATGAGTGAGATAGCACAAGCAGGTATGAATCGAATGTCTACTATTCAAGAACCTAATTCAGATTTGTAAGCTATAGTTGCACTGACATAAGCTCAGTCCGGCAATTGCTGAAACTAAACCGATTCTCTAAACACCGGATATCTTGTTACGGCCGATGCAACCCCTAAATCCTTCGGTGAAATTGAACGGTTCGATAATATCGTGATACACGTCCAAGACAGAACGTTTAGTCGCCTTAATTTCGAAATAAAATAGGAAATATGCAATTGCTTCATTGAACTAAAATTCAAATTTATGGAAAGCACTAAATTTTATTAGATGCACCACTATAATTGTATTTAATATGTTGAGTGCTATGTGGGTCACACGTGGCCCATGTTGAAGTTTTCCTTTAGACTGTGGTCATATTGTGTAAAACACACGAGTTTCAAATTCTTTGGGATACCATCAACCAATGCATAATTATCATGCATAAGGTAATTACATCGTGGGCCATCGATGGGTCACACAGTGCGGCATGATGTTACATTTTTAACTCACAAGGTGGCGTACTATTGTTATCTTCAAGTTATACTTTTGTGTCCTATTTGCTTAAGAATATTAAGGTTAACTTTACTTTGTATTCATACCGAACATCGTTTTACGTCACCTTAATAATACAAATATAGTATAAATATACCTACTAATTTGAAAAATAAATTAATTTAATATAATTTTGTACATTTACATAAACTAGAATTACAACCATGAAAATGGTTATGCCACCTTAATTATAATACAAGTATATTTTGTAACTTGAAAAATAAGTTAATTTAACGTAATGAATTTGTACATTTACATAAACTAGAATTATAATCATGAAAATTTCATATTACTGAATATAATTTAATTTAACATTATGTAAAGTTTAATAAGCCGTCTTTCGTATATCACAGCGTTAATCAAATAAATGATATCATTTGTGTTTACGACGCATATTATACAGGGCGTCATATAACTTGTGGTCCAACCGTAAAAGATTCTACATGTAAAAATAAGTTGAAAATATGAAATAAAATTTTATTATGCAACGCTCGGTTTTCGACAAAATCGGATTCGAAAATTCGTGCAAATGTTTGTAAGAAAGTTCGTTTACGACAAGAAAGATTTCAGTTGTATTAAAATACAACTTCCAAATGATTAAATTAATTCCTGTTTCGTGAAAAAATCTAAATAAATTTACTATTACGAATTTCGATTTACTATTTTAGCAGTATATTATACACCTGTTGCTCTATCAAAGAATGCAAAAATGTATGATTTTTTAAATCCATTATAATTCCACTTAATATGTCAAAAACATATGGTTCATACCCATTTTCTTCATGTTTGGTTAATGACGGCTGCCATTTTGCACGTTATTTTAATTTAATTACTATTACTAAATGTAACTGGTTCGCATTTACTATACATGTACCTGTTGACAGGAACAAATTCGTTCATGAAATTTTGAAGGTAATCCTTCGAAATATTTTATTCAATGTAACTCATCAGTTATGAAATTTCAACCGAAATTTAATTTAATTTATTTTGCATAAATATGTGCATACGTAAATGGTATCATTATTATTCATGTCTAAATATTAACATTATCATTATTACTCATCAGTAAAGTTAAGATATTTATAATGTATTATACAAGCAAAAATGTTTATTTATCGATTTATGTTGATTAAAAACTTTCCATTTGTGTTTAACAATGCAGGGAACGGTTCGAAAGATTTCTAGAACGTTTTATTACCTCATCTGTACCATTATTATATCCAGTTCTTTTCTTTTACCAGTTTATCCCTGTATTATGGCCTCTCTTGTTGTTTTAGTCCACACATCTTCTATATTTCATATTTAATTCACATCTCGCTAAAGCTCGTACGTACATGTTTTTGTTTGTCAACGACGCGGAAAGAACAAAAAACATTTTCAATATTATTTGAAACAACAGTCCAACATATCTCGATATTTGCTTTTAATAATACTACGATTGACGATGCATTGGTTTTGTTGCGGCTATTTACAAACGCATTGTTGGGAATTCTCTTAATTCCTAAAGCTTTATTTCCACGTTTGATAGTTATTGGGAAAATATGCAACTGAATATTAGAAGTAATCTTAATGATTGTCTATTGTTATTCAATTAAATCTTGTGTATATCCCTTCCAAGTTATATAAATAAATAGTAAAAAATTAACTTCAGGGACGATTTTTTAAGGATAAGAAAAGTGGTTTAATAAGTCTGTGTAATTAAATTGTACTCATCTTATATTTGTAATATTCATATAAAATTCTGAAAGAATCTATGGTATACAAAATCAATTGCAATGTCCACATATGTGATGTTTGGTTGATGAATTTAGAAACAGCCTAACATTCATTGATGTGCAAGTATTCCTGAAGAGGTTAAGTCATATATTTAGGAGGTTAGGAGATTGAACAGATTCAGATGAGTTATTCCTAAATAACTTATTCCTACTTCCGTGTAATGGAATTGTACTCATCTTAAATCTGTAACATTCATGTAAATAAATTCTGAAAGAATCTATAGTATATAAAAACAATTGTAATATCCATATGTGACGTTCGGCTGATGAATTCCAAAGCAACCTAACATCCATTGATGTGCGAGTATTTCTGAAGAGGTTAAGTTATAATAATAATTAGAAGGTTAAAGGATTGAACAGGTTAAGATTATTCCTAGATAACTTATTCCTAATTAATTTATTCCTACATAACTTATTCCTAGTAACTCATTCTTAGATATCGTAATTACTCCTAGATAACGTATCTCATATCAAAGACTTAATACGTTCAAATGCCCGTGATGAATATTGTTTCAATTTCATTACTTTCTGTCATGACTGTACTTTCCCTTGAACTTAGTAGTAGGAAAAACCGAAGATTTATGAGTGTCGGTAACTCTTGACAAGATAAGGTCACCGATCGATTAGCGGAAGCGCGAAAGGACGGAGCTGTCGTTCCGCTTAATGGCAGCTCGACCGATACTTCTTCCACTCTGTCATTTCTCAATTGGTTTTCCGCGACTCTACTATTTCAATCTAGTTGACACACGCTTCAAAAAACGGAAACAAAAGTGCAAATAGGTAGAAAAAAATGTTTCATTCTTTCGTAGAAAGTAATATTTCTGGTACAGTACACTTATGTTAAAGATATATTAATTTCATAGCACAACAAATCGCAAGATGTTTATTATTGCATTGACGATTCAGGGAATTATAAAAAAATGAAATAAAATATTTTTTATTGCGATCGCCTTTTTTGTCAGAAAGATGAATCAGTATTATATGAGGGTTATATAATTTGTGCAACAAAGATTTTTGACACGAGATCAACGTTTAGATTATTTTGAGTAAAGTAAGATGAAACAATATAACTATTGTTTATTAGAAAGATGCTTATTTGATGGCAAAAATATTTCATTGCATTTTTTCATGGAGATCCGTCAATCTGTTCACTCTTAACAGTAAGGAATACAATAATTTTTCAATTAAATACTAAGGGTTACTAGTAACCATTAAATTTTGTGTTGTTCAAGAGAGAATGGTACTTCCTTGTTTACATATTATAATTTTAAAATATATTTATTCACCACCGAAATATTATTATAAATTTATGCACCATTTTTAAGAATAGCCACGTCAGATTTATAAAAATCTATTTCGCAAATAACATACCGAGGCTAATAAAGTTTTAATGTGAGAATATTTCTATTAAAATTGCTGTAAGAGCAATAATGTCTTTTTCTTCATTTCTGGTATGTAACTTGTCGATATTTTTCAATTTTAAGATTTATCGAGAACCTGGTGTATAGATTCACTCAAAATATTAATAAACGGATAGCACCCCCTAAAATGTTGTGAAATGCAATCAAATTTAAACCAAATTCAGTTTTTAGCATAGAGAACAGTTAACGTACTCAAGTAACGTTTTACAATTTGAATTTTAACCACCACTCTATTGTTTACATTATAACCATTTAAATACAACACTCAAAATTCGCAACATTCTTGCATATATTTTTAAAATTTATTTAGAGTTGGTACTAAAGGTCTAAAAGCAAAATTTAATCATAGTATATGATGGAACAGACATTTCTGTTAAGGACGACTTCAAAGAAAGCTACAAAATCGTGTTTTGCTTTCAATATCTGACACGGAGACGAGACCTAACCGAAGAGAAACTAAGATGGCGGCAATAAAGTCGCAACTTATATTTGCTATATATGCGATGATGCGCGTTATTATCAATTATAATAATTTTTGAGGATAATGATTATTGTAGATGAAATGGTCGATTTCAGAAATAGAAAATTTGTTACGATTTAATGATTCATTAGCATTGTAAAATAGTACTTATGGTACGTGAAATTAACATTTAAAGTTTAATGTAAACAACAGTGCAAGTCAATTACAGAAGTTCAATTACGGAAATTATTAAGAAATTTTTGTCAGAATGTATGATAATCTTCGTCAAGGCAAATTCATTTCTATGATTATAATAATTCATTTATTGCATATTATAATTAAAATTATAATAATTATAATTTCGTTTGAATTTAAATATAATTGGTCATTAAATGTCAATAGTTTGGGAGTTTGAAAAATTGAGATTTTGATGATTTGAGGATTTGGAAATTTAAGAGTTTGAGAATTTGAGTATTTAAAAATTCAAGAATTCAGGTATTTAGAAATTTAGAAATAATATGGATTTAGAAGTTCAAAAATTTGAGGATTTGGAAATTGAAGTATCTGAAGGTTTGGGGTGCAGAAATTTTGAAATTTGAAGAATTGTGAATTTTGATTTCCGGAACTTTGTTAATTTGAGGACTTGAATGTTACGAAATTAAGAAATTGAGGAATTTGGGAAATTTAAAACTTTGAAATTTAGAAATTTAGGAAATTCAGGATTAAGGGCTTTCAGAATCAAGGAATTTGGAATTTTGTAAGTTAAAGAATTTGAAAGGTTGGGAATTTTGGAAATTTAAAATTTAAAAAACAGTAAGTTTGGAAAATTAGAAATTTGTCAAGTGATTTTGAAATTGGGATACTTGAAAATTTTGAAATTTCGGTACTTGAGGATTTGAAAATTTAGAAACTCAAAAATATATAAAGTTAGTAATTTGGGATTTAGATTAATTCACATTAGATTAATTTTTCGATGTTTTCAAATCAGCCATTTTGTTTACAGCAGCGTCTGTGATTATACTGAATCCTACTTAGAGAAATTTTATATAAAGTAAAATACGAAAGCATAACTAAATGTAAAAAAAATAAGAACTAACAATAGTAGGTTCCAACTCTATAAACGTCATAATCAAATAATCACGTCAAATTAACTCGGAATTACATTAAAAAAATGCTATAAATTTCTAAATATTCTTAATTGTCAAGATTAATTTTTAAATAATTTTTAATTGTCAAGATTGCAGAATCAGTTGTCATACTGTTCTGTAGTATACTTCTTAACGACTTTTGAAAATAGTTCGAAAATTGATATTGTATCAGTCAAATTTGTTATACAATGAATATCGTCTTGTAATGAACGGAAATATAATTGTTAAATAACGTTAATAAGAAATATTTATTTTCATTTGACCAAGCATTTGTTATTAATTATGAAAACCAATTATATTACGTGAAATTTGATCTTAATTCAGCTCACCACTATTAATTGGAATATGGGTTAGTGGTTACTACGGGTTTCCACACCGTAACCAAAATTAACCGAGTCCTTAACCGCGTTAGAAAGCAGTTTCAATCTTTGGTATAATAGAAAGCAAACTTGCAAGAGCAAATGATACGCTCATAGAATTGATAGAAATAGATTAATTCTAATTTTACTTGAAATAATTTAATCGTTCATTCTGTAACTGAAAACTGTGAAGTAGTAAAGACACTTGTTGCGAAGTTTCAATCAAACGAAAGGGACTAAATAATAAAAGAAGGATTAGGAAAAACAAAATTAAAGAATGGAAATAAATAAGATTCAAACTATATTAAAAGCAAAGGTGAACTAAATTTTGGAGTAAAATAACTTTCTATAAATTTTTAAATTACAATAAAATTTGTTTGAACTTATTGATATTAATAAAATTCATAGATATGAAATTTATTAATATTTAAAAACTTGTGCTTGTAAACACTATCAATAACTATGACAGCACTTCTACCCGTATTTAGTGAGATGAACCTTTATATAATTATATTGTATCATAACGAAAACGGAATTTTTTAAAACATAGCACTTATAACACGTTTCATTTTAATTCTCCAACTGATCATCTTGTTATAATTAGTAAAAACACTTTAAAACCAAACACGACAAATTATATTATATTTTATGAACTCTGCAAAATAAATTTTTTCAGAAAAAGAACATATAACAAAATGTACCTAAAATTCGAAAAAATACAAATGTTTTTACTTGTAGATTTTTTAATAATAATTTCAATTGTCAGAATAAATATAAATACAATCTTATGAATTTGTTTGCAAATATATTTCTACAAATTTATTTATAAATGTATTTTTACAAATTTATATATCTATATGTATTTTTATAAATTTATGTATAGATGTATTTTTTCTTTATTTATAGGTATATTTTTACAAATTTATTTGTATTATGTAAGAAATATAATAAAAAGTAATATTTCCTTAAAAATTGCTTTTGTAATTGCTTCTGTAAGTATTGTTCTGGTTAAAAAAAAGATTATTAAATATGGATGAATTGAAATTTATAATTTTAAGTTTACAATAAATGTTATTCCAAGCATTAGATAAAAAATTTTCAACTAGTGGTATACAAGATACAGACACGTAAATAATTATGCAATCTGCGGTCTAACAATTTCATTAACCAAATCCATATTTTGAATGTTAAGAAACGAGTATGTAACAGAACCTAGGTTTGGAGCCATACGTTCGAAATTAAATAAAATGTTACTATATGTCCAGAAACCCTGATCAACCAAGCAGAAATATCATATTAAGTTAAATCATGTTGTTTATAATAATATTGTTTCTTAATCGTACTCTGTTAATTTACTTTCTCAGTAATTATCTACTTGGAAACAGACTAAGAAATGTATCGCAGTAAAATAATTAACTTTACAATCTCTTTTTAATTTCTATACAAGATATATTTCATGGGATTGGAATTTTAATTTTAGTTTCGAGTATTTATGAAACAGCTGAGTTTAGTTTCATTTATGAAGTTGAGAACCTCTGCATTATACTATGTTCCATACTTGATGACGATCTAGAGATTGCAAGATCCAAGGAGTTATGAGTAATTTTCATGCTTCCGAACAAAACATTAACTAGCAAGGTAGTATAAATTGTTTAAAACATAAAAATTCATAACTCCTTGGGTTTTACAACCCTCTGCAGCCGTTGAGTATGAAGCGTACTTTTCAGCTCTGAATCCGTGAGAATTTTACTGATCTGCTGAACCAATTTTTCCGCTGGTTTCCAGTGATTTTTCTACTAAATCAGTAAATTCTATGTCGAACTAGCGACAGTCGTCATGTCACTAACGAATCAGTGAAATACACAGTATGCCTGAAAAGTAACGGAACTTTTTAAATTTAAGGAACACTATTAGCGACATCTATAAAAACAATATGCTATTTGAAAACAGTATTCCTCCCCTGCAAAACAAACCAATCGTTATTGGAATCGAGCAACGAATTGTAAACTTATAGCGTTTAAAGCGACAGAACCTTTTGTCACCGTGTCACAAAATAACGATGGAGCAAAGTGCGAATATTAAATTCTGCTCGGTAAAGCTCGGTAAAACTTTTACAGAAATATATGAGTTAATGGAAAATGTTTATGGCGACGATTGTTTATCCCGTACACGTGTGTTCGAGTGGTATAAGCGATTCCAGGATGGTCGTGATACTTTGGAAGACGACTCAAAGCCAGGTTTTGGGTTTTTCTAAATTCTAAACGATTCTAAAGGTATTATACTTCGGGAATTCGTTCCACAGTGACAAAATGTTAATGGCGGGTATTATCTGGGTGTTATGGAACGTTTGTGGAAAATAATTGTTCGTGTGAGGCCCGAATATCGAGCGCCGGGAAGTTGGTTTCTGTTGCATGATAATGCACCAAGTCACAGAACTGTCGCTGTTCGTGAATTTTTGGCGAAAAAACAAGTCTGTGTGCTCCAACATCCTCCATATTCGCCCGACTTATCTCCATGTGATTACTTCCTTTTTCCAAAACTGAAATTAATTATGAAAGTAACGTTTTATGACACTGTTACACAAGTTCGAGCAGCTGTGACGAGGGTGATGGAAACGATTCCGCAAAACGACATAAAAAAATCTATGTTAATATTACTTGAGCGTTCCCAACGGTGTATTGATGCGGAAGGGATGTATTTTAAATAACAAAAATTAATTTTGGCAAAATAACTAATACTTTTTTTTTTATTTAAAAAGTTCCGTTACTTTTCAGACATACTGTGTATACTAGTGTCTCCATAGAACTAATTCGAAACTGCAAGCAAATGTCACGCAAACTGCACCATAGCCGGCAAGATGGCACCTTCTAACTTCGCCTGACGTTTGTGATCCCTGTTGCAAGAGTGGATTGCAAAAAATTAGTGGCAAAGAAAGAAAATTTAGTTGGTATTTTGTGTAAAGTTGCCGCATTAAATCTTCTTTAATGTTACTTGAAATTTTTATGAAGTGAAGTTCATTTATCATGTTGTCACTGGTAATGGGCGCGATTTATTGTTTTGAAGTTTTTATAGTGTAAAAAACCTGTTGATACGTCAAAAGGAAATAATATAAAATTCTATAAATGGGGCTATTGAAGTGAAAAACTGAAGTGGATTTCTTTTCTGAACCATTTTCCAGTGGTACTGAGGTTATGTTTAGTGCTGCATACGTTACTGAAATTATTTTATTATCTGTTAATAATTTAAATAATATACTAAAAATTTTATAAATGTAAGAAGGTACGAGAATGTAAAAATTGTTGTTTTGTATGTATAACGATACAAACTATATCATTAGATAATATCGAATCTGACATTCTATTTACAAAATCGGCCATTTTATATGTAACAATCTAATAACATCAAAGTTACTAGTGGTTATAACACAATTAATTTGTTGTGGTGATAACACAAAAGTATTGTGAAATTATGGAATATCAATTTGAAGTTCAAAATATAATAGAAAAGACAACATAAATCTTTCGCTCATATCCTGAATATAAAATGGCTGGCTAATAGTTACAGAAACAATAACCAATTTCTGACAGAAATTGGTGTCACGAAAGCATCTAAAAATCGCATATGCTACTTCAATTTGAAGGACAAATGAAACTAAATTGAATGAAAACGATTATGCAATTTTTCATTAGTATATATTCTATAAAAATTAGCCAATTGCTAAAAAATCGTCATACCGTGTGTTAGGTTGTAGCATATTAAATGGACGATTTTGAAAAATGAAAGGTCTGACACGATTTGGTAACATGATACCTTAAAATATTATATATACCTTAATATAATATATAACTAATAAAATATATACTTTATCATAAATGTATCAGTTTGAAGCTTACTGAAACTTTTAGTAATGTTTTAAATACAAAATATCTGGTTATCGGTTACAGCAAACAATGATCGATTTCAGAACATTTGAAAAGAGAAATAATCACATGAAAACTGTCGTAAATAGTACTAACACAGTTTTAACACTGTAACAATAATCTGTTACCTCTGAATGATACAACTATCTAAAAAATTATAGGTTAAGGAGTTAAATCATTTGTAAGTATGTGTGCATCTTCGTTCCTAAATGTGGTCGTAGGCAGTTCCACATATGCTATTTCTCCAGCTTTTGAAACGAATGTACCGGAAACAGATAGAATTTTCTATTGTGTGTATCTCGAAAATGAAGCTCCATATTGTAAAATGGTACAAGAATTTTATGCTTGTTTCTGGGTTACACGATTATTTCGACATATGTGATGTACTATTAATTTATGGTCTGGTCAAACTAATTCCGCGCTTTATGATCAAAGGATCATTGATGAATATCACTAATGAATCAACATGCATCCACAAAGTTATTTCATCGAAATGTTTAGCAATACATCGTGCAATGTATAGCTACTGTTATTCTAAATGAAAACTAGTATTAATATTACAGTAATGATATGGTAAAAGAAAATCAAATAATAATGAAATATTAAAAAAAAAGAATAATTCTATAAAAAAAATAACGATCATGATTTTCAAAACCGATTCTAAGTCTTCAAATCAATTATTAAAAAAATTCACAATTAAATTTGAGCTTGATCGTTTTCAAGCTCAAAGTTTTTTTAATATGATTACTTGTCATCGGTATAAAAGATCTGTAAGTTGGATTAAAAACAGAAAAGATAAATGAATTTGTTAGTCATTTACGACTACCTCGATAGTCAATACATTGCGAAGTTTCGACTGTTCGAAATGTTCATAATGCCTAATACAAAATTTCATTGTATTTTGCCTCTGTTATCAGTTTACGGGTCAATGGGGTTGGACGTACAAGTTTTGAGCAAAATGCATCAAAGTGAGATAAAGTTGCTCATGTTACCAACGCTATCGTATTGTCCCTAGCAATGGTTGGTCAGTATTTCCGGTTCGCATTCGTTGATTATTGGATTCTCCAATGCGATCGTTGATAAATGAAACTGAAGCTAAAGGTAATTCAAGCCAAAATCGCAAAGTGAAAGGAGAAATTATCACGCTTCATCTTGGACGTTGTTCAAAATCAACTTTTATTTCAGTTCGTTGCATTGTTTACATTCTTCCATGTGGAATGTTAGACAGAGTCCCAGTTTTTTACTCGTTTTCGCAGTCCACAGCTTTAGTTTAAAAATTCAGAAAATATCATCTCAGCCCGACATAGATTGTAGTAAATACGTACACACACATTTACACTTCCACACACCACACAAGCAATAGGAATAAATAATATTCATCAGCATACAATTATTTCATTCCGAATTTGATGATTGGGTGGTCCTTAGATGACACAAGTAGTGCAATACACTAGGAAGTTCAGACCACTTCCTAAACAGGAACGGTATGCGTTTTTACTTACATTCTGATAGAGTATTTCAAGCCAAATACAACGATCTATTGTCATTCATGATCCTTGAATATTCTTATTCAAAGCCAATTGCAATGGAAAATAATTTAACAGGCAAAGCTATTAAAATGCAATGGAAAAATGGGTTATTGAGCAAATTAATGAAATTTTTACAGATTCAGATTCAGCAAGTGAGAAGTTTCAGTAGATTAAACATTATCCATATTATGTGAAAAAACATATAAGAATTTTTTTATAGTGACTTTTTTTGACGTGTGATATTCCGTGTCTGGTTCGTATAGATAAGTGTGTGCTGTTACCGATGAAGCTCAGTTCACTGGAGGCGAAATATTTAATTTTCAGAATGTTCAGTATTGGGCAGAATCGGGCGCTATTATGCAATCAAGAGTAGTTGTTGAGCGTTTTATCCGACCAGTATTTTTAAATGAGAGATTAACTGGTGAATTATATACCAACTTTTTAGAAGAAAACTTAAACGAATTATCGGAAAACGCTCCAAACGAAATCGTGCATAGTACTTGATTCATGCAGGATGGCGCTGTTCCACATTTTGGTCACCTAATGAATTCCCACAGATTTTTCCTTGAAAAATCCATTTTTTTGTTTCTATATATTATACTATGATTAATTTGCTTATGTTTAAGTATTATCGTTTAAGCCGTCGTTTATGCTGTAATTTGATATATTTGTTTAAAGCAGGCAATTATAAATAAAATATAATTTCGTTGATATTTTCTTTGAAAGAGGTACTGATTTAAATAAGAAGAATATAATAATTGAACCTCTACAACAAAAAGTTTGCCAGCTCTTATAGCATAGAATGAAATCCTTGAACAAATTATAAAATGGAACTTTCGGCGGTTGATGAACAAATTAAATTAAGTTTTTATTTCAATTAGTAGTATTGAATGGGAACAATACCATTCAATTGAACCGTTTATTTTGAATATCGGGAAAGTCCATTTTTTTACGAAATATTTTAGGGCTTGCATTTCAATAAACCTAAAAATATTGATAGGCACTAATAAACAAATTTTTCGTATTTTGTGATATTAGATAATATATAATGATCTTTAAAGTGCTAAAAAATAAAGGTTTTATTATATTCAAATGGATTTGCCTCACTTTCAAAATTAATGAATTATTATAATCGTTAATTAAACAAATAATATTTCAGTTGTTTAGTTATTCTGTTTCTTAATTTCTTTGAATCATTTTGGTCCGAATTGTCTTTATATTCAGATCCTGACACCGAGATTTTTATTACCAATTCTAATGGCTTGTATTCCTATGAACATAATAAAATTAATAAAATTGTTTTAAAATGAGGTTATTACCCTGAAATGAATTTTTATTTTCTTATTATTTCCTACCAGCTTCACTTTCAGTTGCACTAGAGTCAATTTTTGTTGAAGTTAATCTGAGTCATATTTTTTTTTCGCAAAATAAACTACAATTAGTAATTAATTTCCAAATAACTGAAATTGTTAAAGGGTTTCGTGCACCGATACTAAAACAAGAACTACGTCGACTTTATATTACTTTATTATTAATAAAACCTAGACAGACCTACAGATCCTCACTCATATTGAGATTATACCACCAATATTGTATAACTTGTAGTTTTCCACAGTATAGTTAGTATTATTAAAATTTGCAGGAGTTAAATTGTGCCCTAATATATTCAACTAAAAAGAATTTCAACCTGAAGTAAACTTGTACCATTTTCACAATAAACTTCTTTTCAATACCATCAATCACCCCAAATATTAGGAACTTTGAATTATTTTCACTCTAAATTACTCACAGATAAAAATATATTAAATTTTATCTATTGTTATCATTATTTCCTTCAAGGAATGGACTTGCTCCACTTTCAAAATAAACGGTTTAATTTAAGACTTGGAAGTTCCAGAATAAATGGGTGCAATCATAAACTCAAGCTTTTCCCTAAACAAGTTAAAGTTTCTTATATTATCTATTTTATAAGTTATTTTAATCGATATAACTGATTTAATTATTAGTTTATAAAGTAATGTAATCAACCAGTTGAAGAGTAGCATAAAAAAGTGATCGGTTTTCGAGCAATCTATAAATACAGAAATGTCTCCTTCATTGTCCCTACTGATGTATCTACGCTTATTCATCGCAGTCAATCAAGCGTGCGATGGATGTAACGTGATCTGTCTGACTTTCCTGTTTAACAATTCAGAATACAATATTTTAACCACTTTAATTTAATTTTTTTTTTAACTAAAACTTTTCTATCATATTTTTTTTAGGGTTTTCCGTTTAAAATGACTTTCAAACACGACACCATTTGATTAACATTTACATACTTAGTATTTATTGCATAAATGATTTTGTGTAAATAGTTAAACACAAAACAGTTTTCCATATTGTCCGTAAAACATTCAGCGATTCCCATATTGTCCATGAAACGTAGTCTTGTACCTTGACATTGTCTGTAAAACATAGTCTTGCACCCTGCCATTGTCCGTAAAACGTAGTCGTGTACTCTCACATTGTCCGTCGAATGTAGGATGTATCCCCACATTGACCGTCGATTATAGGTTGTATCCTCACATTGCCCGTAAAATGTGGGTTTGTACTTTGACATTGTCCGTACAACATAAGATGTTTTTTGACATTGTCCAGGCACTATTTATGCATTGAACGCATAATGTGCGCAAGTATTTCGTATATTTTTGCAACAATTTCTTTTATTAATTAATTTAAAACGATTAATAGCATAAAATGAGTTGCAGACTTAATAAGTATTAATAAGGAAATATGATCCAAATTATATCGTTTTCGTCGAAATAATATGTTAAAAACATTTTTGTGTAGAAAAAAGTTTAAAAATTGTCTCTAATATAACATTTGATACGCGGGGATTTAAATCCTCGTGCTTGTCTTTTACTCTCTCTCCTTTTGTTCGGCAAACTACAAAGGCGAGTTGCGAGGTTCGAATTTCGATTCTGGTACTCTCGAACTGTTCCATTTTCATTCCTAGCTGAGGGACAATGTGGGGGACATTACTTTATACATATATTGTATTAATTGAATCGGTAAATTGAATAGTACAAACTTGTAACTACGTTTTAAAATATATGAAATCATTTTAGATAATCATTTTAAAACGGCAAGACGTTGTAAATAATTAAATGTATATATATCTTTGCGACGTAAAAATAATCCTATATATTCTTGTATATAGAATTTCCTAATATATTATTGTACAACAAATTAAGTAGTTTAAATAGAAAATGAGTTGTAAAGATGTAAAAAGAAGAATATGTAAATATTCTGTTCTGTGTCAATAAAAACAGAGAATATGTTAGTAATTGATAGAATACTAGTGTCCGAATATTAATTAGTATCATAGAATATAGACGACATTTAAATTATTTATATTGTTAAGAACTTTTTCACTTACTTAACTGATAATACTTGAATTAACTATTTGAATCTATGAATGATAAATACAACAAAATATTGTGAACATATTTGGTAAGATTTATTAAAAATAATAATATTATGTAACAAAATTTTGAACTGCTTTAATGAGGCTTGTAAACGTCAACGTGTAATGTTACATCGTTAGCCATTCTCGTTAATATTGTATTGTCTTTAATATCTTTAATAATATAATGTTAATAGTAATTCGATATTAGTATTATAAGAATGGGAGAATTGTAAATTCAAATTTTCTGAAAACGCATTGAATACTAACGAATTTCAGTGGTACTGTTTCAGAATAAAATTCTCTGCATATCTGGTTCTAAATGCGCGATCTTTAGTCGGAAGGGATCATAATTATAATCCGATAGTGCTGGTGGTGATAGAGCAATTGCCGTGAATTATCGTGAACATAATTGTGGTGAAATTTAATATGAAATTCTTGGAAGCCACGAAAACCATTGCGGACTTAGTGCGACCACGACCACTATTCAATTGATTAACTTTAATGCCCCCTTGAACCATGAAGTACATTTATAATTATTATCGAACGTTCCTCGTTACTTTCACGTGAATTAACAATTAAACAATCATATAAACAAAATTAAAATTGATCAATTTTATGAATTCAACAAAGTATGTATACATATACAAACACATATATTTTGTTTAATTAGTGTATGTATATACATATATTCTACATATATTATGATTAAAATTATAATTGGGTTGTATAAATTGGTCATACTATTATTATAATAGATTTAATTATATTCTAACAAATATATCAATCATTTGGAATCTAATTACAATTTTATTATATTTAATATTTCTTTACGTTAAATTTTAAATACCTGGTTTCAAAATTATTGAGATATGGTATACTTTTAAGAGTATAGTATAATTAAATCTATAATAATAATAATGATTTGGTTTTTATTTTCTTCCATATACAGAAGATGGCGTTTAAGGGGGGCAATACCTTTAGATAGATGAAAATAAGCTGATATTTGTGAATTTTTTTGTATAGGATATCTTTGTCTTGTATTTTCGAAATTTCAGGTATAATTTATTATAACTATTGCCTATTACAACATATTTTCTTTTTTTAAAAATATTTAAAAATGGCGGAATTATGATAGTCTTTCCTGGAAGTGTTTCGGCGCGTCTCGTGAAACGGCGTGACTTCTAGCTTTAGTTACATTGGTCTGAAACAAGTTTGCAAACGATGTTTCGATTATTAACATTCACAGTTAGTAGATGAACCTAAGAAATGTGAAAAATATGGAAAATTGAAGAGACGGCGCGCTTTTAAAGAAAAACTTTGAATTTTACTGAAAATTTTCGCAATATTTTGCAATAAAAAAGGACTTTAATGTTAAATTTATTTCGTACATTTAGGTTTATATGTTAGATAGTATTGTCGTGGATATAAAAATGTAGTTTTGAGAAAAATGCGTTTAAAGTTTCGATAAGTAAAACCTGAATAATTTCAATGATTTACCAACTAATCTGCGATTTCTGCGCCATATAATAATCCTTCGGCTTACTCGTAAAGTTGATTTTTCTCCATAAGCTCATTCTCCGTAAAAATACAAAATTTCAAACGCAGCAATGGCATGATAATAACAAATCTGCTACATAGCCCTCCGCACCGAGCGCGTGAATATCTGCGGCGCGATACCAGACATGAGTCACGATAATCGGCCATAACATCAAAAGGGCTCCATATTACACTTTAAAATTTTGAGACTATATTTTTGAGATGTCGCACTAACATTTTATAGAAAAAAAAATATTGCAATTTTTTAAGATTCTAAAGGTATTGCCCCCCTTAAGAGCCCGTGGCTCTTATTTACCTAAATAATAATAATAATAATAATAATTAAATCTACTATAATAGTAAAGTAACCCCAAAAAACATATCATAGATCAGTATTTTTAAAACCAAATATTTAAAATTTAAAGTTAAAGTAATTAAATAATTTCAATAAATCAACTCATAATAAATTGTTCTAATAAAAGTGATTATTAATATTGAAATTATAATAGATGAATATATTAGAATAGCTAGATGCAATTGAAAATTATAAAATAAATTCTTATTATATGAACTTCACGTTAACTTAAAAATAATAAAAATGCATTCAGTACTTTTTAGACGATTTAATAAATTTTTTCAAATACTGCATTGCAAAATAGTAAAATTTGGGTTCTTTTAATAATCTAGACATTTATTTTTGGATCATTTTTAACTGATATCAGAGATTTTCTTTCGTTAATTTGTATATCTTCAAAACATAGATATATAATATAACGTGAACAAATTTTGTGTTTGTATTTATAAACAATTTTTGAATTTATCATACGATGAGAAGAAAGAATTGAATCATAAGAATATCTTGAAAAACAAATTTATTGGAAGAAAAATTGTTTAATTATTATTATATATATAATATTATAATGTGTTATAATTATTAATTACAGTCCCAAAATATTACCAGCGTTATAATTAATAGTAACGCAATATTTGATAGTGATTTCTATTTTTAATTATAACATACATAACACTTTTTATTGTCTGCGATACATAGGTGTGCATTGTTAGTTAAATTTATGTGTAATACATATTGATATCCTGTTATGTACAACTTACACTTATTTCGTTTATTTTTCTATTTTATACGTTCTTTTATCCATATCAATTAGCCTTATAAATATATTCCTCTAAAAATATGCTGAATATTTATATGCAGAACTGAGAAAGTAATAAAATTTGTATTTTCATTCAGAAAAATCCTCGCTTTATGATAATAAATAAAATATGTTAATTTAATTACGTACAAATAAGAGTAGCAACTGATAAAATACTAAAGTAACGAAATATTAATAAGAGTTACTTTTTTAATTTTGTTTTAACAATATACAACTTGAAAAGCTTTAGTCAATTCAAATTTATCTCGATGTTAAGAATATGTTTGCTTGAATAAACTTATAATTGTTCTTAACCTAATTAGGTCTTAAGTCACATGACTTTCGGTCAGTTCCAAATATGTAAATATGTCGTTGCACAAGGTAGCATTTAAACACTGCGAGCTAACGCTTACTAATATTACCGAAAGCGATTTGGTAAAAATATGTATGTAGGATAAACTGTTCGTAGTCATTTAAAGGATTTTAATAGCTCCCAAGACACGTGTGAAATACAGAAATTACCTATAAAATAATAAATTGTGCAGTATTTCATTTTTATATCTTTAGTACTGCATTTACCTTTCATTTTTTATCTCACAGATTTAACACTAGATACAGTTTGATATCCAGTTATTTCGACTCAAAATAAAGCAGAAAAATGAATAATCGAGGGACACGACGTAAACTAGTATAACTATTCTTTATGTAGCGAAACGTCTATATACATTGTGACGGCAGCTTCTTCATAATTTCTGTAATTTGTAATAAGGAATCTAAGATTTGTTATTTATATGGGTTTCGTTTTAGTGCCAAACAGTATTTCACCCAAACCCAATTCTCATCATACATATAAAAAGAATTCCAAAACTTCAGAATTCGAGAATTAAAAAATTTCTAAATTTGAAGATTGAAAAATTGAAGAAATGCAGATTTCCAGAGTTTCAAAATTCAAACATTCAAACATTAAAAAATTAAAAAATAGTAAGTTAAATTAAAAAATTCTAGAATTTCAAAATTTAAAGATTTTGAATTCAAGATTTCAAAATTCAAAGATTTTGAAATTATAAAATCTTAAAATACTAAGATTTAAAAACTCCGAAACTCCAAATTTCCATAACTCTAAAACTTCAAAGCACCAACGTTCAAAAATGATTAAATTACAAAACTACAACTTCCTAAAATTCCAAAACACCATAATTCTAAACTGCCAACATACAAAAATTTCAATTTCATTTCTTAACAAGCAAATGTCAGAAAATAACTTATCTGATCCATTACAAGAAAAGCTTCCCAACTCCTGACTTGTGCTATAACCTGACATTTATCCGATATCACGATTAAACGATTGTCATGAGCCACACCATGTATCGCTTAGGAAGCGTTAATCCTTTGCAAATTTAATAAACCATCCGCATCGACAGCCAGAAGATCGCTGCGTTTGTAATCACGTTATGTATTCCGGAAGCAGATGCCAGTCATTACCTTCCTGTCTACGGATCACCGTTGAATAGGTCCATGCCACAGCAATGTTCGCTGACAGTAAATACGTCGAGAGATCGATATCTGTTGCTGGATGCACGGATACCTCTAAAAGGAACACGATACTTCGCCGATATTGCGACGACAGCCATGATTCACCATTGTTAGCGCAACGCCTTGTCAAAGGGCAACAGTCTCCTTGAAATAAAAGAAAATGGAAGAAGACATCTTTAGAACCACATGTAGTTTTAACAATTAGATTTATGATTTTTTACTTTCATCTTCATTGACAAAAGGAGAAATGTTAAATAGTAAAATTTAGTTCGGTTGAAATTCTAAAGTGGCTCAATAGATGTGCCAGTAATTTCATCTATTTGAAATATTTTTGCTATTAGGGATACAGAAGATTTTTTGGGGAAATTGTATGGTGTCAAGGAGATTTTAATATTTTTAAGGAAAGCAACGTCATCATTTGTTTAATGTAAGCAATGTTCAGACGTCATTAACGAATTTACTATTGCTTAAGGATCAAGAATAAACACCAATTATTCCAAATATGATGTTTGGAATCTCTGGTGGAAAATTGTACGCTCCGGCGGTCCTTGTTTATCTTATAATGTATTGGTCAGGTGAGACAAGTACAGTAAATATTTGGTTTAAAAAAATGTGCAAAACTGCGACTTCGCAATTTTAGTGTTTTCAAGCCAAAAAGCAATATTTTATTTTTTTGTTTAGAGATTGTATCGCGTCTAACTTTCCGAATATTCGGAAAGCCGAACTCCGGTGGGATTTAGGTGATTAGACTGAATATTGTTTGTTTGGCTTGACCCGTTTATTAACTTGAATCGCAACAAATCGAAGTTACTACCAACTCGCAAAACAGAGGTGAAAACCGAAGTGAGCTCAAAATGGCAAACACAGAATTGTGTTCACAAATGGCAGAAACAGAAGTGTGGGCCTTGAGGCCCTCCCGCATTTTATATTGAGCATTCTCCTGGGATGTCTCCTAGCAACCACGCCGATTCCTCGAGGAACCGGCAGCGCCCTCCACCGATCTTTGTTACGTCGCCATCCCTGTGCGGCCGAACCGCCGAACGCTACTATGCCGCCCTCTCTCTGCGGCCGAGCCGCCGCGCCGCTATGCCGCGTGCCGACACCGGCAGCTCGCCGGCCGCTTGCCGGTATCCGCTATCAACCGGAGCGGTCCCCGCTTTTGTCCGGGTTTCTGGGAAATGCCCGTCAGGAGACGTCGCCGAAGAATGTCTTTCTTATTCGCCGAAGTGCGCACCAGGTTCGCCGAAATACAGCGGCCGCATCAAATACTTATTAATTTGCGCTTTACTTGGAATCTCAGAGCATGTGCCACGTGTCGCGTGCCACGGGCCCCGGGCACGTGTACACTTCTTAGAAAATTAATCGTTTGTTATCGTTTTCGGGTGCCAGCGATCCTGCAGACAGCCAACCGGACGCAGGGCGAGCCAGCTCGCCCCCGCCCGGGTTCTTACCTCTCTCGAGCAGTGTGGCTCTCGGTGCTATGGTAAGCATCACCCCTCCCGGGCGGTTTCTATACCCCCGGTGCTATGGTGATGTTCTTCATGCCGAAATACTCATGGTGCTCGACGAATACGGCCACAGGTTTTCCTGTGCACGTAGGGCTTCGAGGCATGGCTCCCGTACCTGCTGCTTTTGATCAGCCGCCCCCGAAAACCCCTCTAATTACACTCGATCGTCTGTGCGTTTTTGGTTACTACTTCATGCTCTGATATTTCCTCGTAAAGTCGATTCTATCCGTAACAGAGATATTCTTTAAACTATATTTAACGACGTAGTCTCGCACTTGTTTCTTTACAGCTATCTTGTTTGCTTTCACTAGCATCTGTCTGAAACTTGCACCTTCTAAAATTCGACTACATTAAACGTGCGGTATTTATTGTTATCCAAAAATACCTGACTACCCTGCGGTAAAGTTTACTGGTGAATGCAGTACTCGTAAAAACTTTATTTTTGCAATCACTGAGTCCCATGCTCGAAATTCGAATTCTAAAAAAACATTCGCCTCCGATCAAAACAAAAAAAAATAAACAAAGTCCGCCGAAACGTATCAATTTTCCGCCAGGCGTCCCAAAAATCCTCAAAAAATCATGCTCAGATTATTCGCTCTCCAGACTTGACTTTCAGTCTGAATATAAAAATTTGTCAAATGTAATTAATTCAAGGAAATTTTAAAATGTCCCAATTTTACGACAAGATATTGCGGTAACTCTCCAATGATTTTGTAATGTTCCATCAGCACCGTAATAAATTCTTCATTATCATAAATAGTAAATAGCACATTTACAGTGTGTATCTGAAGTATTTCACGTAAAACTCGTTTTATGAAGCAGGTAATAAATAATTAACAGTAAAACACTTAATTTGAAATTAAATTGAATTAATTCTGTTATAATAAATATAACAAAATAATTACTATGGTAGTAATAATTTCACATTAATCATTTATAATCTGCAAATAGGTACACAAAAATAAATAAGATTTGTATAATTGCAATGAATTGCAAGTATAGTCATGTTTTTTTACCTATTTGTATTTTTTTATAATTTTAGAGAAAAATGATACTCACATTTTTTATTTCTTAAAATACTTAGAAAACTGTTTCATTTCTTAAAAAGCCGAAAATTTATCTCTCAATTTATAATTATCTCCCTTCACAAAAGTTGACTAACTCTTTGAAATTAAAAAAATGCAATGTTAATTTTATCATATTGCTTATAAATATTGACATTAGCAAAAGCAGTATTATGATAGTTCTGTTTTATTTGTATACAGGGCGTCTCACAACTAGTGTAGGTCCCGGAAATGGGGGGTAGCTGACGTTATTCTGAACAAGATTTCCCTTTGCAAAAATGGGGTTTGAAGCTTCGTTTTTGAGTTATTAAGGAAAAACGAAGCTTCAAACCCCATTTTTGCAAAGGGAAATCTTGTTCAGAATAATGTCAGCTACCCCCCATTTCCGGGACCTGCACTAGTTGTGAGACACTTTATATATTATGTACTCCCTCTGCCCCATAATAATACTAGCAGTTGAATTTAATTTGTCCCGTAACAATAATAGCAACAGAAAATAAATATAGAACGCAACATTATTATAAAAAAATTAAATTGAATGAAACAAGAAATTCAAAATGTTACTCCTAATTTTTATTTTGAGTGTACAGATAGTTTAATATGGGGTGTCCCACAAAAATGTACACATCTTTCATTAATTTGAACATTGGTGAACATAAGAATATGTAAATAACTTACGAAAAAGACTAATCTACTCAATAACTCATTACCTTCTATTAATTCATCCTATTAGACCTATAAATATGTGAATAAATATCTTGACAACATTATATGTATAATAGCCAGTTAAAATGTCACCATACTGTTGTGGAACACCCTGTAAATATAATGCAATTATTCAGAACAGTGTTTTTCAATTTACGAGTCGTGAACCAATATTAGGTCACATTACATATGTAACGAATTTCAAAATGGTAGATGCCATTTTGTGCCAAAGCGACACGAGCTTAATAATGAAAATATCGCTACCGAATTGAAGCAAAAATTAATGAAGTCATTCACTATAAACGACAAAGGGTTCTTAAAAGGGCTAATATAATTAAGTTCGTCAATAATTCAATAACATGATTTTAAAACGTCTTTGATATTGTTCATTTAAAATATTTCAGTAATTAACTGCAAAAAATAAAACGTGATTTCTTTGTGAAACGAAAAAATATGTTAAACATTTTAAGATTATTAAATATACATAATATTATTCATGTGTATAATATATAGTAAGAACTTTTACCAAATTTTTATACATTTTTTATTGTAAACATTTGAGTTACACTATTGTTACAAATATGTTGGGATATATGAAAGAACAGTTGCAGAACGTTATTCAAAGATATTACCAAAAATTTAAAATTATTTTAACAACCATCATAAAGTGTAAACTAAGGAAATATCTTGTTAATACAATAATAACTTTTGTTAAGAGGCAAATTAAAAATTTTATTTTATTGATACAATTAGCTACTGCATAAACTTTTATGAAAATCGATTACCAGTTTGTAAGGGAAATTTTCAAATATGTGTTCATCGTTAACGTATTGCTGAATAAGCTGACTTTTATATAAACTGTTAGCTTAAATGAATTTACAATCCGTACAATTTACCGATTTTTAATTTCATTTGCAAATACGTTATACACCTCCACTTTCAAAAGTTATTTTCATCTCTTAAATGTAAATGTTGCGTCTACAAACAAATCAAATATTTGTTCGGGTACTACAGCATATTCAGGTTAAAAAAATTCAATACAAACGCTTTTAATTAATTTTACAATTCAATGTCCCAATTGCTGAGATAATTTCATAGCACATATATTTTCACAGTACAGTTTTATTTTAACACGTTGACAGTCACGTCACCCATATATGGGTGACACTTAAGCTTCTATACTGATCTAACATGTGTATTGTTAAAAATTTGTTCCTAATCGAAAATTCTCGCATTAATTGCATGGTTCCATGGAAAATAAATCTAACAAGATATTGTGAAAATATTTGGTAAAATTTATTAAAAATTAAAACACTACTGGATGCAATTTTCAATTTAGTGTGGCAGTCAATGTGTTAATAGTATTTATAGTACAGTTTTTATTAATAGTATTAATAAAATTTTATTTAATAGTACATAAAATTTTCTTCCTGTAAAAAATTTTCTGTTACCATATATTTGTCAACATTTTTATAGAATAGTTAGCAATCCACATAGGACAATTAATATGTAAAACACATTAGAATCAGTAAAGAATTAATGCAACGGATTATAATATACCTTTTTATATAACCTGAAATCTACTAACAAATGGCTGAAACAATTGCTCGCAATCGGAAATGATCACTTCGAAAAATAAATGTGCACCATGTTAATGTAAATAATTTTGTTCATTTGTTTCTTCCTTTCTTTTGACTACAATATACATAATTGTGATGAAATCTGTATGCACCAATATCATACGATCAGGTTGTCCCGTAAGTAATGCGAGTACACCCAGAATTTGACACTGAAGTAATCAAATACTGTGGTTCCAGTAGTGTTTCAGAATTTGACACTGTGGATAAATTTATTCCAGCTACAAGTGAATTATGACTGTTCACTATTAGAAACTAATGGTCTACCAGGTGTCTCACGCGAGTTCGAATGTGTATTTACAATTTAGAGTACCTACTGTAAACATGTAAGTGGAACAAGAATGAGATGTAGGGATTTTAAAGTCGCTCCAAACGATTAAACATGTCTGAAACTATCGTAAACGATTCCAAACACCATTATTCTTGATTTCACGACGACTGACGTCAATGGAGACCAAGTATTGTCGTTAACGATAAGTTATAGAGCTTTCAACGTGTTTCCAGCCGATTCTAAGTGTCAAAAATGATCGGAAACGATAAAAATACGGTTTTTATCGATTCGACGACAATCGAATTCTAATATTTACTTCTTTTTAGTATAATAGACCCAAATTTAAATAAAGGAAGAAATATTAACTGCGAACTGTGACCTTTGTTCCTAAAAAATTTATCTCATAAGCATTATTGTTCTTTAGACTTGGAACATGCTCTATGTAGAATATACAGAGACTTGAGGAACTAGATATTTTTGGTTTTGGAAACTCTGAAATGTGGTAATTTGAAAATTTTTTAGAGATATGAGGATTTAGTTTTGGGATTCGAAAAATTTGAAATTTGAGAATTTGGAAATTAGGCTTTTGGGAATTAGGAGATTTGAGAATTTATCAATTTGAAAATTTGTCCATTCTTCCATTAACCAATTTATCATTCATTTGTCCATTTGTCAATTTGTCAATTTTTTAATTTATCATTTTGTCATTTAGTCAATTCATTTATAAATTAGTCACTTGTTAATTTGTGAATTTATTCATTTATCAATTAGTCAATTAATCCATTTGTTCATTTGCCCAGTTTTCAATTTGTCAATTTATTCATTTGTCATTTTACTGATTTGAAAACTTTACAATTTTGGAATTCAGATATTTGAAAATTTTGAATACTTGAACATTAAAAAATTCATTAGTTTAAAAAAAACTTGGAGGTTTTGCAATTTGCACATTAAAAAATTTGGGAATATGAAAATTTGAGGAATCAAAGACTGTGGAATTTGAAAAAAAATTACTGTTAAATTCTAATATTTACTTCTTTTTAATGTAATAAATCCAAAATAAAGGAAGAAATATTATCTGCAAACTTTGTCCTTTGTTCCTAAAAACTTTATCTCATAAGTATTATCGTTCTTTAAGCTAGGAACATGCTCTATGTAGAATATACTCGTTTCATCCAAAAGTTCAGTGAAAAAGGAAAATATAATAAAAAGAATATATATATCTTTTTAAATTGAAAATATGAAGTTTCATTGTTCCTAAATTATGTAGATTTTCAACTTCATGATTTTATAAATTTGTAAATCATCAAATAAACGTAAAAGTGAATTCTACGTGACACAATTGAACTGACCAAATCTGTTCCAAAAACTGCCCTAATGTGCCCCTGGTGTTGAGCTTTTTTAGTTACGCATAACATGAAATATACATATATTGCAGATATTGAGAGGTTTAGAAACGGTAAAAGTCTTTAAAATAATTGTATTTTTAGAGCAAAATATGTAAAAATGTACATCATCAACTATTTAGCTTATATTCCAACTTATAACTAGTGGGTCTACAGATCAACTGCCTCACGCAAATTCAAATGTATATTGTAAATTTAAACTACCTACTGTAAACATATAGGTAGAACAAGAATGAGGTGTAGAGATTTTAAAGTCGTTCCAAACGATTAAATGTGTCAGAAACTACCAAAAACGATACCAAACATGATTATCGTTGATTTCACCACTATTGACGTCAATGACGACCAAGTATTGTCGTTAACGATAAGTTATAGAACTTTCAACGTGCTTCCAGCCGATTCTATGTGTCAAAAATTATCGAAAACGATACAAAAACACGGTTTTTTATCGATTCGATGACGATCGACGTCAATGGCGACAGGTTTCTGTCGTTAGATTGCCGCCAAAATATATACTGTAAATTTAGAGTGTCTCACGAGTCTACACTCGAAATTTTGAGACAAAAGACCAGAAATTACGGCTTGTAGCGTGGTATGGACAAACAAACAGATAAATGAACAAATGCTAATCGTGTCGTCCCAGTGGCCCCACTACGTTAATTATACCCAAAATGTGCCGCTTATAGTGAAAGTAGAGCGAGTGCATTTTTGAAAAAAACTTCATTCGTTATATTCTTCAATCAAATGAAACGGAAGATCGTAAAACATAGGGGAAATTTAATTTGGTTCAAAAACGGAGTTGTCTTAGTTTTATTGCAAGCAGCTCAAAGGTTATAAGAGTGGTAGTTAAATATAGTGATTTCAAAAATTTCGAACTAGCAATCTGAATTTTGAAGGCAAACCTGATTTTTCTAAAACTCCAAATTTTTTAAGTTCTCAAATACGGAAACTATGAAATTTTTAATTTTAAACATTTCAAAATATTATAGTTATTGAGTTCTAAAGTTTGGAAGATACACAATTCCAAAATACAATGTTGAACTCTCAAGTTACAAGGTTATCAGATTCCAAAATACTAAATTTTTTAAAATAAGCAATTTTAGAATTCGACAATAAAGGATTGAAAAATTACGAAATTCCACAGTTCCATAATTCTACAGTTCTACGATTCCCAAATTCAACACTACCAGAGAAATTCCAGAATTCTAGAATTTTAAACAGGAAGAATACCAAAATACAGCAATTTCACAGTCTCAAAATTCAAAAGTTCTACAATTCAATTGTACAAATTTCAGGATTTTAAAATAACAGTTCGAAAATTCCAGAATTACAAAATTCCAAACTTATCAAGTTAATTCGAAAATTCCAAAATTCTAAAATTCTGAAATTCTAAAATTCTAAAATTCTAAAATTCTAAAATTCTACAATTCTAAAATTCTAAAATCCTATAATAAAATTGTAAAATTGTAAAATTCGAGGCTTCTAAAATTTCAAAGTTGGAATATTGTAAAGTTGTAACGGTGTAAAGGTGTAACGGTGTAAAGTTGTAAAGTTGTGAAGTTATAAAGTTGTAAAACTGTAAAACTGTAAAAGTGTAAAATTATAAAACTGTAAAATTACAAAACTGTAATATTTCATGATTTCACAATTCCAAAATTCTTGCCTTTTAGTATTCCAAATTGTCAAGGTTCGAAAATACTAAAATTCAAAAATTCATAAAGCTCAATGTTTACGTTAATTGTTTTCATTTAAAACCATATATCTTCCAAATACTTGAAGCTCCTAAACACTTTAACCCAGCCCTACCAACAAAATTCAGTTTTAATCTCTTAACCCACAATATACAAAAATATATAACATCTATCATTCTACAAAATACGTTTGTCTACTCCTAACTCATGGGATAACCTGCAATTTATTCGTTGTTACGATTAAATGTTTTAGTGTCGTGCGTTGCACCATATATCGTTTAATTATTTTAACAGCGCTATCCGGCTGACCGGTCCATTCGTCACCATGGTCTACAGCATGATAACCGGCGACATGTTGACCTTCGGAATAATCTACATGGTTGTGCTGTTCGGTTTTTGCCAGTCGTTCTACTTTTTGTACAAAGGCTTTCCAGGAGTGAAATCATCCCTCTATAGTTCCTATCACTCGACATGGATGGCACTGTTTCAAGTAACCCTCGGCGATTATAACGTAAGCCCCTTTATAAATCAACGTTTTATTCCCTTGTCGTGGTTGTTTCCACCACGCATGCACACACGCTTCTACGCACGTAGCTCTTCTACATTTTTTAATCACTTTTTCTCGTTCCTCTGATGAATCTTTCTTCAGAGATCTATGAGGTTTTCTAAAAAGTTAATTTATTAATGCTCTTTCTGGTCCAATTCGATTTTAAAATGAAATTATTAGATTACATTCTTTTTTACTGTGTTTTAATTCTTGCTAGGTCATTATCAGGTTTTATTAACTTTTTGTACATTTTCTAAATAAATATTGCTTAATAATTTTACTAGACATTCGTTATTAACACTAAAATTATAAAAATGGTCAAATGGTGGTTTTACAAGTCTCTTAATTTAATAATTTAATGCGTTGGTTTTCATCGAGATAAAGAATTTATATGTGTATTAATTTAGGTTTCATCGTTTGTTTATTTTTCAACGTCATTTTTAATTTCGAAAGAACTGTGCATTATAAACTGGTAGGTTTAGTAATATCAGTTAATCAAAATGTTCATATTAACATTGTTTAATTGATTATTATATTTATTAACATTGTATTACTAAGACCCTATATATGGTTTTTGATAGTAAATTTAACAGAAATAAACCAATTAGCAATATCCAACCTTAACAATATTATTAATCATACTAAAATCAATTAGTACAATTTTTCCTACTAATTTGCATAATTTCTACTTAAAGATAAGATAAAATAAAAAGGAAAAAAGGTCTAAACATATTCTGTTCATAAAATAAAACAAAAATGTTATATCAACTTCGGGTGTCAAACACTTTATTGAAAAGATATAATAAAAATACGAAATAACAACATATTGCTTTGCTGTTCGTTATGATGTAAAGTTCCAGTTATGTCTTGTAATTTAATTAACATATTCCAAAAATGAAAATAAAAAATAATATTTACATGAACGTAGATTTTTGCATGCATTATAAAAACTTATTATAAAATATACGAAAGTCGATAATTATTCGTATGTTATATTGAAGGAGAAAATTGTTCATTATTATTTTGTATATTCTTCGTAATCTCCCAATGGTACATTTAAGAGACTATGTTTATACTATTTTTTTAACGTTTTTATTTATAAAACATGATGGTCAAATTTCACATACAAAATTGGGACACACTGTATTTGGCATCTTAAAACGCAGCATTCCGAAGTCATTTTGCAGTTTTGTTATAACTTTTTAATAAAGTATTTAAAATCCAATGTTAACACGTTGACTGCTACACTGAGGCAGTTGAAAATTTTACTAGATAGTACTTTTATGATTAATAAATCTTACCAAACATGTTCACAATATTTGGTTTATTCATTTTTCATAGTTCCAAGTAATTAATTCGAGCATTTTCAATTAGGTAAGTGCACAAATCTATATATATAATACGCTATGTCTGTCCGTTGCTACTTTCAATCTCGATAAGGGTAAAAGGTAGAAACTTGATATTTTGCACACATATAGAACTCGCCGAGATAGAATCATAGCCTTGTAAATTTTTCTGATTCGGTTGCTAGTTCTTAATAATACAGTCCCTGGTCATCGAATTAGGATGACGTACGAAAATTTCACTTTTATAGCTATAACATCATGTCATATGGAAAATTGTCTTGGTTCATGCAAATTATTACTAGATACGTTGATAACGATATATACATAGCAATTTGTTACTATCGTGACAATAAATTATGTGGGTGATGAGCGATTTAGGGCCGTACAAGCATTTACGTTAGGTTCGATAGCGTGTGAGATGAAACTTGGTAAATGCCATAGAAAATGTCTGGAGCCTAAAAGATTAGTTTACAACTCTCCAACAACATTATCTGTGTTGAAAAGAATTACAGATATTTTGGAAAATAACGAAGATATAAAGCATATGATTAATGTATACGTTGCATGCCAAATACAAGCTGTGACCAAAGCAAAGGGTGAAAATACAAGATATTAACATGTATTAGTAATGTTATGTACAGTAGTAGTGTATCATGTTAGTAGCTAATAAATTGTATAATTACAATCTGTACAAGCCTTTTAATTTTACGGAAAACGTGTAATATGCTGAAAATTTATAGTGATCCTAATTCGATAGCCAGGGACTGCATATTATGGATGGTTGATGCATATGGAAATTTAAGCGTCAGCCATTTATGGATAACGTGGCAGTCAAAGTATTCATATAATCCGTTCCTTATTTTTACGTATGGAATATGTCGGTAAAAATTCTGCGACACCTTATTTATACGTACATATTAAGATTTGTGTTTTAGCTCCTTCATAGGTACTTACCTCTCCATATAGCCTCTAAACTGTTATCTTACCGATCGAATTTCTCGCCTAACCGGTTTAACGATGGGTCAATATTTTTATCGCTACTGCATGTTCAGCATGTCATTTTATGATGTCACCCGTTTGTCAGGTTTGACAGGTTTCATATCATGCGATCACAATCGTGCTGAACACGTTGGGCGGAACAATGCAATGGAGTTCGAAAAAGAACCGTATTTTTCATCAATTATTTTCGTAATTATTGAAATGTTATTGACAGAAAGTGTCTATGCACTTTTTTAATTTATATTGTACGAGATTTGAGAATATTTTATTATAAAATATTCATATTTAAATAGAATATCAACCATTAAAAAATCGAAAGAGACTGATGATTTCTCCAGGTGAGCTTCTTTGATCAAAGAAATAAAATTGGGCTATTTTTTAAATCTGTCTTAGTGCAACTTCTTTTTTAATTTTCCAAATAAGTATCTGTATGCATACAGAAATTGATACGTTAAAAATTGCTGAAGAAAATTATGTAACCAGTCTAAAAATCTTATTTTTGAGAATAACGCATTTAGAAGTTAAACTTCAATTATAGACAAAATACTTCACTGATTTGATATATTTCATTACGAACTATTTCTTTCATTAAGGGGACCAAATACAAATAATATTTGGGGTCTCAAAAAAATTCTCAACGCCAAAAGGAATATCTTTTCAGGAAAAAAATACTAATAAAGAAAATACAATAAAGAAAAGAACAAACAAATATTAATATATTTAAATATAACATATTTTTGTTCCTATTTTATTCGTGTTTTAGTTATTTTTCGTAATCTCCTTTAAAAGTCAAATAAGCACTCACATTTATTTTTCGATAATTATAAAACAATAAAACATAAATTAAAATGTTTCAAATTTTAATAAAAGTTTAATGATACAAGTACCTCAAATATGCATTAACAGAATTTTAGGAAACCTATATCAAAGTTGATTTAAAAAAAAATTTGTTTGAAAGTTTGAAACAGTTTTCAGTATGCTTGATACTTTAAAAATTACACTCGAAAAAGTTTGTCATAAAAAAAAATGTTGAAACCTATTACCCCAGGATGGAATAAATTTATTTATTACTGTTCCTCTTGTTTAAAAAATTAATCTATAATTTTTATAAATGATCCGATTTTAAATTTCCGAATTTTTTCACTTTATTTAAAATTTCGTTAAGTGATTTCTGTGAAATTTAACAAAATTCGTGCTTTGTACATAAAAATGGGGTTACCAAATTTGAAAGTTTTCTGTTAAAACATCTTGAAATTATAAAGCAAATTAAACACAAACACGCATACACATACTCTGTGAAAACGTAATTGATTAACTCATACTTTTTTAATAAAAATGTTAAACTCTCCGCTGCATTCAGTCGCAAATGTGCTGCACAAAATAATACAATGTAAAATTTTTGTATTTTTTTTATACAGAAATAAATAAATTCACAACTAAAAAAGTGATTAAACACTTCTTGTTTGTCATAATTAAAATGTTTTATTGTATCATTTTTAATATTATATTATATATGTGTATATTATTTTAATATTATGTCATTTTTCTTTAAATATTTGCTTTTAATAAAAATCGTTCTTTTATTGCTATTTTCTTATTTTTATCACTGGTAGGAATTTAAAAATGTATTATTTCTTTGAATTAGGAAAGTCATATAACAAAGTATTAGTAAAATTCAGTACTTCGAATTCAAAAGTGATGATGTTCCCAAGATCCCATTTTATTATAGTCATTAATTTTTAAAAACTAACTTCACACTTAAATCGTTTAAATCCACATTAAACACAACTAGATGTTGCTTATTTGCTGTCATTTTCAGCCTGGAAATATTAAGTTTCATTGTATGAAATCGAAAGAGGGCAGCAATCTTACAAGAAAGTACTCTAAAATTTTATTTTGACTTTGCGATTAACGACTGATGTATTGTTGCTGTTTGTTTATTTCAAGCTAATACATTAACTGTTAAAGTAAAAACGAATTGTGCTGAGAAACACTGAATATTTATTTCAAATAAAGTAATAGTAAAAACAATAAATACATTAAATATTGAACACCGGATTTTTCTACTTGCGTTTGATCGCAACTTTACTTCTGTGCATTTCGCATAGTAACAATCTTTCTTGCGAGTCAATTTATCAATCATAAAATTTCTTTAAAAATCAAATGAAACTTTCATTTAATTAAAATCAAATAGTTGCATTTCACACGTTACAGACTGCTGTTTCAGAATAATTTTCGCATGCGTTGCAAATGAGAAAAGTATTATTTGGTAATTTATCAGTTACTGACAGAATGAACAAGTTCAATACGTCTTTATGTCTTTTCCTTTATTGCCAATTCCCGTTTGAAGCGACCAGTTTTCGGCAAAAAACAGGGTTGACAATTTTAATTACAACACGCGTCGTAGTACACATGGTCGTCTTCACAATGGACATGCACAGTAAATAACATTCACGAAACGTCCGGTAAAAATCATTGCTCGGTTTTACGGTTCGCCTAACGATTTGGTGAAATGCGTTGAATTAAAAACCAGAGGAACGGGGTTGCATGCGGATTTCCGGTTGAAAATCCACGAAACGATTCTGATGGCCATGCACTTGCTCGTGACACGATTTTTTTTGCCGATCCGCTGCACCGCGTACACTTTATTTTTCAAGCTGCTTAATCGTTCGAGTATAGATATACTAAAGTGTCATATACCTTTCCTTTTGTTATGCATGAAAAATAGCAATTATTATGTTCTTCTAGAAGCATGAAAGTACAGAGAAAGTTTAAAGACAAACATTTATGAGAATATCACAATTTACTATTACGCTGTCCAACAAATTTTAACTTTTTTTCGTCGTTTCTATTTTCGTTCAGTGATTCTTATAAGTTTTTTCGCGCTGATTACGAACCTGCAACCCATTTTTCCCCAGCACGTACAGTTTTTAAGAAATTTGAGTTTGAAAAAAAAAAGACATTTTTAAAATTTGAACCAATTTTGTGAGGTAACTATAAAAGATACTAAGATTCTGTTTATATCATAAGATTCTATAGACTTTCCTGAATACAACGATATCTGGCTTTTATGCATTCTGAATATTTAAACATGTTTAAACAATCATTGAACGCCGAGAGGCACGGATTTTGCACCAATTTTTAGGTATATTTTTCAATTTATCTTAAAAAGTAAGGGTCTAGTGGAAAATCGAACTATACCATGCGATAGAGCAGATTTTCACCTTTAAAAGGCACCCATACAAAGTTGCAACGTCGTTTTTTTACGATGCTTGAAGCAAAATAGCTGCGCGGGAGACGGAAAAAGGACAGTGGTACTCCGCATCAGAGCGGCCGTTCCTTGTCCCGCCTATAGTAACGCGATGCAACTCTGACGCGGAGCACCACTGTCCTTTTTCCGTCTCCCGCGCAGCTATTTTGCTTCTAGCAACGTAAAAAAATGACGTTGCAACTTTGTTTGGGTGCTTTTTAAAGGTGAAAATCTGCTCCATCGCGTGATATAGTTCGATTTTCCACTAGACCCTTACTTTTTAAGATAAATTGAAAAATATACCTAAAAATTGGTGCAAAATCCGTGCCTCTCGGTGTTCAATGATTGTTTAAACATGTTTAAATATTCAGAATGCATAAAAGCCAGATATCGTTGTATTCAGGAAAGTCTATAGAATCTTATGATATAAACAGAATCTTAGTATCTTTTATAGTTACCTCACAAAATTGGTTCAAATTTTAAAAATGTCTTTTTTTTCAAACTCAAATTTCTCTAAAACTGTACGTGCTGGAGAAAAACGGGTTGCAGATTCGTAATCAGCGCGAAAAAACTTATAAGAATCACTGAACGAAAATAGAAACGCCAATTGGCTGTTGGACAGTATTATTTCCAATTATTCACATATCGACCATTCTGTTGTAACGATTACTTTTTAATTTTTCAGATTATTTTTATGATCTGCTGAAAAATCTATTCTTCGAAAATTGTTGGTCTTTGTATTAAAACATTGATACGCAAATTTCATATTTCCATTATTGCTAAACTTTTTTTGGACTCAACGTTCTACAGGTAAATGGTAAAACACTATAGCAGCTAAAGAGTCAAATGGCGAAACAGTGAAATAGCTAAATAATGAAATGGTGAAAGTTTAATAGCTAACCAGTCAGTGAATCATAGTGAAATAGTTAAACAGTCAAATATTGAAACAGTAACATAGCTAAATAGTTAAATGATGAATGAAATTAAATAATTCAGTAATTAAACTGTAACACAACTAAATAGCAAAATAACCAAATGGTGAAACAAATAACTAAGTAATCGAATAATAAAACAGAATAGATAAATAGTCAAGTGTTAAAACAGCTAAATAGCTAAATAGCCAACAGTCAAATGGTGAAACTACTAAATAATTAAATAGTCAAATGATAAAACATTTAAATAGTTACGTAGTTAAATGATGGAACAGTTGAGTAGCTAAATATTCAAATGGCGAGACAGTAAAAAAGCAAAATGGTAAAATAATTAAATAACTAAATAACCAAACAGTGAAACTGCTAAATAACTAAATAGTCAAATGAGAAAAATAGCTTGAATAAAATAAATTAAATTAAATTAAATAGAAACAGTTAAATAATTAAATAGACAACTGGTGAATCAGTTGAACAGCTAAATAGTCAAATAACGAAACAGTTAAATGGTGAAATAGTTAAATAGTTATATATAACAGTATAAGTAATATTTGTTTAAAGCAAGGAATGGGGTATAATTAAAATTTTCAGTTCTTTTCAACCTGGTTTTAATTATCACGGATAATTATGACGAAAAAATGACGGTATGGAAATTTCATTTCAATGCTAATAATGTTTGATGCACGTTCTTTTATTTTTGACTTCGAGTGGTAGCAGTTCGTACCTAATTTTCATTTATGAATTCCAAACAGACAGCATTTCATGCACTCTTTATTTTATTTGAGGTAAGTGACGATATTATTTGTCACTATTACACTATTATACTGTTTGCCACTTTTAAACTAAAAATTATCACTGAAAGCTATTTTGCTTCTTTAAAATTATATTTTGATATAATGACTTAGCAAAAACTATGTCCTGTTCTAAAGTCATTTGTCTGAATTTGTATTTTTAACGATATTTTATAGTAATTATACTTTTATCAATTATTAATCTGCTTCATGCAATAACAAAATTTTAGTTTGTAATGAAATCCTAAAATTAAATTCAAAATTGTTCTGTTAATCACTAGTGAATTAATAAATTTGTTAATAAATTATAAATAAATTAATAATATATTAATTATTAAATTAATCATCAATGGTTAATACTTAATTAATTGCAAGGTTTTTGTCCTTAGCTCGTCATCACAATTAAATTAGGAAGTAGAATAAATCATGCTTAATATATGGCATACAATCGTTCCTTTATTGAATTCGTATTATACAAATATCATTGATTACAGAAGAATTTATAAGGCATATGACAGTTTACGGAAATGTCGAATTACAATTCACGGAATCACAATTGAACGAAACAATTCAGTGAAAAATACAATTCACCGAAAAACAGTTCATCCAAATACAATTTAACGAGATACGCAATTCACCGAATACGATTTATCGAAAATCAGTTTCCTGAATAACAATTCACCGAGAGCCAAAATTTATCGAAAATACATATTTTGTGTATACCATTAATCAAGTGTATTATGCAGGAACAAGTGTATACCCGAAGTCCTCAGATTTAATCAAACATATAATATATATTAACCTATTCGTATTGTTCCTAATCTACCCCAAACGTAATGTAATTGAATTCGATGTAATCTGCAGTATTGTAACACCTAACATAATACATGTAAACTAATCTGACTCTATCCAAATTCAACATAAACTAATCTGATTTAATCTAACCAAACCAAGTGCAAAATTTAACCTAACGTAATTTAATTTAAACCAAATTGCTGTGGAAATATTCCTTAGAAAGAAAGACAAACTAATATCAAATGATAATAATAATAACTTAAAAATAATCTAAGTAATAATAGGTTAGGATATTCTAACCTAATTAAACGTAACTGGACCAGATCTAGCCTGGCACATAATCTAATGCAGGGGTCGGCAACCTGCGGCTCAGTAGAATCATACTCGTGGCTCTTGAGTAGTTTAATAGTACATATTGAAAAATTAACTGCAATATTGCAACTGCCAAACAAATATAATAATCCTGTGCACACATCAAAATGCGCGGCAGATCGCATGCATGTAAACCTAGCTTTAGCTAACCTTGCTCTCCACACTCACCAACGCCACACTCAAAACCAAAAAGTGTTTCCATTTTCTTTAATACGTTGACTTATATGTTCTGTTACTACGCAAAATAGAATGTTTTGATTTCACAATCAATACATGTTTCACAGCAGATATTATATTATTTTTTCTAATACATACCGATGTATGTACTTATATTTGACTCTTTAAAAAAATAATTTATCACGTCGGGAAAAAAATGGCTTTTAACTCCAGAAAGGTTGCCGACCCTTGATCTAATGTTTAAAAGCTGACCTAACAGTAATATATAATAACCTAATAATATAACAATACCCAGAATTGTAGACACAACTTAGCAATAATGTAATTATGTTATATTTATTTAAAGTTTTCGTATTGCATTGTTCTCATTTAATTTTAGGAATTGACCAAAAAAGTAGTAAGCCAGGCTTTTACTAAACAGCATCGAATAATATCGAAATGTTTGTTCGTTTCAGTACACAGACCTTAGTTACACGACCTACCCGAATTTATCGAAGATGGTGTTCGCTATATTCATGGTCCTGGTGCCTATACTGCTCCTGAACATGCTAATTGCCATGATGGGCAACACTTACGCACACGTGATTGAGCAAAGCGAGAAGGAGTGGGTGAAGCAAGTAAATATCTGTTAGGCGATATAATTAACTCGTGATTTCGAGGATTAACGTGTTAAATTGCTTGCTACCTTTAGTCCATGTACCTAGTATCGATGCCAGGAATGGAATTACTCGGGAGGTCAAAGTTACTCACATTAATATTCGGACACTGCACTGCTTCCGTATTCATTATTATATTGAGCCGTTCACTGCACAAATCGATTAACTCCACTTTTTGAAAAATCTTAAATTTAAGCATAAAAGCAATTGGTATAATCATAACTTTTTATATTTACACAAATTTTCCGAAACATAAATGGTTAACACCATTAAACGACTAAAATATTTTTTTGGCCACTGAATAATGAAGTACATTTATTTTTACATCTTTGACGATAAATATTTGGTTATTCTTTCTTCCAATTTAATATCTTCTAGATGAAAGCTACATCTGTATTCATGCATTCTACAAAAATTTGAATTCATATTATAAAAGAAATTTCAAAAACCAATGCACATTATTTCATCGCTTTTCTCCGTTTCTTGTTTTATGGAATTAATCGATTTGTGCAATGAGAGGCTCAATATACAGGGAGGAATCATGTATCAAACTGCTTATTTTACAAAAACATGAATCGTTTATTAATTGTAAAAGTGCACCAGTGTCATATTAAATACATTTCGGTTATAATGATGTATTCAACCAAATATTGAAGTTAAAAGAGGTTGTTAATGCATTTTTAATCTGCAAAAAATTGTTCATCTTTCAGTAAAATATCTAAATTAACTTCTTCTATACAAAACAACAAACACAGGAATAGTTCCGTGTATGAATATTAATGTAACTTTATATAGTGGCGTAATTCGTTCTAGTTCTTATTTTGGGATACAATAAAGGTTAGATTGATTCCAATTTTCGTACATGTTTTAATAATAGTAAAGTATCCAATATTTTTGTGAACTTTTATTGTATGTAAACTGTGGATGTTCATGCATTTATGATATAGCGAGGTATGCAGAATATAAATAAATAACGTGATCTATGGATTAAACAATTTATGTTTACTTCGCAGAATTTGACAAATCATAAATGCATACACGTCGACAGTTTAATCGTATGCATGTATTATAGTTGCAATAGATAAAACCACATAAATAATTCAGTGAACGATTTTCAGTTTCTGAAAATGACTGGTGTCATTGTATATTTCAGCAAAGATATATGTTATTAATTTCAACAAGGAAGAGTTGTTAAACAATTTAATCAAATTATTAAATTTAGATAATATGATTGAATTATTAAATTTGGACAATCTAATTAAATTATTAAGTTTAGACAATATAATTAAATTATTAAATTTGGACAATCTAATTAAATTATTAATTTTAGACAATTCGATAAAATTATTAAATTCAGACAATTTAATCTAAGTATTAAATTTACAAAATTTAATAAAATTAGTAAAATCCTTGGCAACGCCTGTTTTCTCCATAAAGGAAAAATGCAAGAAATATTTTGAAGTCTCAATTAAATTAAATTAAATTAATTAAAAATATAAACATAATCATTGTTATGTTTAAATATATTTGTTTGCGTTCTCATCTTCATTTTCTTTTGCTCTCTTCTGCAATCTGTTCTGCTTTCCATTCTTGTTGCAATGAAAATATTTAAATACGTTTAATAATCAGAGCAGAGAAAACAACTGAAACGTAAAACTTTTTGTGGATACTTATTAATTTATAAAATAAAATCAATTAATTTAGTAAAACAAAAACCTCGTTGTAGGTTAAACATTTCTGTCAGGCAAAATATAATATATCTCATCTATAACATATCAGATTTTACATTTTATTAATTGTATAAAAATTCTGTTAATATTCTAACTACTTATATTATTTTTTTCGGAAGGGTTCATAAAATAATTCCTATTAAGAATAATTAGGTAGACATTATTATTTAAATTATCATCTTTATTATTGTCTAAACAAAGAACATATTCAATGTTAGAAATCATCTCTTTTCAAAACAATCTTTCTCAAAAATCAAAATTACCAAAACAGTTTCAGAAATTCAGCATTTAAAAGTTTGTAGAAAACATTAATTGAACACGAATGATCCAACTTTTTGTTGAACAATGTTATTTACAGATAAAAGTAAGGTCTCACAGATTTTACGTCCATAATTTGTAAAATGTTACAACATACACTTTTTTTTAATCTAAATATGTGAGCACAATTATCGTGCCATTATCTGGTAATAATTATATTCGGGAAAGTTAATGTTACACTATTTCGCTTTATTATGTCTTTGTATATTGTATGGATAAATTTCATTCCAGATTTCTTGGTAACTATTAAAATATGCCCTGATCGATACAATTACTCTAACTTTTTAACGAGTTTCCTTCAGCACTTTAAGCAAGGTGAAAAACAATTTAGTTTTCAGAAACTAAATTACTATATAATTAATATCGAATACTGTAAGTATAAATATTTTTTAAAGAAAGTCTAACAATTAAATCCTTCCTTATTTACAAAATTTTTCAAAATTGCGTTTAACTTGAAATTTTGTGCAAATTCTTATTTTACGAAATTTTTCAAAATTGTAAATATTTACATTGAAATTTTGTACAACCTACTGTTTTACGAAATTTTTCAAAATTGTAAGTGTTTAGACTGAAATTTTACACGATTTTTTATTTTACGAAATTTTCCAAGATTGTAAATATTTACATTGAAATTTTGTGCAACCTACTGTTTTACGAAATTTTTCAAAATTGTAAGTGTTTAAACTGAAATTTTACACGATTTTTTATTTTACGAAATTTTTCAAAATTGTAAATATTTACATTGAAATTTTGTGCAACCTACTGTTTTACGAAATTTTTCAAAATTGTAAGTGTTTAGACTGAAATTTTACACGATTTTTTATTTTACGAAATTGTAAGTGATTAGACTGCAATTTTACACGACTTTTTATTTCACAAATTTTTTCAAAAGCGTAAATGTTTGTATAAAAATTTGATACAACTTTTTGCTTTATGAAATTTAAAAAACATATAAGTATTTAGATTGTAATGTTATACAATTTTCAAGATAGATATGCTTTCTATTTTCAGTAAATTGTCATATTCCGTCGTTCGATATTGCAAATACTTCAATATTCGATATTTTAAAAATTTTCTTTCATGATGCCTGAAGCATTCTGTAAAATTATTAGAACTATGTAATTGTTTTCAGTGGGCGAAAATCGTGGTCTCTCTGGAGCGAGCAGTATCTCAAAAAGACGCTCAGAATTATTTGCAAGAATACAGTATTAAATTAGGACCTGGAGATGACCCGAACAACCCAGCATCGGAGCAACGTGGTGTTCTGGTGATTAAAAGTAAATCGAAAACCAGGGCAAAGCAACGCAAAGGTGCTGTTGCTAACTGGAAGGTGATACATTCTTCCTTTCACTTGTCTCTTTGTTTTGGTGAATATTTAATACATATGAAATTTCCTTGAAACTATTCTCGTCTGAGAAATTCTTTGAAACTCTCTTAAAAGAAATAGGTTATCTATATTTAGCATATAAATATTTATTCCTTTTTGTATAGTATGAAGCAAAGAGAATTGCATACAAAGCAAAACGAAAGTTGATAATATTTAAAATAACAAATTATCATATCACAAATATCACAAATATTGTTTTCAAGAAAAATCAAATTGGAATGGTTTACTTACTTAATGATTAACTTTTTGTTCATTTGCTATTGCTCTTTAAATTTATCTACTGCCAAACTAATTTAATTCTGTTTTTTATAAAATCCTTTCGTTTCTTTAGGTTCTCTTAATTTTATTGAAATTTTCGATATTTCTTGTTCAAACTGCTCCTCAGACTTCTACGTAATAAAATGCTGAAGGTGCGATTTTCTACACATAGTCTTTGTGAAAGAGGATGTTCTTATAGACATAATTTTCTTATTTCAGTACCAGTTATAATTGTTTTCATTTTCTGGAACAATCTTTTATAACGGTGGTTAGACTTCGTGAAAACAAAATTAATTATTCTTCGTATGTTCCATCAAACGCTGACAGGAAGACGTTCAGACATCGATATTTTTGTTTTGACGCTGATTGCTTTAATGAAAGGTCATTCTTAGAGGATTCATCTGTCCATCATGCGTCTTTCGAGATAAACAGCATAAAAAAATTATGAATTTAGTAAATAGATTGTATTGAAACCTTTTGTTAGTTCGAAAGTATGTCGTGACGTAGCTAGAAGTATTCTTGCAATGCAAAAGATGCGTATTCAAATCTACCACTATTATTTGTTTTTTGCGAATATCTTATATTGTCCTAAATGCATTTAGGCATTTAGATATTCTAGAATCTGTTCAAATTAAGCTATTAAATATTTAATTAATAATAATTTACAATCAAAACCTTCCTTTTTGGGATTATCTTTCGCTTGGAATATTTTTATACAGATTATTTATTTTTAAATATTGTCCAGTACTTACATTTTTAAGTTGAAGTCGAAAATTTACCATAAACAATTTAATATTCAATAAGAATTATTAGAATTTTTTTTGTTCTCATTATCAATTAAAATTGTTATTATATTATGAAAGTCTTCTTCGATTAAAGTAGTCCATTTAGCAATTTCCGCAAAAGAGTCTCCCACGATAAAATTGTTAAAGTTTGAAATATTGAAGTTGTTGAAAAAACGTTTTCCTCTGTTGCATATTTAATACCGCATTTAAAATATCACGTTCGTACTTTTATTTAAAAATATGAATGCGAAATAATATTTGAAAACGAATAATTTAAAATTTTATTTAAATATTTATGAATATTTAAATTTCTACTTTTTAAATTATAAATCTTGGCCACACCTATGAACCTGACGTAGCACACCTGTTGAAAATTGCTGGGGTAGGTGATTGTTTCGAATTTCACCACCATTTCCGTCATTTAATATTGCGATACAGCGTCCATTTTCAGTTGCCGCAGCAATTTGGTTTAGAAACGTTGCGCATTTTAAAGGAGAACATATAATTGTTTCTTTAATTCATGATCTATTACAGGCAACTCGTGTACTCATTTCGATTAAACTTTATTTTGTACATTCTTTCTTAAACTTTTTTGCATGAAAGTATTTAATAAATGCAGACGAAGTATAATCGTTTTGAATGTCGTAATCTATTAGCTCCAAAGTCATTGAATACTTGCATTGTATATTGTATACTCTATTTATTAAATTCCGTAAAAAAAGTTAAAGGAAACCTATGCCCCAAGACGAAGTTTAACCCTCATTTTTTTAATGTACCGAAATAAATTGTTTCAGGTTGTTAACACTTAGATACTACTGTGATCAAAAAGTAAGGTGAATTTGTTTATAAAATGAAAAATCTTTATTTATTCCTCTAAATCAATATCATCACTTTCAAAGTATTCCCAGTCCGACACAATACACCTATGCCAACGTTTTTCCCAATCGTCGAAACAGTCAAACAAGTCCTTTTCCGAGATGGCCTTCAATACTTTTTTCGATTTGGCTTTTGTCTCATCAGACGATTCGAAACAATGTCCCAGACACGATCTTTTGAGTTTGTTAAACAGCCAAAAGTCGCACTGTTCTAAATCAGGCGAATATGGTGGTTGTGGAACGATATGGGTCGATTTTTTGGTGAAATGCTCTTGAAGAACCAATGCAGTGTGGGACGGCGCAGTATCGTTCCACGCGGAATTGACGAGTTTGAGGCACAAAACATCTTTTAAAATGGTTTCGGTTGATCCAAATGAGATGTCCGCAGCATCAACAAGATCTCTAATTGTCAATCGACGATTTCCAAGCACCAAATCTTTGATTTCCTTCACGTGGCATTCATCAGTACATGTTGATAGTTCGTCCGGAGCGCTATTTGTCTTGAACTCGGACTCGACCTTTTTTGAAATGTTTGTACCACTTGTAAATATTTTTTTGCGACACAGCCTTATCACCAAAGGCCTTCTGCAATATCCACAACGTTTCCGTGGCAGAATATTCATTCCGTAAACAAAATTTAATGCAAATTCGTTGCTCAACAAAATCAGACATAGTAAAAATCGAAAGACTCACTTTTGTATGTTTACAAAAACACGTGTAGCTCTGTAGCAATTGAATATATTGACATAAAACTATGCACAGATATCAAAGACAGTATTACTAATCCACACAGAAAATAATTTTATATTTTTACGATACCCGCGATGCTTAGATGAAAAATTCACCTTATTTGTTTATCACAGTAGTACGTCGAATTAAGATTCCTGGACAACTTTTCAATATCAATAGCTAAATTTTGCTGAACTATTCTTAATGAGTTGTTAACTGATTAACAGGGCGACAGAATAGAGATTCATTTGTCAAGGACTTGAAACTTTTGAAATCACTGCTACATCGGAGTCTTAATATGTAATTATACTTTCATTCTCTGTCTGATGTATAACATGGATCGTTTCATATGCACTGTCATCTTTTCTAAAGATGAACAGTATTCCTGAACGTATCTTTTAGCAGCTTTCATTTTAAGCTTGCATAAAATTCAAAGTGACTCTGTTTCTGTTAAATTCTGAAATTCTTCAAGTTGACATAGATATCCTCTTTATTACACAAATTTATCAATCAGTATTGTCATTGTGGCTTTTATAATTTCAGAAGGCTTTTTTTATTAACTTTACTGTGATCTGGAACAACTTGATGTTAAACTTTTGCCACTTTACCAGAATTTCCATTCGATGTTCACCGATAAACGTATATTGTCAATTGTGTGTATATAGTTGAAAATACTTCAAGTTTTTTCAATTTAGGTAACATCTAGAAAATGGGTTGGTCAATTCTCAATTCGATTAATTTTAAATCAATTTGTACATTAATGACTGATATAGATTTTGAATCATTTTTCTTTTCCGGAACGAGGAAATTCATATCTTTTTAAAAATTTCACTCGAAAATGGAAGTAGACTGTGCTCCAGCTTTTCACCTCTTTACGTTATATTGAAGGAACCTACAGGATCATTCGAGCCACGTGTGGAGGAAACTCCGTTTAAATTCGCTACATTTATGTTGCAGCGTCGAAGTTACGGAAACTTATAGTTCAGCAATCCAGAAGTTGACTTTCGGGAATATTTATTCTGAATACTGAAAATAAAAGCATCTTACTGTTAGATTTATAGATAACCTTAAGATTTACACGAATTCTCACCAAAAATAAGGACAACGAAATATTAAATATGCTAAGAAAGATAACCTTGAAGACGCCCATGCATTAAAAAATTAGTAATGCCATTTTACTCTCCACTCGAAATACTAAAGGACACGTGTCAGTTTGTTTTTCTTAAATCACACGTCTTCGAGATTTTTTACAATGTCAACTTAAATGGGACACCCTGTATATTTTAGTAGCATCAAAGTTATCGTGGAGTTGTTGATTCATTGACTTATTAGTTATCTTTCTTAGCATATTTAATATTTCGTTGTCCTTATTTTTGGTGAGAATTCGTGTAAATCTTAAGGTTATCCATGACTCTAACAGTAAAATATTTAATAAAAATTGTGTAAGAAGAGTGAACGAAATTTAATTTATGGGGCTCTTAATATTTACGAACACCGAAACTAATTTAATAGCAATTTTTTGTATAACGAGCACCTGTGTTGGTTCTTTCAACTTCTTCAATAAAAGGTTTGATAATACTGAACTCATTGAAATGTAAACATATTTCACTATATTGCAAACTTTATGTTTCAATAATTTCTTTTTTATTTACTCTCATTTAACATTTTTATTTTAATTGACCTGTTGATAAAACCAATATAAAATGCATGTTTTCAGAAATTAATTGGTTTGATATTTTTTTAATAAAGTTCGTTGTGAAAATTTGGTCGAAAAGGTGAAATGAAAACGTTTAATTTTCAGCATGCAATTTATTGCTGCAGGCGTTATTTTACAAATGGTATTTTCAATGTTGATTATTTCAGTAACCTATTCAATAAAAAATTCAATATCACTAATTTCATTGATATACAGCATACATATGTAATCAATACTAAAGTGCCTTGCATGGAAATATAATACGGGGTGTCTCGTAACAAGTGTAACTTCCGGAAAGGGGTTGTAACTGAGGCGATTCTGAACTTTTCCCTTTCTGACAAATTTCGAAATCTGGGAATTTGGAAACTTAAGAATTTACGAATTTACAATTTAAGAACAATTTTAAAACTTCGGGATTTAGGAATCTAGGAACTTTGGAATATTGACAGTAGAGTATCAGAGAGAGATACGAGAATCTAGGGATTTGGGGGTATAAGAAGTTAGAAATTGGAACCTTGGGAATTTGGGAATCTAGGAGCTTGAATACGTCACAATTTGGAATCTTCAGATTTGTGAGCTTTGGGATGTTGGAAGTTAGACATCTAGAAATATGAGAATTTTGGCATTTGTCAGTACAGAAATTTGGGAGTGTAAAAGATTTGAAATATGAGAATATCGGGCCTTAGTGATTTGGAAATTTGGAAAGTTGGGAACCTTGGGATTTAAAATCTAGAACTTTAGGATACTGGGAGTTGGACATCTAAATTTTCCTTTGAACTAAATACGCGCGCTATTATTGGCTGATTTTCGTTAATAATTGATAAACGAAATCTCAAACCTCATTTTCGCAAAGGAAAAAGTTGTTTAAAATCATCTCTGCTGCAACCCTCTACCGAGAGTTACACTAGTTGTAAGACACCCTGTATAACCAATAAATGCAACATGTACACGAGTAACTACGATCATGTAATTACTACTGTCATCTAAAAATAAGGTGAATTTTTCATTTAAACTTCGCGTGTACTATAAAATCATGAAATTATTTTTTGTGTGGATTAGTAGTACTGTCTTTGATATCTGTGCATAGTTTTATGTCAATATATTCAATTGCTACATAGCTACACGTGTTTTTGTAAACATACAAAAGTGAGTCTTTCGATTTTTACTGTCTGATTTTGTTGAGCAACGAATTTGCATTAAATTTTGTTTACGGAATGAATATTCTGCCGCGGAAACGTTGTGGATGTTGCAGAAGGCTTTTGGTGATAAGGCTGTGTCGCAAAAAGATATTTACAAGTGGTACAAACATTTCAAAAAAGATCGAGTCCGAGTTCAAGACAAATGGCGCTCCGGACGAACTATCAACATGTACTGATGAATGCCACGTGAAGGAAATCAAAGATTTGGTGCTTGGAAATCGTCGATTGACAATTAGAGATCTTGTTGATGCTGCGGACATCTCATTTGGATCAACCGAAACCATTTTAAAAGATGTTTTGTGCCTCAAACTCGTCAATTCCGCGTGAGACGATACTGCGCCGTCCCACACTGCATTGGTTCTTCGAGAGCATTTCGCCAAAAAATCGACCCACATCGTTTCACAACTACCATATTCGCCTGATTTAGCACCGTGCGACTTCTGGCTGTTTAACAAACTCAAAAGATCGTGTCTGGGACACTGTTTCGAATCGTCTGATGAGATAAAAGCCAAATCGAAGAAAGTATTGAAGGCCATCTCGGAAAAGGACTTGTTTGACTGTTTCGAGGATTGGAAAAAACGTTGGAATAAGCGTATTGTGTCGGATGAGGAATACTTTGAAAGTAATGATATTGATTTAGAGGAATAAATTAAGATTTTTCAGTTTATAAACAAATTCACCTTACTTTTTTATCATAGTAGTAAATCATGCATTTTTGTCATGAGGCCTCACGATCAACGATTAAGTTTCAATATAATTTTGATTACCTTTTGAAATGTAAAAAATGTTTTAAATATGGTAAATATTAGCCGGTGAAGCTTAAAGAAAACTGGTACAAGTACGTCTGCACTTTATATCGATATCAAAGGGGAATATTAATATCAATATTGTTAAATATTCAATTTGTAATTCTTCAATTCGAATAAATTTCAATTTGAACTTGTTAATCAATCAAGAAAGTGTAGGAATATGGAGTGGTTATTTATTTAAAAGAAAATAGAAACTTACAAGGGACGTCACTCAAACGATACACCCCGGTTTTGATAAAATTTTTATATGTTATAGAACTCGACAAAATATTTGACATGTATTTTTTTACGTGTCAATATCCATTTTGAAGTGGCGAAAATAACCCTTAAAGTTGGGGTTGGAAAAGCTATTTTTACAAATATCTCGGGAACTATTAGCTCTAGATAAAAAATTCAAAATGCAGATTTTTCCGTTTTGGAAGGCCAATAATATGGCGAAAGTGGATTTTTGGAAAATTTGTTTGTTTAAAAAATATGTTGAAAATTAACAGCATTTGGCAAATTTTTTTAATAAAACGTTGAACTATTTTGATCAAATTTCACATATGTGAACTATGGATTCGAACAAGAAATACGGATAAGTTGGAATTTTTAATTTCTCTCGTGAAAAAAATAGTACTATGTTTAGAGTTATCGCACATTTCATACCTTCCATTCGGTGCACGACTAATTTCTATACATAATATTCTGGAAATTGTATTATATTACATTTTTTATACTAATTTATTTAAAAAAGAACTTGGAGGTTTGTAGGTGTCCCTATAAAACATAGGACCCGAGACATTCGTTTGTCCCGCGTTATGAGCGCGTACTGACCGTAGTATTCGATGTACGGAATATCTAAAAGCGTGGATTGTACTTGTGTGAAGTGCAATATCTTCATGATTAATTTAGATTACGTGCAATTAAAGGAGCTGTATCGGTTCATTCAAAACTGTTCCACATTTGTAAAGAACTAAGTAACTATGTAAATGTCTTATTTTTTTATAATTTTGAGAATGGTGATTTGTATATTGAAATGGTATTCTGAACTATTGAGAAATGGTAGTAAATATAAAAAGTGTATATGTAAATTGTTAAAAATTCGCTGTGCGTGTAAATTTGCAGCGAATTGCTTCTGCCCATTATGCAGCTGATTAATTCAAACAAGAACTGCGTGCTAAATTATAATAGGATCAGTGCGATATTATTGTCCGTCAAATAGAATAGTCACATCAAATAGCAACGCTCAGAATTAGCTGTAATCCGGTACTGGATAACATTAATTATTTCCATACTCTTCTCTGCAGTAATGTAAATGTCAATTACTGCCTATTATCATTGATTCAATAATATTGCAAGAGTTAATGAGTTTAAATTTATTGATATCTCATCAAAAGTATTGTATATGTTTTTGAAAGCGTAAAAAGCTTGCACGACATGATACAAAATTATTTTTAAATGACACACATACCACATCAGTTTGAAACATAACATTTGATCAAAATTAATACATAAATATTTCATTAATGTTTTTATTAACACTATTTCTACCACGATTTTGTGTATACCTATTTCGACCAAAAGGTGTCGAAAGACAGATTTGTGAATAAACAATGATCTATCTTTCCCTATTTTTATATGTTTACAGCGTGTCGGAAAAGTGACGATAAACGAGTTAAGAAAACGTGGAATGACGGGAGAAGAATTACGACGAATAATGTGGGGTCGAGCTTCTTTTTCGACACCGGTTAGAGTAAGGTAATAATGATATTGAAATCTTTTAAACTTTATATTAAAATATTGAATTAAAAAGTTTTGTTGTCATTAAGGAGAGATTCGACTATTAACACTAATAAAATTTTGTAGTCGAATATCTCCTTTACTTGACATCTGTAAATAAAATCTAATTGTACAACGTTTTACAACGTTGCAAATATTATTTCATCTGTTCAAATTACCCTGAAGAATATAAAACAATTTTACTTAACATTACATTTTATCACACAACTCAAAAAGAATTATATTAATAGTTATTATTTTATTGCAAAATTATTAACTGTTTTATAGAAACAGTTTACTTTTCTCTTCTGATGATGTAGTTAATTATAAATAATAAATCACATTAATTTTTCTACTTATATATTATAAACTATTAACAATAAGACCAGGAAAATTATAGTTACAATTAGAAAAGCATAGTCATCTATTTCTCTATTATATTAACAAATATTCTTTTTCTAAACGCATAAATATTGCAGCTATTACAGACTTTTAGTCTAACTTGAGTTCAAAGTTTACAGTCGAAACGTGAGCATATCGTGAATTGCAGGTTTTATCGATAAAAATGATTCATGGCACCGAATTTCCGTGCAAGATACTAAATGAAACATATTAGGATATAGCTCTCATTAAATATTTAAACACTTCGCTTGATGGTCGAGAAATAGTGCAGTAAACTTTCGACATACTGCGATTCAAAACTTTGAAAGCAATTATGTCTGCTTGTTAAACAAGCAATACTTTATTGATATATATAATTGAAAATTTACAACAAAATGTACTGCGTATTTTAAGTAACTTTGTAGGAAATAATTTATTTTCTAAGCTCACTTTTTACAAAATCTTTATTTTTTATTTCCTATATTTCTTGTTCAAAGGTTAATAGAGGATTTTTAGTAAAGTTAGTAAAATATCTTGAAGTAAAATGAAAATGCTTTCGAGAAATTTATGACAAATGCTCAACATTTATTTCTAGGTTATGAAACGTAGGATTCATCTCCATATTTAACAAATGGAAGTGAGGAAATAACATTCCATATTTAACAAAGTTGACCGTAGTGAGGAGATAATTGCCACATATTTAATAAAGTTCACCGTAGTGAGGGAATAATTTCCCCATATTTAACAAAGTTCACTGGAGTAAGGGAATAATTTCCCCATATGTAACAAAGTTCAGTGTAGTGAGGCAAAAGTGTAATATTAACCGTTGCAGACCCGGTTATTATCATAAAGAACCCAAAAACCGTTCGTATGACAAGTAAATGAAAAATACTACATTTGGTACTGAAAAGGTTATAACTGTAATATCGATTTTTATTTTTGTCTCTAAAAACTCACTAACATATAAATGCATTCTGTTCATTCTATGTTTCTTTTAAAACAAAATAAATGTGTACATTAGAATGTACAGAGATTTCATTTTCTTATTTTTAAATTAATTTTGTCGTTTATAATAAATTATATACTTACTTTTCATTTAACTTTGTCATTTATAACATAAACCTTCATAGTGTACATTTGAATTATAAACAAATCTATGGCTCCTCCCAAAATTTTGTTTAGCCTTCAAATTTTCAATGATACATCTGTTTAAAAAATAGATAATCAATTTTTTTGTTAATTCGAATAAATGTGTTATTCGAATTTTTAATGTACAAGGTTTGAACACGTTTCACTAAAAGTTTGAATTAAATACAGAAGAAAAATTGCTTTCAAAGTTGCAGATATGAGACTAAAATTTCTCGGTTCGTGGAATACATGTGTCCATGAACACCGTGAATATAAATTTCCAATCGTCGACCTTGCACGGATGATTCAGATCCTGCCACAACGATGCTTTTTATCACCTATGTAATTGCTTGCTTGTTTGCACTTCTAGCAACATTAACTTTCCGAATGGTCTGGAAGTTTCAACCGAGATACACAGCAATTTCGGAACAATGTAATTGCTGACTTTATTGGCTTAATATTACTTTATATACAGTAGTATTAAATAACTAATATTAAATATTATAAATATTTCTAAATTGAATTTTAGTAAATATTATTTTAAGTAATTTTAAATTAAGTAGTTTTAAAAACTGAGCATATCAATTATATAATAGGTGAATTAACCCATCAATTGCCAAATTTTTATTTTTGATACTTTGGTATAATGCGGTTGAAAATGGAATTAGATAATGAAATTTAGTTTTCGGGTATATTAAACAGATTTTCTAACATTCTAATTAAAAAATATAAATAATAAAAAAAGGATGTTATTTTTTAATTGTGGTATCAGCTAAAAAGATGTATTAGTAATCGCACATACGAATATACTAAAAAAGGAAAAAAATTCGAATAAAAGTTTACTAGAAGCGTTAAAAGATAATTTTACCGCATGGGTTGGAAATTTATATGTAAAATACTTTTATTAGTCAGGCAACATTGAAACGAAAAATAATTTTGAAGAGTACAATGTAATTGTCTACCGAATACACACTTTATTTAATACAATCCTACTGCAAGTGATAAAAAAAAATGTAAAATAAAGCTACTTGAATTAACTATCTTAAATTTATAATAAATTGTCTGCTGCATGCAAAGAAATTTGAACGAAGAGGAAGGCAGAATGCAATTACTATTTTATTGCTTCATCTTTTTGTGATAGTAGTCATTTTAGCTTCGTAACATGAAAGTTAATTAAAATTGTTTTTAACTGGATCCTAAAAAGAAAGTCACTGTTTGTTGTTGCCTGTCGTTGTTTCCCGAATTTTGATAAAATATTAAATATTACGTGAATAAGTGTTAGATAATAACTGATATGACTATATGAAATGAGATTAATTCGATTATTTATTTTACAATGAATAAAAACAGTGGTATTCGTTATACTTTATTCTGCAGAGGTTTAATATTAGTTGTCTACAAATGTTTTGTAAAATAAAATTTATCTGAAAAAAGGTTTGTAGAATTAAATTTATTTTACAGAGACTACATAATATTAATATTTATAGGTTTGTAAAATCTCACAGTTAATATTCACAGTATTTATTAATTTTATGTTGAGTAACTATGATTCAGCAGTTAAATGAATTCCGTATCATTTGTATAAAACTAATGTAACTTACATAAGAAATTACATTTTTTTATTCATTGTTCCTGTATATGTTTATGCATAGACTCAGTGAAAATGATGCACAGAATATAGTGACGTATAATAATTTAATTTACAATTAAATTTTTATTTTAAATACAGGCTTACATAGATCAAATTATTCTTTTAATGAAAAAACGAGTGTAACATTTAATTCTAAATTCAGTTACGTATAAATAAAGTCTATGGAGGATTAGTATTAAAATTTCGTAAAGTGAAATTCTTGTATTAATATTTAAGTGGCTTAGTGAGAGGAAAATTTAACTTATTCACATTACTAATCAGAATCCATGCATTTCTCGTGTATAACTAACGACAGGCAAAATATTAAACAATACTAAAACTCTCAATAATTGAATTTATAGTATCACATGATGAAAGAATACAAATATACAATTTTTGTTTACAGTCCACATGTAGATGAACCTCAAGTTTCAGCGGTAACTGCTGGTTTTGGGGATGCATTAACAGCAGCACTGGATGTTATGGCGTTTGCTCATGACTTGGACCTCACCACTGCCACAGAATCGATTCCTACTAATATTGACGTAAAACAATCGAAACCGAAGGTTGCCAGTAGCGAGCAAACCAAGTTAACGACAAATAATCAAGAAAAACCATCAATAAAAGAAAAACCTGCCACGGAGATCACGAATAAACAACCAAATGGTACAGATGAGGCCAATAAGAAACCTAATGAAGCAGTCGACGTTGAGAAAATGAACGTGAAGAATGCAAACAGTGAGTATTGTTCTAAATAATATTAAGAATATACTTTTCTAACTAATAACTTTTTAGGGACAAATAACTTTTCTATTCGTCAGAAAAGATTTTAAATCTAATAACTAACAAATGTCTTCGCATCTGTCTACTTTAAATTCACAAAACATGTAGAAATAATTTAAATAACACTCACTGGGTCATTTCACCAGACCTGACCTTCCGTAAAAAGAGATGCAAGTCGCATAACAGTTGTCACAGCCAGGTCACTGAACTTTATTTCGCTGACACTTTTCATTACCACTTTTCACTGCAGTATTTTGTTGTCACCGTTAAATAACGTTGCGCTTCGAACGTTTTGTCCTAATCTGACGATCGTGACATGATCGACGTGCCGGTGTCAAACATTGTTTTTCAAGGGACTGTTATAATCGGCAGTTCACGACACAGCGTTCGATGTTCAACGTCGAAGAGAAAATGAGAAACCATTGAAGTTATTTATGAATAATTGTTCACGCGTTTTTATTTGTGCTCGTCTTCTGTGGTTAGCACATTAGGTAACTAGTGTAAAGTGACAGTAAAATGATGCAGTAAAATGTAGAATAAAGTGAGTTCATTGACCTAACCGCGACAAGCTGTTATGTGGTGTGTATTTTTTGTACGGAAGGTCAAGACCGGTGAAACGACCCAGTCAGAAGGACACATTTTCACCGAAGCATTATTTTTAAACAATAGGTGAGTTTGATTTAAATTATTTCTACATGTTTTGTGAATTTAAAGTAGACAGATGCTAAGACATTTGTTAGTTATTAGATTTAAAATCTTTTCTGATGAATAGAAAAGTTATTTTTCCTCCAAAAGTGCGAATTTGTTGTTTTGTATTTTTGTAACGAGAGACAAGAACGATTTTCGATATTTTATTCCTTATTCCTTTCGAATAACGAATACAAATATCGAACAAATTCGATTTACTTGGTTTAAGTTAATAACAAATAATTAGTTTATCCCCTATCTGTAAATAATGCATAACTGGATCTTATTTTTAATTGCTTTATTCTTTATTTGATTTAACTTTCACGTAGTGGTTTTCTGTTAGCAATTACATTGTCATGGTGCAAACGTGCTTGTTCACGATCACGCTCACCCGTCAAGCTCGAAACCGTCGCTCTCGCGTCTGGGCGCGCGCTATTCTCGCGCTCTGATTGGTCAGTGTTTTTCCTAAATAATTCAAAAACTAAGCTTTAACCAGCATTTTGGTAAAGGAAAATGTTGTTCAGAATCACCCCAGCTACCACCCCTTAAAGTTAGGCCCATCAGTAGCCGAACACCCTGTATGCCGCGGGCGCCGATTCTCCCTCGAGAATTCGGTCGCGCTCTCGCGATGGCGTTCGGTGAGACGTACGACCTATACAGTACATTACAAGTTAATATAATAATTAATTAGCAATAATACGATTTATGTGAACAAAGCACTATGACTTCTTCGAAACCCTCCCCCATACACAAAATGTAGATGAGTAAATTGTTATTTAATTTATATAGTTAGATGATTTCCTGAATTGCATAAATGGTGTTTTTCAAACGTTATAATGAAATGTAAAATAAACTGAAAATTGTTTTTTCAATCTGGAGCATTTTAAATTGTATTGAATGGACTTAAGTTCTTTCAAACATGACAAATCTAATTGTTAATTTTGAAAGTGGCTTAAGTTCACTCTTGATAAGAAGACACATATACACTTAAGAATAACTATTATTTAAATAGAAATCGTAAATTTAAGTCTGTTATGTACACTTCAGGAGTGTAATACATTGATATCCTATACGAATATTTTTAATTTCATTGAAACGCGAACTCTTAAATATTTCAATTTAAATATGAATGGACTTAGGTCACTTTCAAAACAAACGACTCAATTAATGTATAGTTTACAGAATACGAAAATTTACATACAGTTTAAAGTTACATCGATTGCTACTGTAGCAAAAATTATAAAAGTTTAATTTAGTTTAATATTTAAATATTAACATCTACTTTCTCCATAAAGTTCTATGAGAATTGATATACCAACATATAGCGATAATAATATGAAACTGGAGGAATTTTTCTAGAAATCTTTGCAGATTTTTCGGAACATACCCCATTTGTGTTTTATTCATAATTTTTATTTGGATTTTAAATTTGAATTAAAGTGATTACAAATTTGAAAAGAGACGAACCCAACTCGTCCATCAAAAACTAGTATGTAAACACGCTTTCAATCCGAATCAGAAAAAATTTCATTGATTTACTCAGTGAACCAGTTTTCCACTAGTTTACAGTGCCACTGACTACTAAATCAGTGAATTCCACGTCGAGCCAGCGACAGTTGTAACGCCACTGACGAATCAGTGAAATATACTAGTGCCACATCGTGGAACCAATTCGAAACTGCAAGCAACTACCACGCGAGCTGTATAGTTTCAATCTTCGCAAGCTCAACTGGTGGATGTAGTGCATTTCACGAAAATATTTTGCAAAGAATTACTGTTAAAAAAGAAAATAAAAATCTAGTTCGTCTTTCGTTCGAGGTTGCCACATTAACTGGACTGTGGAAATTCCAAATATGCTTTTTTTAATTTACATATTTTCTAAATTATCTTATGAAATAAATACATGTTTTATTTTAGAGCTACTCAGATATCTTCGTAATTACGACAGTAAACAGAATTAGTATATTTTTACAAATTATCGGAAACTTCAAATAAATGCTATGTGAAACTGTGAAAATTTCGGTGTGTATATCGCTATGGTCACGAATACTGCTACTACTACTTGTAAGAGCGAGCGATGGGATTTATGGTCGACATACAGTCTGTTCACGAAGAACGTGGACGCGATATCTGAGTGCAAGTAAATCTTTTCTGTAAAAAGGTTGTCTAGGTCGAAAGTACATTTAAAGAACTAATACGCATTTACTTAATAATGTGTCCAATCACCACCATTAGCGATTATTCCTGAGCATACTTCCAACCAGCTTTGCAGCGTATGAGGCAGGAAGAGATCTGCATATTTCTCAAATACGGCAAACTAGCGTCTTCAATTTTAAAATACGCTTTCCTCGGAGTTTGTACTTCATGAGAGACCAAACATTTTCGATTGGATTGGCATCGGGGGACTTAGATGGCCAATCCAACACGTTTACACCATTAGCTGTTTCCAATTCCGTACAAAGGCGGCTTCGGTGTTTGGAGTCGTCCTCTTGAAGTATCCAATGGTCTCTGGTTCTTTTAAACCAATGTTACGATACTAAGAGACCCCTTTGGTACAGTTTAATCATCTTCTGAGCATTTAAATTATCCGTAAAGACGCATAAAGTTCCGAAACCCCAACGCATAAAGTTCCGTAGCTCGCTTCGAACCTCGATCAGGGAGATCATCGACACAATTTGTCTCTTTATAACGTTGCACCCACTTATTTACAAATTCGCGAGACTTGTGCAGATATTTTGCTGCATTTCTAACACTCATTTTTGGCCCTTTCGGGTGTTGGCACAAGAATATTGCTTCGAATCGTTTACCGTATACGGCACTCGTCTCGAAATGACTTGAACTTCTCAGTGACAGAAATGATACTAAGAGAATTGAAGGGCTATTGCTTATTAGAGAAGACATTGTATGTTTGGACTGACGCAATCTTTGCTGTATTGGGTATCAAATTTCACAGATATCGCCATCACGCTCTTGTGGAACAGACTGTAACGATGACCGTAGTTGCCTTCGACAGCCGCATTATACACAGGCGAAATCGAAAGTTGAAGTGTCATGGTCAGGTTGGGGCCATATGGGTCCTGGCCATTCTGACCCTGCTAGACAACGGTCGTTAGGTTTTTCCAAATAGTGGAGATTCGTTCTGTAAGAGCGAGTAAACACCTAGTAGTGACAATTGCCAAAGTCGCTGTAAGGCCATCATAAGTCAGGGACTCTCAGCGTGGATTGGAACCGAGTTGATAGTTTCCAGGCCCGCAGTAACGGCAAGATTGTTTTTCCCAAAAGTGGGAATACGTTCCCCATAAAACCTTGGGGAAAGCACGGGGACGGCGCATTTTATTAGAGACTTGTTAGAGGAACGAAAAGAGAAATCGGACGATAATATTATTTGTCAAAACTTTCTGTGTGAAATATAGGCATCCTTACAGTTCCCCATAAAACCATTGGTAAAGCACGGGGACAACACATTACGTTGGCGAGTTTTGAGAGTAACGAAGAGAGAAGTCGGTCGATAAAAATATTTATGAATTCTGTGTGAAGTCTAGGCAACCTTACATACTGTCGTAAATAAACTACAAAAAAATATCAGTAAAACGCATGAATTTGATATTTAAATATTTATTAAGCTTCATCTGTTTCATTGATTGATTACATCAGTGAAGCAAACAAATCATATCAACGGTTAATTTATTTCATTAATTCAATCAGTAATTATTCACTGTTGTGTAGTATACTTTGACATTATTGGCGCAATAGCTATTCACAACACCAATGATTAATTTATTCCCACTGTTTCAGAATCAGAGAATAGGTTTATAATCCATCAACTGTTACTGAAAGCGCAATATTTCCTAAATTTTCAAGTTCTAATGGAATTTGCAGATTTTCTGAATATAAATTATTACGAATTACGAGCTATGAATTACTGTTATTTAAAGCCCCAAGAAATGGCGAAAGTCACGTACTCATCGTAAATTTGACCATTGGGGAATGTCCTTTCATAGTTCACTATCTGAAAGGACTATTTTTGAACATTCGGTTAGACTCATGGAGGAAACATGAAATTGAGATTTTAATTTATGTCGCAGTTCTCCTCAGAATATTTAATAGCGATCAAACAAGAAATGTACCTCGGATACCTTAGGTTCTAAATACAGCATATTATTGCAGATAATAAATTAATTGCCAACTCTAATTTAAAAAATATATGAAAATATTTGTTAAAAAATAATTACAACATTTTTCATTTTTGGAAAGTATATTTAACTCTAGATTTAAAAATGTTTCATGACCACTTATTTCTAAATTAAAACTAAGGTAGAAAAATAAATAAGGAATGATACATAAAGCAGTTTGTACGATTCTTTATATCGACAGAAGTCAACATACATTTTTACCAAAACATCTTAATAATTTCAGTAATTTAAAATACGAAATCTAAGATCCGTCATTTTTGTGAGTTTCATTTTAGTGTTAAAAACGCTTTATCTATTACGAGGTCATTTTAGTAATTAAATTTCAAGAAATCAATTCTTTGATTATATTTTGTAGAAATACGAATTTTTAAGTATTGTCAAGCTTCGGGAGACAAAACGTTTTGACTTTTCTAATTATTTATAGTATAGAATCTGAGAGGACTTTTAATTGTAAGTTAGAAAAAAAAGTGTTTCATTATAATAGTATTTTTCTAAAAAAACATATCTGTTTTACATTTATTGGTATACTGCATTGTTTAGTAATTTTTTATTCGTGATATAAACGTACATTGTATGTTAGAAGTATACAGCCGTCTATTATTAGCGTTTTCGATAATCTTTTAAAAAATTCATTTTGAATAGGAGTCCTAGTCCTTTTTAAAATATGCAAGTTGATAAAATAATTTTCGGTTAAATTCCGACCAGGTGCGCTATTTTGACTTTTTTTTCAAAATTTCTAAAACGAAGTTTCGTCTACTTGAATTCCTTATTCTGAAACTTTTCTAAATTCAGTATCATTTTAAAGCCACAGTGTAAGAAACAGTCAAATTCTTGATATTAATAGTTTCCTTAAGTCGAAAACTATTTTAGAAAAACAAAATATTGAACTTCTATAGAAAACTTATTTAAAACTTTCAATATCGAAACGTGTAGCAGATCAGAGACTGACTAACTTTTACTAAAAATATTTCTTTGACAGATTATTGGAAATGCCTGAAAAGATATAGCTATATTTGGAGGATAAAACGTTTATACGTACACAGAAGAATTCAAATAAAATGTCATGAGCCATTTCTTTTTTAAACCACAGCAGATATCGATCTTATATTTCTTTCTGTTATTAAATAAAAATTATTCAGTATGCAATGAGTTTTAGCTTACTCTAAAAAGATTAATAAGGATTCTCCTCGTTAAAAATAAAACTAATGATACTTTGAAGTATTTTCACACACTTGTAAATTTTCACGGACATTTTAATAAAAGAAATTTCTAAGAAATCCACACAGACGTTTAAACTGAAATGAAGGATAATCCTCTGTTTTCTTCGAATTATTTATTCAGTAGAATTACAAAATTTATTTATTTAATGAAAGTACATTGACGACAATAAATTCTAACAATATTTTAAATAATTAACAGTACTTTGAAATTAAAAATAAAATAGAAAACTAAATAAATGATAAAACATAAATTAATATAAATATTAATTTTTATCTCCACAAGAATGCTTCCAGGAAAAGTATCTCAATGAATTTTGTAATTTGAAATAAAGAACGTGTGATTATTTGATCGGTACATTTAGTATTAAGAATAATTAGTGAATTTTAGATTGTAGTTCCAAGAATATATGAACTTAAGTGACGTATAATTCGACTGGTAACATTTCTAATTTCGCTTCACCTTATTTCTGAGCTGAATGAATTTAGCGAATTAAAGTTTGGTAAATTAAGCTCCACAAATTGCTCCTTCGATCTCTATTATTGTACACCTATAATGATTTCTATACCTACTTCGAAACGCTAAGGGTCTTAATTTTAACTTATCTTAAGAGATAATAATGTATGAATACTCAAACTTGCTCCTATAACATATCATCTCCAATTAAACACTTTGTTTAATTATCGGTGACCTGAATAGCGTTTCAAATATGTTTTCCTCTTTATAAACAAATTTTAATGATCTGTTTACGATATCCTTGATCCAGTTTTTCCTCACGAACGGAACAAAAACGTAACAGTACTGCAACTTTATATTAAAACGCAACAAGCATCTTCCATTTTCGCTCGAAAATAATTCGCATCCGTCAGGATTTAAAGCAGGTTTGCCAACTTTTATTACACTGGCGTTGTGCGCGGCGCGTTAATAAAACTTGAAAACGAGTCTACACATTAAAGTAATGAAAACAAGTCTACTGTCAGCAACAGTTTCGACGGAAACGGGAAAGGACATTTCATTTTGGAATCAAACATAACTGTTTGGAATTATTTCAACATTATAGAAGAGTAACAACTTTTGAGTACTAAAAGGATTTACGTACATAAGTTTCGTAATGCGAAGTGAATATTTTATCGCTATTTTTTCGTCCATTGTAAAACAAGTAGAATAACTGATAAACTCAATAAAATGTAAAAAGCACTCGTATTTTTGTACATATGTAATCGCAATAATTTTATTGTGTTGCCGATGTAATATTAGTAAAATGAAGGTAGAATGGATGAAGACTAAAAAATTTTGGTACAATTAAACCTTTGCGCTCGACAGGTGACTCTCAGTCCTCATTTTATTTAATACTATAATTTGAAATAAGCATTTTTTAACTGATTCTATAATATGACACGTGTGATGTATAAATACAGTGATACAATAGTGGAAATTATTAGTAGAGAAATAATAACCTCAACAAAAATTTATTTAACTCTTCAACTAGTAAGTTTTAAAGTTGCTGTTTGCAAACAGTCAAATTACCTTCGAGTGCAAAGGGTTAAAGAAATTCTGTTAATTTTTTAATATAGAATGACCAATTTTGTGTCATTATTTTTGTTTCGTTTTTAAAAGAAATATTGAATTGGTTAAGGATTAAAAGCTGTAATAAATATTGCAAGCTTTCTAAAAAGTTTTACTTTTGAAATGTATAGTGACATTGTACAATTGTTTCTGTATACTTATAAAAGAAAAACTGAAATCAATTTGTCAATAAATCTAGCAATAATTCATATGCACTAAATAATTGTTGTGGCTTAAAATCAACATCTTAAAAAATCATCTTACAAAATTCAAAAGCCAGCATTACATATCTAATAATTAATTATTAGTTATGAATCATTATTCATCAAAAGAATAATATTGCTACTGTTGTGAGTATCAATTTAAGGCCAGCGCGTGAACTAATCAAAATGGCCGACGCTTCCGCATTTTTGGCGTTGTAAACGAACGTGATGTTTTTCACAAGTTTCGTCGATAAATTTTCAGTATCAATTTAACGTTGAAAGTACCCTTGTATCTGACATATTTGTTTTGTATATTACCGGCTCTCCAGCATCGCTGGTAGTTTTTTTTCAGTTGCCTATTTCTACATTCTCGAACGTTTTCATTAATATTCCTCGCCGACACGAGGATAAAAAACAAAATATTAATGTAAATCGTTTCCATTCGGAATATGCAAAGCCTTATACAAATATAACAACTCTGCTTTTATTAATCTCAGTTTTGGACTGAGAATCCAATATTCTTCAAATATTAAGTTTAAGCCTATAAACAACAGATTACATGAAATAAATTACAAGAAATAAATTAGTTGCACAAAAATTATTTTAGGCATTTTATAAATATACCAACTGTTTAAGAAAAACTATTTTATTTTCTTTTTCTTACGAATATAAAATGAAACAAATGGAGGTAACGTAATGAATTTGTTTACTTATGAAGCTCAATTGACGCCAAGATCGAGAGAACATACAAGGTTGGTATATTTATGAAACATTTGAAAGTCAGCTTTTCAATCATCAGCTAACATTTGAAAGTTAGCTCACCCAGATAAATATTTACAATATGCCAATTTACTTTTATACAATTTATTATTTACACACAACGAATTACTAGTTAAGGAATACTGACCATAATTTCACACTAAAAGCTTGGGTTATTGGAAATATGAAGTATTGGTATATTTATGCAACACACTGTGCAGATGTCAAGCCACGAGTTGGCGCATGAGGAGGTTGTCTCAAAGTGAAAAAAGCTACATCTTTCTCCGCCGGGAACACTTCCAGCGTTACATTCTCGTAAAAAGTTGTACATGCACACAAAATTTCAGCACTCAACTCGATGGGGGTCATTCGGAAGTACAGTCTAAATAATAACTATAGAAACAAAATTAAATAACACTACGACAATTGAAAAGTATAGGATAACTAAAAAGAAGTGAACCTATCCGTGCTGGGAACTGTACGTGGACATACCAACACATTTCTATTTTTTTGTAAAAGATAATATAAAACATGTGATATAATAACCAAAATATCACTCAACGAGTTAGCTGATTCCACACACATATGTCAACCCACGAGTTGGCGTGTGAGGAGGACGACCCAAAGTAAAAGAAGCTACGCCATCTCCACAGTGAACACTTCCAGCGTTGCATTTCGGGGAATAAGAATAATAATGGCAATAACAACTGCTGAGCGCAATTTGCACTATCTCATTCACTCTCTAGACGTTTGCCGACTGTCATTGTTTTTTACTATCGTCGAAAATACGTGTGCCTAGATGTCCATTTATCTTTTCTGACCAATTGGAGCCGTAGCGATTTGGGGGTATACCGATTTGAGGATATAGCGATTTTAGAACGTAGCGATTTGGGGACGTACTGATTGGGGGGTATACCGATTTGAGGATATAGCAATTTGGGGATGTAGCGATTTAGGGACATAACTATTCGGGGATTTACCGATTTGGAAATGTTGGGATTTGGGAATGTAGGGATTTAGGGACATAGCGATTCGGGGATGTACCGATTTGGGGATGTAGGAATTTGGGGATATAGCGATTTGGGGATGTAGGGATTTGGGAATGTACCGATTTGGAGATGTAGGAATTTGGGGATATAGCGATTTGGGTATGTAAGAATTTGGGAATATAGGGATTTGGGGATGGAGGGACTTAGGAATGTAGGGATTTGGAAATGTAGGGATTTGGAAATGTAACGATTTGGGGACGTAGCGATTTGGGGACGTACTGATTTGTGGATTTATCGATTTGGGGGGCATAGCGATTTGGGGATTGTAGCGATTTAGGGACATAGCGATTCGGGGATGTACCGATTTGGGGATGTAAGAATTTGAGAATATAGGGATTTGGGAATGGAGGGATTTATGAATGTAGGGATTTGGAAATGGAGGGCTTTGAGAATGTATGGATTTGGGAACGTAGGGATTTGGGAATATAGAGATTTGGGAATATAGAGATTTGAGAATATAGGTACTCGGCAACGTAGGAAGTCAGGAATGCAGGAATTTGGAAATGTAAAGATTCGGAACTGCAGAGTTTCGGGAATGTAAAGATTCGGAAGTGTAGAGATTCAGAAATGTAAGGATTCAGAAGTGTAGAGATTCGGGAATATGGGGATTCGGGAATGGAGAGACTTGGGAATATAAGAATTCGGGAATGTAGGGACTCGGGAATATAGGTATTCGAGAATACAGTAATTTGGAGATATGGGAACTTAAGAACATGAAAACTCAGGAATTTAAGAATAGTATAATGATTTCGATGTATGCTCTTGTAAACAATATGTGTGAGTCCAGGCGTCCATTTTTCTGTTCTAACCAAATGGAGCGGCAGCTCTTCTAAACATCTGGGTCAGACTCTTCCCACGACAACTCGTAGGTGGACATCGGCACAAAATCGGAGAAAATATTCGATGCATGTAAATGTTCTGATGAATTCTTATTACATGTCAAGACAAATACAAAAAATAATACATTTATTGAAGTTAATTGTGATCATAGCAGTACAGTACCATCAGATGTTATGTATAAAAATAAAATTTATTTATACAATAAAAAGAAATATATACATAACATTGTTGGGGGTTGTTAAAAATTAATGTAGAAAATGCTGTATAAGTGCCATAGAAGATTCAATATTACAAATTCTTTAAAAGACATTCATGACATTTCTGGAAACTCTGTCAATCTCAATCTGATGGTTTCTCAACTTCAAGCGTCGCGATTTTAACCTACATCGGTCTTTTATTATTAGTACTGGAATTTCAGATACGTGACTCTAAGAAAATCCACAAGTATCGACAGACGAAAATGTCCCAATCTCAAAGATTAAAAGATTGATTGCATATTGACGTTGAAGTAAAATTGGCTGCTAAGTGGGACATGTGTGTATTCCACTTACTGACAGAAGTATAGATAGATTATCTGTATGTGCATCTATGTTCAATAAATTTTCAAATCTAATAGTAAAACATTTGACTACCTTGTTCGGCTAGACCAGGAGTTGGCAACCTTTCTGGAGTTAAAAGCCATTTTTTCCCCGATGTGATAAATTATTCTTTTAAAGAGTAAAATATAAATATATACATCGGTATGTATTAGAAAAGATAATATAATATCTGCCGTGAAACCTGTATTGATTGTGAAATCAAAACATTCTATTTTGCGTAGAAACAGAACATATAAGTCAACGTATTAAAGAAAACGGAAACACTTTTTGGTTTTGAGTGTGGCGTCGGTGAGTGTGGAGAGCACGGTTAGCTAAAGCTAGGTTTACATGCATGCGATCTGCCGCGCATTTTGATGTGTGCGCAGGATTATTATATTTGTTTGGCAATTGCAATATTGCAGTTAATTTTTCAATATGTACTATTAAACTACTCAAGAGCCACAAGTATGATTCTACTGAGCCGTATGCAGCTCGCAAGCCGCAGGATGCCAATTCCTGGGCTAGACCCTTTCCAAAGGTTTTTAAAAAAAGAATAAAGGTTCAATGTCTTCTTATTTGCGTTAGATTCGAGCACAGTTGAGGAGTATCACGATCTGTTTTTGGAATTTGTGATTGCTTCGGAAAGTACGAGCGATCCTGAAACGCTATTAAAAATGGCGGAACGCGTTGTTGCGGAATTTGATTCGTCTGCCAATCCCAAAATAAATTTGCAAATTTTGGAACAGTTCACGATGACAAAAATACCGATGGAGGAACAAGCTGCAGCTGTCAAGAAACAATATTTTATCGAATCTAGCGATAACGATTTTGGCGGTAAGTGTGACCTTTTTCACAATTTATTGATTACTATAGACAAAGTTTCTATTAAAATTTCAGTTGATTCGTATGAATCTTCTTCGTTATTTAATTATTCAGATTATGTATATTTCATTTTTTAATTTATTAGAAATTGTTCATGAATTTTCTTCTATAAGTTACAAATTAAATTATACATATTTTTTCATAATTCATTCATTAATTTGTTAATATTAATTTTCTTGCATAATTTATTAATTTGTACAAATTTTATCTTAAAATTTATCGATTAATTTTGCTAGCTTGCTTATGGCCTTTGTTAGATGTAAATTTTTCGTAGTATAACAGCAAATGAATTTTCTTACATCACTTACATAATATTTTTATACAATTTATCTCAAGTCAAGTATCTTTGATCGTCCCTTTTGAGAAATTGACACGATCCTCACTATTATATCTCTTTATAACATCTGCCACGATATTCTTGCTTAAATTTAAAAGAGAACCGATTTCGCGATAAGATTCTCCTCTTTCGCGATGAAAAATGACTAACTGTCACACGTTAATCTTTTGCGTTCCCGTCCCATGTTCAAAATTTCTGACTGATCACAATGATTTTCGAATAATAACCGATATTTCGATTAATTGTATTTCAAACAATAACTGACATTTCAAATTGAGGTCCACATTTAACATGCAATACTTTTATTGAAATTAAATATTGTGAGAATACTTATTACACTGACTGCATGTCTGTAAACTGCATTAAAGCTGAAGAAGAATAACCAAGAAATGTAGATAAATATTAAATATCCAAATATATTCGCGACTTAAGAATAATACATTTATTAATTCATCATTTATTACCTGACAAATAAATTTAAATAAATAAAACTTGTAGCGTCATTAAGAAGAATCCATGTTTTATAACAAAAAAAGAATACTAATGATAAATATTTGTACATAATTGATTACTTTAAATATGCAGACTAGTAACTGATGAAAACAGTATAGTGTCCAAATATTAATGTAATGTTAATGTATAACACTACAGTATTAATTACTGTAAAACTAGTAAAACTGTAAAAACTAGTGTTAATGTATTAAGTGTTAATGCATCTCCGACATGGCAGTCCAAGCGTTAAGTAGTCAAATATTTTTCCGCAATGATGTTTAGCGACGTCTTATGAATTGCACGACTCACTCTGTACACGAAAAACAGGATTATTGAATATGAGTTGGCGCACGATCGATGGAGCAGCAAGTGTCACGTTGAATTTAAGAAAATTGATCGTCTTATCGCAGGCGACAACTTGCTAGGAACGGTGGCCCGTTTACGTAGAATAAGGTCAGCTAACAGCAGATTTATCACGGCACGGAGACATTCACGGCATGTCAATGACGACATGTCATCGACGTCTTCCGCATCCGGCGACGGAAATCCTCGATACCAGCATTTGCTAAACGACACTGAAGAGCTACCGTCGAATCAACGGACCGAAAATCGAGATGAGTCAATCCTGGCGAACAAATCGGAAGTAAAACAAAACGACGCTAACTGTGGATCGAGGTGCAAAGCTCAGAAGCGTCGACCAAAAACAGCTAGAAACAGGTAAATCATTTCATACGCATCCTTGTGCCTTTCTGTAAACTTTAGAGTCAGGAGCAAGTCTGGCTTTCGTAGGAGAGTTTAATAATTTGAGAATGTGGGAATTTAGGAAGTTGGAGAAATGTTGGGAATTTGAAAAGTTCAAGAATATGGAGAGCTGGAAATTTGGGGTGCGAGAAACTGGAGAACAATTTGAAAATTTGGAAGTTGAGATTTGCAAATTTAAGTGTTTAAAAATATTTGCAAATTCGGAAATTTGAGAATTTAGAAGTTTAGAGACCTAGGAATGGGACCCCTTTTAAAACGTAGACAGAAGATACAAAAATAATGACACAAGTTCAAATACGTGTCCGATTTGACCTTATTTCAGTCATAGCTGTACAAGATCCATTTCAAGAAATTACAATGCATTTGAATTAAAAAGTTGTATTAAATAATAATGAACATTATGTGCCCAATATATTATATTTGATGATCATATGTTTATTAAATAATAATAAGCATATTGTATTTCACTAATTTGTTAATAGTAATAAAAGCGATATAAAAGGTAAAAGTTAATAGTAATATAAAATATTAAAGTTAATGGTAATATAAAAAATTAAAGTTAATAGTAATATAAATGATTATTGTATTTAAAAACTACAGAGGAGCATTAGAGTTATTAATGACACATGTCACTAATTCGTTAATTATAAATTGTGACAAATTATTGATAATTCGCTAACTTATCTGACTAAATGTTGCCTATGCACTTATTCATATGTGACTAATATTTAATACTGATAATTAATGATCTGTTAGCTTATGCAACTAATAGTTAATTTTGCACTAACTTACGTGACTAATTAGAGAACCATGCAGAATTACAAGTGAAGAGCAATGCTGAAATGAGGGTTTTCGGAAAAAAAATTGATCAACCAATTAAAGTCAGCAAACTTCTAGAATTATTGGTAACGGGAACAAACCGGATGTAAAAGTAGATAGTTTCTGGAAATGGAATCACGTGCAGACGAACTTGAATCGACTCAGGTAGCTGCAAGAGGATGGAACTTTGTAAATGAACTCGACGAGAAATCTTAAAGTCACTAGGGTGAGAATTTGGAGATGAACTCAATGCATGATTGAACAGATGCTGGAAGGTTACATAAATTTCAGACGATACCAGATTAGAAGTCCATTAGGATAAGTCGGAGGTACACTTAGAAGGTGTAAGATTTAACGGTTGAACTCTAATATCACCTGAAGTGATAATATTATTGTAGGATTGTCAGGTAAAAATAATATGTTAGATATTAAGAGGATTTATTATATTTAAGAAAGTATAATTTAATGATAGATAAGTTCGGTTAACACTTAATAATGCAGAAGCGACACAGTTATGTTAGGGAACGTCTAAATTATATTAGTAACTGGTGCCAGTACCCTTGCCAGTAGGTAGTCGTTTTGCGTTTCTTGCTTTACCTGTATCAACCTTGCAGTTGCAAAAAGAAGACAAGAAGGAAACTATTTTCTATTAAAAATCCTCAAGTTCCTACATCTCCAGATACCCACATTCACAAATCTCTATATCCTCAAATCCCTACGTCCCCAAAACCCTACATTTCCAAATTTCGACATCCTCAAATCCCTACATTCCCAAATTCCTACATCCCCAAATCGCTAAATACCTAAATTCCTACTCCCCTAAATTTCTACGTCTCCAAATTACGATATCCTCAAATCTCCAGATCCCCAATCATTAAATTCTCAAATCCCTACATCTTCAAATCTCTATCCTCCAAATCGTTACATCCACAAATCGTTACATTCCCAAATACTTAATTCCTCAAATCTCTACATCCCCAAAACTCTACATTTCCACATTCCGACATCCCTAAATCCCTACATTCCCAAATTCCTACACCCCCAAATCGGTAATTCCTAAATCCCTACTCCCCTAAATTCCTACGTCTTCAAATTACTATATCCTGAAATCTCCAGATCCCCAATCACTAAATTCTCAAATCCCTACATCTTCAAATCTCTATCCTCCAAATCGTTACATACCCACATTCTTAATTCCTCAAATCTCTACATCCCCAAATCCTTACATTCCCAAATTTCTTTAGCCCAAATCGTTAAATTCCCAAATTTCTACACCCCCCATTCTTACGCGCACAAATCCCTACATTCCCAATTCCCTAAAGCCCCAAATCTCCACATCTCCAAATACTTACATCCACAAATCTCTACATTCCCGAATTCCTAAATCCTCAAATCTCTTCATTCCCAAATTCCTAAATCCTCAAATCTCTACATTTCTAAATCCTTACATCCCCAAATCTCTATATCCTCCAATTCTTACACACGCAAATCCCTACATTCCCAATTCCCTAAATCCCCAAATCTCTACATCTCCAAATCTTTACATGCCCAAACCTCTAGACCCTCAAGTCGCTAAATCCCCAAATCGCTGAATTACTCAATTTTCAAATCCCTAAATTATTATATTAAAAATCCTTAAAACAAATAGGTTTCCTTCCTTTGTCGCCTCCTTTTTCCAACGATAGACCTGCTATGGGCAGAGCAAGAAATGCCAAATTTCGACTGCCTACTAATAAGGCTACTAGCGCTAGTTACTGGCATAATATGGACTTATGAAAAATCGAAATATATAAATGATGAGTCGAGCTACGTGCACTATAACACTATACTTTCTTCACACTGAGGATATTTCCCGAAGGTTCAAACACTGCATTGAAAAGGACATGTGGTAAAAGGTTGTCCTCATGGCACCGATTTTGCAGAGGCAGACATTCTTCCACTGACCTCCGGCTGAAAGTGCCAGTTAACGAAAAATACGGAGGTTAACGTCTACGCGGGTTTTATTTCATACACCTCACACTTTCAGTATTTTCTCTTAGTTATTCGCATACTTTTAACATTATTACACAGCTGTACGTGTTTGGCATAAATTCTTGAAGGTTTATATTCGTTTAAATCACGCTACACAATAACTGTCAAAGAACACTATAGCTATTATAGTCCGTGTAGGTCTTATCGGGAGTTCGTGAAGTAATTTTGATATTAATTTTATATCTCTCTTTTCGCGTTTATTCATATAATTCATTTGATAAAATTCTTACATAGTCAAGACATTTTGTAGGTATTGTTACCTAACTAGTTACTAACGTAATTAAACAATAATTAGCAAAAATTTAATTATGGAGTCTGCAGAAAAATGTTCAAGAGCAGGTCCTCGAACTACACAAGTTTATCACCTGTTCTAGAGGTTGAGAAACAACAAACAATCTCGAGCGTGTCACGACACAATCTAGGCGATCGGGCAGGAAAATCCTACATTATTGATACAGTGAAACTTCGATATTAGCTATTTATTTTGAAAGTGGTGCTAGTCCACCTTAGGTTAAAATTATTTTTACCCGAATATCTTACAATTTAGCTTCAGTAGTTTTTAGTAGTACTGTCAATACTGTGAAAAAGTACAAATTGTATAATATTGGTGGCATAACCTCAATATGAGTAAAAATCTGTAGGTTTGTCTAGGTATCATTATTGATTTCTGTTATCAGCTTACAAGTAAGTTCTAATTCAGATTCCAATAAATACTCAGCAAAGTCGACACGGTTCTTGTTTAGTATCGATGCACAAAACCCCTTAACAATTTTGCTGTTATTTGAAAAACAATTACGAAGTACAGTTTATTTTATTAACAAAATTCTGTAACAATGCTTGGCAGAATACACAGATCCAAGTTGTGAACAATAAATGAACATAATGATTGCTTTTATACTACAAAGTGTATTTATTGAAAAATTGAATGAAGTATTGCAACAAACTATGAATACAAGAAACATAATGTTCTTATTGAATGAAGTAATAACTCCGTTATTTCTATTGCTTGTTAAAAAAGACCTAACACAAAGATACGTCCTAGCAGTTGACTTATGCAAATAATACAAATTATTATATTTAATAGTCACTTTGTCTACCAAGAAATTTTCTTATTGTGGATAGAGTACTACCTATAACGTTTTGCAATTTCGAATTACAAAAAACTAAACATCACCGGATCTATAAATGAACCATAATTGTCGATCGTAGAACCATGCTGGAATTGACGATCATTGATTTTTTTCGGCATTGGTACAGGTGTTAATAATGATATCTCTAATCGTCATTGTAACTGTTTCAATCTATTGAAAATACTGTATTCTTGAACGAGACATACAACTCTCAATTAGTGTAACAGGTGTCAAACCAAGCGTTGTCGGAACACTACTATGCCATTGCTGTTTTAGCTATCCTTAGTCCAACGTACACGGCGCTGAATTCGTTGTTCGCCTAATCGCAACTAACTGAGACTGACATTGATGAATGAGAAACCCGTGGTCATCCAATAGGTCGGTGGTTGCGGAATGTTATTCGCAACCTTCATGCCGAATGCTCGAATGAGCTTCTCGAATTGAACATCTCCATGTTCTGCATCTGCAGCTCTTAGAATTGCGATTGAACGTCAGCACTTAACGATACTAACTGTTTCTAAGAGAAAGGAATACTATCTCGAGGAGAGGCTTCGTTGCTAAACAGGAAGTAGCATAACACAGAAAGGAAAGGAAACGTGTAGTGGGTCATGTATGGTTACCAGACGAATAACATCTGGGTTCAGGGATGTACAGAACAACCATTGCTGTGCAGATATTCGCATCATCGCAGTGACAGATATTCCCTTATCTTTTCTCTCCTTTTGCAATTGCTTTTTCCAGTTGTTTTGTTGAAATATCTTCCTACGGTATTCTACATAACGTCGTTAGTTGATAATAATACTCAGGGATGTATAAGACATGTATGCATATATTTTATTTATAATTTTTTTATTTGTTGTACACAAATTGGCTCAGTTCACTATCATAATTAAAATGATTGGAAGTCTGTTCAACAATACCTAGAGGTTTAATTTTTACAATTTGGAAAAGATTGTTTCAGACTAAAGTAATGTGACAAAATATAATATGAAATAATTAATGCACGAATTTTTTTATATTCACAATTTAGACTACTTCCATTATCAGGGCTACATATTAGTTTAAATAAAAGTTAGATGTAACCTGAGTTTGTTGTACATTTACGTCACTTTCACAGTCCATACTCGCTCATACGTTACACGCATCGCTTACAGCTTCTATACCATGTGATTTAATAGATTGCAAAGAAAAAGTGGCATATGCAATTTTTTCAGTAGTTATAAATGTCTGCACATGGAATCGCATTATGTTAGATTCCGATTTATTAATCATGTTTCCTTTTTACAATAAGCACTTGGGATCTAGACTCTCGCTGCGATTCAACTTCTGACTAATTTCATGTATGCTGATGGTAATGCTTATGAGGAGAGCTTCAAAGGTTCTTTTAAGTATTTGGGTTTTGGAGGTAGTGGGAATGAGGAAAAATAGGGATTGTCGGATATCAAGGAGTCAAGCGTATTATTCAGAGTCAGAGAGTAAGGTGAAGGTACCAGTAGTTGACATTTTAAGGAATTTTTTGTCTATTTGTTCACATAGCTCAGGCTAAGTTCACTTTATGGAAAATTTATGATTAGCAGTCGTTGCACAAACTATTCTTCTATTATATTACAACAAGTATTCATTCCTGATGGCGGTTGTGAATTTCTTTTTCTTTTTTTTTCGTAAACATAAAATTTGATTCAATAGTTGACACCCAGCGAAAACAAAAAATTTAGTAGTTGACATCCTTTTGTGTCAGTAGTTGACATAGGGAGAAAATCCAATTAATGAACTAGTCATGATAATGTATGAATACAGAATTTTATTGAACGTTTAAAAAATATTATTCTTGAGTAAGTTTACAAAAAAAAAATTCAATAATTAGAAGTTACTTTCACAAAAAATCTAACTTAGTTTGGTAATTGAATACAGATTTCCGGTTCTACTCATTTTAATGGGTTTGTTGATACGAAACAGCACTGTTTCCTATTCATAATCTAGCTTATCCATTCTTTCTGGCCACTTTCACAGTCTACCACACTTTGCCATTGCTGAAATGGTTGCAGTCGTTTCAGACACAGCAATTATAACTACAGGGAACAACACTTTTTCGTAGGAAAATACAAAAATATAGTCACTTCTGTATAATTTATGAAGTTATCCTTCGTAGAAGGCATCTCAAAAATGACAGAGGAACAAAGTGAGTAGTTGACACGTAGTAATTTAATAGTTGGCACCTCATGTCAACTACTGAATAATGGACGATTACAAGTTTCAATAGTTGACACGGAGTGAATTTAAATAATTTTGCATTGTTTGTTGCCAATTTTAATAAATAAACCTCTTTTTGAGTTTCAAACAACATATCGAATGTCTTTTTTATTCACAATGATTAAATAATACAAACTTGCAATACTTACATTTTAACCAAACCTTAGCGATTTATATAAGAAAACACTGAAAAATCGTAAGAGTCATAAGTTTCATTAATCGGTTGATATGACACTTTTGAATGGCGGATATGCGCAGTAGTTCACAATTAAGCAGCTGAAGTGCGACATTATACAGATTAATAAGGTTTGATGTATTCCAACTTGTGGTTTCCTCATTTATTTACTTTTTTTGAAAAAGTGTCAAGTACTGGTACAGTATCAACTACTGCCGCTCTTACCTTAAGGGTTCAAGGGTCGTGTGACTAATTATTTACGGAAAAATAACGGGATTTAGATTTAGTTTGGAACATAAAAATATTGACTATTCTAGAGTGATAAAGATACTGACTGACCTAAAGAAATAAAAATTAACCTAAAGCGCTATCCAACAATTGTACTGATGTCCATCGCTATATTCAAATAAACTCGAGGTAGGTCTTCTTTCGACGAAACACCATCATGCAGAGAAATGAAAGCATAGAAAACACAATTTCCAGGTCCGGCTTGAAAAGTAATTACAACATAATAGTCGTTCAGGAAGGGTTTCGTGGCGTTCGTGGTAAGTCACACAGACTCTTGGAAACGCTAGGCAATACAATAGCATCGACAATCGATTGTGTCGACATGTTGAGACCCGTAGAACACGCAATATTGGAACATAGATTTCCCATTTAGATTCGTCGATGTTTTCCTCTGTCGCAATTTTCCGCGGAACTTTCACAGCCACGTCCCTCTTTCTTCTTCCCTTCCTTGCTTCTTTTTTTATCTAAATCCTCGACCGTGAACGGAATTAAGATCGCGTTCCGAGCACTCTAGAATTGTATTCAGCATGTAGCACTGGCAGCAGTATACACGATCCGAGCAACGCGCATACAATGATTTCATTGTGACGATTAATCGTTGTTCTACCCTGTTGTTGGAGACGACGACATCTCGAACTCGAACAATGAAACAGTATGCTTCGTGGAAGTCATGAAAGTGTTAGTAAAAGAAAAGCAAGAAGTGGGACATTTTTTGAGATAAGAATAGCACTCCTTGCTTCGAGGGACAACCAGTTTACAAATCTATGAACTAGCGAAACGCTTTTAAATAAATGGGCGATCGAGTTCGATCTTGACTAGTGTTATTAATATTATTCGCGTAGGAATGAACGTAGATGATTGATTAGATGTTGAATGCGGTTGAGCGTGAATTTATGAATGAATTTGTGAATATAGATGCATGTTAGCGTCAACGCATTTTTGGAGAGTCGTTGAACATATTAATTATATAATAATTATAAATAATTACGTAATAATTATTTACATATTTACAAAATTGATATATATGCGTAAACAAAAAAGTCCTTTGTTCAAGTACTAAAAATAACAGAAAATCAATCCCTCATTAAATTAATTCTATTCCCTTAACTATGTTATAACATTTTAGAATTTATTACCAATAACATACATTTATTTGAAATATTGCTATTATTATATTTTTTATACATTAATTTTCTTTCACTTCATATATAATCATTTTTCTTCTATTATTTACATAAATGCATCACTTGTAGCGAAAAAATGGCGAATTCATGACCAATTGAGTTACCTTCACTGAATTCAAATATAATGCTATTTCACTAAAGAGGACCATCACTGAATATAAATGTAATATTTTATTATATAATGAAATAACTAATTATGAAAAACGTTTAAAGAAAAATGATGCCCCAAAACGAAGTTTCGCCCAAGTTAAATAACGTTTTGTAACATAAAAATAGAGAAACAGAAAATGGGACAAACATATTTTGAGTAATTACAATTATACCGTGTAATAATGCACGCGTTTGTTTTTATTATCGCAGGTAATAATACTAGTATTATTTTAAATCGCACTGTTATCATTTAAAGACTAAGGTAGTACTATTATTAATATTATTACCGTCATGATTATATAGCAATATCGTAATATTGTGTTAATAAAAGGAATTAGTAGTATTAGCAATATTAATAATATCCATTAACTTAAAATTTTAGCTTTATTACAAATCCCTTGTAGTACACCAATATAATCGAAATATTACAAAATGAGTGATGGTCCTGCTTTAATTTTCAAATTACAGTGAATTTCCTTTTGTTCGTGTTCAACTTCTGTTTTAATTAACTTGCTGCATAAAATATCGGACGGCAGTATTCAATATTTGCACATGTAAAATTCTACCTCATATTACATTTTTACAATTGATGCATTAATAGCGCGAAGAATAATATAAAGAATAACCAGAGCAGTGATGTTATTAAAAAACCCCCGATTTTATCAATTATTTCACACGCTTTATATTTTTGTTCTTTATATAAAAATGTACGTACGAACAGCAAGATTGCACAAACCATTTTTATCCATTAATTAGTTGTTGTGTTTAATGAATTGTATTTAATATTGTACAAAACATTGAAATTACATTGTACAGGAAGAGGAGCTATTTCCACAGCGCTTTTTCATGGAAAGAAATTTTTAATTGCCACTGATATTTGTCGAAACGAAGCACCGTTCTATCATCGAGCTGTCGTGCAATTTTTTCTCCGGAAAAATGACAAGGACCTAACGAAATGATGAATAACGCTCGAAACAGGTGATATAAATTAACGTATCCACGTGGATTTAGTATTTACCAGACAAAAAAGTTAAAGCACTCGTTACTGTTGCCTTTAAATCTGAATTCGATAAAATTCGATAAGTCATTAGTTAACACTAAAACTACCAACGCCGTTAAATGTTTTACAGATTTTTATTTTAAGTTACAAAATATATTAAGGTGGTTTTCTTGAAATGTGCCCCAATTTTCATTCAAATAAATAAGGTACTCTTATCATTTGTTTATTTATTTTTCAACTGTGTTTTTAATTTCAAATGACTGTACGTTATACGGTGGTAGATTTCTGATATTGATTATATATGTAGCGATTTCATAAACAGCACTGAAAACAAACAGTATAATATCGTAAGTCACGATGCAAAGGATCAAAATTATTACGAAATAAATTGAACTGTTCGCTTTGTGTTCAGGAAGTATAAAATTAATTCTTTTGAGAAAAGAGTCACTGGAATCGGACCGCAATAACCGAGAGCAGAAAATTTACTATCGGTATTTTTATCGGTTTTAATTTCCTGGTTAACAATTGGGAAACATGATCATGTGTGATAAAAGAAATTTTCATAGATTCTTCCGAATCTTAAATTTAATAAAATATTCAATATATGTAATTAAACGAAACTTTGTTTCATTTTAAAAATAGATTTTAAAAATAAATTTGTGAATTACATACACTTTATGGGAATCCTTTTAGAAATCTTCAAATTAGACTTGAATATTCCTAAATTTCCCAAATCTTCATATTTCTAAGTTTCTAAGTGTTCAAGTTATCGGATTTTGCAATTTCTACATCTTCAAGTTTCTTAAATTCCAATCTTTCCAATCCACAAATTAAAAAATTTCTCAAATCCTCAAATTTCTAAATTGCTTTTATATCTCTTCGAAATTTCTATTCTCTAAATTTCTAAATCTCCGATTCTCAAAATCTCAAAATTTAAAATTTCTAAATTATGATTTGTAAATTCTTAGATTCCCAAATTGTGATCCTCAAATTTTTAAATTCGTACAATATATCAGAAAATTCCTAGATTTCTAAACGTTCAAATTCTCACATTTCTTCATTTGTAAATGTCTAAATTAAATCTCTAGATCCCCAAATTGCTAGATACTCAATTTCCTATATCCCCAAATTAATCTCTTAAATCCCTAGTTTCCTATATTCGTAGATCTCAAAATCCCGACCTTTCAAAACATCTAAGTCACTAAATTCCTAAACCTTCAAATCCTTAAATACCTAATTTGATTAAACGTGATCAAATGTGATCAAATGTTTGCACATAAGATTTCTACAAACGTATTTTGTAAATATTTTGTATTATTTTATGCTATTTAATACCTTTTATATTATTTATGTATGCATTATAAAATAGTTTAGCTACGAAGAATTTAGGTTATGAAAGACTTAGTATTATGAATTTGTGCTTTAGTCGAAATCTTCAGGAAGCTCAAACAATAGTAACACTGGACGCATAGTAACTAACGCCATGTTTTCCGTATGAAGGCCATCCTTGCTATGTGGCGCGCTCTTAAGATCATAAAACCATCGAGTTTACCTCCATTTTGTGGAATATTTTTGAACAAACGACCGTTGCTTTTCGCAGCTGTTTATTACAGACAATTTGTATTCTCAAATTTTTCTATTTAACATATTTTGTTAAGATGCAGCAAACTTTAATGGTTTTATTACTGTCGAACCGTTAGGTGACAACCGACGGTGTAGTTTTTACTTCAGATCAAACTTGACCTCCGTACGAACATTTTGTAAGGGCGGTTCTTGTCCCCTTCTCTTAATATTTTTTTAACCAATCCAATAGTTCATTTTAACCAAGTCGCTTGTCCACCCCCAGTAGCATGTCGATCCCACTCCACATCTCAATTTTTGGTGAGAATATTCTTTTTAGACAGTTCAGATTCTTTCGTCAGCACTCAACGAATCAAGTACAATATTTTAAAACGTCCGTAGCTACGAAGTGTTATTTTAAAGTACTACGAGCAAACATTCATTTTTAAATTGAACATATTTATCCTGGATCAGTTGATAGTTCATTTTGTATTTGAGTAGTGTCACTGATCCACACATTAAACGAGCTTACGTTATCATTAAGTTGAACCGCTAGCAACACAACAATATATGTAGTCTTTTGTGTTAACTTTTCAACCTCTGATATACCACATGTGCTATACTATGTCATCAATTTCTATTTCATCAACTCGAGTCAGACTTCGTAATATCGAATTCGTTCATTTCATACACAAGAATCAAAAAGAAGCATGCTGGAAATAAAGACATGTTACGTTTTCAACGAAACTGAAGTTATAATACAATTTGTATGTGCATCGCAGAGTTAGCAAAAGTTAGTGACGATTATACGATATCTGGAATCATTAGGATTCCCAATAATTGGAGATAAGTAAATAGCAACTATTGCACTGGTAGAAACTTGAATTGAGGACTAATTCTCTCGTTATGATATTCTCAGACCTAACACAATTTATAGAATATTTAGTTAACTATACAAAAATTTGAATCTTGCAATTATAGCATAGAATGTGGAAAAGAAAAGCGATGCATTGAAAAGTTGATTCATGCGAATTCTTCATAAAATGTTCACATGTATATGCATTATAAAGGCTAAATACATTTATATACATTACAAAATATCATACATAGCGAAGTAAATCTATATTTATTACAATTTATTTATACATAAGAAAATGCATTTATATATAGTTATACATAACGTATACATTTACTATACTTAATTACTATATATAATAAGTATTACAAAAAAATCAGGTACTCAATTTTGTACGATCAACCGAGCCAGTTTTGTCATAATTGAGATAATTTACTAAACATTAAATACATACACTTCGATATGTCGTAAAAAATCAGATAAACGTGAAAATGTTATGTACGGATTACTGAATATAATTCAGTACTTACCACAGTAAATCTTTTATGTCCAAGTGAGACAGAATGTCAATTTAACGAAACATTGACATTTGTGAACTCAATTATTCAGTTAATGAAAAAAAACCACATTCTGTATTCCGTGATTGATTTCATATTTCATAGCCCCTATTTAAAAAAACAATGATATTCGCTATGACTTATTTACCTGATTATGTCCCACATTCTGTATCAAGTTTTTCATTAAGTTGCGCAGGGAACATAACAGAAGCCATCCTTGCTCTTGACTGTACATCGACACCTTATTTTCACGGAAGCTACTGACCGATAAGATTAAGGCTGTAACATCTAACCATAAATCATTATATTATTCCTGCAGTCTTCTATGGACGAAACCGAAATCTCCGTGGAGAAAGGAAACTCCGTCTTATCACTGCCTTCCACTAAATCGCAACTTTCAAGCATCCCATCCTTCTGAACCCCTTTGAAATTTACGTTCACGCCAGAGTTCACAGGAACATCCTGTTCCCTGTTCTCCAAAACCATACTCGCTCTCCGATTGACCGTTGGTTTAATGGTATTCTTGTTCTGCGCAATTCATGCACAGGGTATCGCCGAAGGAAACGGAGGATTCCGGCCAAAGGAGAAGGGAATCGATGGAGCGGAATAAGGCGGTTTCACCGGCGACATCGCCCACCGATCCGCTCGAACCATGGAGCACACGCGGAATTAAAGACATGAACACGATATTGGCTTGGGAGGAAAATGTGCCGGACAGTCCTTAACGAAACTTTACGATATTATGCGCCATGTTCTCCGATGGGTTTGACCAAAATGAACGCTGTTTTTGCGGCGACGGCAAAGCGGAAGCTATCCACGAAACTGGTAATTCGGGAATTTCCTTGGACACAACATGTTCTTCGACGATTTATGGATAATGAATTTGGAAGAGCAATGAAACTCCTGTATATTTCTTTAGGAATAATTGTCTTCGGTATCAAAGAAAAGAATAAATTTTGGAAATATTCTTACCAATGAAAATTTGAGGGGATAGAATACAGTAGATGCTTGAAAGAGTTGCGAAAGTTGTAGTTAAGACATTTATAAATATCGTTTATTTCGGTTTTTAAATATATACAGTTAGCTGTTTCGTTTGAGTAGTTGCCATTTCTTTATGATGAGGATACTTGTCTGAAACTACTAACTGGTTTATTGTTATTCGAAAGGTAATAATTGCAATTGTTACTGTAAAATAAGCTACTGCATTTGGCTACATATCAGTACTTAAACGTATAATACAGTTGTATATCCTGCAATTTTATTCATTTATTTATTGCTTACATGAAAGTACTCATTCGAATATATAAGTTTAAAGGAGAACATGTACATGTACACATAAAATATACATATAAAAATTAAAACTAAAATTGTAGCAAAATGCGATACGACTTTTTGAAAGAATCAGGTGATTCGAAGGAAATGTCAATCATTGAATATAAATTATTGCAATTAATACTATTAAATTATAACTTAACTTCAATTATTTACGCTTCTATAAAAACTGCTTCTTTATACAATAAAAGAGTTTAATTTTTTGTTTATATCAGACAGTTTAAAGCACTATTTATCGTATAACGTAATATTTTTTATTAAACAAATATTCTTGAAACTATTAATTTATAAAAAGCAATTTCGTAAAAATTACAATGTCTATTTTTAACATTTTTCGTTTAAAATATCTTCCAAATTTTCATTATACCGTAATCATAGCCATATATAAAAGATCATGAAAAAGTACAATACAAAGTGCTATATCATCTTTTTAATCGAAAATATTTTGGTAACATCTGCACAGAGAATATCTATTCGACCACGTGGTTTAAGTGGATTTTCTTCAGGCAAAACACATTTTAAAAAGTTAGCATTGCATATTTGCTTCGAATGTATCTTAAACATATTGAAATGTTTATAATGTTATAAAAGTATATGTTACTTTCCTTATGTGAATTTATAAAATCATATTCTGCTATTTGTATAACTTTTGCAATTATAAAATAGTAAATGTTGTAAGTTGAAAATTTTGACGTCTTTTTCATAGCTACAATTTTCAAAAACTGAGATGAAAAAAATAATTTCTAAATTCGCAATGAGTACATAACAATTTAAAGTCAGTTAACTGATTGTTACTAAATCAGTAAATTATTGGTAAATTAGTATTGAATACTTCAATAAGGTTCATATATCGTAAAAGTTTATTTGTGTTATTAATATTATCAACTTGATGTATGCCATTTATACATATATTATACATATCCTAAACTTTAATAACATATAATGAGAAACTTTATATTCAATGTTGTTTATAAAAAGTAAGAAACTACCATAAGGCATTTTCGATCTTCTACTGTATTCTACCTCGTTCACAGCTTCGTTTTTTATTTTTAAATAATCCCAATGCTATCCTGTATAAAATTGCTCTGAACTTTGAAAAATTTGAACGCGCTAACGCATTTTGAACACTTCCAATAGTTTTAAACCTACTAAAAACACGTAGAAAACTTTCATTCACTCAGAAGCAAGTAGTTCATAAAATAAAAAGAAACTATTTCAGTTTTGCCAAAATAGTAATAAATATACGGTACAGTACTAATTAACATTTTTATTTACTGTATTGAATGCTGTTAACAAACGTAAAAAGTTGAAAATAATAAATAGAGACATGGAATCTTAAAAATCTAAATTAAAATGCTTTCATTAATTATCAAAATCCATACATTAAAATGTGTCTCTCTAAATCGCAGAATTTTTGTATAAAATTTGTTTCCTGCAATGTATACTTAACATTACTAAATGTGTGCAAATTCGATGGACCACCCTGTATATACAATCCTTTCAATTAATCAGTACAAAACAAGGCGAGTTTATGTTTTAGACAACGCTAAAGAAAAGAGTATTTATGAGTTCGAATGTCAATGCAAAAAATGTAATGAAAAATGTAAACAAGAAACACATTAGAAAACTTTTAATGTGTAATGGTGGAATATTCGAACACTTATTGTAACGAAATACGTTTCTGACATAAAATGTCAAATACTTCATATGGTATTGATATTTCGAGGACATCAGGTTAGTACTTTTGTACACAGAATAATAGAAAACATCGATTGGTTTAACACAAAAATTGGGTTGAATAATAAAGTGCACTTGCACTTAGCGGGTGTATCGATGCATCCATATAAAAGGATAAACTCATAGAATGTTAGTACATATACCATATTGTAAGAGGCAAACGAAAAATAAATGGATTAAATTATTAAAATAATGCCAGGATTTAATAACTTTCAAAATACATGGGTGAGTGGGGACATCACAATAACGAATGAATATTTAGTTATAATAAAAATTCTCGCAACCAACTCATATGATTGCTACACTGTATGTCTGAAAAGTAACGGAACTTTTTAAATTCAAGGAAAACTACTAGTACCATCTATTAAAACAATATGCTATCTGAAAACAGTATTCTTCCCCTACAAAACAAAACAATCATTATTGGAATCGAGCAACGAATTGTAAACTTATAGCGTTTAAAGCGACAGAACCTTTTGTCACCGTGTCACAAAAGCACGATGGAGCAAAGAGCGAATATTAAATTCTGCTCGGTAAAGCTCGGTGAAACTTTTACAGAAACATTTGAATTAATGACAAATGTTTATGGTGACGATTGTTTATCCCGTACACGTGTGTTCGAGTGGTATAAGCGATTCTAGGACGGTCGTGATACTTTGGAAGATGACCCAAAGCCAGGTTTTGGGTTTTTCTAAATTCTAAACGATTCTAAAGGTATTATACTTCGAGAATTCGTTCCACAGGGACAAAATGTTAATGGCGATTATTATCTGGGTGTTATGGAACGTTTGTGGAAAAAAATCGTTCGTGTGAGGCCCGAACATCGAGCGCCAGGGAGTTGGTTTCTGTTTCATGATAATGCACCAAGTCACAGAACTGTCGTTGTTCGTAAATTTTTGGCGAAAAAACAAGTCTGTGTGCTCCAACATCCTCCATATTCGCCCGACTTATTTCCATGCGATTACTTCCTTTTTCCAAAATTGAAAATAGCCATGAAAGGAACGTTTTATGACACTGTTACACAAGTCCAAGCAGCTGTGACAAGGGTGATTGAAGCGATTCCGCAAAACGACATAAAAAAATCGATGTTAACATTGCCTGACCGTGCCCAGCGGTGTATTGATGCGGAAGGGATGTATTTTGAATAAAAAAAATTAATTTTGGCAAAATAACTACTTGTTTTTTTATTTAAAAAGTTCCATTACTTTTCAGACATACTGTGTACAATCATGCTCATACATTACATTCATCATAGGGTGTCCAAAATAAAAGATACATAATTATGTTCATACAAAAAACATTTACAATATGACTTTTTCAATTTTTATTTGAAAAGAAGTAGTAATCTGTCCCAGTTCCCAGAATCACCCTGTATGTCTGCGTGACGTCACCAGTTCTGTATTCGCACAGAATCGTCTGACAACTCTGATCCAGACTGAAAGACAGAAAGCAAACAATTGTTAGGTCCCTTCTTTATCCTTCGAATTCCCAGGGCTCATCTTGTGGCGAGCGGACAATACTTGAGTCTCTCAGACTACATGTCCATCGGTTATGGTGATTTTGAGCGTCGATTTCGCTACATTCAGTATGGCGGTGAGTTTTCAATTGTGCTACACAACTCTCTTTCGTTCTACAGTTACTGCAAAATGCCGTTCAGCACGAATACGGTAAAGAGAAACTGCGATCATGAGAGCAATTTGAAACTAGTTTGCAACTGGAACAATTGTTGGAATCTATATTTCATGTGTGTTTAATTACAAATAATTTAGAAAATTCTTTAACAATTCTTATTTGAAGAAGGAAACAGACAGTAATAATATTTCATGCAAATTTTCTCAACAATCCATATACGTACTTTTAATGACTATGTTCAATGTTAATATGTTACTTACATATGTATTAACATTAAATTTATCATAATAATAAATTTTAATCGAAAAACAATCATGAAAGTATATGATATTTACTATTGAAACTTTATTACTTTCATGGATTCTATTTAACTTTATGTTACCTTATCCATCATTCTTTAAGTTTAAAATAAAGTTTGTTTGGTTCTATTCTGTACTTTATACCTTGCTACGTCATTTTATAATAAGCAAACTTTTATTTCAGAAGCGTATAGTAAATGTTTCTTACACAGTGACTAAACGTTATTTCATGTACTGCTTTTTGAACAAGAAGTCACGTAGCAGCGGCTTGACACGTTGTCGACAGACCGCACTTTACGTTATAGAGAAATGGTGACCAGTAAGGTTAAAAATTAATGAGGGAACATACTGAGGTGTTAAGTCTCCAACGTGTGAAGATATCGTTCGCTTTTACGGAGGAAGAGCAGTTTCCACTAAAACTGACTGGTATTTAGTAAGATAACGATAATGGCTTGCGTAGTGTGCACTTAAAAACTGAAATTTGAAGGATAATTCTTTCAACTGAAATTTATTCGATAAAATGAAGAATTAATGGAATTAATTGTGGTGATAACAGCATATGTAATGCTTAGTCTATTGCAACTTTGGATTCATATTTAGTTAGGTAAAGAAAATGATTTTATGATGCACAGTTGAGAAAGGAAATTTAATGGCTAACTCTTTCGACTGAAATTTATCAAATGAAGTGAACAGAATTTAGCGAGTGCTTACATACTGCAATATAAATAGACGGTTTGTTTTAGCAATCATAATAAGAATGTTCGTTTCTTTACAATGACAGAAATGAACAGATAATGCCAATGAATTATTACCGGCTATATTTCATTATTCGGAATCATATATACTCAAAATAACGAGTCTCAGAGATCTGATCCTTACACATTCAAGGAACTTCGTCTCCCACTACCTAATTTTTGTAACTAGTGTAAGATTCCAGAATCTAAAGATTGTTGTATCATTCTGAACAAATTGAAAGATGAGAGTTCTTTTGAGTCGTACTGATGTTGGTTCGTATAGAGCTCCTTTTTCAGCCCAGTCTAAATTGGATCTGCGGATCTACTGGCTAACGCACGCGTATTTATACTCGCCTAGCGCCATAGAACCGTTACTGCGCATGCGCAAGTCTCTACACCACACGTAAGTCGGTTTAGATAAATCAAACGACAAAAATCCATCACTTCAACAAATCGCTATAAAGATTGATAGAATTTAGTATGTAAATGGTTTTTAAAACGTGTAAGTTGAATACATTGCTATAATTCCTAAATTCAAAGTGGCAGAAATAAAATGACAGATTAAATATGGCGATTTTTATAAATGGAAAGAAATACCTACATGGCCGTATATTTCGATGAAAACTTACGTTTAAAACTATCTAACGTAAAATTTAATGTTTCAAGTTAATTATTTGGAAACCTATTCATTTTTGACTTCGTCACAAAATATTTCCAACGATTTACCAAACCGTTTATGAGTCACAATGATTTTAACTTTCTCTAATTTTGCAAGAGTTCTTGTATTTATATGCAATAGTATAAATTAGATTGTAGTAATATCGACTGTAAACTACTTTCTTTTTATAGCTTCCATCTTCCATTCAGAATTGAATGCTTAACAAACAAGAAGGTACAGATATATTTTTCGCGCTAAATTATTATTGATTCCGGCGAAACAGCAATGAAATCAGGACCTTCAAAATTTTGAAAATTAGTAATACTTAAAACAAAAATGTTCGACATGCGAATAATATTTCTAACAATTTGAAATTTTCTTTTGTACATTCGTCTTGATACTCGTTAATGTTGACGACAGAATAAAGATTAATGTGGACAAATATTTACGCAAACGTGACTCACTAATTGCTCGGACTGGCGCGAGACAAATGTTTCGGATGGAAACATAACAGCTTCAAGAGATGAGTTTTAAGAGAATGAAAGATGAATTGTTTTCGCATTTCATTCCAGTTATGGAGTATCTCATAATCGTTGTCATTTCATTCATAACAATTTTAGAAACATAACTTGATTTGAATAATTATCTCATGAAAGGTACGCCTTTTCATTAGAGTTTCTCTCCTGGAAAATATTATTCCAGTAACTACTACGGTAGACGGAATATTAGGATGAGCGTGGCTATTTACGAGAAGTGTATATTCCTAGGTTAATTAGAAAATTCAAATTAAAAAGATCGTGCGTGCCAAAGGGTTTAGGTTTACATTTTAAGTGCTCTACGTACGAGACAGAAGAATTGAATTTAATTCATATTTTATTAAAAAGGTGGTTATACAAACACTATATATAAGAAATTAATGATAATAGATAATAGACAATAACTTTATAATCGATAAAAATTTATCTTTACTAAAGGAAATGTTACAATTGTTAAGAACTTTTTCCGAAAATTGATACTTTTTCAAATAAAAACTTGATCAACATTATTGATCATTTTTAGTAATCTATAAGAATAATAATTTGTCAGTAATAACAATTGTCCATAAAGTTTTTGATTTTTGGCGTATAAATAGAATTGACATAGAATTTTACCACATAAACGTTAAGACTTGTTATAAATTATATGGTAAAAATTAAGAATGGATTAAAAAGAAACTGTTAATTAAAATAAAATTAAAGTAAGTTATAATTCTTGTTACTTTACTGTCGTATGTCATTTTAGAACAGTTCATCGCTTTCTACATATTTACTTTTACATAATAATTACACATATTATTAATGAAATAATTTGGAGAACGCGGTTTTCGATTTTTGAATCTTCTGCAATTATTTTTTATTTTTATAAAAGATGGACGACTCTATTTTTAAGTACTAGCTCATTGTTTGAGGTTATGTTTCGTACAATTTTTCTCTGTTTTTGATTTTAGCTTTCGAAATTTAAAAAATATAAAGGGATCTTCGAAAAATCACGAAAAATCACAATTAGCAAAGTTGTTCTTCCCTTCTTATATTTTTACAGTTTTCAAAACTATAATAATTTTCATTTATTCTTTTAAATCAGCAGAAACATTAATTTTCTTCCGTTTTCAAAGTTTTGTTGTTATTGCTCCAAATTGTATTATTATTGAAAAGTACTTCATAAAATCATTCAATGTACATATCACAACAAATGGTTTTCAGATATCCGCCTCTGATTGTTTGAGTTTCCGGATACATTGCAGAGAATCAAAATATAACAGGTACTATAACTTCATTTTAAAATACACTATCAAATGTTCGCAATAAAAATATACGATCCCATTTAGAAAATAGAATTTGATCTTCATATCTCTTAAAATAATAACATATAAAAAGAATTTGATTTCGTTCAAACATTCTTTCCCTTTTATCATGCAATTTTCATATAAACAGTTTTTGTTATTATAAATAGTTAAAAAATTATGGAACTATATCACTTTAATCGGAATGCCTTGATCGTATAGGGTGAGTCAAGTAACTGGGCCAAAGTATAACTCTGTTACTACTGATGATGGAAAAAAGTTTTACATTGCTCAACGAACTTTATCACCGTGCAGTATAATTTCGCACAGCCGAACATAGATACCTTTAAAAAATGCAATTGTATTTATTTTTTAAAATAAATTAATTTATTTTAATCTTATAATTTTTTGAAATATGCACACATTCTGAAGCAAAGTAACAGCAACGAGAAGATGCAAAAAATATGAAACTAATCTTCAATAAATTCTAAAGTACTGTTTACTTCGCAAAGCGAATCAAAAAAATTTTTTGCTTCCGTTGAATAAACTGCAAAAAATTACTGTGTTACCTGACGTTATACTCAGGAACCATTTGTCTGATAAAATGAGGATTAAATGACTTACCATTATGTCTTCTAACCTCTCGTATATAAGGTAGGTGTTTCAAGACGTTAAAACGAAAGGCTATTTATTAAGCATTCAGAACACGTGGGTAATCCTGTGTACAGCAATGACCGAAGCTGCTGTAGCATGCAACAGCAATTAGTTTTCTTATCGAAGTAATTTTATCAATAAACTACGTTACTGCCCCATTTTTTGCTGCGTTTGCGGAATACGTACGAACTTGTTGTCCAGTTTCATTTAGATTTATATTATTGCAGAAACCGCAATATATTTAGGCAATTTAAATTTGCCGCGTTAAATATGTCCTGTATCAGTAAAGTACCAACTACAGAATCTTCGATACGATCACGAATGAATGTCGACTTAATGGTACGTTTAATTTGTAATTCATGAATAAGGTTAATTCATGTTTTTGCTATGTAAAGTAAGTTTAATTAAAATTATTACTAAACCTAGTTCCTAGAACGTTGACCTGCATTTATTCGTTTATTTGTTTTGTCTGTGATCGCAATTTTGGGTCCTTTCACTTGAAATTTTCGAGCAGAGTCGTGAGACACCCTAAATTTCGTGTTTTGGTCAGATTTCTGTCGCCATTGACGTAGATAGTCATCGAATCGATAAAAAACCGTGTTTTTGTATCGTTTTCGATAATTTTTGACACATAGAATCGGCTGGAAGCACGTTGAAAGTTCTATAACTTATCGTTAACGACAACACTTGGCCGACATTGACGTCAATAGTGGTGAAATCAACGATAATCATGTTTGGTATCGTTTTTGATAGTTTCTGACACATTTACTCGTTTGGAACGACTTTAAAATCTCTACACCTCATTCTTGTTCTACCTATATGTTTACAGTAGGTAGTTTAAATTTACAATATACATTTGAATTTGCGTGAGGCAGTTGATCTGTAGACCCACTAGTTATAAGTTGGAATATAAGCTAAATAGTTGATGATGTACATTTTTACATATTTTGCACTAAAAATACAATTATTTTAAAGACTTTTACCGTTTCTAAACCTCTCAATATCTGCATTATATGTACATTTCATGTTATGCATAACTAAAAAAGCTCAACACCAGGGACACATTAGGGCAGTTTTTGGAACAGATTTGGTCAGTTCAATTGTGTCATGTGGAATTCACTTTTACGTTTATTTGATGATTTACAAATTTATAAAATCGTGAAGTTGAAAATCTACATAATTTAGGAACAATGAAACTTCATATTTTCAATTTAAAAAGATATATATATTCTTTTTATTATATTTTCCTTTTTCACTGAACTTTTGCATGAAAGGAGTATATTCTACATAAAGCATGTTCCAAGTCTAAAGAACGATAATGTTTATGAGATAAAGTTTGTAGGAACAAAGGACAAAGTTTGCAGATAATATTTTTTCCCTTATTTTGGATTTATTATATTAAAAAGAAGTAAATGTTAGAATTTAACAGTAATTTTTTTTCCAATTCCACAGTCTTTGATTCTTCAAATTTTCATATTCCCAAATTTTTGAATGTGCAAATTTCAAAACCTCAACTTTTTTTTTAAACTAATGAATTTTTTAATGTTCAAGTATGCAAAATTTTCAAATATCTGAATTCCAAAATTGTAAAGTTTCCAAATCAGTAAAATGACAAATGAATAAATTGACAAATTGAAAAGTGGGCAAATGAACAAATGGATTAATTGACTAATTGATAAATGGATAAATTCACAAATTAACAAGTGACTAATCTATAAATTAATTGACTAAATGACAAAATGATAAATTAAAAAATTGACAAATTGACAAATGGACAAATGAATGAATTGACAAATCGACGAATGGACAAATACATAAATTGATTAATGGAAGAATGGAAAAATTTTCAAATTGATAAATTCTCAAATCTGCTAATTCCCAAAAGCCTAATTTCCAAATTCTCAAATTTCAAACTTTTCGAATCCCTAAACTAAATCCTCATATCTCTACAAAATTTTCAAATTACCACATTTCAGAGTTTCCGAAACCAAAAATATCTAGTTCCTCAAGTCTCTGTACCTTAAAATCAAATCCCCTTATTTCTAAATCACCGCATTCTGAGATTCCTAAAATTCCAGTCGCCAAAATCACCAAAGTCCTAAGATTCTAATTTCCAAATTTCCGTCAAAATAAAATATATACCACAACACGTACAAAAAGAGCCTACAAAAGTATCTACTGAATATCACAATAATAATTATTTATTTATATACATCCTCATATTTCGTGAGTCTTATGTCGTATACTAAAACAGCTGCGGGTATAATTTTCAACTTTCCCGAAGCGATCAATTAAATACCACAGTATTCCCTAATAGTCCAAAATTTCAACTTTGTGAAAACAGTGCACCGTCTTAGAAACTCCGCATTTCCACCGTAAAATCTTCTTTCTCTACTGTTTCCGGAGAAAGAGACCAAAAGGGGATCGTACAAAATATAAAATTTCGGTTACTTGGATCTTCCCGAAGTGTTCTTTTGTGCTCTGCCGTTCTCATTTCGGCGAAACCACGAGCAGTTGCAAAGCGGGAAGAACATAGTCGAGATAGAACACAGCGAGCTCTGCCATCTCGGAAACTTTCTGCCTCCCACGCGTATTGAAACAGTAATGATACGCGAGAAGGTGGTGTCGGCAGGATAACGAAATGAAAACACGTGCTGAACATCTAAGAATCGTCCAACTCGCCCGAGTTGTCGGACCCGTTTACGCGTTACAATGTTTCCACCTTGGGAACAATATGACCGGCTTGAAAGTTGCAGAAATAAAAATTAAACAGGAAACAATTGACCATATATATAAATAAATGCCCGCAAATAGATATAATTCTGACAATCTTAAGGTTTTCAATTTTATTCGATTTAACACGACTAGTCATATTATGTGACCGGTGCTGAAATTTCGATTAAATTGCCGTACTTTGACGAGTGACACAATTAAATGTAACAAACCTTACTGAAATTTTGAATACTCTTCAACTTGAAATTTAGGTCCAACTATAATTTGAATAGTCAAGGATCGCTGAATATAAAATACTCACATTTTAATATTCTTTGTTTGTTAGGTATGATTAGTTTGACTGACGCATCTGACAAATAAATTGTACAGAAAGGAGTGTAAGATAAGGGTTAAAATGACCGAAACGTACATTAAGTCTCTTTTTAAAAATACGATATATTCGTGTAAAGTCACGTTTTCGAAGACGAAACTACGTCTTTCGATGTTCTTTACGGAATGCCCTCTTCCTGTTCCGAGAGGTTTCCTTGTCCCTCGCGAAACTCAGGGGCCTCAGGGTTGTTTTATGGCCCTAACGTCCCAGCGTCGGGCCTCGTTACCGTGGTGGTCGTCGTTGCACGGTCATATGCCCTTCGTCCTGATTTATTGGGGCGGGTCGTTGAGAATTTTCTAACAGGAGTTAAAACGAAAGAAACTTTTGAGGTTAATGTGTAGACAATGATATACATATTATAACATCTTTGGTTTCACTTTCGAACGGTTTTGGAAAAACCATGGAGTCAAACTTATTAACCACTATAACCACTACTCCGTGGCCAGATGCTTTAGGAACAATTTTTCTATTCATTTAGGCATGTGTACCATTCCTTCGCAAACTGCTTGCACTTATTCTTTGTTAATAATAATTAATAGTAAAGTTGTTGTTGTTGATGATAATTAATAGTAAAGTATTCTTAACACTAAACCTACTGGCGTATAATGAGGACTTAATTTAAAATTAAAAATTAAGTTGAAAAATAAATAAATAGACTATACGTGAAATCATATAAGTATTACCTTGATAAAAATCAACATAGATTTCACGGAAAGCATCTTAACAAATGGTGTAACTTATAGTTCGAAACTTGTGAAGCGGTCCTTTGACCGTTTTGGTAGTTTTAGTGTTAATAAGACACGCGGTTACAGCAAAAATGCGCGGGATCATGACGCCATGCATGGTATGAGCCTAAGGCCCACATTTATAGATGTCGCTGTTTAGAGAAAGGCGCGAATTACAAACACACTTTTCAACATTTTTATTAACCCTTAACCACTTATAAACCAGTTCACTTTTCCCTTTGTATCCAAATTTTGAACGCAGATATTCCAGTGTTTATGCATGCGAACCTTGTTTTTAAGCAATCTAGTATAATCAGACCCATATGCGGTTCCTCTAATTCTATTTTCCAGATACTTGTGCATCTGGTGAACTTCCCCAATCTCTACCTTAAAATTCCTTTTCCAGGAGTACCCCTACTCCTATTTTCACAATCAAGACCAATAAAATGGGGACCCTCTGAGGTCCCAGAGACAGTGTATAGTCTCTCTGTCGGTGTTGTACCCACTCGTAATAATTAAACTAAAATAACGTAACTGTATACGAAACTTATAAGCTTGAATAAATAAAATATGTAAAACCAACCCGTCTTGAGTGATTCGACGACACCAGAAAACATTCTCATCTACCCATTGTGTGACCAGATCCTTAAGAAGCAATATTTCTATAACTGTAGGCAACACGACTACTTGTCTTTCCCAATTTTTGACATACCAGCAAACATAGACCTGTGACATCCAATTGCCATGTGACCAAGTCACTGACTATCGTCTGTCGCCTCAATTGCCTACTTATGACCATCTTATTCAGACCTCGCATAGTCCATCCCTATCATAAATTGTATGAAAGTAAAATAGCGGTGGGTCAATTACTTTCGAGGACCCTTACATGTACGTTGCCGCTAACATACACAATATGTCTGAAAAGTAACGGAACTTTTTAAATAAAAAAACAAGTAGTTATTTTGCCAAAATTAATTTTTTTTATTCAAAATACATCCCTTCCGCATCAATACATCGCTGGGCACGCTCAGGCAATGTTAATATAGATTTTTTTATGTCGTTTTGCGGAATCACTTCAATCACCCTTGTCACAGCTGCTTGGACTTGTGTAACAGTGTCATAAAACGTTCCTTTCATGGCTAATTTCAATTTTGGGAAAAGGAAGTAATCGCATGGAGATAAGTCGGGCGAATATGAAGGATGTTGTAGCACACAGACTTGTTTTTTCGCCAAAAATTCGCGAACTGCGACAGTTCTGTGACTTGGTGCATTATCATGCAACAGAAACCAACTTCCCGGCGCTCGATATTCGAGCCTCACACGAACAATTCTTTTCCACAAACGTTCCATAACACGCAGATAATATTCGCCATTAACATTTTGTCCCTGTGGAACGAATTCCCGAAGTATAATACCTTTAGAATCGTTTAGAATTTAGAAAAACCCAAAACCTGGCTTTGGGTCGTCTTCCAAAGTATCACGACCATCCTGGAATCGCGTATACCACTCGAACACACGTGGACGGGATAAACAATTGTCGCCATAAACATTTTTCATTAATTCAAATGTTTCTGTAAAAGTTTTACCGAGCTTTACCGAGCAGAATTTAATATTCACTCTTTGCTCTATCATGATTTTGTGACACGGTGACGAAAGGTTCTGTCGCTTTAAACGCTATAAGTTTACAATTCGTTGCTCGATTCCAATAACGATTGTTTTGTTTTGTAGGGGAGGAATACTGTTTTCAGATAGCATATTGTTTTAATAGATGGTGCTAGTAGTTTTCCTTGAATTTAAAAAGTTCCGTTACTTTTCAGTCATACTGTGTACACTAGCAGATTAAAAGGTGAAATAGAAACATTAAGTATCCGCGTTCTTAACAATCTATATTATAGTGTGTCTGACCACAAATGAGAGTTTTCACTGTGGCGGTCGACGTGTTAATGTACAATGTTCTTTTGTTGTGTAGCTAAAGTTGCTCTTGTCGTGTTCATACAGCGCGTTTTACCGTCCTAATTTTGGCTGAACATTCTATTATAAGAATGTGATGACTTTGTAATACACGTTACATTACTCCTTCGGTATCACTGCTTATTTTTATGCAAAAAAGAAATCGTATTTGGTCAAATATTTTAGACATTCATTCCACGTCATATTTTGTACAAATTTGAAACCAGCAAAATGATGACATAAACCCCTTTTAATTTCACGTGAACTACAACATATTTTGATTAGAGTAAAATCGCAGATGGTGAAGTCCAAAAGTGATCGATTTGGCGTGGAATGACGCATTCGTATTTGTACACCTACAAAATTGTTCCATAAATCATGAATGATATTTTGTAACTTCCAATAAGAAATTCTTATAAATTTTTATGTGTTGAATCCGAACGTGCAAACTGTTTTTCAATAATGCACAAACAAAATTTTTGTTTTCAAAAACGGGACACACGCGGCAAGGATAGCAGTTCTCCATTCTGATGGTTGTGTTGTTTATCGCGTACGTTTTGTGGATCCGTTGTTGTATGTTAGGACAGATTGTTGAACTTGTATGTGTAACCCAAATATTTGGTTTGTAAAAAATTCTTTTACCTCTTTTTTAATGCTTTCTTTAACAGAAATGTTTTCTGTATCGCGTACTGTGGTCATATTCTTTTCCAGGTTTTCGCCCTTTGATATAAACTGAAAAATATTACTAACGATTGAAGGGCTTTGATTCTCTTTTTCTCTTTGGTTATTATTTAAACATACATAAACGTTTACCAATCTGATATCAGATGAGAAAAATTGTTTTTTTTTGTTAGAAAAAGTGGAATGTAACAACGGCATATTTTGTGCAATGACTGTGTTATAAGATTAAAAAAGCTTATTGAGTTTATAATGTAGTATTGTTTAATAAAATCAGATATATATTGTCATTCTAACATTTCGATCAAAATACTTGTATTGTTTTTAATATAACAAACTGTAAAATCTGGCGGAATATAACAGGAGTTTGGTTATTTCAAATAACTTTCCTCTCATGTAACAGAATAAATTTCGTAGATGTATTGAATCATTCCATAAGTTTACTAAGGAATAAACTTCATATTTCATTTTAGTGCTAGAAGTCAGATGTTCCTTCAAGATCGTGCTATTATACATTTCTGCTTGCATCTTACTGTAACATCGAGATATATAGGAAGAAAAGGAAACAGTTTTATACACAAAAAACCATTAGTGACAAAAATCCTATAAAATGAAATAAATAAATTGAAAAAATATTAAATATCTATAAAATAAAAGTAAACCTACAAAAGACTTTGAAAACCCCATAAAATAAAATAAAAATAAACCTACAAAAAACGTTGAAAATCCTATAAAATAAAATAAATATAAACCTATAAAAAATGTTGAAAATCCTGTAAAATAAAATAAAAAATAAACCTATAAAGAACCTTGAAACCCCTATAAAATAAAATAAAAAATAAACCTGTAAAAACCGTAGAAAAATATGTATATGAAATAAATGTAAATCTAACTGAATCTAAAATCTGTAAAATAATCTTGGTACAAAATATTTCGTACAGCGTAGGAAAGCCTGTAGAAGACTGTTGTTTGACATCACTGAAATCGAATAAAATATATTTTTCTTATCTGTATAATTGAAATATAATCTGTACAATCGAAGAAGATATGTAAATGGTAGCTTTATGTGCATCATCCTGTATCTCCAATTTATCTTGTGGAGAATAAAATAAATTTCACGGTTTTTGGAGTTTGTCCAAGATTGTGTCGTCTAAATCCTGTAATAGAATATCTAGGATAAGACACAAAATTTATCTTGCGAGAATTTTCCTCGAACGAAACGAAAACTATGATGCACCTGTTACATCTTTTTAATGGAATTCCACATTGCATAAGAATAGAATCAATATGTTTACAAAACTTGCAGGTTTATATGGTTATATTTTCATTTTACATTGACAACTAAAAGATTTAGTCATTTCTAATGATCATCTAGTTTTTCCTTAGAGAATATAATATGTAATGAAATAAATCTTTTTGAAATGTGGAAAATGGAAAATGGAATGAAAAGAAATATCGCTTACAGGATTTAATAAGACAATAACATGTAAGGTCAAAAAGAGATAAGATTGAAAAAGAGGTAAGATCAATAATCAGATTTACATTTAGTAATGACTGGAATATTAAAAATTATGCCGCCAAAATGCACGTGAAATTGTTTAAATGGGGGGTAGTTAACGGTATGCGGGGTACGTAAACAAGGTCCTCAATGTACCCCCACAGGAAGAATATTTATTGATCTGAGGATTTGGAATATTGAAAACTAGGGAATTTGGAAATACTGTGATTTAATCATTCAAAAATTTGGGGATATCGAGCATTAGAAATTTGGCGATTTGGAAAAATGAGTAATTTAGGATTGGGGAAGATTACAAAACGGGGAATGTAGAAATCTAGAAATTTAAAAATCTGCAAATTTATGAATTTAAAAATTTAGAGATCTAGAAATTTAGAAACCTAGAAATTTAGAATTCTAAAAATTTAGAGATCTAAAAATTTAGGAATCTAAAAATCTAGAAATTTAGGAAACCGGAAATTCAGAAGTCTAGAAACTTAGAAATCCACAAATTCAGAAATTTAGAACATTCATCATTAAAAAGTTGAAGATTTGAAAAAATGGGTAATTACTGAGATTTTTAAATTTCATATATATATAGGTTTGGAAATACAACAATTGAGCAACCTCCAATTTTGGAGAATTTGAGTACCAGATATTTGTGGATGTAAAAAATGAGTAATTTAAACATTTCGAAATTTGGTGGTTTAGAGGTTTAGAAATTAGAAGTTTACTTAAACTCGTGCATATTTTACTAATGACTTGTGAATATTTATTAATTTTATAATGTTTTCATGTTTGTTTCATTAAAAAGCAAGCCTTTCTCCACTTTTAATAAATATTTGAAATTCAGTGTTGGATATTAGATGCGGTTACCTTACTTTGCAGATGTAGATATATTATAAGTATTATCAACCTCTGCAATCTACTTATAAAAGGAAGTATTTGAAGTTATAAAACATTCATAATTAAAATATTTACAGGGCTAGCATAAATGATTCATTCGCTTTGAAAAGGCTATATTTTCAAAAGTATTACACGTACACACATGGAGGATATATGAAAAGAACCACAAACTCACCAAGTTTATACACCCTCTACAAATGTTCAATATGTGCCCCTTTGGTGACACGACACACGTCCAGACGATAATCGAGCTCATTCCATACATTTTGTATCATAGTCCTGTCAATTGTCTGCACTGCAGCACTGATGCGTTCTTTGAGCTCGACTAAGGATCGCGGTAGTGGAGGTACGTAAACAAGGTCCTTAACGTACCCCCACAGGAAGAAGTCGCAGGTCGTTAAATCAGGGGATCTGGGGGGCCAGGGGGACAAAGCTAGGTTCTAGGAGAACAACGCATCAGTGCTGCAGTGCAGACCATTGACAGGACTATGCTACAAAATGTATGGAATGAGCTCGATTATCGTTTGGACATGTGTCGTGTCACCAAAGGGGCACATATTGAACATTTGTAAATGATGTATAAACTTGGTGATTTTGTGGTTCTTTTCATATGTGTACTTGTAATACTTTTGAAAATATAGCCTTTTCAAAACCAATGAATCCTGTATGCTAGAACATTTAAAACCAACTCTTGACTGATTTGAGGACATCATCATAGATCATTGCGTAATCCTTCGAGAACGACTAAATCTCTGTTAATCGAGGGTACATAGATCCCATCGAGCATTCAACGTCCATTATTAACCCGTTCTTTCTCCCATTCCTTAACGAACGAGCTACGTTCCCAGGCAGGAAAAATATTATCCTCGGTCGCACGCCTGCCTGTCGCTGTTTCATTGGAAAATCGATTCGGAAAACATTGCCCCGAGGTGAAGGTAGCGGCGAGATTACCCGACAGCAGTGAAACGCAAAAGATAAAATGTCGCGGCGGATTTTCGGTCGTTGAAAGCTCCACCGTCGAAATGACAGCTCGTATCCCGTTCTGCCTCTTATTGTTCTTAACGGGCTGCTGCGATTGCATGCTGCGAGGGACAATATCACCGATCCACCGTCACGATGCCACTCGTTACTGCCATATTTGCGCAAATCACACCATGTGCCAATTTCCGGTACGTAATGCTTCACTGCGTTATCCAAGAATTATTAAACGTTCGACGAAGCTAGAAAGAGGGACATTAATATTTCACTTTCGCCCGGGATCTGTTGGGCTTTCGAGACCATGTGGGAACGTCATTAGTATGTCAGATTCTTTGTGGAAGTAATGGATTAACCTCCTTTTACCGTGGTTTTGGTTAAACTTCGTCCTGGGGCACCAGTCTCTTTTTACGTAATATTATTTGTACAGTCCTAACATTTGCATGATACAATTCAATAAATACAAACGGAATGTAATGATTTTAAATGTTCGAATCCATGGATTTATAAGTTATATGTTTTTAAAGTTTGGTAGTTTTGAAGTAGCTTATGTTAATGTAGTAACTAAACGAATTTTATTATTCGGTAAAACATATGCTGTGTCGGATCGCGGCCATTAAACATACCATTAGGGTAATATTATTTCGGCGACATATAACCGCTATTCGCCCTTAGTTTGAGAGATATTTGTAAAATTGTAGAGGTACTCCACCTGTTCTTATGAAGCATTTATATGCGTACGGTCATAACCAAAATTTAACAATTCCAATATTAGCGAGGGAAATGTGTTTTGCACAATTAAGAGCACATCAGACTTCTGTAGGGAAAATATGACAGTCAATTGTAACACGTCATACACTTGACTATTTTTAGTTAGAATTAAAACGTAAAATATTTGTATATTCGGAGATTTAGCAATTTGGGACTTCTAAAAATTCAATTTGTATATTTGGAAACGTAGAAATTTGGAAGTTCTAGAATCTGGAAAAAAATCCAGAAAATGTATTTGGAGATGTGCAAGCTTTAGTGCCCAGATATTTAAAAATTTAGAAATTCATAATTTAAAAATATAGAAGTTTGGGAATTAGAAAACTTTAGTAATATGAAGATATGGAAATTAAGAAATTTAAAACACCAGTAATTAGGGAACGTGAAAGTTACAAAATTTGGGAGTTCGGAAATATGAGAACTTAAGGATTCAAGAATTTAGAAATTTGAAAGTTAAAAAATTGGCAAATTCAAAAGTTTGGTAATATAACAGTTTAAGATTTTAGAAATTTAAAGATCTACATATATGTTTTCATTCATATGTTCTTGAAATCGCGCAAAATTTGACCTTGAAAGAAGTTTTTATTTAACATAATGTTTATTCCTTCGATTCAGCCAATTCACCACGTTGAATTGAACTTTGAATTGAACAAAGTTCAATACTAACATCTTGTTTCTCAATATTAAAATAAAATTTCGAATATTTAAATTATTATACAGTATTCATTGCATGAATTCACTTACCATTCGGCTGCATCTTGTGAACCAGTAGTTGAGAACCATTGCCATATAGTATTTGTGACAAAAATTAGATTATCAAATAACATTGAAAAGTTTACGAAACTAAAATTAACGGAAATCTTGAATCAAAAATACGTGAAATGAGTTGTACTGTTCTGTAGAAATGCAACTATGTTCCACCATCTTGTAGAACTTTCAAAAGCCAACTGACGTCAAACATCATACTAGAATATTTATCAGAAATTAAACTACGTGGTAAATCATAGTAATAACTTGTTTCTTATGTTCTATTGCACTGCGCATTTCATCATCTCTTATGTAAATGTATAATCATTAAGTTTTATTATATGTATTTTTCTGTTTTTGTTAAACTCTAATAAACGCATCTACATAGTTAAACAACGTTTCTACGTATTTAACTAACATAACTTACATAAATACCGGCGCGAGTATTTCGAGTAATTTGACCAATACACACAAGCGTTACACGATTTTACAATTAGTTTCGGAAATTCACTTACATAAAAGCATTTATGGTGCTATATATCATGTTTCCAATGTTTGGGAATGATTTGGGTCAATTTCAATTAGGTTTGTGTTATGTTTAGGTCAAATTTGGTCTACATTCTACAGTTAAATAGATTCAAGTTTGATTTAGGTTAGGTTTATTGCTACACCCAACACGGACGACCTGAAATCAAACTCCAACTAATTTAGTTCTGACTTGATTTGTCATTGGTCCAATTAGTTCTTAATTGGTGTTAATTGTGACATGTAGTCCTTTCAATTTGTAGTGGTAGCATGTTTAAATACAATATTACAGAATGTTCGCTCTATTGATTTCATTTTCGTCCTTGCATGGCCTTGAATTTTATAGTCAAACACATGAATGAATTCGACTTGATATATGCTTTAACACGTTCTGTAGAAACGAATTGCAACCATGCTCCACCATCTTGCAGAACTTACAAAAACTAAATGATGTTCAACATCATATTAGAATAATAATCAGAAACTAAAACATGCAATATCATAGTAATAATTTGTTTCTTGTGTTCTATTGTAGTGTGCATTACTCTTTCATTATCCCTTATGTAAATGTATGATCATTAAGTTTTATTGTATGTAGCTTTCTGTTCTTGTTACACTCTAATAAACACAACTACATAGTTAAACAACGGTTCAACGTATGTAAGTAATATAACCCAACTTGTTGCATAAATAGCGCTGCGAGTATTTCGAGTAATTTGACCAATATACACAAGCCTTGCACGATTTTATAATTAGTTTCAGAGATTTACATGCATAAAAGCATTTATGGTACTATATATCATATTTCTAATGTTTGGAATGGGTTTGGGTTAGTTTCAATTAGGTTCGTGCTAGGTTTAGGTCAGATTTGGTCTACATTTTGCAGTTAAATAGATTTAAGTTTGATTTTGGGTAAATTTATTGCTGCATCCAACTCGAGCGAACTGAAATTCGAACAGATTTACATAGTTGATTTGTCATTGGTTCAATATTAGTGTCTAAAGTATTTTGCAGTTCACACTGTATACACATCGGTTGTTCGACTGAACTATGGCACCAATTGATTAGAGTAGAAAAATGAACGTCTAGATCAGGGATTGGTAACCTGCGACTCAGTAGAATCAAACTTGTGGCTCTTGAGTAGTTTAATAGTACATATTGAAAAATTAACTGCAATATTGCAATTGCCAAACAAATATAATAATCCTGCGCACACATCAAAATGCGCGGCAGATCGCATGCATGTAAACCTAGCTTTAGCTAACCTTGCTCTCCACACTCACCGACGCCACACTCAAAACCAAAAAGTGTTTCCGTTTTCGTTAATACGTTGACTTATATGTTCTGTTACTACGCAAAATAGAATGTTTTGATTTCACAATCAATACATGTGTCACGGCAGATATTATATTATTTTTTCTAATACATACCGATCTATGTGCTTATATTTGGCTCTTTAAAAAAATAATTTATCACATCGGGAAAAAAATGGCTCTTCACTCCAGGAAGGTTGCCGACCCCTGGTCTAGACTCACTCGTATTTTCGGTGAAAGAAACTATTGGCTCTAACGATTATGCACACTAATTAGACCAAAGCAGTGGCAGTTGGCAAACATTTCGTGAGTGAATGAGATAGTGCGAATTGCGTGATGCAGTTGCTGTTATTATTATTCTTATTTGCCGATATGTCACGCTAAAAGTGTTTGCGATGAGGAAAGGCAAAGTGACCTAGTGGCTTTTTTTACTCTGAGTCAACGTATAGCCTGTGATATTTGCAGAGTAATTGTTTAAAGAAAGTTTATTGAAATGATTAGAATGATTGTAACTTTAACTTTATACTTTCAAATGAGAAATATTATAAATTTTATTATCGATTATAATTAATTATATTTTAACAAAACAATATTTTACGATGTACAATCTTTTACGATCTCTTTATTTTTCGTTACCTCGTAACGGAAACGCCATAGAACAAATGATCTTATGTATATTGAACGATCGAAAGATTTGATTCACTCTCATACATCTTGAGACGCCAGCATCGGCAACTTCGCTCTTAAGGGGGGTAATACCTTTAGATAGATGAAAATAAGCTGATATTTGTGAATTTTTTTGTATAGGATATCTTTGTCTTGTATTTTCGAAATTTCAGGTATAATTTATTATAACTATTGCCTATTACAACATATTTTCTTTTTTTAAAAATATTAAAAAATGGCGGAATTATGATAGTCTTTCCTGGAAGTGTTTCGGCGCGTCTCGTGAAACGGCGTGACTTCTAGCTTTAGTTACATTGGTCTGAAACAAGTTTGCAAACGATGTTTCCATTATTAACATTCACAGTTAGTAGATGAACCTATGAAATGTGAAAAATATGGAAAATTGAAGAGATGGCGCGCTTTTAAAGAAAAACTTTGAATTTTACTGAAAATTTTCGCAATATTTTGCAATAAAAAAGGACTTTAATGTTAAATTTATTTCGTACATTTAGGTTCATATGTTAGATAGTATTGCCATGGATATGTGCAAAAAATTTGAGTGCGATTGATAAACTAGTTTTTGAGTTATCAGTCACGCCAATTTTAAAAATGTAGTTTTGAGAAAAATGCGTTTAAAGTTTCGATAAGTAAAACCTGAATAATTTCAACGATTTACCAACTAATCTGTGATTTCTGCGCCATATAATAATCCTTCGGTTTACTCGTAAAGTTGATTTTTCTCCATAAGCTCATTCTCCGTAAAAGTACAAAATTTCAAAAACAGCAATGGCACGATTCAGGCGTGCCCCCTTAAGGCGCTACATTATCCATTTGTACAATTTGTTGGAAAACACTGCATTAATATATTCGCATTGTTACGAAAAAGTACTGACTCATAATGAATTACTGTAATTATTAAAATTATTAAAATAATGAAGAACATATTGAAAATGTCATTGCCCACACGTGATTTAATACGTTTTACCAGCTTTCAAATTAAATTTTCCTGGAAATTTTTATTTTCATATTTTCAATTTATTCTTTTAGGTGGAATCACTTTCAGTTCCATCATATCGTTCATACTGGAACATGTTATATTCTACATTCCTTCATTTGTATACTTTAGTTGTATCTGTTTCATATTATATTATTTAAACATATTATTATTAACTTTATATTATATTTGTTGTTATTGCATACGCTGCTTTTGAACATTTTTCCAAGATTCATTCGATTTTAATTACACTGTTTTTCGTACTAAAAAAGAGGATCAAATTAGAGAATAATTTGAAGTTAAAATTTGAAAGGTGTCCTTTGAAGCTCTTGGTAGAAATGGTGTTAAATATTTAAACATAAATCAAAAGTGGTTCACTAGTTGATGCCAATGTAGAAAGTAAAATTATTAAAAATTAAATTTTTGTATTATTAAGACTTCATGTGAAACGTATACAGTAAAATTTCAGTTATCAATGAATGTTTAATGTTATAAATTTTTCGAGATTATTTAAATGCTTGATGCATGAAAAGATCATGCTATTAAAACTGTACAACGTATTTACTGTATGACACATGTGAACATGAATGTACCATAAATTTACCAGATATCAATTAAAATTGAAATGAATATTGTATGATTTTGTACGTTATTTACAAGGATCTAAATTTAAATCAAGGTATACTGTTTACACATATTTTTACAATATTTATTATTCCTGTTATATTCCGAACAAAATTTTAACTGAACGCAATAATTATCATTGACGTTTATATGATAGTTTCTTGGCAATACAATTATACTTATTAATATGTCGCATTCCTTCCTCCGGATCAACGTGGCACCACGTTCAAACCACTTTGGTAGATCATCTTGCCTCTGTTGTAAGCATTTGTCGAATGTAATGTAGACACCACCTTGCTTGGATTAATAATACGCAATATTCCAGAGCATTCTAGAACTATTATAGGACTAAGAATATAACTACTTTCAGTAAAATATTAAATGCAAATGTTCTTTATATAAATATCACGGCTAAACTTCTTTCTGGAGCACCATTTTTTGTAATCTTTCATACGTAAGGTAGTATTTGATAATTGCGTATGAACTGAAGGGAAAAACGATCGTAACCAATCTAAATAAAAATAGAGATATTAGAATCGCGTGTTAGAGCTTGAAAAAAGCTATCAAATGGTAATATGACCAGAGGAAAAACCTGCACCGGTGCCGAAAAATTAAGGTTTAAAGAACTGCGGTTTTTAGTGAAAGCGATCAATATCAGCTTTCCAATGAAGAAAAATTTAATGAACCAATTTGTTAGCAACATTTATTGCTCTTAAACGTATTTAAAAACCAGTTATAGGAACAAAGGATATTAAATTATGATGAATGTTAAATTTATAAATACGTTAGAATTCATAACAAGTTTCTTTGAATATTGAAAATTTTATTTCTCATTAATTTCCTGATCCTTCAGTTCAGTTCTTCATTAGAGTGTTTATACAGGGTATTTATATAAGGAGATAATATAAAACTGTGTTTTTATGGTATAGAGCAAAGATGTAGAAACAAATGGATGAAAAATTTGTACAATATTTTACTAGCAATATTAAGTGTTTAAACTTGTATTATTTTTCCAGGAATGTGACCTATTAACACTTTGACTGCCATCCATATATGAGCGATGCATAATTTCCATATAAATCAACCAACTATATTATTAAGAATTTGTTAATTTACCTAATTAAAAATGCTCGTACTAATTAGTCTAAACCATGAATAATAAATAAAACAGAATATTGTGAATATATTTGATTTATTAATCATGAAAGTACTGCGTAGTAAAATTTTCAACATTCATTCATGTGCTTGACTATAACATTCAAGGCCATGCAAGGACGAAAATGACATCAACAGAGCGAACATTCTGTAATATTGTATTTAAACGTGCAACCACTACAAGTTGAAAGGACTACATGTCACAATTAACACCAATTTAAGAACTAATTGGACCAATGACAAATCAAGTCAGAACTAAATTAGTTGGAGTTTGATTTCAGGTCATCCCTGTTGGGTGTAGCAATAAACCTAATCTTAATCAAACTTGAATCTATTTAACTGTAGAATGTAGACCAAATTTGACCTAAACATAACACAAACCTAATTGAAATTGACCCAAACCGTTCCCAAACATTGGAAACATGATATATAGCACCATAAATGCTTTTATGTAAGTGAATTTCCGAAACTAATTGTAAAATCGTGTAACGCTTGTGTGTATTGGTCAAATTACTCGAAATACTCGCGCCGGTATTTATGTAGGTTATGTTACTTAAATACGTAGAAACGTTGTTTAACTATGTAGATGCGTTTATTAGAGTTTAACAAAAACAGAAAAATACATATAATAAAACTTAATGATTATACATTTACATAAGAGATGATGAAATGCGCAGTGCAATAGAACATAAGAAACAAGTTATTACTATGATTTACCACGTAGTTTAATTTCTGATAAATATTCTAGTATGATGTTTGACGTCATTTAGCTTTTGTGAGTTCTATAAAATGGTGGAACATAGTTGCATTTCTACAGAACAGTACAACTCATTTCACGTATTTTTGATTCAAGATTTCCGTTAATTTTAGTTTCGTAAATTTTCAATGTTATTTGACAATCTAATTTTTGTCACAAATACTATATGGCAATGGTTCTCAACTACTGGTTCACAAGATGCAGCCGAATGGTAAGTGAATTCATGCAATGAATACTGTGCAATAATTGCAATATTCGAAATTTTATTTTAATGTTGAAAAACAAGATTATAGTATTGAACTGTGTTTTAATATAGAAAAACCATAATTTGATATTGAACTTCATTTTAATATAGAAAAACAATAATTTAACATTGAACTTTATTTTAATATAGAATACAATAGAGAATAATCGTTGAGTTAGGACCAAAGTTACTAGTATGCAGAAACTAGTTAATTAATTTGTTTAAAAGCTTCCCAACATTCTTTCACAGATATTAGCTTGCTTTGTTTAACTTTATTTCGTACTCCAATCTATCGATTCGAATAACTTATTTCCGGACTGAAATAGGCTTTTTATTAATTAATATGATCTTTTATATAAATTATAGAGATACATAATCTTTTTTGCGATATATGTATGATCGTGAAAATTGCCTTCATGTATACGCGATTTTATTGTGTAATTTCAAATAAATATAAAATCCTTTTTTTAATTATTCCCTATAATTCTTTAACCATTCTTTCTTAATCATTTCTCTAATATTAAGAAATAAATCGCTAACTTCCATAATTATTTGCTGGCTTCGGCAAATAGTTGTATTCCTCTTTGCTCTTGTTTTAATTAAATTTTCAGGTCTTTCGCTAGTGTTGATTTTCTCAAATATCCTCCTTACAGCTTTCCCTACAATTTCGAAGTCAACAGTTATTTATCTCGATGGTCCCGTTATTTCGTTTGTCTTTTACAAATTTTAATTTGCTCTACTGCTGGTAATTTTGTCGTTTCCGACATTTCATACGAAATTGTCTATTATATCACACAAGATACAATTAAAATGTCTCTTTTAAACTTTTCCATATATTGGGACATACAGGTAGTATACATGAAAATATAAAAGTTAACATATGTCGTATTACTATTCAACAAAAGAATAGTCCTTTGATTATAATTTAATACCAGAAAAATGGAAAACTACATAGTAAAAATTAGGTTTTTAGTTGATATTAATGCTTTGTCAATAAATAGTAAAAGTCAAATGTGCTCCTGAATATGAAAGTAGTTTTTCATATGTTTCGTTTCAAAATAATTGAAGGTTTGAGTTTAAACAAATTAAATAATTTTGTGCCACATAATAAAATACTTCATATTATATTAAATACTTTAATATATTAAAATTAAATTAAATATATCAAAATATTATATTATATATTAAAATAAAATTAAAAATACTTGATAAAATATTTTATAATAAAATATATTATAATACAATATAATATAATCTAATATAATATAATATATTTTTTTATGTAGTACAAAATTATTTAATTAGTATTACCTAATGGTAATATTTATTTTTGTAAAGTGAGAATCTTTTATAATCGTGAAATTTGACATGTAATTCATAAAGTACCGAGATTTTTGAAGCTTTAAATGTTAGACCATTTTCAAAATTGGAACAGTGTCTTAAAATGATTTGTAGCAATAAACAGTAATGAATTTTATTAGAAAAAGTAAGTTGAAAAATATTCATTTATATTTTATAATCATATATCTAAATAATTAACTTATATTATTACTAATATTCTTCTCCTTCTCAAGTAATGGAATTTTTCCTTCGAGTGATTTAACTCCTTGCACTATGATTTATTTGTCAAGTGCGTCAGTCAGAGCTAACTAATTACAGTTACAATTTTAAAACAGACAAAGAAAGTTGAAATGTTATGTCAATTTGGTATAATGCAATCATTGACTATGTAAATTATAATTGGACTTGAAGTTCAGATTGAAGCGTATTAAAAATTCGAGTAAAATTGATCACAGTTGAAGTATGAGTGCGTCACAAGTAGGACTCGTCAAAATAGTGCAAGTGGTTAAAATATTCCTGAGAGATTGGCTGGGGTAGTGAATCCATAACATCTTCATACTTTTCTTTTATCGTTGCTCTAATAGTTGTATATAATAGAAATAAGAGCATATTTTTGTATATTTCTGGACTTTCTCTATTGAACAAAAGATCTAAAACGTGGAATTCGGTATCTAAAGAGGTTTTGTGAAACATCTTATATGAAGCATTTTTTAAAAACTCGACCGATTGTATTTTCAATCGAGAGACAGATACTCTCTCAGTATTCTTTACTCTTCTTGTAGCTGCCTTTTCCAGTTATTTCGTTGAAATGAAATTCTCCTGCGCTGTTCGTTCTACTGAAAATGGATTCCTCTTCTTACATAGTGCTATTAGCTGATAATATTGCTCAAGGATGTATAAGTAGTGTATGTACATGGTTTGTCCGGAAAGTAATGCAAATAGATACGTAAAAAAAAATGTATTTATGTTATTGATATAAATCTTTAAAATTCTTCAAAGTACTTCCCTTGGGCTTCAACACACTTTTGCCAGCGACTTTTCCATACACGGTACGCATCCTGGAAGGTTAATGGGGACTTCGTTTAATGCCTTCGTCACGGCGGTTTGAATCTCTTCTATGGTTCCAAAATGGAATCCTTTGAGGGCAGACTTGATCTTCGGGAACAGGAAAAAATCTGCTGGAGCCATGTCACGACTGTAAGGGGGCTGTGGTAACGTTACCAAGCTGTGCTTGGCTAGAAATTCTTGAACGCGCAGAGCGGTATTGCTAGGAGCGTTGTCGTGGTGCAGCTCCCACGTAGTGGCGATCTCTTTTCGAGTACAATGTTGTGCCCAGTTGTTTTCGATATGTTGAGAGTCTCTGCGATCATTCGAACACTCAGTCGTCGATCGCTCTTAAGAAGTTCATGGACACGAGAAACATTTTCGTCAATAGTGGTGCTTGTCGGCCGTCCAGAGCAGAAGTCATCCTCCACGTTTTCCCGACCGTTTTTGAACAAATTTAACCATCTGGAAACTTGAGAATAGGAAAGAGCAGAGTCCCCGTATGCCGCCTTAATCATTTGGTTGGTTTCGGCGAGGCTTTTATTCAGCTTAGCGCAGAATTTAATCGCATAACGTTGTTCGATATTTTTATCCATTACGCGTCGTGACACGGGCACAAATAATAGGTTTACGTTTACTACGATTCTGACGATTTCGGAGCGCGGGTCAGGTTGAGATTGCAAAGATATGAAGATAAGAGTCCCCTCCACATATTCCAACAAGTCCGAGTAAACCATAGTTCAAAGACCCATCTGTCGGCGTATCTTATCCTCGAGATATACAGTAAAATCTAGTTACGAGACCTATACTAACAATTTCTATGACGCCCGGAGTTAGCCATACGTCGGCTAGTTCACATATCACTTCCTGGGGCACCCGGCGGTAGCCATACGCCGACTAGTTCACCATAGCTACCTTCCGAAGCACCCGCCGTTAGCCATACGTCGGTTCATCTCCACATCTAATTCCTTTGGCACTCAGGTTAATTAACAAATCTGAGTTAGCCTAGTAACAACTACCATAACCAAATGCAGCCCCCAGACACGCGGCTGTACCCCTCCGGCTCGTAACAGTTGTAAACAAATTTATCCGTGCGCAACTTAGTCCACTGTTATAATTGAAATGATTCGATTTCTATTCAACGACAATCAATATTATCTAAACGCTTAATTCTTACAATTTTCAATGTTTGCTTCAGATAACCGTTATTTAAGAAACCGCAATGTGAAATATTTGTTACACTCACATTTGGTTTGTTTTTAACATAGACCACTTTCATAATCAGGGACAAATGCAAAAGATGAAACAATAGGACAAGCAACAGACAAAAATATGAAAAACCCGAAGTTGATTTAAATATCACTGTGAGTGCATTTCAAGGTCATTGGAATTGATTAGATGTGTTATAATTTGAACTGAACTGCTGGATTGTTTCAAAATAAATTGTGCATGCCTTAAATGCAAAAAGGAATCGTGTTGAGAAACAGTGAATATCCATTGTGATTACAGTAAGGAATAAAATAAAAGATACTGTTCTGTTTTACCTGCATCGTAACAAATATTTTATGGTATAGAATGCTCTGTGAAAATTTACTATTTTATAGGAATTTCAGTCAATATTTTAGAAATGTACTTTAGAATATACGCAATAAAATATGAATTTTTTTGATTACTTAAAGTGCTATTCTTTTGCTGAACAGCACAGGGATGTCTGTGCAGATACCGCTAGGATCTATTTTTCCGTAATATGATTTATTCATATCAATTAGACGTTGATTAGATATATAGTAGGTATAGTAATTATTATCTAATATAATGATGCAAGGTCATTTTATGCAAACATAAAACAAAATGTCTGAAATTTTTATATCGTTTCTTGTAACTTTTTGAAAGTAAGAGAGTTTCAAATTTATTTAAAATTTGACTAAGAATAAGTCAAATGATGAATTGAGTGCGTGATAATTTAGTGCACTTCTTGTGTTCCTTAAATCATATATTCTCGTTCTTTCCAGTTTCTTTGACGTTGATCTTTTCATACGAACATAATATTTTGTATACCTCTGATGTTGAGAATGGCGGATAAAGATCCACCAAAGTAGCGTGCCCTCAGGCGATTCCAGTACGTATTCTGAATACTATTAGAATATTACTTTGTTTTGAAATTTTTCCTATGGAGTTAGTAATACCCTTTAACACATTGACTGCACGCTGAAACAATTGAAAATTGCATTACGTACTATTTTCATTTTTAACCAATTTTACTAAATATTTCCACTGTATTTTATATTTACAGTCCCTGGCCATCGAATTAGGACCACTATAAATCACTATCTTTCACGTTTTCCGTAAAATTAAAAGGCCTGTTCAAATTGTAATGATATAATTAGCTACTAATATGATACACTACTACTGCACATAACATTATTAACACATGTTAATATCTTGTATTTCCACCCTTTGCTTTGGTCACAGCTTCCGGCATGCTCTGTATACATCGTATGCTTTATATCTTCATTATTTTCCCAAATATCTGTAATTCTTTTCAACTCAGATAATGTGGTTGGAGAGTTGTAAACTAGTCTTTTGAGTAGGCTCAATTTTCTATGGCATTCACCAAATTTCACCTCCCGCGCTTTCGATACTCGAACCTAACGTAAACGCTCGCACGGCCCTTAATTGCTCATCACCCGCACAATTTATTATCACGATAGTAACAAATTGCTATGTATATATCAACGTATTTAGTAATAATTTTGCACGACCTAAGACAATTTTCCATATATGACATAATATTATAACCATAAAATTGAAATTTTTGTACGTGGTCCTAATTCGATGGCCAGGGACTATATTTTGGGACGACCTCTTCACGCGCCAATTCGTGAGTTGACATCTGTATTTCTATTTTGTTATTATTACCTACCAACTTCACTTGCAAATGCATCAAGGTTATAATTTTCCTTGAAATCATACTGAACCATATTTTTTTAATGAAATAAAACACAATTCGTAATTAATTTTCACATAATAGTGGAATTGTTCAAATGTTTTGTACATCAATACTAAAACAAGAAGCGAGTTTGTTGAATGTTTATTAAAAACTGTAGTAGGTACTATAATATAAATCGTGTATACTGTATTTTCCATAGTCCACCGTAATTAATGAGTATTTTCAGTTACGAAAGTAAACAAATTTTTAATAATATAGATGTTCGATTTGTATAGAAATTTAAGTGTCACTTAAATAATATATGAGAGAAAAGCTATGCTGATCACGTGTTAGTCCATCTTGCGTATATTTTACGGTATTTTCAGTTTGAGCTTCGGTCTCGATAAAAACACCAGATTTGAAACTACATTTTCTGACATAGTTAGCAACGTACACTTGTGTATGCATCATAAAGATTAAAATATCAGGAAAAAATCAGGTACTTTTGCGTGACTCTTGTAATTTGCAACATTGTACAGCCTCTCGTGCAACACATACCACATAATCGATCTGTTTAGGAAAAAATATATAGTTCTATTTAGAAAAAGCAATGGTTACCGCAAGATTTCAGAAAATTTAACCTTGAGATAATCTCGACGTTTTTAGTCTAATTTTTCTGTGACATACTTGTGAGTTGCAACTTATTTTGATTATTTATTTATATTTAATTCAGACAAATATTAAAAGTCCGAACAGCGTCGGAAATATGCAATTATTATTCAATAAGAATATTTAGGAGTTTTTCATTATATTGCTGAATTTGAATTTGAATTTGAATTTGACTATATTTCAAGCAAATATATTAAAAAATATTTAAGTACCAAAATAGTACATTTTAGGAATATTTTATTACTAGTAAATTGTTTACTTGAATAAGTACTTTTGCTAAAGTGACATCTTGTGTAAGTATCCGGCAATAATAATATTATAATATTATATTATTTTAAAATAATAATATTTTCCACATTTAGAAGATGTAGAAAGAGAAACAATTCTGACAATCAATATCCTAAATCGTACCAATAAAATTTAGTTCACAAATACCAATATGCTCATGAAATATTACACGCAGCACAGTAATAAACTGTATCACTGTTTAATATTTCTCTGCAGGCATCATGTGCAATATTTTGCACCCAAAACTTTGCATTATTATTTGCGAGGCAGACTTTATCGTATAAAATATTGAAAGCGTCTGTTTTGTTTATTGACATAAATATATCTTAATGTGCACATGTTAATGCATTGTTTTAGATAATATTGTAATCTTTCCTTGCATTACTTTCTTTTTTACATGGTAGTACTATTTAAGAAATTCCTGAACGTCTTACAAAATCTTTCATTAATCCTGGAAAAATTAATTTTAAAGTATTTCATAAAAAAGGCAAAAGTAATGTGAATTATAGAAGAAAATTTAGATATTTAGAATAAGAGAGCCACTTCCGATTTCGATCACCTTGAAATGTATTGTCAAGGTCATCGTTCTTTACAACTTTTTACTATACATATGACAGTCGGACTCTTTTAGTTTTCAAGATATTTGAGAAAATAGTCATCTTAATGGTATATAAATTTTTGAATACTCACTGAGTCTGTAACTCATTTTATACTATTAATCGTTTTAAATTAATTAATAAGACAAATTATTGCAAAAATATATGAAATATTTGTACACATTATGCGTTCAATGCATAAATAGTGCCTGGACAATGTCAAAAACGGTCTATATTTTACGGACAATGTCAAAGTAAAAGTCTACATTTTACGGACAATGTGGGGATACAGCCTACATTTGACGGACAATGTGAGGGTACAAGACTACGTTATATGGACAACGTGGGAATCGGTGTATGTTTTACGGACAATATGGTAAACTGTTTTTGTAAAATGATTTATGCAGTAAATAATAAACAAATAAATGTTCATATTATGTCACGCTTAGTGTCATTTTAATTGGAAAAATCTTGCAAATACGATAAAAAAGTTTTTAGCCAAAAGAAAAATAAAATTACAAATATTAAAATAGTGTATTCTAAACTTTTAAGCCGAAAAGTCTAAACTTTATCACGTTACATCCACCGCATGCTTGACTGACTTCGATTTAGAAAATTTTTCTGGGAGTTTTGGCTCATTTTAAGAAAATTTTTTTCTCTGACAAAAGGTTGTATCTGTGTATGGTTTGGCCTATATATTTGTACATATACGAGAATGAGTGGTCGTAATACTGTAACACTGTTTTGTAACACTGTCTAACGTTCATATAAAAACAATAGTTCTAATTGAAAAGAATGATTGTGAAAATATGCGACAAAGTAAATTTCTTAATCGAAGTAAGTGAAAGTTAGGTTAGGTTTATTTCGATCTTTCTTTATTCATAACTTTTTAGTGAACAATAGTCGGCGACTTTAATCTTCTAAATATTTCTCAAAAGTTATTAATCTTAAAAACATAGGTCAAGGTCAAGGTGACTGTATGGGGGCTTTTCGAAAGTTTATCTTTATTTACAGTCGATGAAGTATTACATTAAACTTATTGGATTTTCAAAATTTCTTCAGAAGACACAAAGTCAAGTGTTTTTTAGTACAATGTGGCTTAATAAACTAAATATCAAAATATTCTGTTACAAGGCGCAAATATTAAACGATAACAGCGAACAACATGGAGTACGATTTAGGAAACCAATGCTCACTTAACAACGTCTAATTTTTCCTCATTTATCGGCCATTGAAAGTGAAATAATTGTAGAAGATTCTTTAAACAAATATTCGGGGAAATATAAAAAATAATGGAATTTTTGCATTGTTGGTTTTAGAAGATACAGATATGTATGGCAGTAAATGATGTGTTTATTACACTTAGTATTTCATTTTGCTTCAATTTCCTACGGCTTATATTATCACGAATACCGAGAATAGTTCGCTGTCTGAGAAACTGATTTGATTTTATTTTCGTGTTTATGGCTAATAGCGCTGTTGGTAGCGGCGCCTTCGCATACATTAAGTGAAGAGACAATGCCATGACAAGATTTTCCATTTCTTCCAGTAAAAACAGTTAACTGACAGATTCTGAACGATGTGTTTTTATTTAACGTTCCAATTTCACAGTTATGCGATTTGTAGTTTACTACCGATCGTTGCAGTATAACCACTCTTTTGCAGCCTCCGCTCTGGCGACCTCCAATAAAACGAAATGTTGGAGCAAAAACTGTTTGTACTGTTTGTTTCAGTGTAGTAAGGTCCAAATGAAAGTTGTGTCCATTTTGTTAGTTTGCAAATATTCTAGAAATACGCAGTATTGTTCGAGTCTTAGATCTAAGATTTAAGACCTTATTTGCTAATATTTGTAGATAGTCTTTGATGTTCAAATAAAGATCAATTTATCTTACTAACAAATAATAGCAAATTAAAAAATAAATTCCATAAATTTATAACTAATAATAGAGAATGTGGGACATAATCAGGTAAATAAGTCATAGCGAATATCATTGTTTTTTTAAATAGGGGCTATGAAATATGAAATCAATCACGGAATACAGAATGTGGTTTTTTTTCATTAACTGAATCATTGAGTTCACAAATGTCAATGTTTCGTTCGTAAATTGACATTCTGCCGCACTTGGACATAAAAGATTTACTGTGGTAAGTACTGAATTATATTCAGTAATCCGTACATAACATTTTCACGTTTATCTGATTTTTTACGACATATCGAAGTGTATGTATTTAATGTTTAGTAAATTATCTCAATTATGACAAAACTGGCTCGGTTGATCGTACAAAATTGAGTACCTGATTTTTTTGTAATACTTATTATATATAGTAATTAAGTATAGTAAATGTATACGTTATGTATAACTATATACAAATGCATTTTCTTATGTATAAATAAATTGTAATAAATATAGATTTACTTCGCTATGTATGATATTTTGTAATGTATATAAATGTATTTAGCCTTTGTAATGCATATACATGTGAACATTTTATGAAGAATTCGCATGAATCAACTTTTCAATTCATTGCTTTTCTTTTCCACATTCTATGCTATAATTACAAGATTCAAATTTTTGTACAGTTAACTAAATATTCTATAAATTGTGTTAGGTCTGAGAATATCATAACGAGAGAATTGGTCCTCAATTCAAGTTTCTACCAGTGCAATAGTTGCTATTTACTTATCTCCAATTATTGGGAATCCTAATGATTCCAGGTATCGTATAATCGTCACTAACTTTTGCTAACGCTGCGAGGCACATACAAATTGTATTATAACTTCATTTTCGTTGAAAATGTAACATGTCTTTATTTTCAGCATGCTTCTTTTTGATCCTTGTGTATGAAATGACCGAATTCGATATTACGCAGTCTGACTCTAGTCGATGAAATAAAAATGGATGACATTGTATAGCACATGTGACATATCAGAGGTTGAAAAGTTAACACAAAAGACTACATATACTGTTGTGTTACTAACGGTTCAACTTAATGATAACGGAAGCTCGTTTAATGTGTGGATCAGTGACATCACTCAGACACAAACTGACTATCACCTGATCCAGCATAAATATGTTCAATTTATTTAAAAATGAATGTTTGCTTGTAGTACTTTAAAATAACACTTCGTACCTACGGACTTCTTAAAATATTGTACTTGATTCGTTGAGAGTTGACGAAAGAATCTGAACTATCTAAAAAGAATATTCTCACCAAAAATTGAAATGTGGAGTGGGATCTACATGTTGCTGGGGGTGGACAAGCGACTTGGTTAAAATGAACTATTGGATTGGTTAAAAAAATATTAAAAGAAGGGGACAAGAACCGCCCTTACAAAATGTTCGTACTGAGGTCATGTTTGACCTGAAGTAAAAACTACGCCGTCGTTCATCACCTAACGGTTCGACAGTAATAAAACCATTAAAGTTTGCTGGATTTTGACAGAATACGTTAAATAGAAAAATTTGAGAATACAAATTGTCCGTAATAAACAGCTGCAAAAGGCAACGGTTGTCTGTTCAAAAATATTCCAAAGAATGAAGATAAACTCGATCGTTTTATGATTTTAAGAGTGTGCCGTAACACATATTGGGTGATATTCTTAACGCAAAATGGATAGTCGTCAATCATAAAAGACGATGACCGATTTGAAAGAATGAAATGTGATAAAAAGAGGTGGTAGAAGCATTTCAGAATAGTATTTATATGATTTCACCTTAACTTTTAAAGTTCATCGAACACGACTGCATAAGATTTTCTGACGTCCAGACAGTTTATACGAAAAGCATTTGTGAAAAATTTATGCGGTCATTTTTAACATGCTTCAAGTTTCAGACTGATGTATCATAAATACTCTTTTGTGCTACTTTTATGACATCAAATTATATCAGACCTTTGATGTTTCAAAATCGGCCACTTTGTATGTAATGACATTATAAAATGTTTCGTATTAGGTTCCATTATCCTAACGTTGAAGTGTTAGGTTAGATTAGCCTTAAAAATTTAATATCACTCAATCTAGTAAACCTATTACTACCTAAACTGTTGAATTAGTTAAAATGGCCGATTTCAAATTTCTTATTTTGAGTTTAAGAGTTTATTAACATGTTAGCTAACAGCGTTACACGTACGTGTCGCTTTCCCATATGAGATCAGAATTTTTTATGTGATTTAAAATAGATGAAAATTAAATTCTGTCATATAATTTACACAATTATATAATAAAGATCAACTTAGTGACCTAAAATTGTGCTATTTTATGAAAAAGAGAATCGTTCACAATTTTCTTGAAAATATATGTTGTCTTTCATCGAGACAAGATTAGTTGTATAATCTAATTTATGTTTCCTTTTTATTCATTCATTTTACTGTACTTTTTGTTTACAGGTAAATGTACCATGAACCACTAGTAGCTCTAAAGTGATTAGTTATAAAATGTAATTATTTTTGCATGGATAAAATATATTAATTGAGCAAGTATTTGATTATGTATTGATACAAAAAAATATTAAATACACGATAATTTTCAATCAATTCAAGACACAAATCTGACTTCACTTGTTAAGTAAAAAATGAGTTGACAATTAAATAAACGATTCACTTGATCCTTTATTTAATTAAAAAAATTGTATTCCAGTCAAAGTTAACAATTAAGTAACAATCATGATACATTGAGTTTAGCAAAACAAGTCATTGAAAGATAACAATAATATATTTGTACTAAGCATATTATTATAATATTTAGTTATAACGGATTACTATTAAGCCATCATGAAAATTTATGATACGTTAATTTATACCTTGCTTTATAATCACAGACTGATAACAAATCCATGCATCTTAACTTCCTACAAAATTAGACTGATTGCTATCATATAATTTTAGCTTTCAACGGAATAATGACGTTATGAAAAAGACAGTAGTAAAAATTGTGAAACCCGAATACATGTAAGTATACTTTGAATGATTAGCATTTTAAAATGTATTCTATATAATTAGTATATAAATTAGTGTTACGGATAGAATCGGCTTTACGAGGAAATATCAGAGCATAAAGTAGTAACCAAAGACCCACAGATGATCGGGTGAAATTAGAGGGGTTTTCGGGGGCGGCTGATCAAAAGCAGCAGGTATGGGAGCCATACCTCGAAGCCCTACGTGCACAAGGAAACCTGTGGCCGTATTCGTCGAGCACCATGAGTGTTTTGGCATGAAGAATATCACCATAGCACCGGGGGTACGGAAACCGCCCGGGAGAGGTGATGCTTACCATAGCACCGAGAGCCACACTGCTCGGGAGGGGTAAGAACCCGGGCGGGGGCGAGCTGGCTCGCCCTGCGTCCGGTTGGCTGTCTGCGGGATCGCTGGCACCCGAAAACGATAACAAACGATTAATTTTCTAAGAAGTGTACACGTGCCCGGGGCACGTGGCACGCGACACGTGGCACATGCTCTGAGATTCCAAGTAAAGCGCAAATTAATAAGTATTTGATGCGGCCGCTGTATTTCGGCGAACCTGGTGCGCACTTCGGCGAATAAGAAAGACATTCTTCGGCGACGTCTCCTGACGGGCATTTCCCAGAAACCCGGACAAAAGCGGGGACCGCTCCGTTTGACAGTGGATACCGGCAAGAGGCCGGCGAGCTGCCGGTGTCGGCACGCGGCATAGCGGCGCGGCGGCTCGGCCGCAGAGGGAGGGCGGTATAGTAGCGTTCGGCGGTTCGGCCGCACAGGGATGGCGGCGCAACAAAGATCGGCGGAGGGCGCGCCGCCGGTTCCTCGGGGAATCGGCGTGGTTGCTAGGAGACATCCCAGGAGAATGTCCAATATAAAATGCGGGAGGGCCTCGAGGCCCACACTTCGTTTTTCGATATTGTTAAGATACTTCGGTATTGATACGCTCGAACACTTTCTGTGTTTGCCTTCTGAGGACTTTGATTTCGTCGCGGTTGCGAGTTAATAAGAATTTCGATCGGGGCGACTTCAGAAAATAAACAGGACAATCAGATACACGACTTTACGGTCTAATCATTCAATCCCACCAAAGTGCGACTTCGACTGACGCGATACAATTAGTATTATTGGTAAAATTTGTTTAACAATACATTGAAGTGTATTTAAAACACTTAGTATATTTATAAGAATAACTAGAATGTTAGTATATTTAAATATATTTAAAGTAATTAGAATATTTATTAGAATAACTAGTATATTAGTATATTTAAGTTACTAGTATATCAGTACATTTAAAGCAATTAGTATATTTGTTAGAATAATTAGTATATTAATATATTTCAGTACATTTCAAATAATTAGTGTATTTATTAAAGTAATTAGTATATCAGTATATTTAAATATATTTATTGGCACAATTTGCGTACTAGTATTCCTAGGTATATTTTAAAATGGCACAAGCTCCTAGCGTGATTTAATATAATAACATCACTATTATTTTCTAAAGTATTCATAAATACAATGGGAACGTACAATTTACTTTAAAAGTCACTATAAGCTACCACAGTGAGCTTCAAAGAACGTACAAAAGATCGTGACATTATTATGTGTTTTCGTTCAACTCACTGTACTTAAAATTCCATTCAAAGGATTCTGAAGTGCCCTTACAGAATATATCGATTTCCGAAAACGCGCTCACCATTTCATTAGTACGGTATTCAGAAAATAATTGGACCGAACATCACAGAGAATTTCAAAACCCAATCGATAGTTGAGATTACAGGGAAATTAACGGTAACGACAGGGCACGATTGACCTAATGGCATTTAATCGAAAGGTTTCTTCTCACCTGGCTCTTGTATTAACGTTGATCGAGGGTATAAAACAAAGCCACTCGATGCACGTCAATCACGCGATTCTCTTTCCCTTCGAACATTCCTCTAGTCCCTTCTTTTTTATTTGAATAGCGTCCCCTATATCGCTCACCCTCCTCCGATCGACATTTAAATTGTTCGACATTATTATCAGGCTTTACGAAATCCATGAAACCTTTGTACAGAAAATAAAATCCACTTATTTCTATTTTTATGGTATTTAGCAATTTGTTACATGATTTTTTTCAACATATTTGTTAACTACTACGAGAATAATAATAAATAAATAGGAAGAATTTGTAAACTTCCACTAGTTATATTAATACGAAAAAACAAACGAATTTTTATTAGAAAAATTCGTGAACTGCTGTAAGAAATGTGAATATGAGAATAACAATAAACAAATACTTTCTGAGTTGTCATCAGTATCCAGTTTTATCAACAATTACCCTGCAGCAAATTAATGAACAAAAGACAAAAATTGATTATAAATAAACTGTTTCAGACACTGTACACAAATTTCAGGAAAATTCGGTTAAAAACGTATTTAAAGTTGTCACTTGTATGCAGCAAAAGTTATTTTTCCAGTATATAAAAAAAATATATCTCATTTTTAAAAAATTTTCAGTTGTATTCTAGTCTCCTTTATTTTGAAAAATAAGAATCTCATCTAACTAACAATTGAATTAATTTGTACTTCATGAAAGCTTTCGTTTGTTAAATATCGAGACTGTCTTTCTTTCCTGATTTTCTTTACTTTTGCGTTTATGCTTTAATTGTTGCTTTGCGTGCAGCTTAAGATACACTTTTTGCATGTTAAAAATGCAACATTTCTATATAAATTGATTTAATTTCGTTTTATAGCTTGATATGCGAATGCTCATATTTTTTTAACTATACTTTTGTTTATTTTTGAAGTATTTTAATAGGCAAGTAAAATGGATTCATGCTTTTAGCATTGTAATGGTGTGTGTTTTTCCTTAAATGGTGGAACTTCTCAGTCGTGTTTCTTACCAAAATTTCTTGAACTTTGATAACATCTTTTTCGCCTGGTACGTAGAAGTAATAGTAGTAATTAAGACAGTTCGCTAATGGCTATCCAAGCCAAAGTGTGTTGAACATTAGGATCGCGTTGCCCTTTTGACCTCTGGCAGATCTTTAGACTCCAACACTTCAAATTTTCTTGAAGTCACAAACAAAAGTACTATGCAGATTAACACTCTGATTACACTTAATGCTAAACAAATTATTTACTAAAATATGAAAGAAAATTGTAGTACACATTTCTTGAGAATAGTTGTCCGCAATTTTTACTGTTAATTTTAAATAAACGAATACTAAATATTCTCAGGAATTTCAGTTAACTTATAAGAATATATGGATGAATCGGTAAATAAAATAAAATCTGGAAAATTAAATAAGCTTGGACGAAATAAAAGCTGCAAAACATCTTCAAACACGTAACACACTACTAAATTAATTTATATCAAATTAAATACAAAAATTAAATCATACGAATCGAATTAATATTAAATTGAAATAACAGTTAAATTATATAAATTGATTACAATGAAATTAAGAATGAAATTATATCAACTAAATTATCACATCAAGAATAAGATTAAATCATATTATTCAAATTAATAGTAAATGAAGTGTACACATTAAATTGCACGAATTACTTTAAAAATGAAATTGAGAATAAAATTTAACAATTAATTCAATTGCAAGCGAAAAATTAACCATCTACTGTTCCAAATGAAACATTTTAACACACACAGAATTTTGGACACAGACAAAAATTCACTGAAAAAATTTAAACAATACATTGACACTAAGAAAAGAGAAAAAGCACAATTTCTGTCGCACATCAAAGCGAATTCGATGAAGCCGCATATCAGAGTTATTTTTAAAGAAAGTGAATAATTTTCATCAAATTCGAAAGCACTTCCTACGAAACGCTTAAAGAGGTTATTTTTATTCGGGATCAGAAATTTGCAGCTCAGCACAGCGAAATTCGATGGAAGAATCTGTTAAATAGACGTTCGAATATTATCGCTAATGACAGTTAAAAGAACAAAAATAGATCTGTGTTATGAAGTTATTATATTAATCCACATCTTAAAAGCTCGTTAAAAGCTGCAAGCCGGCATGAACTGTAATAGGATTTAAATAATAGCCTGTTCTCCTTATTATAGCCTGCAGTGAATGTTCGTCTCCGATGAAATAAAAATTCTTTAAAAATTAGCTTGTGGTTTGTGAAACATTAATCAACTTTGGACGAAGATGTGAACAGTGCTAGTATAAATGATTCATTCGCTTTGAAAAGGCTATCTTTTCAAAAGTATTACACGTACACACATGAAAGATATATGAAAAGAACCACAAACTCACCAAGTTTATACATCCTCTACAAATGTTCAAAATGTGCCCCTTTGGTGATACGACACACGTCCAGACGATAACCGAGCTCATTCCATACATTTTGTAACATAGTTCTGTCAATTGTCTGCACTGCAGCACTGACGCGTTGTTCCTGTAGAATCTAGCTTTGTCCCCTGGTCTCCCAGATCCCCTGATTTAACGCCCTGCGACTTTTCCCTGTGGGGGTACGTTAAGGACCTTGTTTACGTACCTCCACTACCGCGATCCTTAGTCGAGCTCAAAGAACGCATCAGTGCTGCAGTGCAGATAATTGACAGGATTATGCTACAAAATGTATGGAATAAGCTCGATTATCGTCTGGACATGTGTCGTGTCACCAAAGGGGCACATATTGAACATTTGTAGAGGGTGTATAAACTTGGTGAGTTTGTGGTTCTTTTCATATATCCTCCATGTGTGTACGTGTAATACTTTTGAAAATATAGCCTTCTCAAAGCGAATGAATCATTTATGCTAGCCCTGTAAATATTTTAATTATGAATGTTTTATAACTTCAAATACTTCCTTTTATACGTAGATTGCAGAGATTGAGAATACTTATAATATATCTACATCTCCAAAATAAGGTAACTGCATCTAATATCCAATACTGAATTTTAAATATTTATTAAAAGTGGAGAAAGGCTTGCTTTTTAATGAAACAAACATGAAAATATTATAAAATTAATAAATATTCACAAGTCATTAGTAAAATATGCAAGAGTTTAAGTAAACTACTAATTTCTAACCCTCTAAACCACCAAATTTCAAAATGTTTAAATTACTCATTTTTTACATCCACAAATTTCTAGTACTCAAATTCTCCAAAATTGGAGGTTACTCAATTGTTGTATTTCCAAACCTATATATATATGAAATTTAAAAATCTCAGTAATTACTCATTTTTTCAAATCTTCAACTTTTTAATGGTGAATGTTCTAAATTTCTGAATTTTTGGATTTCTAAGTTTCTAGACTTCTGAATTTCCGGTTTCCTAAATTTCTAGATTTCTAGATTTCTAAATTTTTAGATCTCTGAATTTTTAGAATTATAAATTTCTAGGTTCTTAAATTTCTAGACCTCTAAATTTTTAGATTTATAAATTTCCAGATTTTGAAATTTCTAGATTTCCACATTCCCCAGTTCATAATCTTCCAAAATCCTAAACCACTCATTTTTCCAAATCGCCAAATTTTTAATGCTTCATATCCCCAATTTTTGAATTATTAAATCACAGTATTTCCAAATTCCCTAGTTTTCAATATTTCAATTCCTCAGATCAATAAAAATTCCAAATTTTCAAATCTCCAGTTCTCAGACTACCTACATTTTTTAATCACTAAACTATGTTTTCAAAGTCACTCCTACATTTCCAAATATTTTAATTTTCAAATTTCAAAATTTCAATTTCCCAAATTCCGAAATCTCAGAATTGTCTCTTTATTTCAAATTACAGTTGATTCTAGTGTATTTTAAATAAACCTACCACGTAATTAAATTGTACGAATACATCAAACATCAAAACATTACTTATCTAAACAAATTTCTTTCGTACGCTTATTCTAATATTTAAACCTTTCTTTTACCACAGGTTGATGACCATGGAACTAGATGCTCAAACCTGGAACACACAGATTTAGATGAAAAAGATATCAATGCGATACTGGAGTGGCACAACGCTTATCGTAACATGGTGGCAAATGGCGAAGAACAAAGAGGAAACCCGGGTCCTCAACGACCAGCAAAATATATGATGGAGTTGGTACGATTCAGGATTTCTTTTACAATCGAACTTATCGAACCCGCACAATGTCGATTTTTATGAAACGTGCTTGGAAAATAGTTCTATAAAAATACGTATTCTTTTACCGGTATTTGTTCATGTTGAAGGATAAAATATCTCTCAAACTTGGGGTTGAAAAATATTTTTCATCGAGTTTCTTAGCAATCATTAACGGCAAACAGATTCAAACTGTAGATTATATTTTTTTAAATGAAGATGTATTGTTGCGTATGCGCTGATGTCTTACTATATTTTGATAATAGTAATTTTGTTATAAATAACTGAAAATACAGTATACATGCTTTATATCATAGTACGTGCTATAATTTTTAATAAATATTCAACAAACTCGTTTCTTGTTTTAGTATTGATGTACAAAACATCTGAACAATTTCACTATTATGTAAAAATTAATTACGAATTGTGTTTTATTTCATTAAAAAAATATGGTTCAATACGATTTCAAGGAAAATGATAATCGTGATGCATTTGCAAGTGAAGCTGGTAGGTAATAATAACAAAATAGAAATACAGATGCCAACTCACGAATTGGCGCGTGAAGAGGTCGTCCCAAAATATAGTCCCTGGCCATCGAATTAGGACCACGTACAAAAATTTCACTTTTATGGTTATAATATTATGTCATATATGGAAAATTGTCTTAGGTCGTGCAAAATTATTACTAAATACGTTGATATATACATAGCAATTTGTTACTATCGTGATAATAAATTGTGTGGGTGATGAGCGATTAAGGGCCGTGCGAGCGTTTACGTTAGGTTCGAGTATCGAAAGCGCGTGAGGTGAAATTTCGTGAATGCCATAGAAAATTGAGCCTACTCAAAAGACTAGTTTACAACTCTCCAAGCACATTATCTGAGTTGATAAGAATTACAGATATTTGGGAAAATAATGAAGATATAAAGCATACGATGTATACAGAGCATGCGGGAAGCTGTGACCAAAGCAAAGGGTGGAAATACAAGATATTAACATGTGTTAATAATGTTATGTACAGTAGTAGTGTATCATGTTAGTAGCTAATAAATCATATAATTACAATTTGAATAGGCCTTTTAATTTTACGGAAAACATGAAAGATGGTGATTTATAGTGGTCCTAATTCGATAGTCAAGGACTGCAAAAAAAGCTACGCTTATCCCTACCGTCAACACTTCCGTATTACATTTTGACACATAAGAATAATAATGACAACAATAACTGCATCACGCAATTCGCAGTATCACTCACTCTTGAGACGTTTGCCGACTGTCGTTATTTTGGCCCAATTGTTCTACCGCCGAAAATATGTGTGAGTCTGTGCGTCCATTTTTCTATTCTGACCAAATGGAGCCATAGCTCTTCTGAACACCCGGGTCAGACTCTTCTCGCACCAACTCGTAGGTTGACCGGTACTTTTCTGGGTAATAATGTCACTCCAATAAAATCCTTATTTCCAAAGAATTTTATTATTTTTATTATGTTTATGAAAATAAGACCCGTGAGAATTGTAAATAAAAGAAGAATCTTAGACTCAGGATCTGAATATGGGGACAATTCGGATCAAAACGATTAAAAGAAATTATGAAAAAGAATAACTGAGCAACTGATTACTGTAATTAACAATGACAATAAAATCTTTATTTTTTGTAACAAGCACTTTAAACACTGTTGCGTAATAAACATACATTATCGAACAGCACAACATACAAATAATTTGTCTCTTAGCAATATTTTTAGATTTATTGAAATGCAAGTTTTTAAATATTTCGTAGTAAGAGAAAACTGACTTGTTACACTTCCAAAGTGAACGGATCAATTATTACTGATAACATATTGCTCTTGCACTAGAACTTCTGAGTTCGCACTTTTACACAGAAACTTTAAACAATAATGAATTATTACAAGTTTTATTACTCATTGTTTATTTATTATTCGTTATTCGGATTATTACAAATAATGAATTTTGAATGTATTGAAAATCACTGCCACCGTTTTTCATATAAAATATTTATTATAAACATGACAGGGCTTCCCCTCATAACTGCAGACCTCTAACAAGTTTTCTAAACAATATGTTCAATAATAAATGGACCGGAATATACGGACCTATAAAATGACCTGCAAGATCCCTCGATTTGTTGTGCATTGATATTTTTTATGAAATCATGTTAAAGACATTATTTATACAGATTATTTAAAATATAAGTTTCCAAAAAAAAATCGTTCGATACTGATACATGTAATATAACAACTTTTTTGCACGTTAAAAATGTAACTTTCAAAAATTACATATTAAAAAACATAAAAATACCTTATTTTTTTCATGAAGTTTATATTTTAGAAGTGATAAAATTTTACGTAATTTTCGTGCAATTTTTATGTGCAAATTAAGAATTCCATTATTCTTAGTTATTATAATAAAGACTAATCAAATTTTTCCCTTTAATAACATTTTATTTAATATATGTATATATAATAAATAATTATATAAATAAATACACACATACAATATTTTAGTTCGTTAAAGAATAAAATTAATTAATTTTTCATATATAAATTAATTAATAAGTTATATATTTTATTCAATAACACTTTCCTTATATATGTATATATTTATTATAAAACATTATTATTATTAGCAATTTATTGTTTGCGTTGTATTTATTATGATCATTATTTATTATTATAATATTATTGTAATAATTATTTGTTACGTATATCGATATCGTATATTATAACATTGCATGATTATACGCATTTACTTTATACATTCCGTTTATAACTGGAAACAACTTTCAATAGTTTTTAATTCATTTGCTTCTAATTCTATTAATTCACATAATGAACAATTAAGATAATTTTAACATCATAATAAATGCACAATTGATAAATTATTAATAATAACAGCAGTTATAGCGTAGCTCTCTGCAACTCTAATAATTTAATATAATCATATATTTTAATGAAAGAAAATAGATAATTGGTATTTGAATGGTAGACCTTTCACGTGCAAAACATAGTGTCCGTTTTCTTCCTCGAATAAAGGTGATCCTTCGACCTAACTAGTTTTTTCGTCAACACACACGTACAGAAACCAAGAAAACTCGAATAACCAACGCTGCACTTGTGTAATTAACAATATCTTTTAAACAATTAGTCGTCTGCTCCTAAAGTGGGGTATGTTCCGTTAGATGTTCTTTATAAGGTAGCTACGTTACATAAATGAGTGAGCGTAATGCACGTTAGTTTTATGCACGCAATTTTCGTTAGTTTTAAGACTTTGGTCTTTATAAAAGATTCAACTCACTTAGAAACTGAGATAAAAGAAGCGTATGTGTCCATACCCAGTGGAACATTAGCGCGGAGTACCAGGAGTGTAATCGATAGAGTTCAAAAATGCATTTTTGTTAGTGAAAGTCAAATAAACATTATATGAAGTCCTATCAATTTATAGCGACAATATATGGTCTGTCCGGAAAGTAATGCAATTAGGTACGTAAAAAAAAATGTATTTATGTTATTGATATAAATCTTTAAAATTCTTCAAAGTACTTCCCTTAGGCTTCAACACACTTTTGCCAGCGACTTTTCCATGCACGGTACGCATCCTGGAAGGCGTTAATGGGGACCTCGTTTAATGCCTTCGTCACGGCGGTTTGAATCGCTTCTATGGTTCCAAAATTGAATCCTTTGAGGGCAGACTTGATCTTCGGGAACAGGAAAAAATCTACTGGGGCCATGTCAGGACTGTAAGGGGGCTCTGGTAACGTTACCAAGCTGTGCTTGGCTAGAAATTCTTGAACGCGCAGAGCGGTATTGCTGGGAGCGTTGTCGTGGTGCAGTTGCCACGTAGTGGCGATCTCTTTTCGAGTACAATGTTGTGCACAGTTGTTTTCGATATGTTGAGAGTCTCTGCGATCATTCGAACACTCAGTAGTCGATCGCTCTTAAGAAGTTCATGGACACGAGAAACATTTCCGTCAATAGTGGTGCTTGTCGGTCGTCCAGAGCAGAAGTCATCCTCCACGTTTTCCCGACCGTTTTTGAACAAATTTAACCATCTGGAAACTTGAGAATAGGAAAGAGCAGAGTCCCCGTATACCGCTTTAATCATTTGGTTGGTTTCGGCGAGGCTTTTATTCAGCTTAGCGCAGAATTTAATCGCATAACATTGTTCGATATTTTTCTCCATTACGCGTCGTGACACGGGCACAAATAATAGGTTTACGTTTACTACGATTCTGACGATTTCGGAGCGCGGATCAGGTTGAGGTTGCAAAGATATGAAGATAAGAGTCCCCTCCACATATTCTAACAAGTCCGAACATGTTTGGACCAGGAAAAATGGCGAAAATGAACAAATTGCATTACTTTCCGGACAGACCTTGTATACTAATAAACATTAGGGGTGCCGGAAAATAATGTCACTTCTATGCACGGCAATATATGATTGTCATTTATCAGCTCATTGTGTACTTTAACATCGTGCCAATGACATTTTAAGGTTAAAATGATTTGTTTACCTGTAAATGATTAAATCTTAAATTTTTGTTTGCAATTTTATGTGAAATGACCAGCCAAATACCAGAAGGGTTACATGTCTGGCATTGTATGCTTTTTGAGTTTCACAAGACTAGTAACACAATTGTTGCTATCAAACACATTTGCAATGTTTGTCTACGTGCATCAGACGTTCGTAAATGTCAAAGTCGGTTTTCCATTTATTCCGATCACTAGAACATTTACTAAGCGAATAAGAATTCAAAAATTTTGATAATATCCAAAGTGTCGTCTTTAGTGATTTTGCTCAGAAACCAATTAATTTTTGTCGATCCAACATTGAAAATTTGCACTCCAGCTGGTAAAATGTTGATAACGAGAGTGATTACATCAATGATTAAAAATAAAAACTTGTTAAAAATTTAACAAAATGTAGAAAACGAAATTACTTTCCGGTCCTCCAAATACAATATTATGAAATATTCAATTTATTTTTTTCTTTCTATCCTTGTACAACTTTAAAGGTCACAATAAACATTAATGGATTCTTGGGCTACGCTTTCATATGACATTGAAAATACAATTACGCTTGTTGCGCAATTAAGAAATTGATTAACTTGTAATTATTATATTTGTCCAAAAATTGATATAACTTCATCTTATATATTTCTAATACGACACACAATAATAATTCACATCAGAATAATAATTAAAATACGATTATAAACCTCGAAATGATTCGTGAGATACTTTATCCATTGCTATTTATAACCATAGCGTTATGTACTACTTTCATAGTGGACAATTTTCTCGCTATTGATCATGCTCACTTATATCGAGGCTTTACTGTAGGTAGAATTTCATTTAAAAAACCGAATGTCTACATTTCTCGAAAATAATGTAATTATAAAAACTTGATATAGATCATTGTGCTGCTCAACTCTTTCTTTCTGTATTGTTTTGAAATCCTTCAAATTAAAAGTTGCCCAACACAATTTGATATAAAATTTAAAACATTCTGTTTGGTATATTTACTCTTGGGAAAGTATACCGAACAGAAAGAAAGTTTATGATACTAAAGTATATTTTTTCTTTTCAACTAACATAGCGAAAGATTAACTGTTCGTAGTCGTGTGAAACAGTGATATTTTTATTTACAGGTCTGGGATGACGAACTCGCTTATATCGCCAGACGATGGGCGTTGCAGTGCAACCTCTTTGAGAAAGATCAATGCCGAGACGTTGGCAAGTAACATTCTTCGATATATCCTATTTTTCAATACCCTTTACTCACCTCGTCATTTTTCAATATCTATAATACACGAACACAAAACTGTTACACCACGTGCGCTGCAAAAACACCCAGTAGCTCACATATTCCTTTTTCTCTGCTAATATTTATACAGGGTAATGTGTCGGATGCAATGTAAGCAAGAAGATGCGAATTTTGCATGACTAAATCGAAAATAGAAAATACACTTTTAATAGAAAATGTTAAAATATGCTTACTGCAAAGCAAACATTTTCAACGAGACTTTCAGTAATGATTAATAAATAGATAATAATTAATAAACAATGATAAAAAACTGAATAAATCAATGATAGATACAAATAAATAAATATTCATTATAAATCAATAAGTATAACTAATTAATATACTACAAGATGTATAATGCGAATATTTTGAAGGGAATGATATTTGATGGATAGAAAAGAAATGTATTCTGTACAATAAACACAAGTTTTTTGACATAGCTTTTTGAGATTGTTTCTAAAACATTATATGCAGAAACAAATTGAGGTATTATGTCACTGTTGTTTTTTTATTAATATAACTTCGAATTTTTAGAAGATACTTATATCATTTGAATATTCGACAACCAATTTAGTTGTTTTTAACGTAAACGTACTTTTATTGTCATTAACATCGTCTGTACTCTAATCAAAAATAGATCATAATTTGAAACAAAAAATAGACGAAAGAAAATTCTTAACTTCTCTCAGTAACGCTATTATCTATACTGCAATGTATAGAAAGTAAGAAAAAATAAAAAATAGCATTTAAAACAAATGCAATTTCTCACGAAACTGTGATTTGTTCTTTTATAAACACTTGTTCATTTTTGATTGGTAAATTTTGAGATGTTTAAGTTTTCACGTTTACTTAAATAAATCATGTAACTATTTGGAGAACTGGATTCTAAGACTCTTCCAAATAGATTTCGACACTCAAAATCGTATTTTGTCTATATTTATTGGATACTATCAGATTCATTAAAGAAAAAAACGGTGCTCCAACGTGAAGTTTAGTCGTGAAAAGATTTTGGTTTATATTTTCGTCTTACTTTCTGCATATTATGGAATAATCTGCACAAAACTCCTCTCATTGTCAGTTTGCTACTATTAACCGCAGCGATAGCAGTGGACATGGAAAAAGAAAGCCATTTGGTTTATTGCCTGTTTTTGCCAGGGACTCAGTTGCCACTGATGAATTGATGATAATTGTTGGTTTCTTCAGTGCTTGGCTGGGTTTCAGTAGATAGTTTTATTGCTTTTATTGTTACTAAGCAATGTTATCTATAGGTTGCTGTGTATAGAAGGAAGACACTTTTTATAAGGTTGAAGACCGAGAATTGAAACTCTAAGTAGAAATCGAGAAGGTAACAAATTTACTGTATTTTAAGGTACTTCCAAGACAATTCACTTATTTAAAATTATTTATTACATTTTTATATATGTTATCACAAGTTTTTAAAAGGTCAACATATAAACACTTCGCTAAACATATAATCATTTATTCAAACAATTTATTTACACTTTCATTGCTGTTTTTCCATTTGAAATTCCACGATTAAGGGGGGCAATACCTTTAGATAGATGAAAATAAGCTGATATTTGTGAACTTTTTGGATAGGATATCTTTGTCTTGTATTTTCGAAATTTCAGGTATAATTTATTATAACTATTGCCTATTACAACATATTTTCTTTTTTTAAAAATATTGAAAAATGGCGGAATTATGATAGTCTTTCCTAGAAGTGTTTCGGCGCGTCTCGTGAAACGGCGTGACTTCTAGCTTTAGTTACATTGGTCTGAAACAAGTTTGCAAACGATGTTTCGATTATTAACATTCACAGTTAGTAGATGAACCTAAGAAATGTGAAAAATATGGAAAATTGAAGAGATGGCGCGCTTTTAAAGAAAAACTTTGAATTTTACTGAAAATTTTCGCAATATTTTGCAATAAAAAAGGAATTTAATGTTAAATTTATTTCGTACATTTAGGTTCATATGTTAGATGGTATTGTCATGGATACGTGAAAAAAATTTGAGCGCGATTGATAAACTAGTTTTTGAGTTATCAGTCACGCCAATTTTAAAAATGTAGTTTTGAGAAAAATGCGTTTAAAGTTTCGATAAGTAAAACCTGAATAATTTCAATGATTTACCAACTAATCTGCGATTCCTGCGCTATATAATAATCCTTCGGCTTACTCGTAAAGTTGATTTATCTCCATAAGCTCATTCTCCGTAAAAATACAAAATTTCAAACACAGCAATGGATTGATAATAACAAATCTGCTACATAGCCCTCCGCACCGAGCGCGTGAATATCTGCGGCGCGATACCAGACATAAGTCACAATAATCGGCCATAACATCAAAAGGACTCCGTATTACGCTTTAAAATTTTGAGACTATATTTTTGAGATGTAGCACTAACATTTTATAGAAAAAAAAATTTTGCAATTTTTTAAGATTCTAAAGGTATTGCCCCTCTTAACCCCTTAGCCTACAATTTTGTCGGCAGATTCGTCAGACAGAGCTGCCTAATTATTACTGCAGCGTTAAGGTAAATAAAGAATGTTGAAATGTTAGGTATATTTTGGATTTAGCGATCTTTAATTATACAAACTGCAATTGGTATCATACTCAAAGCTCGATCTTTCTACAAATACGATTTAGGTTTGTTGCGTTCGAAGTGTAACGTGCATCACGAGTCTGACTCGGCGTTATAGACCAAGGGGTTGAGATTTACCTTTTCATCAATTAGATTATAAGGATTTCAAAATTTATGGGGAAGTAACATAGTAGCTTCATGCCATTAGTACCATGCAGGGTGGGAAAATAACTATTAGCACCTTAAATATCTTCGAATCTATAAAGTCTAGAGAAAAATTAGAGTAACCAAAATTATACGGTATGAAGGGGTCTATTAAGGCCATCTCTGTTTTTGGAACGGTATGTTTTTTTACTTACATTCTGATAGAGTAGAATAGACGAAATATAAATTCTTTTTAGTTTACGAATTTTGTCACATATTTTATAAATACGTTGGTGACTTTGAAAATAATAACATTAATCTAATAATAATTACTGTAGAAGAACATTAATCGTTCAAAATTTAAGTTATTTCCAAAAAAACTCCATATACTGCTAATACAGTCATACAACTTTTTGAAATTGTAGAATCTTATAAGAAAATTATGCAAATATATTATAATATTATAACATTTGTAGTGACTCAAAACTTCATGAAATTTGTAATATAATATTCTGGTATCAAACGAGATTGATTGCAACGATCGCTGTGCAATGCTATCTCTTGTGTTCCGGATACAATGTATTAAACAGCAGTTTAATTGAAACTGAAATATTTTATCTCGGAAACCAACTGGATTTCTGTTTAATTTGAACAAAAACAAAACCTCTACAATACTCAATTAACGGTAATCAAATTGCGAATATTATTCAAATACCAGTTATGTACTGTCATCCATAAATTTGCAAATACATTTCAAAATTCCTGAAACTTATCGATTACATATAATAATAATTCATTTCATAATATCGAACCAAGAATATTATTCATATGCATATCACGAAATCTGTGCATTTCAGCGCATTCCTAAATTATTTTAAATTACACAGACTACACTTTGTAATTCAGATCTTACGAACTATCAATGCGACTTTCATAAACAACTTAACTGAATGAAACAAATTGAAAGGATTGAAGAGCATGCTTAAAGAGCATGTGGGTCACACAGTTGGCTCCCCTTTTCCAATTCAATAACCAAGATAGTCTTTATTAAAACAGGCCACAGTATGAGACCAAAAATGAATTGGAAAGTGGTCACACGTAAACCACACCTGACGATTGTTTAATAATAGAAGCGATTCAGCCAACCGTAATTACCAAACTAAATATTTTTTTATATTAATCTATGACGGATATTTGATCACTAGAAACTCAGTTGTGCTCAGCACGTATAGAACAAAATTTTTGCTGCTATCCCCTGTTTGCTTAAAAGTTAAATTATTCGATGCTTCTTTGTTATCAATTGTTCTTTATCAGCAGCGAAAACAAAATGTTGACACATACATTTTTATGTAGAATTGTATGTGTTTTTTGTATAGAATTGTATATATAATTTCTTGTAAAATACAAGATTAGATTAAAAATAGGTACAGTTGCATTTTGCAACAGATGCATTACTGCAAAAAATGGCGCTACTGAGTGATAGAGCTAGTTTAATAATGAAACTTATTCTCAATAATTTTTGCTTACTTAAATAAAATATATTAATTCTCGATAAATTATAGTGATTAATATTCAGATATTGTTGGTATTGTATCACTTACAACTATTTGTAATTGAATTAACATACTTCTTGTTGTTAATTATCGTAAAACATTCTGCTTTAGGAAATTTAATATTTATCTACGTTTCTTAGTTATACTTCTTTAGCTTTAAGATATAGACTCTATAGAGCATATATGCTCTTATAGAGCATACATACAGCATACTGCGAAATATCAATTATCATTCGAATATTTTTAATTTAATTATGTACATATATACAGAGTATTAATTGATACAATACTATAGTGTCCAAATATTAAATTACTGTATAGCTGGTGACTATGAAACTGGTGAAAGTTGAAATTCTAAAAAAATTAAGGTTTAATATATTATGAAAGAAACTCTGTAAAAAACTCTTGAAATCTAATTATTATGTTTACTTTTCTACGTACGTTGATTATGAAGTGACTGATTGAAAAGGTTACTACTATTTTGATGATGATGTAAGTTGTCTTCTGATCAAATGTGTCATTTGTAAAGAATCTGATTATTAAATTTTATATAACAATTTATTTTCATTTTGATTTACTGAATTTTTGATTTTATGTGATAGATACGTTAAATTACCTATGGGAGAGGTGAATGCACATGCAAAATTACTTAGAACGTTGAATTTGATGCGATATTTCAAGATTATCTATCTCGATCATGTATATTTTTCTCAAATAATTAGCACACTGACAATATTTTTTCAAATATCAATATTACCATTTGCACTGAAAATATTTTGTCAAATATCAATATTGTATTTGATAATATTTTTTCACGGATCAATATCACCTTCTGTACTGAATATATTGTTTCAAATATTAATACTACATTTTATAATATTTTATAAAATATCAATAACATCGTCTGCGCTGAAAATATTTCTTCATATATGGATATTACCTTCTGTATTAAAAATACTTTTTCAAATAAGTATAGGAAAAAATTATTCAGAATATTGTTCTGGATATTTCAATGTTTCAAGGTTAATGTAATCAAAGGTGTAAGTAATATTTAGCTAACCCATATTTTTCATCTACCACAAAGCAATAAAATGGAAAAATGAAAATGCCCTTTTAAATACTTAACATTTCTCTTCTCACCGTTTAACATATTTCAGTTTCACATTTTACCACTCGTTTTGTTTTACCATTTTCATTACAAGAACAGCAACATGGCAATTAAACGGACACACGATAATAAAATTGATCAAAATATAATTGCAACTTTGTAATAATTCAAACGAAAATATCGATGAAATTATGCTTGTTACGATTAATTTTCTTTGATACCAGACTTTTCATGCGTTCAATAATCTGCAAGATATTTTTACGTTCTCGTTTAACAGAAATGCTATATACACAATTTAGCAATGCTAGAAACGAATTGAAACAAGTTTGTAATGAACGAGCATCTACGTTGTCTGAAAATAAAACACTTTACAACCCACTGCAACAAACAACTCTCATAACGTAACTCAACAACTTTAATCATTTACCCGAAGTTAATTTGGAGTATGAGGTAAGTACTTGTGAGCTTTTCTCAACTATGGTGAAAAACACACTACCCAACATATCTTCTTCGTTACGTGTTCATTTCGAGTATCACAGATTGCAAGCTACAAATATACAGGATATGCAGCGTTTTTTATACGCATCTCATAATTTTACCGAGAAATATTATTGACAAATGTGGACATTAAATTACAATTTGGTAATTATAAAGTAGAAACAAATCTCATTTCCTTCAATAATAAATTAGGACCACCACCTTTCTCAAAATGGTACCATATTTTCTTTGTTCGATATTGGAACAAATTTCACAATATATAGATTATCATTCTTTATTTTCTTAGGATTTACATTCAGATTTGATTTGTTCTGTTTCATGACAGATAATTAGATATTACTAATACTGTTATTTTAAATATAATAATTTCTGCTTTAATAAACAGAAGTTAATTGTTTTGAAGTATCATCACTGTTTAAATTATTATGTACATCCAGAGAAATTTTAAAGAAATTTTATGATAACAATAAGGGTTTGCGATCGAACAATGAGTATAGTGTTGTTTTGCAACTAAACATGAACTGTGCACAGAATTGTTACGAATTTCGACTTTGTTACTGCAACGTAATTGTATTATTGTCGAACATGTAATAAGTGGCTTGAACTGTGTACACTTTCTGTAGGACAACGTTCTGCTCCTTTCATTAAATTTCAATGCACGAAAGCAAATAAGCTTCATAGTCCCATGGTTTTGCATGTACGATTATTCAAACTCAAGCTTCCTCGTTAATACTAACGAGGATTTCGTAAACAATTGATTGTAAATGTTTTTATAGACAAGAATCTAATGAATATACATATATAAAAGTGAACACACCTACGATATTTTTACAAAAATTAATTTTTATTTAATGTTTGAATGTAGAATAACAAGAAACAAAATATGTAGTATTAAGTACAACATTTTAGGTTTTCAAGAAAATTTAAACAATCATGATATTATTATTTTGATAAAGACATTTTTTCCGTGTGATCGGTTTTGCACCCCAATTAACTTTCGAAGAAACATTTCATATTTTTATACATTTATTATTTCGTCCACGAGCCTTTTGCCTTCATAATGACTTGAATGCGTTTAGGCATACCTTGAAAACCTAAAATGTTGTACTTAATACTATATATTTTGTTTCTTGGTATTCTATATGCAAACATTAAATAAAAATTAATTTTTGTAAAAACATCGTAGGTGTGTTCACTTTTGCTCCTCACTGTAACTAGATCACATTTTGGGTAATATATCTAATTTCTGTGTACAATTTAAACTTTTTTATATTTATATAAGATTTGCATTCTTATATTCTTATAATTTTTTTTACATTTCATATAGTGCACTATAGTGTTGTACATACGCATATTATAAATATATATTGTATCTTAGAACATTGATATAAATTACTAATTTGCAAATTTTTGAATTCTTAAATTTTCAAGTTTCTATAGTTCAACTGTTCAAATTTATAAATTATTCAATTTTTTAAATTCTCAAATTTCCATATTCCTCATTTTTCCAAGTTCTCACATTCCTAGATTTGTAAATTCTCAAATTTTAATATTTCTTCGTGTCTGCATTTATAAATTTTCAAATTTCTAGATTTCTGAATTCAATAATTTATAAATTCACAAGTTTATGAACTTACAAAATTACAAGCTTACAAATTTAGGAATTTAGGAATTTAGGAATTTAGGAATTTAGAAATTAAGAAATTCACAAGTTCACAAGTTTACAAATTTATATGTTTATATGTTTACAAATTCACAAATTCACAAATTCACAAATTTACTCGTTTACATGTCCAGAAGTTTACACGTTTACAAGTTCACAAATTTGCAAATTTGTAAATTTACAAATTTCCCAGAGATGTCACATCCACACTTGACTAAACGTCACAAAGTTGTTTTCACACCTATTATCAATTAATAATTAGGGATATGTTTACATAAACAGTTTTATGCCATAAAAAATACTGCCACGTCCTAAAATATTTTACGATAGAACAAATACTGCAAATAAGACATAGAAAAACAAGAATTGAAAATAAAGTATAGAAACAGTAGGGTAATGTCGGGAGGAATACAGCGTATTTCATTTATTGTCATTTATTATGAAGTACTATATAAATGTAACAGAAAATATAGCTGCATTGTAATATAACTATTCATGTCTCTTAGAAAAAAATATTTTTCAGAATATTCTTCAAGAAATACTTTTTAAAAAGTTCTTGAAAGAATATTTTTAAGGGATTTTTTAAGGAATATTTTTTAGGAAATTTCTGAAGAAACATTTTTTGAGATGTCTTTCTTCAAAAATATAATACTGAAATCCAGACTGAACTTTACCATTGTCTTTTCAAGCGTTGGTGCATATTACATATCATTTTAATCATCCTGGTATGCTGAATATAAATATCATATCATAATATAAATATCATATCATAATATCATATCATAATACGCATATAATGCGTATTTCTCGAATTTGATTCCCATGCTTCAAGCCGACATTTATTAACACATACTTCCGCGTGACAAGAATTATCATTGACATTTAATTTTCTACAATTCGTTTGTACAAGAAATACATGTAAATTATATGAAAATTCTTAAATCTCAATATTTTGTTCGGTAGCCATTTTGTGTAATCACATGTCGTAATCGGTTGGGCATGTTAGCTACAATAATGTTTCATAATACACATCTCTCTGATTTCTCAATTGGGTTTAAATCGGCTGATTGTGGTGGTGGATGTAACACACGTGGGCAATTATGTAGCATATATTCCTGAATTATCCTGACTTCATGCTTCGGGTTATTATCTTGATCAAATTTAAATGTGTTTTCAGTGTACTTACCCTTTTTTCTAGGCGTTGTTTCAAAATACCTACATACTCATTTTTATCGATACAACAAAATGTATCAAACAAAAGTCATGCAGTTTTTCACGTAAAGTATGGTTCCGGAATAAAAAATATGGGTTTATGGTATAAAAAGGCAAGATGACCTTGAAATAACCTCGAAGACGTTCATACATTAAATAATTAGTAATGGTATTTGACTTCCCACTCGAAATACTGAAGGACACGTGTCAGTTTGTTTTTCTTAAATCACACGTCTTCGAGATTTTTTACAATGTCAACATAAATGAGATAAATGTCAATATACTCCTTTAACACTAGATTTACGGAACCCGTCAAAATGACGGGTCATACGTCTTTGAATTTAAATGACAAAACTTATTAAGAAATTTTTGTAAAAATGTATGTCAACTTTCGTCAAGCTGAAGAATCAATGTCTTAGGCAGTTTACATATCATCCTAAATTTATTTGTTTTTCTACTTTCAGTTTAAATTTAAATATAAATTAGCATAAATGTCTGTAAACCTAGTTTTAATACTCGACACATCGCATCAAGGCGAACTTTGTTACCTGACTTTTCAAATGATTCAGCATTTAACTCAGCAGCATTTATACTAGAATCCTCTTTTATCTTCCTCACAACATTCTGTTAATCTCAATCGACGAGTAGCTTTGATCGTCCCTTTTGAGGATCTAAACCGATCCTCACGATTATACCTCTTTGTAACGACTGCCGCGGTACTTTTGCTTAAATTGAAAAGAGAACCGATTTCCTGATAAGATTTTCCTCTTCCACGGTGAAAAGTTACTAACTGTCGCACGTCAAACCTAGTATTTTTGCTTTCCCGCCCATGTTCTAAATTTTTCACTGATTACAATGATTTTCGAATAATAACTGATATTTCCAGCAATGACTGATATTATGGTTTTGCTTAACATGTGTCCATATTAAAGCTAAAAGAGCATTATATAGTCAAGAAATATAGATAAATATTAAACGATTGAATATTTTTCCGACGTCAAAATAATACATTTCCTAACACATCATTTATTATCTGTCAGACTAATTAATTTAGATAAATAAAATTTACAATTTCGTTAAGAAGAATACATGCTTTATGATAATAAAAAGTAAGAGATATGGTTTACTCAAGTGTGTACAAACATACAAAGTAGTAATCGATAAAACATTACAGTGATTAAATACTAAAAAGATCCACTGTGTTCCGTCGCTAACTCCAACCTTTACCGCGACGAAAGAATTTATTACACGGTTTTGAGTGGTTCGACGCGTAGACCACCGTCATTTCCTATATACCTCGAAATACGGGTCACCGAGGACCCCTTTTGTCTAGTAAGTCCCGTTCGGACCGGTCCCAACGTCACCGTGAACTTGCCATAAATCGGCTAACGAAGATACATTATTTTTCTCGGTCTTTCAAAAACAAGGATAGATTTTTCTTGACTATCACCCAATGATGTGCGAGGGTGTTCGGGCGAATTTTTACACATCGAAGACAGTCAGCCGTTGAGCCTTGTGCGGGTCGGATCGAGAGTACAACCTCCGTGTGTCGCGAAATAACAGACAAACTTCGTGTATCGCGAAATAACATACAAACTCCATGCATCTTGGAGTAACGTAAAATATCCAGTGCAGGGTGGATTCCAAATACAATCATAACACTATTCGAGTGGGACCTTGCACTCCTCGAATAGGTCAGTGTAGGGTGGTAAAGATCGCAACACAACATTATCCGAGTGGGACCCTGCACTCCTCGGATAAGGCAATGTAGGGTGGTAATGAATGCAAACATAACATTGTCCGAGTGGGACCCTACACTCCTCGGGCAAGCCAATGTAGGGTGGTAAAGATCGTACAACATAACATTATCCGAGTGGGACCCTACATTCCCCGGATAAGCCAATGTAGGGTGGTAAAGAACGCAAAACATCATTCGAGTGGGACCCTACACTCCTCGAATAAATCATCGTGGACAATCCTACGCAATGTAGATTGTAACACAACGCAGCAGCATTCGAGTGAGCCCTTGTGCTCCTCGAATCAACAATTAAACATACTAAATCACACGAACACATTTTCACCGTCTAATCACGACATATACATATCTAAAAAGGGTTTTTTATGCCGCAAGGCTTTTTCCCTTAAATCATATTACTCGAGCCAATAAATTATTATTGATTTTTCAGGCTCAAATTTGTCTAATTAATTTTTTATTAACCCTCCTCCTCATCCATCTTTTAACATTATTTTTAAACACGAAATTTCTCCATGTTGGAAAGATTTCGACGAAACACACTGTATATCATGTACACAGACCTTTCAGCAACGATAAATTCTTACCAAATTATTGCGTAGAAATGCAATAGGTGATTTAAACGAATTGCATGTATTTCTTACAGAACGATTTGAGGTATGGCAGAACGTGCACGTACTCGATATGAATGCCGTGGGAAATGTAACGTCTACCGTGAGAATTCACCTTCATATTCAGTCCTGGTATGACGAGGTAGAAGACTTCGATTCTGCGGAATACGGGTAAGCTCACTGTACAGTTTCACGCGGGGTAAAAGCTTTCCTACTTTTCTCTATTCTACTTTTTCCTTCCACCGTTCCTTTTCCTTTTCTAAGAGGATTAGTTGAATATCGAGCTGTTCCGAGCCGTACACGATTAACACGTGAAAGAGAAAAATGACTTTGATTACAGTAACTATAACGCCACTGTTTATTGAGACCAAAACGGTGAAGGTGTATTTGTAACACGGTCGAGTCAGAAATTGTATAAGATTTATGATGTTGTCCTTGGGCACGTTATTTTTGAAGGGCTTCTTTAATCCTTGTCGTTCGTATGTCAGTTATAACGTGACATTGCAATTTTACCGGGTGAGAGATGACAAGACTGAACAAGTTAAAACATTTAGATTCAGGAATATACATATCGATGGCAACCCACGAGTTGGCGCGTGTAGAGACTGACCCAGGTATTTAGAAGAGCTTCAATTGGTCAGAATAGAAAAGCGGATGTCTAAACTCACACATAGTGTTTACAAGAGCACATATCAAAATCGTTATACTATTCCTAAATCCATGTATTTCCGAATTCCTATATCCCTGAGTTTTCATATTCTTGAGTTCCCATATATCCAAATTGCGATACTCTCGAATACCTATATTCCGGAGTCCCTACATTCCCGAATCCTTACATTCCCGAATCTCTACACTTCCGAATCCTTACATTCCCGAAACTCTGCAGTTCCGAATCCTTACATTTCCGAATTCCTGCATTCCTGATTTCCTACATTGCCGAGTACCTACATTCTCAAATTTCTGTATTCCCAAACCTCTATATTCCAAAATCCCTACGTTCCCAAATCCCTACATTCCCAAATCCCTACATTCCCAAATCCCTACATTCCTAAAACCCTACATTCCCAAATCCCTACATTCAGAATTCCCTACATTTCCAAATCCCTACATTCCCAAATCTCTACATTTCCAAATCCCTACATTCCTAAATCCCTCCATCCCCAAATCCCTATATTCCCAAATTCTTACATACCCAAATCGCTACAGCCTCAAATCGCTATATCCCCAAATTCCTACATCCCCGAATCGCTATGTCCCTAAATCGCTGCATCCCGAAATCGCTATGTCCTCAAATCGGTATACCTCCAAATCAGTACGTCCCCAAATGGCTACGTCCCCAAATCTCTATATCCTCAAATGGGTATACCCCCAAATCGCTACGGCTCCAATTGGCCAGAAAAGATAAATGGACGTCTAGACACACGTAATTTCGGCGGTAGTAAAAAACAATGACAGTCGGCAAACGTCTCAAGAGTGAATGAGATAGTGCAAATTGCGCTCAGCAGTTGTTATTGCCATTATTATTCTTATTCCCCGAAATGCAACGCTGGAAGTGTTCACTGTGGAGATAGGCGTAGCTTCTTTTACTTTGGGTCGTCCTCCTCAACGCCAACGTGGGTTGGCATATGTGTGTGGAATCAGCTAACTCGCTGAGTGGTATTTTGGTTATTATATCACATGTTTTATATTATCTTTCACAAAAAAATAGAAATGTGTTGGTATGTCCACGTACAGTTCCCAGCACGAATAAGTTCACTTCTTTTTAGTTATCCTATACTTTTCAATTGTAGTGTTATTTAATTTTGTTTCTATAATTATTATTTAGGCTGTAGTTCCGAATGACCCCCATCGAGTTGAGCGCTGAAATTTTATGTGCATGTACAACTTTTTACGAGAATTCCATATCTGTTTTCAAAATCAACGGGTCTCTTACGGTTCGCAAGATATTCTCATTTCAAGTTCATTCCAGTATTAACACATTGAGCGCCTTTTATGCACCTTTCCTCCTGTCTTTTGAAGTGTGTATACAGTTCTACTTGCAGCGGCATCATTATCCCCGTTCAAAAGGAACATAATAAGGTAAAACAAAGTAGTCCTCTGTTTATACTCCGCATCACAAATATCGCGCTCGCCGCCAAATATTCGCTCGCTGCCGGCCAAGCAGATAGCATAGCAAAATCGGCGTCGCGCCACAGAGTACACCAGAGGCGACACTAGACAAGGAAACCGCCCTCCTAGAAGGAGACAGAGGACACAACCAATTTAAATGCCTAAGTCAAATGAATCGGGAGTGCGCATGTGCATAGTGTACAAGTATGGCGGTCAAAAAAGAACAGTTTAAACCTGCACATTCACCAGTAATTTATTTGTAATAAATACTTTGTCATATCTCTGTAACACATTCATTTGTAATTTCTTGTGATATATAGTTTTTCATTTTTTTATAAATTATTTGTAATAATCATTTCCGTAATAGATATTCTTCAAATATATTTTGTAGAGTAATCATTTTCGTATATTCTTTCCTTTTTCAACTTTTCAACGTCGTAAAATTGATGCAAATACCTCTAAAGACAATATTAATAATATACAGAAAATTTATTACGAATATATTTCAAATTATTAGAGGTTGACATAAAATTAGATTCACTTGATTTAAATTTCCCGCTCGTTTGTACAACCAATTTAAAGGGACAGCGTTTTCGAGAGAACAAAGGTGCCGACAGAGAGTGTCGCCTCTGGTATACTCTGTGGTCGCGCTCAGCGTGTTAATGACGTTAGGTTAGGGTAGGTTAGGTTAGATTAAGTTAGGTGAAGTTAGGTCAGTTTTTGATATGTGTATTTTACTTTTGCTTTAGTGTTTCAATGAACAATTATATAAGAAATTCAAACATTAACCCCTTCCCGTACTTTGGAGAGTCTCACTCATGACGCACTTACAACTCACATGTGACAAACCTTACTCAAATTGTGAATACTTTTTAACTTGAAATTTAGATCCAACTATAAGTTGCATTATCAAGGATTCCTGAATATAAAATACTCACAACATTTTAATTTTCTTTGTTCGTTTTAATGTTATAGTCCTGAATAGTTAGTCTTGACTGACGCATGTGATAAATAAATGGCACGGGAAAGGGTTAAAATACGAATATCTCACGAACCGTAAGAGACCCGTTGATTTTCAAAACGGATATGGAATTCTCACGAAAAGTTGTATACGCACACAAAATTTCAGCACTCAACTCGATGGGGGTCATTCGGAAGTGTATCCATTATTTATAATGATATTGGTAATAGTGCTTAAAAGAAATCATTTATTTTTAAGTTTTATAATCTAACAAATGTGATATACAAATATGTGTATTGATGTATTTGACAAAAAAACTAGATTCATTAGACATATATAAATATATGTTAATATTAACGGTTCATCTTTATTTTAATTATTTGTACGTTTCACGTTGTCTAATTGCTTCAAATATTCGGTTTGGAAGGGTGTCATGCAATTCTGTAATAATGGGTAATGTAATGTTTATTTTGCATTAACTTTGTAGTATTTCACCCACATTCTGTACTATTACTGTAAAAAATCGCATTCAAAATATATTTCATCATTATCAATACTTTGATGTTAACTAGTTGTTTTTGTTTATATATATTATTTCGAGAAGTCGAAAAAGGATTATAGTACGAACTAAATAGAAAGAACAAAATATGTTTTTTTTTAACAAAACCTGTACGTTTAAATGCAAAACCAATATTCGCGGAAAGGAATATCAACGAAAATGTAACTGCTCTTCACATTATCAACAAATAGTCAACTGTACTTGAAAATATTATAAACAGTTGATTGACATCAAAGAAGGACACATTTCTCATTAAATAGAAAACATGTATTGCATTTTTACCTGAAACTCATTTCATGAGAAACAAAATATTTTTACAATAAAGCTGTATCAATATAATTTTAGTAATATTGGTTTAATATTATTAACCCCTTGCTGCACTTTGACGAGTCTCACTCATGACACACTCACAGCACAAATGTGACCTTGCTTAAATTTTTAATACTGTTCAACTTGAAATTTAGGTCCAACTATAATTTGTATAGTCAAAGATTGCTCAACATAAAATACTCATATTTTAATTTTCTTTGTTTCAATATTATAACTGTGAATAGTTTTGACTGACGTATGTGACAAATAAATTGTACGACAAGGGGTTAAATGTAACTTTAACCATAACTGAGACGTTTATTTTGAAAGTGTAAAATGATCCATAATCTACTGCAAAATATAATATAAAACTGTAAAAGATACTATTGTAAAATATGCTATGATAATATTTTTACAGTAATGTGCGTTCATAATAATTCGTGCAATACCACAGTACGTAAACAATTAAATTCAAATTAAACGACGATAAAATCCAACACCGCTGTAAATCATTTCTGTAGATAGATTATGTGATTACGATAGCGGTTATACAAAGATATTTCCTTAATGATAACACAACAGCGTGCACGAAGACCTTCATTGGGGTAACAGATTTATTGCGTACCTGCTGATACGCACATTCTGATTCTATTTGGGCGATGGAATATTAGGATAAGGGTAAAGCAGCGTTTACTTTTAGGCGAACAAGTTGATTGATCAAAGTCATCCATATAAACAGAATTTCAATTAAGTGGAAACGAGTTCGGATCGTTTAACTCAAAGTTGGACTTGCTTACAATGAATCTAACGATCCGTTGAACGCGTAAAATCGTGGTCGATGAACGATTGAATTATTAAATTATTCGTTTTGTAATATGTAAGCCTAACAGGGATATTTCGGCAAAAGGGTGAGGTTTACCGAATAACTGGTGGGCGCGTTTTAGCAAAAAGTGAAATCTTTAATTAGGTCTTCTCTTAGCAAAAGCCAATACAAGAGTGTCTTCGTAGACACGGTCTCGTCTTGAGGACACCCCCGTTAGCATGGACGTTGTTTATGGCACTTGGGCCCTGAAAAACTTCCCTTAGGAAGGGGAAGTGCAATGACAAAAGGCACATGGCCTGTTTCAACCGTTCGTCGATTTCTATATTCTAACAAATATTTTTTAGCAAAAAAGGAAGGTATATAATTTAATAGAAATGTAAATATTAAAGACGTACAGTAATACGCAGATATTGTAATTTATAAATAATAATGATGGACAAGTTGATAAAAGAAATTAATTTTATTAAATTAGCAATTACTCATATGACCGAAGGAATTAAGAAGGGAACCGATGATTTCGTTAGAGGTCGCTTTTTACTTTAAGGGAAAAATCAACCATATATTTTAGTCGGCCCATGTATGTAATTGCTAATTGATCGTAAACATCGAATATTAAAAACTGGTTAAAACAAAACTTGTACTGTTTCTTTAGATCTACAAATCCATGCAAACGGTTTGTGTAGAAATAATTTTTGTACAAAAATTAAGTTGCCACTCACTACATTTTTTTTTAGAAATTTTAATTTCTTGTTGTTATTAATAAAAGCGTTTATTCTTTACAAACTCAACGGTGTACATAGTACATGATTAGTGCAATTATTCTATATAAAATTGCCACTATATGTCTTATATTTAAGTATTTTACAAAATATTTGTGTTTAAGTAATCATTTTACAATAACATGAGCGTCTATTGCGGAAACTTACGCTTAAGTTTTGTATTAATCATGAATTTATTAAAAGTATAATATGGAAAATTCAGAAATATATTTGCTATATAGAATGTCTAAATTTATCACCCAAAACATCCTGTCCATTTTTAAAAGCATTAAAGAAAAAATGTTTCATAAATACGTAAAATGGTTATGAAGAGGACACAGTTAGAGAGGGTTAGTTTCGTATGAACACGTAGAGGACATATGTAAATCACCAATATGCTTCTAAATGAAATTGTATCAATTCTAATGAATTATCCAATTTTGTTGCACACTCCCTACAATAAAGCCTATGTACATTCAAAAATTGCTAGCTCAGAAGATATTTAAATTCCATTATGATTTCTAGTAATTTATTGTGACCTAAGTTGCAAACAAATGTAAAAATTCATGTAAAACCCATTCAGTTAATGCACAGCTACTAATTGCAGTCAATAAGAATAGTTATAAAATTAATTAAACGAGAGAACGCGGTAATATCCAATTTTTTATACGAACTAAGAAATTGTCTCTTACTTTTGACAGCAATGTGCTCACTGGTGCTAGCCTTAAAGGTTTAAGTCCTCCCTTTGTAGTACTGAGATTTCAACATTTTATGAGGTGCTTTATGCAGCTGTTACTTTTTTAGAATCTTAGGACGAAAATTACTGTCGTGTACATGTGCTCTTGACACTATCTGTAAATGTCATTTAATAATATACAGTTTAAAAATAATAAATAGTTTACAAAATTCGTGAGATATCTCCGAAATGAGTCAATTAAATAAAAAGTGCTATAAATATATTTGCTTCTGTTTGACAAAATTCTAAATTTCAAATTTCTATTTTCAAATTGCTTATTGACAACATCTTAATGACTCTTAGGTTACTGAATATTATTGTAAAATGTTCTTTAAAATTAATACTCGAGGTATAAGCCAGTCAAAATTGATTTGAAATTTCTAATTTTAATATATTGAGTTTATTAAAGTGCTTTTATTAAAATGTATAGTGCCTTTTGTAGAGATAGAAGGTGATTGCATATGCAAGTTTAAGTTTTATCCTTCATTTATTTGTATTTTTACTTTTTTTTTTAACTTACAAGTATAATTAAATCACACACAAGCGACAAGTAATTTCACCAAGTCTGAACTGCAAGCAGGAATTTTATAATCTGCTTCTCACCCGAATTCTTTAATCGTAAATAATCACGGAATAAGTTCGAAACGTTATCGCACTTGGCAAAACAGGAATTTGGATTCTATTTCCAGCTGACCATTATTGCGATCTGTTTATTTGAAATCAAAAACATCAACAATCTTCGTAGCGGAACAATTACGAGCTGTAGATTTATAACAAAACAGTATAAAAACAATGAGACGGGCAGATTCAAAGAGATTTAATACTCCATGAGAATAGAAAATTTATGGGATTCATAAAAGCAGCCATAAAATAAGCATGAGTTCCGAGAAGCAATAAAATTATCGCGGGAAAAAATTCCAACAACAGTTTGCGATAATCTTGTAACATCCCTGCCTACGTGCATAAAAGCAGCTATACGTGACCGTGGGTGCATTATGAAATATATATGCAGGTATAAGCATAAAGTAAAATATTGCTTAAGTTTGTAAATTCGTAATTCCGAATATTATTTTTCAGGACCTCTATCAATCAAATACTTTCTTCCGGGTAACATTTTATTTGTAAACTGTTCTTTTCTTAATAATAAACGATAGCGAATCTTGTTGATAATAAACTTGATAATATTTGTCATATTAAACTAATATGACTTCATAACTAAAACTTGTAGTATTTTTCGTCAGCTTTGTGTTTGGTCCAACATTTGTTGCTAGGAGAAGTAACATATTTTGACAAAAATCTTGTTTTTATCGAACTATTTCATTTTATATATTTCTGTCATTTTCAAGTTTTGTCCTGATTTGTGCCAAGGTATTTTCAGTTGGTTTGATATCTAACAATTGTGACGACCAGCCCAAGACATTATTGCCATTTTCACTTTTCCACTACGCGCAACGACGACTTTAATATTTGAGGTGATTGTTCGCTTGGAAAATCCAATTTTCTTTCTCTGGTCTAAATCACTTCTCTGCAGATAAAATCAGATATTACTCATATTCTGATAATAAACTTCTGGCGCTTTTTTCGTACAAACATCGTCAGCCACATATACTGGGTGGTTCATGCGAGTATATCAGGTTCTAACTCTGTTACCACTGTTGATACAGAAAAATGTCGTTTAGGCGATTGAAAATAAAAAATTGTATACATATTTTAACACTACAACTACCAGTGTTAAATGCGCACTTACTTCTGAATTGAAAATGAAGTGAAAAACTAATACTGAGACATCAACCAACATGTACTATTCTTTGTCCCAACAACATATGACAGACATTTCGACAAACACAGAACAAAATTTTGTGATATAAAATATGAAACTTGAAAACCGTCATTTTGACTGGTAGTTCTAGTGTTAATATGTAAATAACGTTACCGTCGAAAATAAATTTGGATTTATGAAACTTCAAAATCGTACAGGAAATGAATGACTTTAATATGTCTTAATAAGAAAAACTTTCACGCGAACTTGTGACCTGTAATGTTTCCTCTACTAATAACTCTTATGAAATTATAAAGTCTAACTGTACTCTTTTATTCTTGTACCATTACAGAAAACTTCTTGCGAGACACGTACAATAAAAATTCTGTGAACTTCAACTCGTAGCTGCGGTAACTATTCTCAGACAAACTTTTAGCATGCGAATGATTTACTTAAATCTACGTACGCTTAGATAAAAAGGTTGTGATTATATAACTTTCACTATTTTCTTCACGATTCCAATCAGACCTTCAGCATCTTACAAAGACTGTTCTCGAGAACGATTTTTCAAAAGCCGTTAAGGTGAAGGTACCACTTTAACGAATTTGTTGTCTATTTGTTCACATAGCTCAGGCTAAGTTCACTTTATGGAAAATTTATGATTAGCAGTCACTGCACAAACTATTCTTCTATTATATTACAACAAGTTTTCATTCCTAATGAAGGTTGTAAATTTTTTCTCTTTTTTTTTTCTAAACATAAAATTTGATTCAATAGTTGACACCCAGCGAAAACAAAAAATTTAGTAGTTGACATCCTTTTGTGTCAGTAGTTGACATAGGGAGAAAATCGAATTAATGAACTAGTCTTGATAATGTATGAATACAGAACTTTATTGAACGTTTAAAAAATATTATTCTTGAGTAAGTTTACAAAAAAAATATTCAATAATTAGAAGTTACTTTCATAAAAAATCTAACTTAGTTTGGTAACTGAATACACATTTCTGGTTCTACTCATTTTAATGGGTTCGTTGATGCGAAACAGCACTGTTTCCTATTCATAATCTAGCTTATCCACTCTTTCTGGCGACTTTCATAGTCTACCACACTTTGCCATTGCTGAAATAGTTGCAATCGTTTCAGACACAGCATCTATAACTCCAGGGAACAACTCTTTTTCGTAGGAAAATACAAAAATATAGTCACTTCTGTATAATTTATGAAGTTATCCTTCGTAGAAGGCATCTCAAAACTGACAGAGGAACAAAGTGAGTAGTTGGCACGTAGTAATTTAATAGTTGACACCCCATGTCAACTACTGAATAATAGACAATTACAAGTTTCAATAGTTGACACCGAGTGAATTTAAACAATTTAGTGTTTGTTGCCAATTTTAATAAATAAACCTCTTTTTGAGTTTCAAACAACATAAACGAATGTCTTTTTTATTCGCAATGATTAAATAATACAAACTTGCAATACTTACATTTTAACCAAACCTTAGCGATTTATATAAGAAAACACTGAAAAATCGTAAGCGCCGTGCGCAAGTTTGATTAATCGGTTGATATGACACTTTTGAATGGCGGATGTGCGCAGTAGTTCACAATTAAGCAGCTGAAGTGCGACAGTATACAGATTAATAAGGTTTGATGTATTCCAACTTGTGGTTTCCTTATTTATTTACTTTTTTTGAAAAAGTGTCAAGTACTGGTACAGTGTCAACTACCGGTGCTCTTACCTTACTGTATTTTTATGACCGAATGTAAGTATTTGAAGAACTATGATACTGTCAAAATTACGGTACTATAACTATTATAATCGCTGAAATTAACTGATCCAACAGAAACATGTAAAAACTCGTTAGACGAAAGAATAAATCGTGAGATAATAATGATAAGAATTTCATCGGTTCGCTACCAATTTGTTTTTCTCGAGGCATTTCACTTATAAACCTTTATGAATTTTACGAATGTAAAATAGAACAAATGAAGGTAATATAATAAATTTGTTTACTTATGAAGCTCGACTGATATCAACATAAAGAGATACGAAGTTGCTATGTTTATGAATATTTACAATTATTAAGAACATTTATTTCACTTTAATATACGTTAATTTTCTTTTACACAATTTATTACAATTTTCTACTAAAAGCTCAGGTCATTGAAAATATGATGGATTGGTATATTTGTGCAACGCGCTGTATACCTTAAAAAGAAAAAAGACAAAAATGGCGCAATTGTACTTCAAAAAAATCATCCTAAATTTCTAAGCAATAGCATAGAAGTTTACGAATAGTTTTGTAGACTTCTATTGTAGAATAGTTTGCAGACTTCTACCTAAAAGTTTGCATAGAAACAATTGAAAAAACTTTAAAAGGATTTCCATCAGCAGCGATCGTCAATGTAGCTGTTCATTCGGCCGTTTCCTCGAGTAGGTCAAAATTGTTAGGTTGAAATCGATCTGTCGTTGAATAGAATGGTTTGAGGTGGGTAAAGGCTATAGAAAAGCGTTAGAATCAAGGGAGAGAGAGAGAAGAGACGGTGTAAACCTTCTCCTAAATTCAGAGGCAAGTTAGCAGTGTGTATACACACGCCGGATCGAACAGTATCCATTCACAAAGCGAATGCCTTTGCACATAAGAGTCGTTTCGATCAATTCAACTTAGGGTATTACATGCTGCACCGAGAATGACAATACGTGTGGATTTTCACGCGGACCAGCACACGCTGACACGCGAGTTATATCACGTTGAAGCGAGCATTGAAAGACCTTATGTCTTTTAACTCCCTTTGAACTAGCCCCGTTTACTCTTGATCCCTGAAAGCGTTTATAGTAGAATAGAGAACCGTGAAATTCTATTGATCTCGTTTCTTTCATCGTTTTCGATCTATCGTCGCTGAAAAATTCATACCGTTCTGTTTTTCGAAACTTTGTAAAGTCACACGGCCAGTCGAGATGCCATAGTTGCAAAGAGATAAACGATATATTACAAATTTAATCGAAATCGAAAATATATTTCTGAGTGTTAATATATTTGAAATTTGCCAAGGTAAAATAGTAAACACAGATTCAGAAAAATATGTTGCGAGAAACAAAAATTCTACTTTATATAACAACTTTTTATGCAAACTTTTATGATTTACAAGAATTTGTGGAAAAATATTTAATTTAAAATACTGAAGGGGATTCTAATATTTCGTTAAAATAGTAAAGTAATAAAAAATTGATTAGAGTAATGAATGTCCTTGTACATAACATGCAATTGTTTGAAATTTTCGTACAACTTACGAGTTATTCTAGGATTCACCCTGTGCATATGTTATACTAAAATCATAAAAATAAGCCATAATAGATAATTAGGTACTATCTATGAAATAGTATATTGACAAGTTCACCCTAATTGAAATTTGATGTGTTATATTGAATATCAAAGGCAAAATAATTATTTATATGTATAGACATATGTTTTCATTAGCGACGTATTACCTATGATTTTAATTAGCAACGGAAAATTCCTAATAGAGAAGAAATAAATATTTTTCGACGATATTCTTGATAATTCAAAAGCAATGAACAAAATCGTTTTGCCAACTCGATGATTGCTTCAGAAAATCAAGGCGACTTTTTTCCTTCACCACTCGGGATACATATTACGCATTTTCTATTAAGCGCACGTACGGAAAAATTTTCTAAGGAAAGAGAACATTTTCGTTCCAGTTTCCTTCACGATGACCTCAAGCAGTCTCCTCGTTAGCGCTTAATTCAGAATGCTATAATTCTTGTTACCCTTACTCGCCGCGATGAATAAATTTTATTATTATATTTGCACGGTTCTTCCGTTCCTCGTGTAATTACTCCATCTGTTTATTTACGTCATCACTGTATATAATGGACTCGTTTTATTGCCATTTCCGTTAGTATTTCTTCATACAGACTTTCGTACGCTCTAGTTGCGTCCCCTGCTATCGCAGCAAATGGAGACTGTCGGAATATCAACAAATACAACCATATTTTCTCTAATGCTGGGAACAATACACAATGGGACCATAAATTTATCAAAATCAGATTCTGCCTGTTGAACTGTCTTCCGCTTCTAAAAATTATTACCGTTTTGTATATCATAAAAAGTCAGATTTACAGTAATTTCTGAAATTTAGGAAATTTTTTATGTGCGATATGCAGTTAGAAAGAAATCCTTGAGATGATATAGGAACAACGAAAATTCTCTTATTTTATGCAGTCGGTACAGTTAAATAAAATATTAATATTTTGTACTTTATGCTCTGTACAATTTCTTATTCTACAAAGTCTGTTACAAGATGTGACTGTTTCGTTAAATAAGGGAAGATCGTATGTTGCATTTCTGTAGTTGTATTAAACAAATATAGATCCCATAACAATTTAATACAACAGTTGAAGAATTACTTAGAAATTGAGTAAATGTCTGCATTCAGGCTGAAAGGCGTTAAAAAATAATGGTACAAAAATGACGATATCTTCTAAACTAATGACTTTTCACAAAAAGTGACTTAATATTTATGTAGAAAATAACGAGTTGCTTCGAACAGTAAAAAAATTATATAATTCCATTTACATAAAGAACTTGATCTTCATATCTCTCCTAAATGTCCATACAGAAGAAAACTAGTTCCACCATATAATTTGCCTTCTGAATATAGAATTTTATTTCTGACATGTTTTTATGTTATCAATTATTTAAAGATCGTCGAGTTAATTTAGATAGGAGACCCAGTATCAAACTAGAAACAGAAAATAATGAAGGGATAGAGAAATGTTAATAATTAAGGGAAGATAAGAAATAACTTCTCAAGACAACTATAGATAATCTATTTGAGCATGAACACCTTATGGTAATTTCGCATTTAGTACAGTCGAGATCGAATGTGGCTTCCCTTGCGAAAGTATTGTAACCAAGGAGGGAAAACGTTTTCTACTCACTGATTTTTAGGGATTTTAGACGACTCATAAATTTAGGAATGGATGATGAATTTGGAGACAAGAATTTGGGGTAGAAAGATTTTGTATGTAGGAATTTGGGATGTAGGAATTTCAGATATAAAGATTAGGGATATAGGGATTTCGGAACATAGGAATATTGGAACATAGGAATTTCGGAACATGGGAACTTCTGCGTATAGGAATTTCGGAATATAGATATTTCGAAATATAGGAATTTTGGAATATAGAAATTTCGGAATATAGGAATTTCGAAATATAGGAATTTCAGAATATAGGAATTTTGGAGTATAGGAATTTCGAAATAAAGGAATTTCGCAATATAGAAATTTCGGAATATAGAAATTTCGAAATATGGGAATTTCGGATTATAGGAATTTCAGAATACAGGTATTTCTTAATATAGCGATTCGACATATTTTGAAATCTTCGAATTTGTGGTTACAAGTATGCAGGGTGTAGTGATATAGAAATCTAAGAATTTACAAGTATAAACATTAGAAAACTTAGGAACTTGGAGACCTAGGGATTTGATGCCCAAGGAATTTAGAAATCCAGAGATATAGGAATTTCAAAATTTCTTCTGTGTAGAAGTTTGCGAAATTAGGAATATACGGATCTAAGGATCTCTAATATAGAAACACACACTTCGGAAAAATAAATTTCTACGATAAAAGAAGAAGGATAGATTTGGTTTTGAGTGTACTTGTCTTGCGATGCTGACGCTGCTAGCAACCCTGTTGGATGCACGCAAATATGCAGATGGTGTCAGAAGCGCATGTACACAACAGTCATTTTCATTTTAAACCTCTAAAAAAGTAACAGCTGCATAAACCACCTCATAAAATGTTGAAATCTCAGTACTACAAAGCGAGGACTTAAAACCTTTAAGGCTCGCACCAGCGAGCACATTGCTGTCAAAAATAAGAAACGATTTCTTAGCTCGTAAAAAAAATTGGATATTACCGCGTTCTCTCGTTTAATTAATTTTATAACTATTCTTATTGACTGCAATTAGTAGCTATGCATTAACTGAATGGGTTTTACATGAATTTTTACATTTGTTTGCAACTTAGGTCACAATAAATTACTAGAAATCATAATGGAATTTAAATATCTTCTGAGCTAGCAATTTTTGGATGTACATAGGCTTTATTGGAGGGAGTGTGCAACAAAATTGGATAATTCATTAGAATTGATACAATTTCATTTAAAAGCACATTGGTGATTTACATATGTCCTCTACGTGTTCATAGGAAACTAACCCACTCTAACTGTGTCCTCTTCATAACCATTTTACGTATTTATGAAACATTTTTTCTTTAATGCTTTTAAAAATGGACAGGATGTTTTGGGTGATAAATTTAGACATCCTATATAGCAAATATATTTCTGAATTTTCCATATTATACTTTTTATAAATTCATAATTAATACAAAACTAAAGCGAACAATATACTTGTACAAATGCATTGAACAGGTATATTTGTCCAAACAGCTTCCACAAATCGCAAGTATGCTTGAATTATGTCATCAAGAATGTCAATTATGATCGTTTCACCTTTTCTCATTTTACTGCATTCGTAGTTGCACAAGTTTGCTTATACACATTCCAGTATATTTATGCACATAGGACCTGTGCAAGTATGGAGTATAGAAGTTCAAACATTTTCAGGTTGCTTGAACGATCAAAATATTTGTGCAACGTTATCATATACACACTTATGTATATTTACGCAGTAAGTGTGTACATTGATACAGCTCAAGTATGCAGTTACATGGATAGTCAGCTTGCCCGACAGCCAAAATCTCTACAATCTAAAATCCCGATGGTCCAAAACACCGACAGTCAAAATCCTGATATCCGTAAGCTCAACAGCAATTATTTTATTTTTTTAGGCGTCGGGATTTTGGAGTGGACTCAGTAAGTTTAACGTATAGTCTTATATTCTGAAAAACTTTTCAATATCATGAAATCAACTACGGGAGAAAGAATAACGTATTTTTCCATCCAGAGTTTTGATGGAAGAGAATTCTAGAGAATTTTAGTTTAAAAAGTTTCGATGTTGCGTTGATAAGCTGACTTTCTGTATCACTTAGACTTAACGAACCTTTTACCACAAATACTGAATTATATTCTGCCGTGATTGCACAGCATTTTCACATTGTACTTCATTGCTTTATCGTATATCAAAGTATAAATATTTAATACTTACGAGACTTCATTCCGGGGAAAACCAGGTATTTAATTACGGTGCATAAGTGAATTTTTTTTTCTTTTCTTATTTCGTATAACGTAAATGTCTTTTAATATTTATTACCCATATAGGTATATGTGTTTCGTAATGAACTTTTCATTAAACTTCAAAGAAGGGTGGATTCAATGCATTATGTGAGAAGCGCTTAAGAGATTTGCATAAATGTCGAGATGGGCGGCGAAAACTTATTAAATAAATTGTATTAAATATATGTATAAATCAAAATAAGCAAGATTAAATTTATGAAAGAGTTTTTAAGTAATTAATACATGTTAATAAGTGAACACACAAAAATATGTTCAAACGAAATGCACAAAGTTAATACATAAAAATATATTTAAATGAAATAAACAAAAATATATTTTCTTAAATTATTTATTATTATAAATTATTATTTATTTCTTAAATGATACCTAATGATTTTTTTAAATGTACACACACTCTAAAGAAAAATAGCAAGAAAAAAATGCAAAAAATATGAAAATAAACTTCAGCAAATTCTAAAATATTGTTTAATTCACAAAGCGATTCAAAATAATTTGAGCCGTTTATTATAAAAACGACCCAGGTCCATTTTTCCCAAAAAATTATACTAGCTATTATAATATCAATGTTTCTACGTTATCTTTTCATTTGGAAGCAAATTGTAACTAATATATTGAAAATCTCTAAAATTTCGTAAAAAGAGAATTAAGTGGTTATTAGAGTAGGAAACGAAGCGATATTTTACCCATGGGATGACCCGATATGCATGTCGTACATCCTTCCTTGTAACACTTTCCAAATAATACGCACAGTCAAGACACATACATCTCTGCACACATTTCAAAATTATATAAACTTACTTGATACTTCACTTTTTGCACAACCTCCCACTTGGGTAAATAAAGTTACAGCCTTGGAAAAGAACGTTTATTAGTTCGCAAGTTCAACAAGGTGTATCTCTTATTGCATCATTAACCAGTTAACTGTGTTCGACTTGTGGAAATATGCAAAATGTTATTTCGTCCCGATTGACGTAAGCCAAAGAAAAATAAAAATGTAATCTTTTCCCTTTTTGCTAGACTTTTTTATGAAGTTAATACGAGCATTTGCCCTGTATTTAGCGTGTATTCTTATCATTGTTTGATCCTGACCCTACATTTACGTACGTGTAATGTCTATTCATACGTATTTAAATTGAAACTAAACTATTGTATATTCACGTGTGTCGCAGCGCAGCGAACTTGACTTTGTACGACTAGAATATATTTTGCTATGTACTTGATGTTCGAGAGTGTCTCTTCGAAGAATTTGTACGTTTTACAAAAGCTCGGAGTGGGCATACAATTTTCGTGACAATGGCGAGGGAAAACAGTTTCTAATTTTTTATTGGTTTAGCTAAAATTCGAGTGAAGATGAAAATACAAATGACGTATGAAGTGGGTCTGGGTTTTTCTCAAAGTGACCGTAGCAAGTAATAAAACCAAGCGATACCTCGACATGTATAAAAAACTGCAAACAAAAAACTCTACTGCTAAGGTTAAGGGCTCTGATAACCAGATGTGACTAACAATAAATCAAACAATACTCGTTAGAATGTAATGACTCCTTGGGTTGTATTGCTGCTGCGGATAAAGAACTATTGATTTGGAACTACAAATGTGTCTCAAACGGACGAAAAACCGTTAAACTATTGTATCGCTAAAAATTTGAGATCTAGTCCTGAGATCTGGTCCTTTCGCTGTAATATGTATTCTACGATCTAACACTATAGAAATAAACACTATAAAAATACGTAAACCAGCTCGCACAATGATTCTTTATCTCAATGGCTGTTAACGTACATTTATACAAAAGTTTTTTAATAATTTTTGTAATGAAGAATAAGAAATGTAAGATTCGTCATTTTGACGGGTTTCGCAAACTTAGTATTAATTATGCTTCCTGCAAGAAGCTCTGGTGACCAAATATTCTAAGTATTATTTTCCGGAATTTTTGGAGCCTCTGGCGAAAAATCGATAAGCTCCGACGATTATTCTCTATCGTATGAATATTAGTCGGGAGAGACAAGGACAGTATATACTTCATTTCCAAAAATGTGCGAAAACGCGATGACGTTTTGCCAGGATTTTCAAGCCAAGAAGCAACGGGTAAAGAACTATTGATTTGAAACTGCAAATGTGTCTGATGGAAAACCGTAAAACTAGTGCTAAAAACTTGTATTGAAATCTAATCTCCTCGCTGTAATATGTTTTCTATGACATAACAATTATAAATGTATAATTTTGACATAATAACACAAACAAGCAAGAAAGATCACCAATATGATGAAAATTCATGATGGTAACTCGACTGAATGTACAATATGCTTAAAAATACTGAATTGACACCGATGCACGATAAAAACAAGATCAATCGCAACTGTATAATACAATGCATTAATGGATTTATCACACTGTATATCATAAATATTTTAAATTAACCTCGTACACGCATATTGGGGAAGAGTGAATTATAATTTGCAAAACATTGTTAATTTCAATGTAACATTTCTTTAATAGTGAATAAAACGTGCACATTTTTTAATAAAAACATTCCTTTTTATTTTTTAAACACAAAAAAAAAAAAGAGAAATGTGTTGGTAATAGCGTATGTCCAGGTACAATTCATAACAAGGATGGGTTCACTTCTTTTTAGTTATCCCATGCTTTTCAATTGTCGTAGTGTTATTTGATTTTGTTTCTATAGTTATTATTTATAACGACGTTGGTAATATTGTTTAATAGAAATCATTTATTTCCATGTTTCATAATTTAACATATGTATTATGCAAATATGAGTACTATTGAATTTGACAAAAAAATACATTCTGTAGTCATTATGACCGATCGGAGGAAACTTTTCCACGATATAACCACGCGGTCGCACCGCACGCACGGACACGTTTTGGGGAAGAAGCGAATCGGTTTCCGACTCGCCACGACCGCCTCCGAACCTCCCCGAACCGCGCACGGTGCAAGCAGTTGCATTTCCAACATATTCATTCGAAATATAAAAAATGTACTAATATTAACGGTTAATCTTTATCACGTTGTTTAATTGCTTCAAAAATTCGGTTTGGAAGGGCGTCATACAATTCTTCAAATTCCAAATTTATAATTTCCCAAATTTGAAAACTACTTGTATATCACAAAGAAATTATATTATTTCCGATAGTTTCTTGACTTTCTTTGAAACATAATAAATTAATACGTTTCAATGGACATTATATGTACCTAATATATGTATACTTATTTTTCTTTTTTGCTGCCGGAAGTAGTTGTCTGTAAGAGTACTTGCATCGGTACTTCAGTTATGGCTGACAATATAAACGCAGAAATGTAACTAAGTGCCCATACTCCGAAACCTGCTGTAAGCTAAAATGATATAAATGTTCGTTATAAAAATCGGTAAGTAGTTTTCGGGATATGACTGCCATTATCAACTTACATAAAAATAACTTTCAGCGTGGATCGCGTAATCGCTAAGTACACCAAGTAGTAATGCGAAAATTGGATTTAGAAGATAAGCGCAATATACTACTCTACTGGGAGGGATCCAACACGGCAACGATAAAAATTGATTTATAGTAGCTGCAAGAATAACAAAATATTGTAGGTACTTTTCAACAAAGTATAATCAAACATTTATCGTTCGTTATTCCTTTCTAACGGGTGAAATTGTAATAAAGATATAATATATAGTGAGTAGTTAAAAAAAGGCAGCAATCTTCGATTTCAATTATCTAAGAAAGTAAGTACACAGGTATTGTCAGGAATAGCAAACCGAGTCAACTTTTCGATTTCGAATATATTTGAAACCCTATATTCAATACGGTAACTATTTATAAAATTTCACAGATTTCAGTGAGTTTGAAAAGTACCGAGAATGTTGACCTTCATAATGCATTTCAAAGTCATCGAAATCGGAGGTGGCTTCCCTTTTTCCATGTTATAATTTACCGGCATTGTTCGTGAAGCAGACAATTACAAACCACGCTAATGCAAGACTCCAGCCCAGTCTGCTAAACATTTCGTAAATGATCGTTAAAGTAGCAGACGTCGTTATCAACGCGGGGCCTTGTATAACCAAATAAAAACACAAAATACTAATGAACCAACCGACCGCTAATGCTTTCTGAAACAAATAGTAGAGGTACATTAAAAATACCAGTTAAGTAATATACATTAAAATTCTGAGTATTATATAAATGTCCGTAATCATTGATATCGTACATTTAACATCGTGTATGATAAAAAAGAGTGTTATAATATATGGGCAATATATGGGCCTAAACTGAAACTTTTATGATAGTATAACATGCCATATGATTACTCCCATTATAAGCCAATATGTCAATAAATAAACGAGATTAATTACTTTTGATAAGTGCAATTTATAGTTCCATTTTTCGAGAAGAAGAGCTGTGCCTATCCCCACTATGTGGGGTAAGATTCTTATCCAGGGTCGTATATAGATATATGAAATTGTTTCGAGTCTCGAGTTCATTCTGCGAACATAACATGTTTCAACGTTGATATTAAAGTATAACATAACTTAATTCATTGTTCATACGACAATACATAAATATTTCGTTTAACTTACGTTTTGGTGTGACCCAATTCATATGTTGTGTAACCAGCGGACAACATGGATAGAATCAGCGTAACTATGCCAAAATTCATAGCAGAATAGTAATGACTGAAATGTAAAATTTCAATCACCATTTATGCACTCAAAAATAGGCAGAAAGAAAACATTTTCTATTTACCTGGCCGATAGTTTCAATATAAAGACACTAAAAATAGAGAACTGCATTTCACTGGAAACTTGCCAAGTCCAGGTCATGCACTGAAACAATTGTTTCCTTTAGTCGGTACTCTCTGTAAGGTATATCGTATATTAACAAAATTATATCTACCAAACTGTCCCATTCAAATAAGTTATGAATGTGGAGGATATTTCTCCACCAGTATTTCGAGCACAGTTCAGGTATCGGCTCCACAATATATGTCATCAAAAAGCTATTGCTCCAGGTAAAGATTAAAACCGCCAACAGCATCGTAACGACATATGGCGATGTAAGTCTTTTCAATTTTAATTCGAAAATTTTATTTAAACAAAACACATGGGTAAGTGTAAGTAGATATACTCGAGTGCAATATAGGCTTCTCTTGCTTTAGGGACAACGAAGTTCCAAAACTTCCCCGTTCATTTAGCATACACTCGTAGTCATTTATAAACTACCCTCTCTCCGAAGCAAAATATTCCAATATCACAAACGATTACTGCATAGGATATTTACTTTCAAATTTGGTGCATTTTACTAGGCTGTCGCGTGTGAAAAATTCATGAAAGCAACTATGACTGGCTATTGTTTTTTCAGTCGGAAGATGTTTGTTCTCAGCGAGACAACTTTTGATGTGGTCCAATTAAGGAGCCTAATTTATATAAAATGGGCGATGATGCACTTCTCTTAAAATTCCTCTTAACACCTTAAATACTACAGCACAAATTAACAATATACAGTAATACAAAATTCTAAGAACACAAATAGTTAATTTTTTAGCTTTATTGCAAATCGTATACTGCGTACTAAAAGCACTCAGAATATTCTTTTATTTTCTTGTTGCATAATTAGTTTAAATGAACTTGTAATGTCGGTCACCGATGACCAACATAGCCAATGTGTTAAATAGGGAAGCCTAAACAAACTGCATATGATCATGCTACGATGATCACTGGTGACAGGGATCAGGTACGTGCTATAAAGTGGAATACCTGATGAATCTTTTGATGGCTTGTATTAGAAAATCGTACGCAATCTGGCGAAGTGAAACTATCTTCAATCCTTTTTTTTGCGATTTAAAATGTCCACGTGCCAACAGAAAACCTGCAAGGAAAAAGAAGACATCCGCAGCCCATACTGCGTTCGCAAGGAGTTGATATTTCGTTGAACTATTCTTTAGATATAAATCCCATTTGTTATCTGTTTAGATGAAATATTGTCACTAACTTACATCGGGAAGAGGAACAATTATATAGTTTTAATCATTAATGCGAATATCTGTCTCACCTGTAACACCCATCGTATAGTATCCGGTATGAAAGAACATCAGCCACATCGAACCAATAAATTTGATGCCATGAATCGCTGCTATATCCTCTGTACTGGTCTTTAGTTGAAATATCTGTTTCATGTTCGATGTGAACGAGAAAGATACAAGAATTTGTTCGATGCGACCAGGTGGCTCCAACTTTTCAACAGCCTTTGGATCATATTTAGGTTTTTGCACCACGTCGTCTTTCAATTTTGTTATTTCAATACATTGCATTAAGTATCGTGTTATGTTAAAGTTAAGTATCTAAGATTTGTAAAGTTCATTTACCTGGTTTCAACTTTCGAACTGTATCCACTGGATAATGTTTAGAATTTTGATCCATGTCTCCATTCAGTTTTCCTTTTTGAACATATTGTATTAAATACCGCATTATTTATGTACATGTTAATTCTACAAAGAAATATTCTTTCTTCTAGATAGTAAATGTTAGCAACTTTACGTTTAACCTAAATTGTGTTATCGTGATCGTTGATAATAAAAACGAAGACAAGATCAAATAGTACAGTAGAATATATGTGTTGTATGCTGGCGAATTAATACTATCTCATCTCTTTATAGCACATGGTATTACAACTCTGTAATCGATTTTGAGATACTTCTACTCACAAACGTTTGCATAGAAAAATAAAAATCTAGCAAACTTCAGAATGACTACACATGAAATATGATCAGTTGAATTTCAAAAGGTTGTAAGACTTACCGATCGTGTTGCTCCCGTTAGAAAGGCATTTTTTCAATTTTTGCAGACGTTTCTGGTATATAAAGATATCATACAACGTGCTCGCTACTACTATTCCAAACAACGCTGCCAAAATAGCACTACAAACAGAACCTTCGTTATTCTATCTGTATTTAACCACTTATTTGCTAACTGTCAAAAGAACTTTTAAAGACTCGTCTAACGTAGCAACTCTTAATCAGTAATCATACTTACACAATACGGAATTATATTTAAATAATACTTATATAATATATACTTATTTTATACTTATACATGTGGGATTCGGTAACGGGCGAATATCGTTACGGCGAGCAGCCTGCTGATGGTGTGATTTTACGTAGTATGATTGTGTACGATGTATGAGTGTGTGTGGGACAAAAGAGTGCGAATGCGAAAAATATAGATATAAAGCGCGAATGAGTCGGAAGGGCAGTGGCGACTGACCCGTGTAAGCGTTCAGATTGATTGTTTTTTTCGTCGAATATATTAAATTTATTTTTATTATTACTTTAATCCGTCTCTCATCTTCTTGCTCCCATCCTATATACATATAATACGTACATGATAGTTACTATTTTTCCATCCAATAGCCACGCGTAATCGTTCTTTAGATTCGAGACTTCGATCAACTCAAAATCAGTTGAATAGAGGTGTCCGAATAGAAGAAGTCCATCATCGAATATTTTATTTACCATTGTAGCCACTTCGTGTTCGGTACAAGAATCGGGTAGGCAAAGCCCCAATATTATCACTTCCTACAAAAGTGTCATTTCTCAAACCATTTTATATCGTTACAATTAGCACTTTTTAAGTATCTTATGTGTCTGCTGATCATTCACCTCGTGCTCAGTTTAAATTTAAGTGCTTATGATTCAATAATCATTTTCAGATTTTAAAAAGTCATTCAAATCTTCGAACTACAGATTCATGATTAAGTTACTTGTGTTTATAATTGATAGAACACGACGTCCTGTGCTATGCAGGTACTTACATCCGAAGGTAAAGAGAAATGATACTGCATGGTGCCAAGGTTTCGAATATAAGCACCAAAGAAGTTAACCATAAACGGTGGAAACTCGACGGCTGGATTACGATATAGAGACTTGTTCTTAGATGTTTGGGGTGAATACTTTATTGGCTCTTTCCGCCGGAGATAATCGCATTGTGATTTACTTCCCACCCAAAAATTATTCCCCGTAATGTATCCAGACGACGGTTGGCCACTTGAATCCAACACTTAAAAACAAGGGCATTCTATTGTTAATTGAAAACTAGTATTTTAACTAAGTCGAAGAATTGTTAGTAGTTAAAGAAAAAAATCTCATTATAAATAATAGAAAACTGCATCGAAACGACGTAATGAGTCGTTTTAGTCACCTTTACATTTTATAGTATTAATTCCTGCGTATTTCTCTCTTTTACTTTGAGCTGATGACCACGGTGCGAATCAATGGTCTTTTTTATTCCTTTCGCCATAATTGTACCGATCGAAAAGGATGTAGCTGGTTAAGGGGTTCAAAAGTGCCTTTACATCCAGTTAATCAATGAATATCATTGATTAATTGAAAATCATTTAAAATCATCTTTGCCAAGTATCAAGCCGCTTCACCTACTTGGAGGGTAGTTACAGGGCGAAACGCAATTATAATTTAAGCTATAGTCTTTTGTTATACCATACAGAAATTTTGAAAAAACGCAGGGATATTCTGCTCTATAACATACGTGTTTGTGAATTTTTCCAGAATTTTTAAACGCGAAATGAATTTTACAAAAATTCTAAAAGTTAACATTTTTTTATCAGACATGACATTTCTACGAGTAATGTCACCCGGAATGAAAAGTTAGAAAATATCGATTTGCAATTATTTTTATATTTGATACGCTTTCATAAAGAAACTGAAGAATTGTATATTAATAATTTTAACAAGGTATTAAAACTATAAAAATATGAACATGGTTTCGTGAAAAATTAAGATAATACTATAACCAGATATCGATATTTGATTTTTGCAACTGTCTTCCACCACTTCAAAAAATCTGAAAAAATTACAGATAATCAAGACAAAGCACGTTTACTGTAAAAATATAAACGTGGTCACTTGATAATTTCTACTGGAAAAAAATATTCATTTTGCGTTTAAAAGTTCTGGAAAAATTCACAAACGCGTATACCATTCGCATACGATTTTGGCAAAAGTGATTTCCTTTAAACGGTCTACTAATTGACTTGTTCAATGATTAATTTGGTGTAAAGGCACTTTTGACCCCCTTATCCGGCTATATCCTTTTATCGAAGAAAGCATGTTACTAACTTGCCATACTCCACAGTATTCTATGGTTTATTCCATCGCGATATTGCACCATTTCCGCTTGGCATCTGGTCGCATTGAGTTGTTCGATACCGTAGGTCACTAGATAACCGGGCAAATTTTCCAACACTGTTAAGTCTGATGTGATTCCGTCAATCAGTGCACAAAGATACGTCAGCACTATTATCCCGGTCCACGTGCACTTCATGGTGCGAATAACTTAGTATTTTAGTTGTTCAAGTGAAGTTCACGTTTTTCGTTTGCCCATAGAGTTCGAGGAACGTCACTGAAGTTTGTTAACAGTAGAAAATTTTAGTTCCAGTGTGGGTCTGTGTTGGATCGAATAAGAAAGTATGGTCACGAAAAGACTGACACGTTGAAGAGGGAATCATAGAACTTAAATGAAAAATTAGCTACTGATCGGGCGTTATATCATCAACGTTTCTATTGACCTTGTGCCGTAGCACACCTGTACGCTAATTTACGAAAAAGAGAAGAATTGGTGACCGAAACAAGTATGCCTCCCCTCTCTTACGTATGGGCGTAGCGTCACGTGAGTTGAGAGAGCGGGAGAGCTAGTGTCAACTTTACGTATGTTGGAAGGTTCTTGTAAATGCCACGCACAATAAGAAACGAAGGACTCTTATCGTTAAGAGCTTCAATAAATTAATTTATTCACTGTTTTCCGAAATGCTTCCACAATACCTACATCCATTCAAAGATGTATCTTTTGCTTGATATCATCACTGAATGAATCTTTTGAAAGATTGTACTGCTTATTTATCTTCTTTTGATCTTCCTTCCTGTTGAGAAATTCCCAGTGACCCTCCCCAATAAATCAGCGACGGGGGACACATGGCCGCAAAACGAAGACCATCTTGGTGACGAGGTCCGATGCTGGGCCATAAAACAACCCCGCGGCCCCAAGTTTCGCGGGGACCAAGATACCTCCTGGAATGGGAAAAGGACATTCAAGAAAGAACATCGGAAGACGTGACTTCGTGTTCGGGATCGCATCTTTGTTTAGAATATATTGTATTTTCAAAAACGGACTTAGCGAACGCGTCGATCATTTTCACCCGTGTCTTACATTCCATTTCAGTAAATGTTATTGAAATATGAAAGATGAATTGCTAATGTAGAATACTATTTTCGCTACCGGTGGCAAAGTTACTACTCCTCATGAGCGGGAAAAGATAATCGTAATCGCCAAACGGTTTTATATACTTTTCAAGGCATGTGTGCTTTGGTCCAAGACGGTACAGCGTGAACATGACATTCAATTTACGTCACCCAATGTTCTCGAGTTATTGTATGCAGTGAGTCGCAGCCACAATCGTATATCACATTTATGAATACGTTTCATCTCGTGAAAAAGTACAAGGGAGATATAGTGGAAAAAATACCATAAATCTATGTTGTAAATATATCTATTTATTATGTAGTAGCATCAAAGAAAACGGAGTTGTGCAAATATGAAAAAAATAAGTTATTATGATTCAGTCTGAAAAACATCTGACTGATAAAATCGTACAGTATTTATGGTATTTTTTATATGTAGACAATTCTGTTTATTTTGATACTAGTACGTTATGTGAAAAAAATTTTCAGCTAAAATGTTTTATAAGCCCTAAATAACAAGATAAAAAACTGAACTGTATAATTGATATATGCGTGTTAGTCAAAGATTTGCTAATAAACTCCTTAGCAGAATTCTTCTATTAACGATGTAAGTTCGTAAATTCCTCAGTTAAAATTCTTAGATTTTGTTTAATTTTATTTAGCAGGTTTTATGTTGTACATTGTTCGTTGAAAGCATATCATTCATCGAAGATTACAAATCACTTTTTCGGTGAACACGAAACTTTGGAAGAAACGAATTACATTAAATGTTGTATACAAGCTTGTAAAATTGAGTACGTCTAACAGAGATTTATAATTATGCGCGCGTGCCTGCTGACCCACCTCACGATACTAAACCGAATCATGTCGGACAACATTACATAATCAGTCAACGTCACTCTTAAGCATAAATGAGAAACACTTATATTAGCATTATACATAGTTGTTAATTTTATTGAATTTATATTGGGTATTACAAAACATTTATTTTTTTTTATATTAGTGTTTATAGTCGCATGAACCACTGATTGGGTTATTAGCGACTTAATAATTTGGTTTACAGTTCATTATACAGTCTGGTATCTTTCAGAAAGTTGTGTAGGTTCCGTATTGATTTGTCGTCCTTCAGGTTGTCGATCCATGTAGGTTTTTTGTTGAATTTCTGTCTGTCGGCAGTATACTTTGCGCATTGGATGATAAGGTGGTCTACCGTTATGTTGACCTTACATAGCTCACAGATTAGTGGTTCTTTTTTACCGAGGAGATACTGATGTGTGATTTTTGTGTGACCAATTCTGATTCTTGAGATGACAACTTGATCGCGTCTTTGTAAGGAGCTGGTAGTAGTTTTCTTATAGAAGTTACTTTTGATGGTTGCCAATCTAGGTTTAGATTGCATAATCCATGTGTTGTTCCAGTTCTCTTCTAGTTGCTGTTCTGCAGTGAGGAGGGGTACTTCAGAAGATAGGTGATTTGTGTAGTGATCAGGCGCTGGAGAGTTTGCTGCCTTTTTTGCTCCTTTATCCGCTGTGTCATTTCCCGCGATGCCTACTTGAGAAGGGACCCAGACTATTGCAATTTGATTGTTTCTTTGTATAGATTGGATATAGGCTAATTGGCATTCTTGTATGAGGGTGTCGTTTGTCCATTGGTTTTGGATTGTGGAGATGGCGGTTAGGGAATCACAGAAGATAGCGAAGTTTTTGTTTTGTTCGGTAGCGGTGAGATCGATAACATGCTTTAATGCGGTGATTTCGCAATCAAGTATGGTTGGTTTCGGATGAAGTTTGTTACTTATTATTACTTGATCGGTAATTACGTACCCAGAACCATTTACAGTTTTTGAACTGTCGGTGTACAATATGAAGGTTCAATCGTGAGTCGAAGGTTAGGCCTAGTAGTTCAAGATTTGAGTAGTTTAAGAAGGTTAGGCCTAGAAGTAGATTTGGAACTTTTTTGTGTAGTTAATGTCGCTAGAATTTTTCTGAAATGTTGTTACTAACACATCAGAAATTTCGTTTAGGTTAGTGGTAGTCGTGTTATATTCTTTGTTTATGGCAGGGATCGTGAACTAGCCGTGAGATTTTTTAAACGCATTTATCCTCTTCCAGATTGCAGACTGCGGGGTGTGTGGGTTCAATGATGAGGCGTATTCTTTCCACGCTTGCCTTTTGCTACTCTTCATGATTTTACGGGATATGGCTCTAAGTTTTTTGAAATTAGTGCGGTTTTCAGGTGTATTATGTTTTTTGAATCTATTTAATGCATGTTTGCAGTTTGCAAGAGCTTTGGAGCATTCCTCGTTCCACTATGGGTTAAATTTTATTTTAGGTTTGGAAGGGGTTTTTGTTGTCGGAATGGCTAGGTTAGCAGCGTTGATGATAGATTGTGTGAAAACCTCAAGTGCTACGTTTAATGTTTCTGAGTTAATTGAATCTAATTTGATACATTGGGGAGTTGATTTGGTCATTGATTCTCGAAACATTTCCCAGTTGCCTTTTTGGATTTTCCACCTTGGATGTCTGGTGGACCCATTTCTTTCGTCAGTGTTGTATGTTATCTTTATAGGGAAGTGATCACTATCATACAAGTCATTGAGAACACACCACGTAGAATTTTGAGTGATTGATGGACTGCACATCGATGGATCAATTGCACTGGAACTGCCAGTTGCGGTGCAAAAGTGGGTATGTTTGTTGGTATTTAGAAGATTGAGGTTGATTGAATTTATTACTCTCTCGATGATAGAGCCTCGTGCGTCTGTCGTATGGGATCCCCACAGGATATTGTAGCTATTAAAATCTCTTAAAATAATATGCGGTTTAGGGATTTGATTGATTAATTGGGTTAAGTGTGTTTCGTCTATGCGTTGGCTGTTTGGTATATATGTACATATATGTTGGCTATGTATAGGATCGTAGAAAGTTCGATTTTAACGACAATGGCTACGAGATTAGTTGCAATCGCTACTTTTTGGCTGTGAATGCTGTTTTTGACGTGGGTGGCTATTCCTCCACTCGCGTAGGCGGAGGTACGATTTTTAAAGTGGGTCTTGTACGATTTGTTACTGCCTGAACTTTGATGCTTGAAATTGGTTTCTTGTAGGCATATGATATCAGGTTGGAGATCGTTGGTTAGTAACTGCAGGTGTTCAAGGCGGCTGTAGAATCCATTAAGATTCCATGGTTACCTGCTTCCAGTTTTTTGATTAAGCGGTGAAGTCTATTTTTCATTCTTTGGTCGTGTATTAGTAAGTGAGTTGTTTAGAGCACACTGATCATGTTAACCATGTCAGTGGTGTAGTCTTTTGCAATTTCATATGAATTTTCGGTACCGATAATGTTTTCTAGAAAACTCTTAAATTGGATAAAGTTGAGATTGAATTTGTTTACAGGGTCTTCCAAGAAGGGTGTGATTGGTCCTATTATGTCGTTTAATTGATCAATAAGCCTAATTAACGACTGACTGCGTTTGTCTTTTTTTTTCGTGATGGAGACTGTGGGTTTGTCGTCTGGTTCACTATGTTACTAGTCGGTCGTTTGGTTTTCAGGTTATGTGAATTTATTGGTTGTTCTTCTGAGGAAGTAGATAGAGGTCTTTTGTTGCGGGGGGATTGGAGGTTAGTTTGATCGTATAATGGGTTAATGAGTGAAATTCAGTCGGTTGTGGATAAATCTGTGGCACTGGAATTGGAGTCCTTGTTTTTTTTGTCTCCTAAATTTTCAGTCTGGCTTCCGTGTGGGGGCCATGTCGTGTTTTGGATGTTAGTGGAGCAGAGAGTTTGTATTGGACTATTGCATGGGTGGCTGCAAGTTGGGTCCACATCTTTTGGCAGGTTGGTGGTTTTTGATTGTGCTGTATTGTTGTATTGCTTGGCGATACGGCCTTCTTCCTTACTCAAGAAGCATGTGACTTTATCGGTGGATGCGAAAATTCTATACTGTGTACTATCATAAGTAACAACAAAAGATTCTGGGATGTTTTTGACATCTCCAGGATTGATATAGATCTGTCTTCGAAAACTCATAATGTGAGAAAAGCCAGGTTTTTGTAGCCTTACTCGAAGGAAGGTGAGCTTCGATGTTAGCCTAATATTGTGATCTTTTAGAAACTACTCAAGATAGTCGTGAGGTATTGTAGGGGGAATATTGGAGAGGACAATTCTCTGTGAAACCAAGAAAACTATCAAATCGGGATGTGTTTTGAACACATGTATCAAACTTTTTAATAAACACGCTGCAATGAAATTGGTGAACGATAGCAGAAGAAGGACGATAATCGGTATTGAAAATTACTATCGTCATTGTGTATTTCGTTTCTGTATCGAATACAAGACTGGCGACAACGCGATGACGACCTTAACTTTGTGAAGTTAAACATTTGCTTCAAACGCTCCGCTGTAAACTGTGTTTACTTAATTTCGGTAGCCACCGTACTCAATCACAAGCAAGAAAGTGATCCATCGAATAAACCTTAACTCTTCGCCCTATAATATCGTATCTTACTTGTGGCGTACTACAATTATCTAGTGTGACGTACACTACAGGTCGAATATAGCAAACCACACTAAATTCTGCATTCAGTTCCAATTATAATCTGTCCAACCAAGGTTCACTAAATGCAAAATATGCCTAATACTTTAACCTTCTTTATTCGCTTTAACATTGTACCAGTAAACTAATGACGCAGTCGGGCAGAAGATTATAGGTTAAAAAGTTGAGCTACACCAATCTCTGTTCCAGGTTTGTCAACTTCACAGCTCGAAGCAACCTTTCATACATCGCATTCGCATCGGCTACAATTAGCCAACTCGGGTGTGGTCGTGCAATTTACACGTCTAGACAAGATGGGTCGTCGCCGGGTCGTGTAGAGACAGCTACCGTCGCGAATACAATGCCCGTCGGTTTCGGGGATCGCGTGGAGACCCTTGTCTGCAATTACGGACCCCTCGATCGGAAGACACCGAGGGAACTCTACGAAGATGGTGTGCCAGCTCTTTGTCCACAGGGGACGATCCGTAGCTTGCGATACGCAGCACTTTGTCGTAAGTGTTTCCTCCCTTGTGTACGATGCGTTCAGGACACGCGCTCACGTTCCTTGTCACTCCCTCGCCACAGTCGTTAACCGCTTCCTGTAATTACAGTAAAGTCTCGACACACTTCGTTGCAATATTTCATTATATTTTCCAGTAGATGCACTATTTAATACAGAAACAATCGTTACGCTGTTTTGTTGTCAATTGGTTCGTATGTGTGCATTGCTAATGACAAGCATTGAATTGTTCGGGTATCTGAATATACCTTCCCTGTAGAATATATAGTGCAATGTATGTAGATACATATTGGCACTGTGAATTACTCAAGTATCCGTTTTCATCTGCGCCACCTTCTATTATAATACACTGTTTAAGTAGACGATACAGTATGTCAAACGTTTCACACGCACTTTCACCACCTCGATGCTTGAATAAACGTTTAACCTTTTAATTGATACATAACACTGTTCAATTCTTATTCTTGTTAATGCACAAATTTGTATTAATCTAATACATTACAATAAATTTCAGACTGAATAAACGAACATTCAGACTGAAAAATTCGATTATATCGAGATTTTACTGTATTTACTTCAACGATTCTTCATTGATTAGAGTAACTTTGAGATATGTTATCATGGCTACTATTCTGAACAAGTTTTCTTGATACATATTACCACCAAAATATTTCATATTTCGAAATTTCATGTTCGAAATATTCGTAAAAAGCATGAGTTAAGTTTTACAGTTATACTTCGTGGTGACGTAGGCAACACACATTTGTTTCATATAGCATAACTTAATATAATCTAGTAACTTAGTTACATAATCTACTTATCGATTAAATTAGGTTAGATTGGATTAATGTCCTAGTAACCTGAAATCTTTTGGTACGAAATTAAAATCATATAAATAGCGTCACTAGACGGTTGCATGACACTATGTCTGTAAATAGTTGCAGCAAGGTATTTAACGAGTCTGTTCAGGATTTATAGTCGTATTTTGATTATTATCCTAACTCTGGTTAGTATTGTGTACCTTTCTAGAAGTACATAAAATGAAATTATAATTATTGGCCACATGTAATGATTTGTAAACGTTATTTGTTCATTTTTGGTGTGCCCCACGTTGAACGCCAATTTTGTAAACGTTATGTGTTAATTTTTGGTGTGCCCCACGCTGGGGACCACTCTTGTAAACGTTATAATTATATTTATGGTGAATCTTGTCAGGTTATGCCCAAGTTGGGCGTATATGCGTAAATGAACACTAAGTTAGTATAATTCAAGTTCTACTAAGGTTTTTTTATCGGAGGGATTCGAACCTCTAGGTACTGGACAGCGGAGTGGTCTGTTGGTAGTTGAAGAAAGTTAGACACAATTTATGTAATAACAAATACTAAAAAAAAATATATTCTGTAACATCAATATCGTTACACGAATGTCGAAATAGAGTAACACGCACACTTTAACACAGTATGGAAATCGTCAGTTCAATATGGAATGATCGCGTTATTTAATAAATAAATATAGGAGATTTATTATCTGCCGAGTTCTCTCCCAAACTATAATTCCGACACGTACAAAAATACCTTTTATATCAAATTTAAAGACTTTGAATAAATTAATGCGCAATGGCACGTGGAAAAGAAATTGAACTTTATAAGAAAAATAAAATAGTAGTGTGGTTCTGTCGTTGGAGTCAAAATCTCGGTGGAAAGTACGATTGAAGACCGTCGCAGCACCTTTTACACTCGGCCGATAAATCGGGGGAGTTGTTCCGGTGGAGATATGCACGAAGTCAAAACCAGGTTGAGACACCTAAGAGTTTGTCAAGAGGAATGTAGTTGGGCTCAAGACTTCCTCCGATGCCGGACACCTAATTCTAACAGTGCTAATCTGATCGTATTATTCGCGACGCGTATAGTACAGAAACACTCAGATCGACTTTGTCGAATAATTCGGGAAAAGTCAAACGGTGCCTGTACTATGAAGTTCATAAGCCAATCGAGAACAACCAGAAGATGACGGTAGGCACAATATGTGGGCTGAGCGATATTTCGGTTACCCAATTTGAGTATGAACTATGTTCGAACAAATTTACTTCCAAACAGCGAGACCGCAGCACCACGCGGTTGTGTCCACCTTTTCACAAAGGCATTTGAGTATAACCAAGGAGTGGCGGCAGGGCACTTTCGTGAGCTGAGCGATACTCTGGTTGCTCAAACGAGTCTGTGAGCTGTGCCCCGATCAAATGTGGTAGAAACCATCCAATTCCACATCCGCGAGACTACCTCTCACAAGGGCACACAGGTACAATTAGAAGATACGGCGGGACACTTTACGTGTGCCGAGCGACACTTCAATTGCCTGTATGAACCTGGGAGCTGTACCACGCCAAAATGTATAATTAGATGATCTCAGTCGCTATCTACAACTGTGGGATTACCGTCGATGACTACTTTTGAGAATTGACTCACAAACAACAATTACTCACCGTCTCCTTCTATTCAGCGAAGTTTATAAATAAATGACTTTAGAAATTGACTTTATTATAATAAAAATTCTCGTTTTGACAACTACGCTGTACACGACAAAAAGGGCTTTTAATAATCGTATTCTAGCAGTGCCACAGTTCGATTTGAACTTGTGAGTCCTCAGTTTGAGGCGCGTATGCGTCGAGGGTAGATAGATAGCCGGTTTGTCTATCTTACCAGGTCGGTTTGACCTCCCGATCGCGTACCGTTTTCGCTGAAAGATTTAGAGAGATCCTTATAGGTTCGCTTCCAGACGTAGAGTGTCGAAATTGATCCACGCATTGACCTCCTTCGATCGTTATCGAGAGGGGATCGATGCGCACGCATAATTACCCTAAAGTGGGGCAAATACTCTAAGTATGTACTCCCGCGACTATGATCATGACTTGTGCCTAGAGTAGGGGTATCCCTTACCTCTGAGATAGATGAATACACAGGGTGTACCACTAATTATGTAACCCGCACGGTTACAGATTATGACAAATTAATTGCACTAAAAGTGATCCAGAACGATGTAAATTACATTAGGTATGCAAGAAATAAAATTTGACAGAGAAAATTGAATATCTTCGTATTATTCGTGTTGTACAAAAATCAGAATTAAAAGTATCTTAAAATATTTACAAAAATCTTAAAATACATACAAAAATTCTTGGTTTAAACAATCGTATCTTCTCATTCAAAATATCGTTTTATCGAATACCCTAATCGCTACAAGTTTGTCTAAAAAATGAATTTAATGTCAACTTGCTAATGTCAACTTACAAATTTGACTTTCGTCAAAGCTAACTCGAAAATTAAAAAATTCTGATCTATATTTCTTTTTTATTTTTTCAGAAGAAATTATGTTGCGTATTTTCGAACCTCGAGGTTATTCGAATCATGTATATTTCCTTAATTAATTTTTAACTTCAATTAAACGGTTACAATTAAAGGAACTGGCACTTATTGGGTTGCAATCAATGAAACGGACAATTATATGGTCGCAGTTAAAAGGACTGGCAGTTAATAAGTGGTATTCAGTTAAATACATCTGGTTTGAAATCATCACTTTTGGGGATATTTCAAATATTTTTTTGTAGTTTGATAATTATTAGTAATTACTAATATTTAAGTATTAGTTTACAATTTAAATGAGTTATTAATTTAAATATTAGATATAAAATATCATTTTATAAAACATATTATTTTGGATAATATACGTAACAGAAACAATTTTTTAATTAATAACACTTTATCTGAATAAATAGTACTACTACTACTGAAAAAACCACGGGATACGTATTGTTTAATATCAACGGAAAAACAGATTTAGAGGATGAATCAACCAGTCAAAATTAGAGGTGTTAAACGTGGATTTAATTGTTTCATACACGACGACACAATTTTTTTGCTCGAAACCAACCGTTAAAATTTGTGTTATTGGAATGAATGAAGAAGTTTACTCAATTTTATTGTACGGAGATAAACTACCCCTAAAATACGATAACAATTATATAAGTCCACCTAATATGTTAAAATTCGTGTCAAAAAATCTGGAAAAAATATATGTCATGCATTAGTAAAAAAGTAAGTTGATATAGTTTTGCGTTTTTATAAAAAATTGAAAGGAGCAATTATCTTTAATAAAATAATTTAAAATAAAATAAATAAATTAAAATAATGCATTTTAGTAAGTTTATAAATTACTTTCAAATTGTCATTTGCTCGATAACATTATTTGATGTCATGTTTTGGTCGTTATGCAAGATAGTAAACGACAAATTAAATTAAATTATTGCTAGTATCATAAATTTCAATAGCGTTATTTTTACAACTTAACTTAAAAAAAGGTGCTCATCGCATTTAAAATATAAGAAGTTAATTGTAAAGTGAATGCTCTGGCATTAAAATTTATAAAGATTTCAAAAGTCAAATCATTTCGGTCTGTGCTCATATAATATTTAATAAAACGTTACTGTGAATTTCATGAAAATTGGAGTTATGAGAATTGGATTATTTTTTACATTCATCCTTTTTTCAGTTATACCACTATTTCGAAAACAGCCTGTGTTTTAAAAAAAAAGAACAGCTGCTTGGAGATCTTAGGCCATATATAGTAGTTGCAGTTTAAAAAAATCGAACACCTTATATTCAAAAGAGTTAAATATTACAATTTATCCTCACTTATTAGTTTGATCAATTCTATATTAGTGAGAGAATTGATAGTAGAAATATATTTAATATAGAACACTTCTTTAAATTTAAATTTCTTCGAATACAAATTTTTTTAAAACTTCTTAATTTCTTAAAGATTTCTTCGGACTAAATTTTCACAGAATTGAGAACATTCAGCAATTAAAGGAACTAGCGAAAGAACACTTTCATCGTTCTTTTGTTCCACGAAACGAGCGTTCAAAGAAGTACATATCTTTCTTCAGAAGCGAAGTATATACTTTCAAGAGAACCATCTCATGGTACAGAAAAGTTTAAAGTAACGATTACAATAAAATCAATATAGGTATCCAAATCTTCCAAGTTTCGAAAGTTACAAGTACTTTAAGAGGTCTTAATTGTCTCGAAATTGAATAGAAATGAAATTGCTGTTTTTGAACAAAGGAATGAACTTTATTATTTCCGTAGGACATTAGTAGGAACGAATGACCTTTCTATGGAACTTATTTTAAAATAAACATTTCGACACTATTTATTTTAACGAAATTGTGTCCAATCGTATCTTTAGCTATCGATATCATGGAATTTTTACCGTATTTTGTGCGCTTGTTATGAATCTGCAAACAGTTCTTTTCTACCTTTATTTCCTAAAAAATTGTATTTAAAAAACAAATTCATGCATTTTGAATATAAATAGAATTGTGTATGTAACTGTAAAATATATATTTAAATATATTCAAAGATTCATAAACTCTTAAAAATTCATAGTATCGATGTATTCGTAACGGTTGACAGAATTTTTTTATTCAAACAAAAGTTAAATATTTTGTATGATTATAAAAGTCCGTCACAAAATTCGATTTAGCACAAAAAAATACATGTTAAGATAAATGTTATTGTGTCAGTGAGCAAATGTTTTTTTCAATTTCATTAAAAGTAACAAACGATATATTGTTCAAAATCTTGAGATATTGAAATTATTAGTATTTTGTTTATTATTTCAATGATTATTCTTATACTAAAGGGTCCATTAATAAATATAGGACAGATTTTATGAGAATTTATTAAAGCAAAAGAGGATCATAAATTAAGAATGAAATAAGAAAACATAAATTTTTGTTTACATTATAGTAGTAAATAAAAGACATTAAACACAAATGTTATTTTTATTAATAGTTACTTAGTACTTATTTAAAATTGCATTTCATAATTGTTTTATAGAGAAAACAGGACCAGCACCAGATGATTAATATATTACACACAAATCTGTATATTTTGATAAAAAACTATTTTAAAACGATTTTATTCTTATATGTATCAGGAACACTTGCCTTACATTCGAATCCAGATTTCTCAAAAATTTTAGAGAGCGACTGTAAGAAATTCGTGGCAAGTTTCAACGCAACATAAAGAAAATTTTCTCCATCTCCCTGTCCTGCAGATTTCACTTTTTACGTTCTAGCCGATTTCATTTTATGCAAATGATTTAACAAGAAACGGAATAAAAGATAATATACGAAGTACAATTAAAACTTCCAACTCAGCATAGGATGTATGTAATATTATACAATGGTACGTCTGTAATTCAAATTACATCGCACAGAAGTATAAGTTTGAATGAGAAAACTTTTCGAGTGATAAAGCTTTCATTTCTCTTGCATATTTTCTTGTGTAGAGTGCACGTATAAAATACCGAAAAGTAATTAATTTTGCTCGGTTCAAAGTAAGACAAAAAACGAACACTCCCAAAACTAAAAAACAAACTTTCATCAGTAAAATAGTTCTGTTATTAAATAAAAATTATGCAAAAGGCAATTTAGGATTTATAAAGTTATTACTGTCTTAAGATATAGCTAACTCGAGTTGTCGAACATTTTTGAGTACATATGGAGGGTGAAATGAATGTTAAAGGAGGTTCTCAAGAATCTTATTCAATATTCTATTCCAGTACTAAATCCAGCAGAGTTCCAGAAACGCAGTTTCACCAAAATTTTCACTTCTTGCTCGAGTAGAGCTTAAAGCGAACGATCCGTACCGAGTTTCGACAAAAACGTACCTTTAAGGGGGGCAATACCATTTGATAGATGAAAATAAGCTGATATTTGTGAATTTTTTTGTATAGGATATCTTTGTCTTATATTTTCGAAATTTCAGGTATAATTTATTATAACTATTGCCTATTACAACATATTTTCTTTTTTTAAAAATATTAAAAAATGGCGGAATTATGATAGTCTTTCCTGGAAGTGTTTCGGCGCGTCTCGTGAAACGGCGTGACTTCTAGCTTCAATTACATTGGTCTGAAACAAGTTTGCAAACGATGTTTCGATTATTAACATTCACAGTTAGTAGATGAACCTAAGAAATGTGAAAAATATGGAGAATTGAAGAGATGGCGCGCTTTTAAAGAAAAACTTTGAATTTTACTGAAAATTTTCGCAATATTTTGCAATAAAAAAGGACTTTAATGTTAAATTTATTTCGTACATGTAGGTTCATATGTTAGATAGTATTGTCATGGATATGTGCAAAAGATTTGAACACGATTGATAAACTAGTTTTTGAGTTATCAATCATGCCAATTCTAAAAACGTAGTTTTGAGCAAAATGCGTTTAAAGCTTCGATAAGTAAAACCTGAATAATTTCAATGATTTACCAACTAATCTGCGATTCCTGCGCCATATAATAATCCTTCGGCTTACTCGTAAAGTTGATTTTTCTCCATAAGCTCATTCTCCGTAAAAATACAAAATTTCAAACACAGCAATGGCATGATAATAACAAATCTGCTACATAGCCCTCCGCACCGAGCGCGTGAATATCTACGACGCGATACCAGACATGAGTCACGATAATCAGCCATAACATCAAAAGGGCTCCGTATTACGCTTTAAAATTTTGAGACTATATTTTTGAGATGTTGCACTAACATTTTATAGAAAAAAAAAAGTTTGCAATTTGTTAAGATTCTAAAGGTATTGCCCCCCCCCCCCCCCCATTCGAGACGGCGATTTTTTTCGAACACCCAGGAGCGAAATTTTGTTTTCTTTATATTGTTCATTTTTAATAAAAAAACTTGTTTACTATAGAAATCACCCAATTCATAAGTGAATTCTCATAAATAAGATGATTGCACACCGTGTGTGCACCTAGCCATTAGGGGCTAAGTTTAAACCTGTCTTGAGAATTTTTCTGTCAGACTGATGTGTTACGCGTCGTCGTTGATGCTCGTTTTTTTCGGGTAAAAAGGAGCAGAGCGCTGGAAACAAATTTTTTATTTATTCACCGATAAAGATGGATCAAAGAAAAGAAAAAACTTATTATCTTAAGCCTGTGCAGCCTGCATATTCATAATTTTTTACATGTAAGATAATAAGTTTTCTTTAAGCGGTATGAATAGAAGGCGACACTATTGCTGTTGGTGATAGATTTGAAAAATGGAATTAGATATATGGATTCCTGGATTGATATTTTCTAAAAATGTGGACTTCGAAAATCCCAAAAAAAATGTTTTGTTCTTTTTTGGTACGCAACAAAACCAGTGTCAAATTTTGTTTTTCTGTACTTTACAGATACTATTAATACACATAAAGTCTTACCTCGACGACTACTTTACTCAGAATCACTGATAATTGTTATTGCACACCTAGTGTGCAACCAGTCTTATAGCCTCGAAAATTAATTCCACACACGATATGCAATCGGTCTCGAATGGGTTAAGCCCTGAGCTAATGGAAATCACTCACGATGAGATTATAATTTATTTCAATTCTAATTATCATGCATTATAACCTTTGGGAAAATATGCATTTTCACGCTACTGTTTTATTCAATTACAATTTTCATAAAGCATAACATTTCCTATATTTTATATTAAATAATTATATGAACTCTCCTGAATGAAATTATGTAAATTAATGATCGGTTATAGACATTTAAATATAATTAAACAATGATCAAAGTGAGAAGCATACTACAAAGAAGGGATGAATGGATAATGTATTTTCTCTTCATTTTCTTATTTTAGTAACAAATTGTATAAAAAAGAAACGATGAAATGAAAAAAAGATGATTTCTATAATTCGTGAAGGAACTCTAAAATTTACAGAAATATAAAAGTGATAAAAATAATTCTCTGCTATTAAAATTTCATCCTGTAAAAATTTGTTCTGTATATCCATTTTGATATAAAGTATCTTGTATAGCGCCAGTTGAGAAACTAAAGTTTCACACTTTTTGTCTGAAAAGATGATTCAATAATGTTTAATACTGTAATTTATTGTCAAATCAAAATGAATTTTCTTCTGTTACTTTTTGGACACAGAAGGTGTGAATCACCGTTAACTTTGTACAACTCTGTACAAGAAAAAAGTAAAAGAAGTCGAACGGGGTTACGATTTGTTATTCATTCGAACCGAAGAAATTGACGATCGAAGTTTAATTAATATTGGAATATATTGATTTATTAACGGGAGAACGAGAGTAGATGCTATTGAATCACCATTTACTCAGTTAACGTAATTCTTTGCCTGTCATGAGTCGCGTACTGCGTTGAACAGTAAGAAACTTAGCGGGATGATGAATGGATTAATTTTGTCCGCAAAAACCTTCGTACCGGTTCCACTAGAAGATCTTACATTTCGTTTATTTCTGAGGATACGTAATTAGTTCAGGAACGAAGGCTAATATTGAACGATAATCAGGTCGAGTTGAAACCATTAACTCGTACATCACCGTTTACTGTGTACAAAAATCGCTAATTGATTATACAGGACTTCTCAAAAGTCGTGGCATAATCAGTAGAGGATCTCCCATTTCCTTTTTAAACGATATCTAATTAGTTGCGGAACGAAGACCAATATTATACGATAAACAGATCGAGTTTAATCCATTAACTCACCGTTTAAATATGAATGAGAATTGTTCATAAATTGTATAGGACGTTTCAAAAATAATGGTACGAATCCAATGCAAAAATAAGTGAACAGAAAGAGTACCATTTTTTATTCTATTTTCAGAGGAAATTGAATTCAATATATTTGCACTTTTGACAGTTTCAATAATTCTTTGGTTAATTCAGTAACTAACGAGTATTCTAAAATAATAAATGTAATTATTAATATCGCTAAAATTATTACTGTATTGTTATTTATATGTGTATTTATCGTACTTCTAATTAAGTCTAAACAAAGTAAATTAAATTAACTACAAAATCGCATCTAGCCCATAGAATATATGGATTTCTAAAGGTTAAGTTATTTAATCTTTAAACCAATATATTAATCGTAGAATTGCCTATGTTTTATTAAAAAACACAGCACGTAATATTTCTGGTGGCTGAACTATTTGTTGATAAGGGCAACAGTTAACTTCTCATGAATTTTAAATGTCATACACTTTTATTCTTGAATAGCTGTGCCGGATTAATCGCGAGCTATACTGCTAAAATGTATTACACATATGGCCCTGTTTTGATCGATCAATTATCCTTGCTAACAAAACGAATGTATCTGTAGAAATAGTTCAATATTCTACGTTGAATAATTTAAAACCCGATTCTGCTATAAATAAAGAGTTATGTAGCAGTGGACCGACTGAGAGCAAAAAGATCGATCATTGCTTCATCTTTTTTTAGTACTTCTATACATTAATTGACAGCGACTTACCGATTAGAACCGATGTATTTAAAATAAATTAGTTAATCTTGTTTTTCTCATTCCCCGCCCAAGTTAAAAAATCCTAGAACAATTTTTTAGAGATACTAATATCTCATGCTGGAGTAGGTCATCAAATAGCAAGACACGCAGATAATTTCTCTTTACCTAAGGGTATACACCAAAATAAGTATACACAAATACGTACACAAAAATACATTGTATAACCAAAATCTTGAGAAGTTTAATTAGAAAACGTTATTAATCGAACATCTTAAATATCTTGCTATTCTATGACCAATAAAAGTGTCACAGATAAACATTATACTGGGCGGGGCATGATTCTGCCCCGGGGCACTTCGGTATCCTTATTTTGTTGGACGAGACAAATGTGATCAAGAATTTTTGGGTGTAGTTCCGAGGTGGTCGATCGACATGTGCTTTGTATGCGTGAAAGGGGCAGCGGATATCAAATATTAATCGGATTCCACATCAGCCCATTGGTTTCGAACATGTTAATGACAAAATTCTTATCATAATAAATTGAATTCTGCCCACGCAGATATAATTAACGTAACCATCTCCGCTGTAGTAGCGATCGTAATAGAAAGTAGAGTCCTTGACTTGAGTATGTATAGGGTGTCCCATATGTATAAAACACATTATTTTCGTAAACGAACATGATTTTCATTTTTGGTGGAATTGATAAGCTTTTGAGATATTCCTAAACAACATTGTTACTAGTACAAAGAATTATACTTAAGAGTGTGGACCTAAAAAAAGTCACAAGCATAGCTATCTTCTGTTTGTGTACGATGTATTTGTGAATTTGTCACTTATACGTATACGAGGAGAACATTTCACTAGGTTCACAAAAATTGGGCCACAGTATGATTAGCTCAGGTTATATTTCTCGGGAAGAAGAATGCGCATTAGTGCTCGGTGATAATTGTTTTGAAACATTGAAATTACTTTATCTCGTTTGTCAAAAATGCTAGATATATTATATATGATATATTACTAATGCAACGATCCATGCATCAGCGAAATTTTCAGTGAGACCCCCTATGCACACTCAGGTCGAGACCCCCTACTGTGTCATCAGTTCCTCATCACTTGACGACGGTAGTTACTTCAGCGCAGATGGTTGTGTTCGTTATGTCGGTATAGGTAGAATTCTATGTATTATATTGAAAGTTTTTCAGTAATATCGCCAAAATTCATAGGCTGGTGTAATCACCGCCTGACATTTGGAGTCCCCGCCCTTCTTCAAAGGCTATCGCCCCCTTCTCCGCAGTACTTCGGAATTATATTCGAATTTTTTCAAAGGGGTCACTTCTTCCAAGGTTTTATCAACAAAGTTATTTTACGTGGGACAATATATTGTCATTAACGTGACATGACAGCTGTGCTGGATGACCAACTTAGTGATTCAATAAGATAAGCATATTGGAACCGATGTATTTAAAATAAGTTAGTAAACCTTGTTTTCTCATTCCTTGTCTAAGTTCAAAAATTCCAGACAAAGTCTGTAGACACTAATGTCTCATCCTAGTATTTAACTTGTGCGAAAAAGAGGGCAGATTAATTTAATGTGGTTGGAGGAATATTGGGTAATGCCGATTGGTCCCGACGAAGAAAGTGAGGGTTGCACTCGGTGAAAAATTAAGTTAAGGGAGGGATGATTTGGCGGTTTGTCCTCCGAAAATACAAACATTTGATGTTCATCTGGGACTGAATGATTCTACATAGACTTGTGGTGCAACGATACACCTTGTAAAATAATTTCGTCTTGCTTTCGAAGGGTATACAATTTAACGACATGCCATTAGAATTTCTCGGTTGGTCAGAATTTTTATACGGGCAAAAATTAATAACAGTAAATTCGCTTCAACACTGTATTTAAGCGAACGGTGAGCGTGAGTCACGTTTCGATCACAAAGGTTTAATGTGAGTAAAGCAAGTTAAAATGTTATATTTTGGGTTTAACGATTTTAAGTTATTATTGAACTCAATACTCAACCATGTGTAAATTTTGGATTTGTCACATTTGTTACGAGTCTGACTCGATGTTGTAAAGTTAAACCTGTTTTGCAGCAAACTGTTATAAACCTCGGAAGAAATTAGGTAACCAGCAAAATTCAATTACTGAGCCATAATCAACATACAACAACAATCGATATAAACGGAATGTCCCCCTTTAAATGCAAGCTCGCACAGAATTGTACAGCAGTATCGAAAGACCTCACTCCGTGGTATTACACGACACAACGCAAAACATTTCCCGGTTCTCTGACACACGGTGCGCCACAAAACAGTACGAACGGCCACGAACAAGCGATGTCGTGAACAGATAAAGCCCGTTGTTACGCCGTTCGACTTTTTCCTCTGTCACCTTTTTCTCTCTCGTTGTTGACCAAATAACGCCAACGACCAGGTTCGAATTGCGTGACTAGCTTCGTATACGAAATACAATTCCTAGGAGCACATTTCGAGAAGAAATTGGTCGTAAGACTGTGCACAGGTATTATTTGAGCTATGAGAATCTTGAATGTCTTTGAGAAAAGTGGCGGTCACTGAAAATCGTACACTTTATCTTCCTAATTTTTGCACAAAATTGCACTGTATGAACGTGACAGTTTTGTAATTCTCGGTAAAGTATCAGTGCTTATTTTCATGTGAAAGAAAATCTTTTTTTGACATATTTGCGAATATGCACGACAAAATGAATGATTGTAGTGAAAGCTGCGAAACGCATTCGTTCAAAGTCTATATATTATTCGATGAATTAATGATTTCGATTTTGTAACCTCCAGTAAATTCTATACACATTGTCGATGTTTTTCTAGAAAGCACATTAAAATATAATAACGTTCTTATAGATTTAAATAAGACTTTATCGATGTCCCCCAACTTTTATAATATAATATACATTACTTCACTCATTTTGACATGTTAAAAACGAATGTCATATCCGTTATTGGTGAAAATTACTTCTGAGATATTTATGAAAATTTTCATTATCGTGGGTCCATCGCAACATCGGAACACGTATACAATTCTAACCAAGTCAACTCTTATTTCTTATTTATATTCAGTAAAGGAAGGTTTGTAGAGCACAATAGTACCCTATAAACAAAACATTCGTTCCTGTATCGATTCGAAATGAACACACCTAGAATCCTTGTGCTCGTAGAGAATTTTTTGTATTTCTGACATTTCTGTATACTTTCTGTTAATTGAGGTATTTTGTTAGGGTAATAGCAATAATATATTGTTGTTAATATACAGCGTGTACATATTGAATGTTATAAATATACTCCACTGTATAATTTTATAAAAGTTGAAATATGTAGAAGAGGAAACATCGACGATTAATATCCGAAATAAAAAATGGCGAAGATGCTGTACGTTAGCTTCCAAAATGTTCTTCCAAAAAGTAAATACTGTATAAAGCATCGGAAAGAAATGTTACTACATGTAAATCATCACGAATGTGGAGCTTTCGTTTGCACAGTAAAAGGAAAACAGCACGAAATCGCCATAACAAATGGTACTTGGTTTAAAAATGTGCAATTGTGGCTATTAAAAGTAGAGTGTTATGTACAGCTTTTGAGGCGCGGAAAACTACGATAAATGTCGGCTTGAAGCATGGGGATCAAATAGTAGAAAAAAAATTAAATTGTAGAGAAAAACACATTAGTGCCAAAATCGAATACATTTATGTTCAGAATTTCAGAACGATTAAAATGATATGTAATATAAAAGCTTCGGGAAGATAACGGTAAAATTCTGCGTAGATTTAATATAACATTTTATGAAAAAGAAATCTTCTAAAAAATATCTAGAAGAATGTTTTATTAAAAAGGTATAAATAATTAAACTTTATTTTCTGTTGTATTTATTTAGTACTTTATAAACAACAAATAAAATATGGCGAATTTTCCCCAATCTTACTGTCTTTATTTTTCATTATCAATGTTTCTTTCCTTGATTTTATTGTTATTTTCCGTCAAGTAAGCAAACTATTGCATGGTTGTTATAGTGAAAGTCATCTTCCTTTCAACTCATTTTTCTCAATTCTCTTTCTGTAAACAAATAATACATTTAAACCCCTAAAACGATGTTCTGGCCTGCTGACCGACACGGTGACAGACGCGTTAATAATACGTTTTGTCTCCACTGTGGTATATTTGGGTTACAATGTATGACGTTACTCCAAGAGATTGTTCTAATGCACATTCCTGTTGTGTACGTTCATCGAATAAACAAGATATCTATGTTTATTTAATGTAGGAAACGAAGCGATATTACCCAGGGGATGACCCGATATGCATGTCGTACATCCTTCCTTGTAACACTTTCCAAATAATACACACAGTCAAGACACGTACATCTCTGCAAACATTTCAAAATTATATAAACTTACTTGATACTTCACTTTTTGCACAACCGCCCGCTTGGGTAAATAAAGTTACAGCCTTGGGAAAGAACGTTTATTTCTTCGCAAGTTCAACAAGGTGTATCTCTTATTGCATCATTAACCAGTTAACTGTGTTCGACTTGTGGAAACATGCAAAATGTTATTTCGACCCGATTGACGTAAGCCAAAGAAAAATAAAAATGTAATCTTTTCCCTTTTTGCTAGACTTTTTTATGAAGTTACTACGAGCATTTATCCTGTATTTAGCGTGTATATTTATCATTGCTTGATCTTGATCCTACATTTACATACGTGTAATGTCTATTCATACGTATTTACATTGAAACTAAACTCTATTCACGTGTGTCGCAGCATCAGCAGTAGTAAAATGAATATAAATGGATTGTATCTATAATATGAATTTGACTTTGAACGACTAGAATATATTTTGCTATGTACTTGATGACTGTTCGAGAGTGTCTCTTCGAAGAATTTGTACGTTTTACAAAAGCTCGGAGTGGGCATACAATTTTCGTGACAATGGCGAGGGAAAACAGTTTCTAATTTTTTATTGGTTTAGCTAAAATTCGAGTGAAGATGAAAATACAAATGACGTATGAAGTGGGTCTGGGTTTTTCTCAAAGTGACCGTAGCAAGTAATAATACCAAGCGATACCTCGACATGTGTAAAAAACTGCAAACAAAAAACTCTACTGCTAAGGTTAAGGGCTCTGATAACCAGATGTGACTAACAATAAATCAAACAATACTCGTTAGAATGTAATGACTCCTTGGGTTTTATTGCTGCTGCGGATAAAGAACTATTGATTTGGAACTGCAAATGTGTCTCCAACGGACGAGAAACCGTTAAACTATTGTATCGCTAAAAATTTGAGATCTAGTCCTGAGATCTGGTCCTCTCGCTGTAATATGTATTCTACGATCTAACACTATAGAAATAAACACTATAAAAATACGTAAACCAGCTCGCACAATGATTCTTTATCTCAATGGCTGTTAACGTACATTTATACAAAAGTTTTTTAATAATTTTTGTAATGAAAAATAAGAAATGTAAGATTCGTCATTTTGACGGGTTCCACAAACTTAGTATTAATTATGCATCCTGCAAGAAACTATTGAAATTAAATTCCGCAGTTAAGGATCAGCTCCGGTGACCAAATACTCTAAGTATTATTTTCCGGGATTTTTGGAGCCTCTGGCGAAAAATCGATAAGCTTCGACGATTATTCTCTATCGTATGAATATTAGTCGGGGGTAACAAGGACAGTAGATATTTGATTTCCAAAAATGTGCAGAAATGCGATGTCGTTTTGCCAGGATCTTCAAGCCAAGAAGCAATATTTTGTCATAATTTCTTTTGAGAAATATTCTTTCTACAATGATGTAGGTCGGAAAAAAGCTCGATTTTGCAATTTTACCCCTAAAACTTCACGAGAAGAAAACATGCAAACTTTGATGGAAGAAATTTTTTCACGTCCCATTTTTCCACAAAAGCGCTCTTTACCGACCTAGATAATTGTACAAAAAATATTTTAGAGAAGAATTCACGACAAAATATTGCTTCTTGGCTTGAAAATCCTGCCAAATCGACATCGCATTTCTGCACGTTTTTGGAAATCAAATATCTATTATCCTTGTCTGACAAAAACAACATACAAAGATAATCGGAGCTTATCAATTTTCCGTGACATGCCTCAAAAATCTACAAAAATAATACTCGGAATATTCGGTCACCAGAGCTGATCCTTGACTGGTTGATTCGAATAAAAATTGTAAGAATTAAAAACAATAGATTGTATCACCTCAACTACTAACTAGTGTAAAAATGTTGTGAAAGCTTCGAAAGAAAATGATCTGTTTCATTAGAAAAAGCCCAAGAGTTACCGTCCCGAAAGGTGCACCGTAGGATTGAATGGAGTCTGGAAACAACCAACCAAACGACGAGTGGTACATTCCTGATTAAACGAGCAATCTATCCTGTTCACGTGGTGTTATTATTGCTGGCACGCTTGTGTACGTGATCACCACTTGTCGGTACAACATCGGTATAATGTTCACTTGATACACTGCTATCAATAAACGGTTTACCAGGTAAATCACTCTTCTTGTTACTGTAGTGCTTTAATGAAAAGTTAATTGAAATTGATTAAAAGGAGTGTAGATCGGTAATTCTCTCCAGATAAGATGCACATTTCAAGCATGATGATTTGAGACTTCCATTGCAATCATTTATAAGGTATAAGAGTGTTTGATGAAGACAATATAATACTTTGTTAGCATTATACATGGCTTTATCATGGGTCATATTATTATTAACGTGTCAAAATTAATAATATATAATATAATATAAAATTGAACATAATAAAATTGACAATGTATAATATACTTATAATAACAATTTTTTTTGTAGTTTGTTATTGATATGTTGTTGAAATGAGTAACATGTAATATACTTTTAACAGTAATTTTTAGTACAGTTTGTTATTAACATTTTGTTAACGTTAACAACATATAATATATTTGTAACAGGAATTTTTGTTACAGTTATTAACATGTTGTTATTGTTAAGATCTAATATGCTTTTAATAGCAATTTTTGTTATAGTTAGATATTAACATATAAATTTTAATAGCAACATGTTAATTTTGAGTATAGTTTGTTATTAACGTGTTGATAACATTAACAATATATACTTCTAATAGTAATTTTTGTCATAGTTAGTTAACTCGTTGTGAGCATTAAAAACGTATAATATACTTCTCATAAGAATTTTATAGCTATGTATTAACATGTTAATTTTAATAACAACCTGTTATTTTATATGTTTGTAACGTTAATATGTTAATTTCTTTGTTATTAGTTGTTAATCTTAATATCTTCATTTTGTATTATGCTATATGTTAATCTTAACAACACGTCAATTTTTTGTTGAATTAATGCGATTGATTTTAATAACATGTTGACTATCAAAGAGAGAATAGACAATCATAATGAAGCATCTTAGATTGTAATTATTCAGAATATAATCGTTTTACTTTTTAAAGTAAGTTTTTTATTTACTATTCTTCGTAAATAGTGTAAAATTAATGCTATTTGAAATCTTTTTAATATTTCCTTCATTTCATTACTTGGTTATATTAAATTTGTGATACGACCCGTATTAATAATTTTGGTTAAAGTGTGCCGTTTTACATATGGCTATTTCTCCAGAACGAGCTTCGGTACAAGCGTATGTAAACGTAAACATGTAAATGTAATTTAACTCTATTGTTATTTCTTCATTTGTATTCTGTTCATAGCCTTCAATTATGAATTGAGTTAACAGCAGTTGGATTACCACGTTAACTAGTACGAGATGCAGAAATTTTATAAATGCTAGGTGTTTTATTTTCATCCTCCCAATCGATATAAGTATATTCTATGATTAAAAGAAAAAACGTTACATAAACGTGGTGTCATAAATGCTTTATTATAATATTTCAGCAAAAATACACAAGTTATAAAAAACTGATTTCTTGTCCGATGCTGCGTTGAATTAATTAATTAAAATTCAACATGAAGGATATAGATTCAATTTATCAGCAATATGACATTTTTAGATAAGTCATAAGAAATAATTGGACGAGCAGAATTCATTCATAATGAATTTATGAAAACAGAAGACAATTTGAAGAACTTTAGTAAAAATTACCAATCGATCAAACACGAATCTAATGATACGAAAGGGTCTAGCCGAATAAGGTAGTCAAATGTGCCCTGGAGTCAAATGAAACACCCAATACGTCAGTCGTTAACATATCCAGAAAAAACTTCTCAAACCAAGTTTCAACCCCCTATCTCATCCGTGGGGGCAGTAAAAGGGAAAAAACGACATTCCGGTTTTTGGTCTATTTTGCCTATTTAATTTCGTACAAAAATTCTGAAACATTGAGGTCCATATAGCGCATATTATAGAATTTTCTCAGATTTTTTGATCGCAAATTGTAGTTGTGAAAAATCAAAAACCGAAAAATCGGAAAAAATGCGATTTTTTATTGGAGATGTCGGAGCACTACTTTTAATTTTTTCACTAATTTTTTCAGATTTTTCAGTGAGGTGTGCCGTAGTTAGAAAAATCAAAAACCGATATAATCCTTGAAAAAAGTACTTTCCGCTTCAAATTTGCATACCTTCTTTTCTCAGTATATTTGTTAAGTAATCTTAAATAGATTTACATTCATAATTGAGACAAATGATATATTAGTTAAAGAAATAAAATTCATTTATTAATTTTACGTCGTAATTAGTCATATTCCGGAACGTAAGACGTTGCTTCAATGAAAGGATTAGCTAAGAGGTTAGGAGTACTGTCTTGTAATCTCTGCATGTTTTTTGGTCGCAGGTTCAAGCCCGTTGGACTTGGTTTTTTCCCTGTTATGTTTTTCATTTTCTTTTCTTTTGTAATAATATTATTAATATAGTTGCAAAGTGTTTTTGAATAATTGTTATACATTTCTGTATTCACATGGTATAAAGTAATAGTACATATGTTATTATGTGTATTAAATACTATTGTATGTGTATACTATTATATGCATGTTCTTTGTATCCTGTGGATATAGAAGATCCTTTCAGTTTTTATTATAACTTATGTAATGAAACATTCATAACTTCACATTTATATCACACTTTTTTCTTGCTTTTAATCATGAAATACACCGTCGCCGTTTGACAGCATACAAATGAAATATCCGGCATAATTGAGTAACTATAAAGAGCATGATAGACAGAAGTAAGACAGGAAATGAAATGTTTCAAAACTGATTTTACTCTGACAGTTAATGTGTTAATATTTAGTACGCAAAATCTTTACTTTTAAATAGTTGTTATTAATGTCAGATCTTCTTCCATCGTTTAAAATAGTACATATAAATGTGTCTTAAATGGAGAGAATTGACGACTCTTATTTGGTATAGGAACCTATGTGGTTAAATATTGGTTAAATTTTTATGTACAGTGTCTGACTATCGAATTAGGATCACTACAAATTTTCAGCATTTTTCACGTTTCCAGTAAAATTAAAAGGCCTGTTTAAATTGTGATGATATAATTAGCTACTAATATGATACACTACTACTGTACATAACATTATTAATACATGTTAATATCTTGTATTTCCACCCTTTGCTTTGGTCACAGCTTCCGGCATGCTCTGTATACATCATATGCTTTATATCTTCATTATTTTCCCAAATATCTGTAATTCTTTTCAACTCAGATAATGTGGTTGGAGAGTTGTAAACTAGTCTTTTGAGTAGATTCACCTTTCACCTCACGCGCTATCGATACTCGAGCCTAACGTAAACGTTCGCACGGCCCTTAATCGCTCATCACCCACACAATTTATTATCACGATAGTAACAAATTGCTATGTACAAGGTCTGTATGGAAAGTAATGCAATTTGTTCATTTCCGCCATTTTTCCTGATCAGAACATGTTCGGACTTGTTGGAATATGTGGAGGGGACTCTCATCTTCACATCTTTGCAACCTCAACCTGGTCCGCGCTCCGAAATCGTCAGAATCGTAGTAAACGTAAACCTATTATTTGTGCCCGTGTCACGACGCGTAATGGAGAAAAATATCGAACAACGTTATGCGATTAAATTCTGCGCTATGCTGAATAAAAGCCTCGCCGAAACCAACCAAATGATTAAGGCGGCATACGGGGACTCTGCTCTTTCCTATTCTCAAGTTTCCAGATGGTTAAATTTGTTCAAAAACGGTCGAGAAAACGTGGAGGATGACTTCTGCTCTGGTCGGCCGACAAGCACCACTATTGACGAAAATGTTTCCCGTGTCCATGAACTTCTTAAGAGTGATCGATGACTGAGTGTTCGAATGATCGCAAAGACTCGCAACATATCGAAAACAACTGAGCACAACATTGTACTCGAAAAGAGATCGCCACTACGTGGCAGCTGCACCACGTCAACGCTCCCAGCAATACCGCTCTACGCGTTCAAGAATTTCTAGCCAAGCACAGCTTGGTAACGTTACCACAGCCCCCTTACAGTCCTGACATGGTTCCAGCAGATTTTTTCCTGTTCCCGAAGATCAAGTCTGCCCTCAAAGGATTCCATTTTCGAACCATAGAAGCGATTCAAACCGCTGTGACGAAGGCGTTAAACGAGGTCCCCATTAACGCCTTCCAGAATGCGTACCGTGCATGGAAAAGTCGCTGGCAGAAGTGTGTTGAAGCCCAAGGGAAGTACTTTGAAGAATTTTAAAGATTTATATCAATAACATAAATACATTTTTTTTTACGTACCTAATTGCATTACTTTCCGGACAAACCATATATATATCGCTATCGACGTATTGAGTAATAATTTTGCATGACATAAGACAATTTTCCATATATGACATAATATGGCCATAAAAGTGAAATTTTCATACGTGGTCCTAATTCGATGGCCAAGGACTGTAGAACCTTAGTATTATAGGCAAGCCAGTAATTGGCGTGTAAGAGACTGACCTAATTGTTTGACTGGACTATAACCCCAATTGGTCATAACAGAAAAATGGAGGTTTGGACTCCTAAGTATTTCCGGCGGTAGGGAATATTGGCTCGAGCGGTCACGCACAGCAATTAGGCCAAAAACAACGACAGTCGGCAAACGTCTCGAAAGCGTGTAAGATAGTGCAATTGCATGGTGCGGTTGTTATTGTCATTATTATTCTTATTTACCGATATGTCACTGGAAGTGTTCACGGTGGTGATGGCGGAACGCTCGAGTGGCTTCTTTCAGGGGCCGTCTATATGCCAGCAACCCGTGCTGGTAGCATTGCCAGTAGGTAGTCAAATTTTTGCGTTTCTTACTCTGCCTGTACCAGATCTGTCGTTAGAAAAAGAAGACAATAAAGGCAAGAAACCATTTTCTCTTTCCAGCGACAGACCTGGTACAGGAAAAGTAAGAAAGGCAAAAATTCGACTACCTTTTGACAGTGCTACTAGCACCGGTTACTGACATAGTGTAGACGGTCTCTTACTCTGCCTCAAACTCCTACGTGCCAATTACTGGGTTGTCTGCGATATCACTGATCCGTTTGCTTCAGTTTACAATTATATTGTGTACTACCATTATCATAACGAACTTAATTTGTGTATAGTTAATACATATGTGCCTTTCTTTTTCTAAAAGGTGCAACTAAATATTACTTATATTCTTCCTTTTTACAGATTTTTAATTAATAATACAGCGGTTCAAATGTACAAGATCTGCGCAGAGTATTTTGCAAGAATTTTATATATTATTACAAACTATCTGTATGACACAATTGATATTATATACTTCTATACTTAATAAATGATTTGCATATAGTTCTGAGTTGAAATTAATAATCTTCTCAAATTCAGAAATGACAAGTCTTCATAAAATAATTTTCAGTTATAATTAATTTGGATTATTTAGCCGTAATAGTACAAAACTGTAATGTATCAGCTCATAATTTATAAGTTATGTTGTTTTATATTTTTCAACATGTTTCCTGCGCGGACTTCACATAAAGTCTCTCGGAATGGTTCAGAAACAAACGGAGAATTGCATACACAGTCTCTCTAGTTTTATACAACCCTGATTAGTAGATAATCTGCTTTGACCAATAATGTTTGCACGAAAATACGTGAATTCCTATTCCACTTTGACCTATCAGCTTCTCATCACATTCAGAGGACTTCTTGTTCGATACGTGCAGTAACTAATATTGTGAATGTCAGATTAAACTAATCTAAAATTAGTTTAATTTTAAACTAAATTAAAAATTTGAACGAACCGTACGCTGTACACTGTATATTTTTGAAATAAATTTTGTCGACATTTATTAATCCTTTTAACTCGAAATCTTTTTAGTTCGGGCGAATCAGCAACTTGAAATGATTTTCTGCATGCTAGATGAATTTCTCACAGTTCACTTAAAATGATCTCACCTACAAACTGTCATATAAAACAATTATATTTCGATATTTACTGTATTCCTGCATTAGAAAGAAGAAAATTTGTTAAATATTAAACCCTGTATTTTATCTTCGTATGATATTTTGTGAAATAATCGTTAAAATACATCCTCAGCTTGTATCACAGTAATATGTCGTCGATGTTTTTCGCCGGGATTTTTTCGTTGAGAGGAAATCTTGTAATCCTTTCTAACTCCCGTTAGAATAACATGTAGCTTTCCATTCAATCGAATTTCATCGAAATTGGAAGTCAAAGAAAAAGTTCGATCACGTGTATGACGAATATCGTCTCTCAATTGGTCAACCAAAGTTTTTACATACTGTTAAAACTAAACTTTTATAAAAGCTTTGAAAGTAATATTTCTATTGCCATGACTGTCAAGTTCGGACTAACGCCGAGCCCGATTCGCGATCATAGACTAATTTGAGATATAAAATGGTGACTCTCTCAGTGACTCTCTCGAATTATCGCATTGGACGAGAAAGATTGGATCAAGTGGTTACTGAGAGTCTTCTCTCGAATGCAAAATGTTAACATTATTGCATACTGTACGAACTCCTCACATTTGTGAGAGTTACAGAGAGTATATTTTATATATCGTAAGTTAATCTTGATTCAGGGAATTTACACAAATGTTCTTTAAACTAATAAACTTTTATAAGGGAGGTACTAAACAATCTTCGTCGATAAATATCGCATTCTATTACATTTACGTATAACATTATGTCTTCACATGACATTGCTATTTGGCTGAATGTCGCTGTGGACGACTTATACTTCACTTCCTCTCTTGTTTATGTGAGTTATAGATGATTTGCAACGTTCTTCAGGTTATGTATTTCTTCGTCTTTCTCTTTGCAACTTTTTGTTCGCTTTTTTATTTTATTGGTGACATTTTTAATTCAATAAATCGCGGACTACATCTTCATCATGAATACTTCTTTCTGATATCACAGCACATAAATCTTCATCCTGATTATTTTGCGATGAAATTAAGGTACATAAATCTTTAGACCGCGATCTCAGTAATACTTGATCCTGTGTCTCCGGAAAATCCGAATTTAATCCGTGATTACCTTTCGCTTCCTCATGGTAACAGAGAGTTAAAGATTCATCTTTCTTCTGTGTACATGATTGTTCACTTTTCTCCAGCTTTTCATGAAATGTTTCGTGAACCTTGTTCTAAAAATTTTCTGGAATTTTTGTCGTGTACAGGGAACCTCGATATTCGATGCGCAAGTATTATTAATACACTCTTAAATTCCAATTATATCAGCCCAATTCATGTTGACATCGCGTTAAAGTTTTGAACATAGAAGAAACAACGGAGATTAAATTTGTATAACATTAAAGAACAATTAAAATACTTGAAAAATGTATTCAACGAGAATGTTCATTGAAAATAAGTGTATATGTATAAAAGGTTGTAAAGGATGTAAGAAGTCAACGAAAGAGATAAAAGAATCCACAAAAATCATTCACAAATATTTATCAGAGAAAATAACACAGCCAAGCAGGGATATAGTACGGAAAACTTTAATAGAAAAATTTAACAGAGCATTCCTGTGTTTTGAAAGTAGGTTTTTGTCTCTTTTGCATGACTATGCATTGGTACATTCTTTCACTATTAGCATCAATCTTTTGATTGAATGAAAAAAACAATGTTATCGTATTCGTCCTCCTCGCTTGATTTCGTATCGGCTGATTACTCTCCTAAATACTAAAACCAAAAGTAATTAGATTATCAATTGCAATAAACAGGATGAGATTTAAGGAAACTTCATAAACCCAATATGTCATTATAGAAGTCATTTACATATGAACAACGTAAATAAATAAAAACTAAATCATTTTGTATTTTTACACTTTTATTTTTCTTTTTAACACATTAATTTCACTGTTCATTACCGGTGAATACCGAACAACGACAAGTTATTGTGTGACGCATTCATAAACATATTAAAAAACGACTGCAGATCCATGAGAGGCATTGAATTTAACACAAGAGAGAAGGAGCAATGGTTCTCGGTTGTTTTCCCTTTTCTAATGTGTAAATTGATAATGAGATTCTATTCAGATGTCAAACTAAACTGTGTAAAAACACATACATGAACGTGAACAAGCACGTTTGCACCATGGCCGTGTAATTGCTGACAGAGAACCGCCACGTCAAAGTCAAATCAAATAACGAATAAAATAATCAAGAATAAGAACGGGTTATGCATTATTTACAGATAGAGGATAAACCAGGAATAGGGAATAAAATATGGAAAATTGTTCTTGTCTCTCGTTACAAAAATACAAAACAACAAATTCGCACTTTTGGAGGAAAAAACTTTTCTATTCATCAGAAAAGGTTTTAAATCTAATAACTAACAAATGTATTAGCATCTGTCTACTTTAAATTCACAAAACATGTAGAAATAATTTAAATCAGACTCACCTATTGTTTAAAAATAATGCTTCGGTGAAAATGTGTCCTTCTGACTGGGTCGTTTCACCGGTCTTGACCTTCCGTACAAAAAATACACACCACATAACAGCTTGTCGCGGTTAGGTCAATGAACTCACTTTATTCTACATTTTACTGTCACTTTACACTAGTTACCTAATGTCATAACTACATAAGACGAGCATAAATAAAAACGCGTGAACAATTATCCATAAATAACTTCAATGGTTTCTCATTTTCTCTTCGACGTTGAACATCGAACGCTGTGTCGTGAACTGCCGATTATAACAGTCCCTTGAAAAACAATGTTTGACACTGGCACGTCGATCATGTCACGATCGTCAGATTAGGACAAAACGTTCGAAGCGCAACGTTATTTAACGGTGACAACAAAATACTGCAGTGAAAAGTGGTAATTAAAAGTGTCAGCGAAATAAAGTTCACTGACCTGGCTGTGACAACTGTTATGCGACTTGCATCTCTTTTTACGGAAGGTCGGGCCTGGTGAAATGACCCAGTGAGTGTTATTTAAATTATTTCTACATGTTTTGTGAATTTAAAGTAGACAGATGACAATACATTTGTTAGTTATTAGATTTAAAATCTTTTCTGATGAATAGAAAAGATATTTTTCCTCCAAAATGTGCGAATTTGTTGTTTTGTATTTTTGTAACGAGAGACAAGAACAATTTTCGACATTTTATAACTTATTACTTTTGAACAACAAATACAAGTATCGAACAAATTCGATTCCCTCGGTTTAAGTTAGTAACAAATAATTGGTTTATCCCCTAGTAAATAATACATAACCCGTTCGTATTCTTGATCGTTCTATTCGTTATTTGATTTAACTTTGACGTAGCGGTTTTTTGTTAGCAATTACACGGTCACGGTGCAAACGTGTTTATTCACGATTACATTCAGCTGTCAGGCACGAAGCTGTCGCTCTCATGTCTAGGCGCGCGCTATTCTTGTCCTCTGATTGGTCAGTGTTTTTCGTTAGTAATTCAAGAAATAAGCTTCAGTCAACATTTTCGTAAAGGAAAAAGTTATTCAGTATCATCCCAGCTACCACCCCCTGAAATTATGCCCACTAGTAGTCGAACACCCTGTACAGTAAATCCTCCCACAGTGCAACACTTGTTTCCCTCCCACAGTGCAAAACGTCTCTTCCTGCGCCTATGCGTGCGTTACTCCTGCGCCTATGTTATCCTCGCTTGAGCCAGTCCAAATGTAATACGAAACTCACCGCGGTTCCTTTGATACGAGCCGACAGATTTTTGGTTCCTACTTTAGCAATATAATTTTTTAATTTAAAAATTTTTTTGACTGTAAACATTTTTAATATATTCGTGAGGGTTTTCCGATTAAAATGAGACCAAACACGATATAATTTGAATAATATTTATCATTCATTAAAAAATAAATTACTCCAACAGATTGACTCGAGAACCGTGACCGAATTCTCACTTTGCAACGAAGAGCGCGTATCCCCCCTCCAGATCGGCCCGAAAACACATACCGAATTCTCACTTTGCAACGCATCCCCCTCAGATTGGCTCGAAAACACACAACGAATTCTCACTTTACAACGTATCCCCCCCGGATCCAATTCCCGTATTGCTTCTGGAAACAGTTACAGTATCAATTAAACTCGCATACGATCGGCAACCGAGCTCAGCCACGTGTCATATACCTGCACAGATCGTGAACGAGTCATGCAAAGCACTTCTCATCCGAAACGAAGGCGGTATTCGCCCTCAACAACCCAAGCTACTCTTTGGTTGGAACGAAGGCTAGAGCGGTCACACATATACATGCACTCACACACACCAGTCAGGTCGAAGGGAAAGGAAAGTAGATGATCATTAGATCTCTACTCATGTGGACGATGATTGTGTCAACAGTAAGGTGGGCGGAACAAGCCGCGTGATTCTCTCTTGCCTCCCTAAGCTCTTAAGGTTCATCAAGTGGTGAGTGAATAGTAGGTGGTGTGGCGGATCGAGTCATCGGTAGTGCGGTCGGTGATACACGCGTTGGAAATATCGGCGATACGATTGATGGTGCGGTCGACCACACTACTTGTGACGCTGTCGAACTAGAGCTCGTGCAGTTGGTGATCTGCACATGTATAGTGTGACTATGTTCGAGACGGCGATCAAACACGTGTGTTGACGCGTGTTTGGCGTGTTCAATGCGGCGATTATGTCACCGAAACTTAAGACCGGTTCCATCTCGACGTAGCCATCATGCATGACCTATCTTTGTGTGACAACTGGCATTTCAACTGTTAGGGCATTGCCGGTAGCAGATGGACGATTTGCCTTTTGAGTCATTCTTTCAGTAGTTTCGAAAGAATCACATTCATGGTACATATGGTATTTGCTTTCTTCGGGTCATTCATGAAAATCTTCGCATCTTTGTTAAACACATATTTTATCTCTTATCTAATGGGCACGATGTTGTCCGAGATCAGGTGTGGCCAAACGCCTGCAGCCATGGTGTAACTATGTTTGGTTGAGTGGATTACCGTACGCCCCTTGAGGAGGCTACGGTTACAGTTACCGTAAGTACACGATCGTTCAGCGGATTGATGTGATAGCGGTGAGAATATTGTCGATATGACATCGTTCTCGAGAAAATCTGGGTCAGAACTAACTAAACACAGCTACAATATTAAAACAGACAAAGAATGTTGAAATGTTATGACAACATGGTATTATGCAATCGTTGACTATGCAAATTATAATTGGACTTGAACTCCAAATTGAAGCATATTCAAAATTTGAGTAAAATTGATCCCAACTGACGTTCCAGTGCGTCGCGAGTCAGACTAGTCAAAATAGTACAAGGGGCTAAGGGAATTTGAATTTAAATATGAAATAAGCACTGTTCGGTGGAATAATTTAAACTGCTGCAAGAACCTTATGTACAATTTTCCTTAAAACAACCAGGCTTTGAGACTAGACTGGTACATAAACTAACTCGGAAGCAGCTTCGAGAACCCGAAGGTTGATGCAGTGCTCTGAATGAGTCGAAAGTGAAGAGTCCTTTTGGGCTTCCTCGAGATGATCCAATCTAGATTCCTTCTTGAGCTATACTTAAATGCGATCTGCTACTCCACTGGCTAGTGCACTCGTATTTATACCCATCCGGCAGCAGTAAATGGCTACCGCGCATGCGCCTGGCATTGGACTACGGCGTACTTTTCCCTTTCCAAGGTCACGCAAATATTGTCCTTACATTAAGGCTTATGGAATTTTAAGTGGTTTGCACAAAGATTACAATAATTTATTAAACATTTAATAATTGTTCATTACATAAAATATTTACAAAATTATTACAGTGATAAGAAGAATTAAATTTTAATACAATGACTTACATTTACGACTTTTATTTGCAATTTTCGAGATGCTACAAATGTATTGAACTCATAATAGTTGGAGAATGATCGTACATCAAATTGAGTTTGAGTGATCTATTGATAAAAGTAATTAAAGTAACTACATTATATGGAAAATTCTATATACAACTTAATTAGTTCAGTTAATATAAGCTATTAGATAAATTACGTTAAATGATAGCGTAGGAGAATAGAATTTACTCGCACATATTACAATAATGTTGCGAATGTGCAACCATCCGACCTCACTATCGGCAACTGTCATTTCTCCAGTTCCTTCACTTCCGCCCCCTCTTTGCGATATATACAGTGCGTGCGACCTCGTGTCCGAACCCGGCGTTTCGGCTGACCCGACAACTTGCGACTTAGCGCAGTTCTCCGGTTATATTAGCGCCCGAACAGGGATTTGTGATTTCGGGGAATAACGCATGCTCTTATTGGGGTGGGTATACCGCTGGAAAAAGATCGAACTAATTAGTTTTGTTGAAGCTTAAGAGCCAGGGTAGTAAAACACCACCACCGCACAATGGCAACCAAGAGAGACGACAACGAGCAACCCCCTACCGAAAATCCTGGAGACGAACTTGTCCGGACAATAACTATGGATCTGGCGTTCCTGGACCTGCTTCGCGAAAGCGGAATCGTCTACGACGGCAGTGATGGAGCCGAGGAGTTCCTAGACCGCCTGAAGGACGTACAGACCACCTACGACCTGTCGGCCGATAACATCCTACGATATCTGTCCATGTTGCTGAGGGGTCCGGCCCTGGCCTGGTATTACAACAACCGGTACGAGTGGACCTCGTGGCCAGCGTTTCTGGACGCCTTCCGCTGGGAGTTCCTGCCACACCACCAGCGGAAGGAACTCTAGGAGCGGTTCATACAGCGACGGCAGTGTCCCGGCGAATCCGACCGGAAATACCTCACCGACCTCGAGACCATGATGCGCCGTCATGGGGGCTTTTCCGAGGAGCGATTGGATCTGAGCTACCGCAACCTCAACCACGAGTATCGGCGTTACATCCGCCGGTCGAGCATCCGTACTCGTGCCGATTTAATCCGTCAGATCACGGAGTATGAGGACCTGAAACAGGAATGTCGAACCACCCTACCACCTCGGACCGAGAGTCGATCCCGACAGCCAAATGGACAAATCAGGGGCCCAGCGATCGGCACAAAGGTCCTGTCCGGCTGCTCAACGCCCGGCCTCGAGGATTACCGCCTCACACCGGACCACGATGACCACTGAGTCGACCATTTCGCACCAAGCCACGGTAGCGGTGAGGTCGCACGCTGCTCACCAGGCCACCCAAACGGAAAGGCCCTCCAGTGTCGACCAGGCCACTCAAACAGAGAGGCCCTCGCAGCCGCCATGCCAGGCGATGCTTCCGGTCCACTAAACTTCCCGCAGCGGACCACATGGCGTAGAATTCTTTATTGACCTGTCTCGCCTCTCCCGTCGCCGCCCCCTACACTACACTCTGCCAGGTGGACAGCAGATCTCGGTCAAGCGGGTAGGAGCCCACCAGATACGTGTCAGAATCCAACCCGGCCCCGCAGCCCGCGATTCGCAGTCCGACCCGACCACTGCCCAGACTCCACCGCCGGACACTGCAGCCCCGTAGCTTTAAGTTAGTCATAAGCCACCAGTGTACACAGTTTCTAAGATAAGGTTAGGTTTAAGTTTTCAGTGCAATTAGTTTCACTAAGAGTAAGTGAATTAAGGTTAAGTTTCCGTTGTAAAAGATCAGTGTAAATACTAGTTTTAAGATAAACATTCCACTGGCGATGTACAACGAAAATAAAAATTTCTACATAAAATGGAGAAATAAATAAATATTGAGAGTTCGCGCCTCGTAACGGGGAAGGGTGTGACGTAACGTCTAAGAGCGAATCCGCCATTTCTGACGCAGTCAGGACGCACGGCTACCAAACGCCATCGCGAGAGGGTGACCCGTTTCTCGCAGCTAAACCGCGTCCATATAAGTATATAGAGCCATTCGTTGGGCCAGTGATGGGATATTCGACGGGTTTTTTCGCGCATGCGCAAGAAATGCAGGAGCGTATCTATTTAGTGGCGCTACTGGATGGCGTAGTGTTGTTGGCGGGAAATAATGGATGGTGATTAAAGTACCCCATTTTATTGAAACTTGTACTTTACTGAGACTAAAATCGCCGCGCATGCGCGAAAAAACCGGTCCAATATCCCATCACTGCGTTGGACCCTGAAGCCGGAGAGCGTCCAGTAAAGCGATAGCATAAGCGTATACACGAAATAACCTGCCGACCGACACCGTGTGTTGTAATTTTTATTCCTTTTCCTCCGACAACCAATTTCACTTCGACTCTCTAATTTCCGCCCCTCCCTACTAACGACTGTACATTTGCGAGCGACTCTGCGTACAACTCTGGTTTCCGAACCCGGCATACTAACAAAACTCCTGCTGCTATGATGCATCAATTAGAAAATTGGAACTATTGTTTGTAAATTATGTTATAGTGCAATAGAATAAACTTCAATTTTTATTAACACAGTGAATATTCTTGGGACACTACAAGTTTACTACAATTAAATAATTAAGTCTTTTGTTTTGGAAATGGGAAGAGTCCATTTTTTGTTACTGTGAGATTTTTAAGGATGTACATTTCAATGAATTTTAAAATATTGATAAGCATTATTAAACAAATATTTTGTATTTTATGACGTTAGATACTGTACTTTTATTATACAATAATGTTTGAAATCCGTACTAAAAAAATGGTTTTATTCTACTACAATGGATTTGTATTACTTAAAAAAAAAAACAGCTCATTTAAGAGAAGAAAAGATTCAGGAAAATTTTTAAATGGACTTACTATTGTATTAATTTATTTAGGTAGCGGATGTAAAGTGTAAGTTTAAAAAATAAACCGATCATATTTTATATAACTACGAGTACAGTGTACGAGAATAATTATAATGGGAACTTTAGAAGATAAAAAGGGTGTCAGTTGGCAAAATTAAATGGTGTTAAATATCGCACGATATTCCATTTAACATGAAAACAGAGGTATTTAAAAGATTTCATGAACATTTCCACGTTTTTGAACAAAATTGTATACCTTTTTAAAGAGAATAAATGATTTGAATTATTTTCAGCAAAAATGTACTAACTATAATTATACTAATTATTAGTATATTATAGTTAGAGTTCTACATTTTATTAAAATGTTAAAAATTTCCGACGAATTGTTGATATTTTTTTACATGTATTTCCATACCTCTTTATGAAGAATATTTGTAAAAATGCGTTCATGTATAGAAAACAGTGTTGTATCGTTTTGAAAAAGGATGATTATCTTGAAATCTTTGGAACAATTGAGGTTCCCGCACTGGTATATGCATAACGTAATGATTCATCACTACTTAATTTTGCCACATAACATTTTGTTCTTTTAACGTTTTAACGTTACACATGTTGACACAATTATATAAGATATTGTAATATTTATGGCAAAATTCATTAAATTATAAAAATTTAATATATAATAACTTAATTTTATTAAAATTATAAACTTACAAATAATCAATATGAATTACAGAAAACACGAATTTGCATCATTATTTCAAGTCGAACGAACTTCAATTCACCGAATGAAGATTATTTTTATAAAATGGAAAATAATCAATAAAAATTCTAAAGGTAACTGTGATTGTAATTTGAAGTGGAATGATTTGCAATATCGGGGAAGAATCATTCGACTGTGAATATTAAAAAAGAAATTAAAATAATCAATAAATATTTTTTGACGGTAAAAATTTGTGCTGTTAATTAAAATCAGACGAATTTCAATGTTTATTAAAATTCATTCAGCTATGGTCATATTTATTAAACGAATATTAGTACAATTTATGAAATCCTAGAACATTATTGTCACCCTGTATGTTAGCAGTCTGTCCTTTTTTCTCTTTTCTCTCTCTTATGCTCGGCTTCCAATTTAAACTGAATATTATGAGCCGAGAGGCAGATGATTTTGCGAGAAAAGGGCCATGGCAGTCTCATTAAATTATTCCGCGACGTTTCGAGCGATAAGTAATATTAGTCTGATCTTCGTTTCTCGTGACATTAAACAATTTCACCGGTCGATTTTTCGCGACCTTCGGGAAACTTTGCAAATCGTTTTCTCCCTTTTTTCACTCGAATTTCATAGCATTTTACCTTCACTTTCTCGTTGTCCACGTGGAAAGAGAAATGAATTTTGTTTTATATCCACTCGTGAGGGGTAAGTGTATGAATTCTGTTTTATGTCGTGCTTCGTTCGTGTCTCAATTCAATACCAACACTACCTCGCATATCAAAATTTATTTTCTGTACCTCCACGATAGTTCGAGTGCGAATCGTGATATTACTTACCCCATTCAATACAAAACGAATTTATGTTTTTAATGAAAATGTAACGATGTGCAGAACGAACTTTCTATTGCATGCTTTATGTGTAACCTTTCTTCCTCTTTTTGTTAACTGTTTCCTGGAAAAACGAAACTTAAGGAGTGATTTGTCACAAACTGCAATTTTGGACCTAGTTTGTTAACTAACAAATGTAACATACTCTTTATCAAGTTGATATATTCAAATTATTATTTTTCTAATTTTAAAAATGTTGTATAAATTTTATACATATATGCACTTAAACATATTTACGTCTAATAAAAATATTGTCTAAAATATTTGTAATCGCTGGTTTTGTTTTCGAATTAGGTTACAATCATCCCTAAGGGTGGAAATGAAAGTAATGAATAACTCACTTCACGAATAGCCTTGTTATAAGAAATTGCATTCGAAATTTTTAGGCTTGATATTGTTCGGTAATCAACGTTTGTACAAACTATTTGAAATTTCCTTACAATTCGAAGATTACAGGTCCGGTGTATCGCGTCAGTCGAAGTCGAACTCTGGTGGGATTGAATGATTAGACTGAAAAGTCGTTTATCTGATTGTCCTGTTTATTTTCTGAAGTCGTCCCGATCGAAATTCGTATCAACTCGTAACCGCGACGAAATCAAAGTCCTCAGAAGGCAAATACAGAAAGCGTTCGAACGTATCAATACCGAAGTATCTTAACAATATCGAAAAACGAAGTGTGGGCCCCGAGGCCCTCCCGCATTTTATATTGGACATTCCCCTGCGACGTCGCCTAGCAACCACGCCGATTCCACGAGGAACCGGCGGCGCACCCGCCGCCGATCTTTGTTACGCCACCATCCCTGTGCGGCCGAACCGCCGAACGTTACTATGCCGCCCTCCCTCTGCGGCCGAGCCGCCGCGCCGCTATGCCGCGTGCCGACAGCGGCAGCTCGCCGGCCGCTTGCCGGTATCCACTGTCAAACGGAACGGTCCCTGCTTTTGTCCAGGTTTCTGGGAAATGCCCGTCAGGAGACGTCGCCGAAGAATGTCTTTCTTATTCGCCGAAGTGCGCACCAGGTTCGCCGAAGTACAACGGCCGCATCAAATACTTATTAATTTGCGCTTTACTTGGAATCTCAGAGCATGTGCCACGTGTCGCGTGCCACGTGCCCCGGGCACGTGTACACTTCTTAGAAAATTAATCGTTTGTTATCGTTTTCGGGTGCCAGCGATCCCGCAGACAGCCAACCGGACGCAGGGCGAGCCAGCTCGCCCCCGCCCGGGTTCTTACCTCTCCCGAGCAGTGTGGCTCTCGGTGCTATGGTAAGCATCACCCCTCCCGGGCGGTTTCCGTACCCCCGGTGCTATGGTGATGTTCTTCATGCCGAAACACTCATGGTGCTCGACGAATACGGCCACAGGTTTCCCTGTGCACGTAGGGCTTCGAGGTATGGCTCTCATACCTGCTGCTTTTGATCAGCCGCCCCCGAAAACTCCTCTAATTTCACCCGATCATCTGTGGGTCTTTGGTTACTACTTTATGCTCTGATATTTCCTCGTAAAGCTGATTCTATCCGTAACATCCGGAAAAAGCAAATTGTCTCCCGTATCCTCTACTTTTATGGTGTGACGTCAAAAGCATACCTATAGTTTGCCTGCCACAAGATGAACGCTGGAAAAATTGAAAATAATGCGACTTGGTTCTGTGTCCAATACATATTTTCCATACATGCAAACAGTTGTTTACAGTAACTTCATTAGACTGAAAAAATATAAAAGTATTCTTTTGAATTTCTAGAACTCATTTTGTGTAGGACACACGTAAGTACCTGGATGGTTGATTTCGGAGGAGCATCTTTGAAAATTCGTGCTTCAAGACATTCCATACAGATATCCGTAATAACTGGAAAGATGGGTAAACCCCTTGTGGCACCATAAGTTTGTTTGTAGTAATCACCCTGGAAAAGGGAATAGATGGAAGTAAGGCAATGTTGTATAAAGGAGATGAAACTAGCAGGAACTATGTTCTTAAAGATATGGATGGTGTCTGGAATAGGAACATTAGTGAAAAGGGATTGGACATCTAAACTTACGAGAATGTCATTAGGATTGATATTCTGCATTTTTTTGGATATACTATATGCAGTTTCTTTGTATGGTTTCAGGATACCGTTAAGATTTTTAGAGAGATTGTCATTTATTTATTTCAAAACATTTTCAGTAAATAGGAATTTATTGTAATATTAAAAGTTTAAGTAATATAAAATAAATGAAGTGATACACAAAATAAATTAATATTATTATGTTGATGAATTAAATGTTATAATTTTACTAGTGTATTTTATTCGTTATATTCTAATCGTTGTTTACAATTGCAACCTATTTAAGAAGATTATAAATACACAGTAATTTCCTAGTGATCATTTTCTTGAACTATTTCCAGTAAGTGATCTAACAAAGAATATTTGGGACTTTGTACTGGTTTTAAACAACTCAAATTTCAAATCACTTTAAATTACATTTGAACCCTCAAAAGTTTGAAAGTTTTCAAAGTTCTGAAAACTGCCTCAAATAAAAATAAGTTCTGATACTTTTCGAATCATTTTGAAATTAGAATTCAGACTGCAATATTAATATTTTCTTCAAAATTAAAGTTCGATGTAATATTAATATGTAAAAGAAAACGAAAAAAATTGTTTAGAGCGTTAAAATCGAGGGAAATGTAAGATTAAAAATAATATGATAAATCACTTGGCGAAAGAAAATATTTTATAAAAATATATATTTGCAGAAACATTGCAGTTTATCCATTAATTAAAGTTACTGTAAATGCGGTTGAGAATGTGCAGATTGTACATTATTTCTTTTCAAGAATTACATATATATTATAAATTTCAACAGTTAAATGAAGTCTTTTAAACCTCTTTGGAGTTTGAATATAAATGTTCTGTATACGTGTTTTGGCATAATATTTATCTCGAACATTTTTTAACATCTGCACAACAATTTTTTTATCTAAATTACATCTGGTTTAAACATATTATTGCTGGGCGTCGAGAGTGGCACAAATAAAAATCTGTAAATTTTAGAAAAATTTTCTAATGTTTACATTTTGTGAAATACTAAATGCAGGGCTTAATAATTGTTATTGCCATCGATTGCATATAATTATTGATATAATTTGTTATAATTTAATATAATTTGATATAATTTGATATAATTTGTCATTTGTTGGATAATAGAAATATAATATAGACTTGTATTCGACAAATATAAATTTGAAATATTTTTAGTTTTGCTATTGTCAATGTTAAACAGTGATATCACCTTTAAAGTACTTACACACTTCTTCTCTACTACGTAGACATCGCTGCTAGCAACTCTTCCAGTGTTAAAAAGCTTCTTTCAAGATATTGCATGTTTTCTTCATTGAATCCGTCACCTCCAAACTTCGGTCTCCTAGCATCATATTTAATTTAATCCTTCATTTCAAAAGGATCTAAAGTCAGCAGTTCAGTCAGACTTGCTTTCGCAAACTGGTATACGTTTAATAATATACAACCTAGCTAAACAAAATATCACATTGCAATTTTCGTTGGATCATTTTGGTATTCTGTTATTGTGACATTTGTCATGCGTTACCTGGTGACAGAAAATACAAATAGGAATTCCTCAATTAACGTGGTTTTCGTAACAGCTGTGATATTCTTCGAACATTAATTACTCTATAAAATCCCTTTTTTAATATTTACACCAAATTTTTCAACTTACTTTTAAGGAATTGTTTAACTTTCCATGATTTTGGATATCCATTTTAGTTCTGAACATTGCAAAAGATATTTGTAACTAAGTTTTATCGAGATTTGTTTCAATTATAATCTGTAAACTTTATTTGAACTATAATTTCGATCAGACGAAGACAAGTATTAAACAGTTTAATGACACGAACGGCATCAAACGACGTAAATATAATTCAATAAAACTCAGATTCCATGTATTCAGGTGATTTAAAAAATGTTCTGCTTATTGGATAAAATATTCTTAGGAACATTACTACAACGGGAAATTCAGATTCAGCTTGAGGGAGGAAAAAATCAATGAAATGAATCCTTTACGAACATAACAAGACTGTCACTTAAAGGGAACGGAACCTACTCAAATATTGAGATGCAAAGTCACCGGAAAAAGTCACTTTAATGCGAAGGAGCAAGTACGCAAACGTCGAACATTATTTATTTTCCACGAACAGTCAACGTGATGCATATTAAACCTCGTCCGGATACAAAGTAATGAAGACCAGGTGCAATTGCACAGCCTTAATTGGAAACCTCAATTATTTACGTATCCTAATGGAATTATTATTTACTCAGTGATTTAGTTATCGTTCTGTATTTTTTCTTTATGTAGAAAGGATGGAAAGAACGTGAAAGAAACGTGCAAAGATAGTCTAGGGAAAATCGAGGTCTGAAGAAGCAGAGACCGTAGCAACCGTTTCGCTTCAAATCGTCCAAGATTTGAAACGGTGACTTCGAAGAACCTGATTACAGAGTCAGAGAGAAAATAACAGGGAAATTGTGATCGAGAAAATCGCGGAAAAATCCTGCTTCTCTAAATTCAAGTTTGATACTTTCCAAGTGGCTTCATCCGTAGGGAGGAAAAAACAAAAGTATGTGTAAGTTCGAATCTGTGCCGAACTTTCGACGTATAGATACAAATGCTATTTTGTTGGTTAACCCTTTAACCTATGACCTTTTCCAGAGCTGCGTCAGTTGAAATTAACTAATTACTGCTGCGTTATAAGGAAGAACTAAAAGTGGCTCAAATGTTCAGTGCACTTTGCATTTAGCGATTTATGGTTACGATATATTAACAGAAAGCAAATTTAATCATACTGAAATTACATACCAGGTTTGTTTCTTATTACATATGAGATAATATGAAATAAGAGCAAATAGATAATTGATAATCATTACTGGATTATACTACTGTGATCAAAAGGTAAGGTGAATTTGTTTCTAACATGAAAAATTTATATTTATTACTTTAGATCAATCTCATTACTTTCAAAATATTCCTCATCCGACACAATACACTTATTCCAACGTTATTTCCACTCCTCGAAGCAGTCAAGCAAGTCCTTTTCTGGGATGGCCTTCAATACTTTCTTCGATTTGGCTTTTATCTCATCAGACGATTCGAAACAGTGTCCCATACACGGTCTTTTGAGTTTGTTAAACAGCCAGAAATCGTACGGTGCTAAATTAGGCGAATACGGTGGTTGTGGAACGATATGGGTCGATTTTTTGATGAAATGTTCTCGAAGAACCAATGAAGTGTGAGACGGCGCAGTATCGTCCCACGCGGAATTGACGAGTTTGAGGCATAAAACATCTTTTAAAATGGTTTCGGTTGATCCAAATGAGATGCCCGCAGCATCAACAAGATCTCTAATTGTCAATCGACGATTTCCAAGCACCAAATCTTTTATTTCCTTCACGTGGCATTCATCAGTACATGTTGATGGTTCGTCCGGAGCGCTATTTGTCTTGAACTCGGACTCGATGTTTTTTAAAATGTTTGTACCACTTGTAAATATTTTTTTGCGACACAGCCTTGTCACCAAAGGCCTTCTGCAACATCCACAACGTTTCCGCGGCAGAATATTCATTCCGTAAACAAAATTTAATACAAATTCTTTGCTCAACAAAATCAGACATGGTAAAAATCGAAAAACTGACTTTTCTATGTTTACAAAATCACGCGTAGCTCTGCAGCAATTGAATATATTGACATAAAACTATGCATAGATATCAAAGATAGTACTACTAATCCACATAAACAATAATTTCATGATTTTATAGTATCCGCGAAGTTTAAATGAAAAATTCACCTTATTTTTTTATCACAGTAGTACAATTGATAATAGATTAATAGATAGCAGATGGTAGGTAGTACATGGTAGATGGCAGATGGTCGATGGTAGTAAATAGTAAATGGTAGTAAAAGGTAGATGATAGTAGATGGTTGATGGTAGTAGAAAATAGATGATAGTAAATTATAGATGGTAGTAAATGGTAAATAGTAATAGGTGGTACATAGTGATAGATGGTGGATAGTGGTAGATGGTAGATTCTAAATAGTGGTAGATGATATATGGTAAATGGTAGATAATAGATAATGAATAACGGTTAGCAAATAATAGACAATAAATAACAGATAACAAGTAATAGAAAATAAATAACAGGTAACAAATAATAAATAATAACTAGCAGATAAAAAATACAATGTAATAGATAATGAATAACGGATACATTAACAAATAAGATGTTAATAGATAGTAGATAATATAAAATATTACAGACAGTGTAACATCTAGATAACACATACAAACAACACAAATAGACAAAATTCACTGATTGAAAATTTTTCCCAAAATTAGTTCTTGAGATGTCAACATCATCAAAGGTTTTTCTTAAACTGGTTAATACATTTCTCTCACCAGAGTGTTATAGTTCATAAAGAAAGGATATATTCTGCAATGTAACTCCATTCGAATTGGAATGATGTTCAACTAAAAATAGTCGTGTTCCTTCCGAAGTATAGACAAAGGAGGTCATGGTTGAACTTCGACATGGTTGCAATTTTGTGAGTTTGTAGGGCAGATGAAAATACTTCTACATATGCTACTTATTTTTAGCTTTGGCAACCCGATTTTAAAGGGTGAAACCACCCTTTTTGACCAAGTTCTAAATTATTACTGTCGAACGGTTATGTATAAGTATAAATATTTTAAACTGTATTTTATTTTATATTTTAAATCACACAATTATTTCTAGTCTGAAAAAAGAATACTAAACAATACTTTTGTAGAAATCCGCACACGCTATTCGATGAATTTCTTTGTAATAACAAAATTGTTTATTGCTTTTTGTGTTTCAGCGTTGAAATAAAAATAGAAACAAAACCCTTATACGTTAGAAAATTGAAATCGACGAACGGTCGAAACAGCCCATGTGCCTTTCGTCGTTGCAGTTCCCCTTCCTAAGGGAAGTTTTTCGGGGCCCAAGTGCCCTAAACAACGACCATGCTAACAGGGGTGTCCTCAAGACGAGATTGTGTCTACGGAGACACTCTTGTATTGGCATTCGCTGAGAAAAGACTTCATTAAAAACCTCTGAGTATCTGTTAAAACATTTGTTATTTATTTGATAATAAATATTCCTGATAGGCTTACATATACATTAAACAGCTATAAAATCAGTTTCGAACGAGCCACGTGCTGTATGTTATGTTTCTAACCCATGGTGGTTAGAGGTTAACCGCCATGCCAGGAACAATATGATAAAATTACAATCTCGGGTCCACGATCAATTTTCATCTTCCAGGTATCAAAACTTCATCATGCATTCATGGTATAAAAGCGGCTTAATAGATGAAAGACCAAATGTGTTCCAAAATTCTGTACTGCTTTGTAGAATACCTACTTGTCATAAGTAGGTTACTGGTCACTACCAATAATGTTTACGGCGCTACAGTAATTAAACGTATACTGCAAAAAATTGGTATCTTAAACACTTCTTTGATGTGTAAATACTGTTGTTAAGAATGCAAAGTGTAATTATGGTACATACATGTACAGAATGTTTAAAAATTATAATAATCACCAAAACTATTTTACACCTTCCAGTCGGTCAAATAGATTGATCACCAAATTCAAGGTCAAATTTTGTTATTACTGCAATTTGTAATACTAGCTCCCTGTAAGTACCTCATATATTAGTAGTTTTGTAACGACATTCGTAACAGAAATATAAATTATCAAAAACAATCTTACAAGTCTAACAATTCTAGCAATAAAAAGATTATTTGAAAATCAAATTAGTCACAGAATTTATATGTGGAAAGTAATATAGTACCATTCTAACAATAAGATCTCTATTCTAACAATTCTAATAATACTACCAAAAAAAAAAAAATCGTTTGGAATAGTCATGCATGAATAAATAGTAATAATAGAATAAATACAATAAATTGTTTCAAAGAAAACAGACTCTTTTGTTAGAGCATTTTCTCCGTTCTACATTGAAGTTGTGTTTCAAAACACATTTGCATAACTTTGCATTCCAGAACCTCATACCTATGAATTTTCATCTCATACCTATGAATTTAGGTGTAATTTTCGGGCTTATAAATCAGATCAGTAGAGAAATAAATCAGTGAGCACGGACTTACGAGAAAGTTGATGCCCGTCTGGTGGAATATACGGAGACTACCGTCACATCATTTCGGTGAAATCACGGAAGCTGCTCATGTTTCTGAGTCAGAAGGTTGATGAAATCGCGTAGCAGGGTCCACATGCAGACCACCTGTGCTGCTGGTATCTTATTCCTCCGTGTTCGATAAGTGACGTGCCATTTTGCAGCATCGTGATTGCATTTTATTATGTATTTAAAAATTTCAATTCATCGAGGGCTTTAAAAATTTGTCTCACGTGACAAAATGAATGGACGTTTCATTTAGAGACGACTTCGCTACTATAACTACTAAATTGTTTCGTGTGTCTGGAACTTGAATTGTTTAATTTGCTGGCATCGTCTGGATCAACACGGTGCCTCCACGACAGAAAGTACTAAACCATTTGAAGAGAGATCTAAAGTTTGAAACAATCGGTCAGAAAATCCAAAGCGTTCGACGTAGAAAGAAGTAATCCACCAACTTTAACGCAAAACAATCAATAGACTCTTAGACCACGTTCTACTGTTGTATCCACTGTACAGAATATTCTTTTCTTTGTGGAAAATTAGTGGATCGGTTTGTGTTTACATACGGAGGTAATAATTGATCGAGGCTAAAAATTTAATGCCAACTACTTGAAACTCCACATCATATTAACACTACATATGGAGAATATTGTAACTATTTTATTATAGGTTTTCATGTGTGATTTACAATGTAATGTCTCTGTTTTCTACATCTGCTGTTTATCTTACTGTTAAATTTAGTTTGATTTTCAAACAATCGAAGTTTGAAATAATAGGAAGTTTTTTGTTACATTACAATATGATGAAACTTGAAAATAATGGAAGAAAAATGTTATAAGTAATAATTACTATATGTATAGATATTATTGGTGAAAATAAAAAGGAAATATGTATAATCCAAGTTAAAGCGTTGTTTCTGTTGACGTAGTTAGAATATCATTGTAATAAATGCTTATTAAGATTTTTATGAAATTTTTAAATCTTTGTATAAAGGAAAATTAAATAATTACTATGTGAACTGTCGGTTTCATTGAAATGTTTATTAAATTAAATAATAAAAACTATACTGAATGCTATAACTCTTGTTCTGTTTTTCATTTAAGGTGTCAAATTATCCGAGATCTAGAACGATTTAGAAATAGAAGATCAATTTCTAATTTATGGACAATATAACATATCTTGTTCTTTATAGACCTGGTCAAAATTTACTACATTTCATAATATTTTAGAGGACGTTCGTTTATTAACATTTCGAATGGCTAATACATACACCAAATTCTTAATAAAAATAGATGAATTATGAACAAGTTACATGCTAAAAACGATGAACAGAAAAAGTATTTATTGTTATTGTTCAAACTATTTCAACAAAGATACTCTCACATTATGAAATTGTGAAGAGTTAAATAATATGATAATAATATTATTTGTGAAACAGATTCTCATAAATATGAAGAGGCTATCCAAAATTATTGGTTCGTAAATTTATTTCATAATATTACTTCAATGTTAAATAAGCTATGTCGATCAAATAAATATCATCCTAACGGAACACAACAATATTTCAGTAAAAAGTCATGTAAACATGTAAACATGAAACAATTATATTAATGTTTTACCTTCAATTGAAAGTATGTTGCTGAATATGACTTATTATGTTTAATAGTGATTTAACATTTCTAAAAGGTATTAAAATTTTGAAAGTAGGACAAGTTTGTTTTTTAACACTGAGATATGGATTTGAATTTCAATCAATTTAAAAATATCAGTAAACGATAATAAAATATTGTTTTGTCTTTTTTGGTGTTGTATAACGTAGTTATACACGTAGTTATTACGTAGTTGTAATAATTATCTAGTAGTATTAATCAACGTTAATGTTAATCAGTGTTAATACTGGCCAAATATAGTAAAACTGTTATTAGACCCAAATGGATATGTTTCAAAATTTTCGGAATACAGTTAATAACTTCCATTGCTCAAATATTAATTCTTATAACTAAAATTCACAAATAGAAATTATCTATAGTAGTATTTATTTCTATTTATTATCACCCATTTTTCTAAACATTGGCTTGCACCACTTTCGAAATAAACGGTGCAGTTAAATTTTCTAGTGGAAATAAGTTATAAAATATTACTTCTATATGGTTTATCATTAAACATGTTTATTTTTGTGTGTTCAAAGCACTTTATCGTGAAATTTATTTTCTCTTTAGGATAATAATTTTTCTGTTGAAATACGTATATTTGCAATATGGAATATGCTGAGTGTACGTAATATGAAACATATTCCATATTGGGTACATGTTTCCTGTTAATATTGTATAGTATTTATAAGTTATACTTTTATCATCCTAGTACATTATAGCGATAATAATGGAGCAAAATGGCTGCAATACATTCACACGTGAGTAATGTTCTCAACAACAGGAAGAAAAATAATATCGTTTAAGATATACTTCAAAAATGTCGAAAGTATTCGTTTGTTTCCATTTAATAAAATAAATATTCATTTTTCATAATAAAAATGAAGTTTTCAGTTTTCTGTACGAATTTCCTACACTTTTGACGTTTTTGACATTTTTCGTCATAATTTTAAGACACATATTTTTATATAATTAATCAAATATTTATTAATTTCTTTTATGTTCAACGCTGATTTCGTTAAAAATAACATGTGCCTATTTTTGACAGCTTTTAAAAATGATACTTATTAGGTGTAGTTATTTTATGGGCTTAAATTATTTTCTGTTACTTTTAAGAAGGCACTTCTTATGACACGTTACTACAAAAGAAATGTATAGAAATTTCCTAGATTTCACGTCACCGTTTGCGGTGTAAAAAATTGTCCTAAAATTGAACGAATAACCCAAAATTGACCAAATGAACGAATCTTGTCATGCGTTTCAAATAAACGAACGAAACTGGACACTGTTAATTAACTTCGCATCAATGAACTTACTGCAGTAAAAACTAAAATGAAATTCGAAAAACTGGATTTGAAAAGAAACTTCAGAGAAAATATTAAAGAAATGACAAATAAGTATTTGTTCAACGCTTGGTAAATTGTTGATAGAAAAGTGATAAAAATCTTGTTCCATTTTGTGAGTCACACGAATGCAATACCTCACAAAAATGACATCCCAGAAACTCTCATAACCGTTTCCTTGTCAGTTTCAGACGGTTGTTGATGTTATGTCCCACGTTATTGTTATATCTAGACACATTCACGTGTACGATATTTTCACGGTGTCAGGAATAGCGGGTTCTTGGCATTAGATAACGTTACAGATGCTGCTGCGTTCGAGCAGGAAAAGCGTATCTTTTAAGGACGGAATAAACGAGAAAAGAAAAAACTGAATTCAAACGTCTCCGTAGTAAAAATGAAATATTTTCCGTGATTGTGAATACCTCTGGAAGATTTAAATTTATATATTGATCTCTTTTTTATACCAACTATGAGTTACAAAGTACCTTTTATACGGTTGCGAAGTATTTACTGCTATTTAATTCTTGCAAGTCTGAGAGACCTACTTTGCTTTTGTAGATAGCTTATTTATTGATATTTATCGAATATTAAATTAACATCAATTTTTAGTCTGTTCGTAGAATGTTTATTTATTGACCATATTTATCGAATAAAAAATCGATTATTATTTCTACTAAATTTATATTTCTTTAAAAGTGTGTATTTGCTCTTTTAGTGTAGAGTAAAATGTATTAAAAATATAATTATTAAAGATGTGGATAATTAATTTTCATTAGTGGAATTATTAATATGATTAAAATTATTAAAGTTATTAATATTATTGAAATGATTAAAATGATAAAAATGATAAAAATGATAAAAATTTTAAAAACGAATCAAATTATTAAAATTTTTAATATCATTAATGTTATTAACATTTTCTTCTAAATATCATTTGCTGAATATTATCAATATAATAGTAACGCTATTCTAAACGTGGCAAAACATACGATGTTTATCGCATGAAAACTACTCGCGAAAGCTCGAAAATACAAATTTACTGTAAACTATGATATTATAGTTAATATTCATAAAATATTATATGTAATAATCTTCGGGAATTTCGGACGCATATACGCCAATAATTTTGTACCGTACATTATTCTCCTTAATTGCTGTATCAGGTGTTTCGCGCTCTAGTTAAAAGACTTCACGTAACCTTTGTATCTTGTAACGTTGCTTTCTACATCGGTCTTCACCATGAACAAAGCGCTGTTGCTATAGTAAATTCGAGCTCTCAAACAAACATCTGAACCGTTCTTTGATCGATTTTGCGCACATGCCCCTCTGAAGGCTTATAGAAAAATATTTTCCACGATTTTATTGTATTAACATGTTACATAAAATTTTTTCTTACAAAGTGAAAGTTAATAATGTGTATTAAAACGTTATAGTTTCATCATATTTTAATAATGTTATAATATCATTATAATATAGTTATGATAAATATAACGTTATATTATAACAAATATTATAATATATAAGTAATAATATAATATAATAAAATGAATCATACTTACGGAATGAAAATAATAGTTTATAAAATACAAATAAATAATAGTAGTTATGATAATGTTATAACAACGTAATATAATGTTATAATATAATTCTAATAAATATTACAATAAATATTATAGCAAGAAATAATATAAAATAATTAGAAGATTCATACTGCGGAATAAAAATAATGCCTTATAAAATAATAATAGTCTTTACGAGAATACCTTTTAAATTCGCGTTTTTAATCACGGCTCTTTTTATCAGGGAATACAAATTTCTACAAGAAAAACTAAGCATCCATTTAGTTTCATAAGTTTATTATTGTACAGCAACAGAACGAAAATTTCAAACCAAAGAGCACAGCAATGAATATTCATTTCGTCAATATTTTCGTAGAACTGTTCGCAATCAGAACCATCAGGTTGCACAACAACTGTATCACAAGTTAATAACGAATCGATGTTTCTTTGCTTCGAACTCCAGAGCGGAGAGGAATGCCACAGACATTTTCAAGCAGTGAAATAGACGAGTACCGCTTCAACTTGTCGATAACCAGGCTACCGAAGCACTTGTGCTTTCTCTCTCACTCTCTCTCCCTCTGGCTTTCTCTCTCGCTGTCGGTGATCGTAACGGAAACATATTGGTGGCACAGGGGGAAACATTAATCGAAACAGTTTGGATATTTCGATTTATAAGAATTACAGGGGCAGTCGTGTCGAATCGAGGGGAAATCGATGGAAACGTATGGTACTGGGAGGCCTTCATCGACTTCCATCGGACACGCGATATTACGACGTTTCCCCTTGCAGCTGTTTCTCTTGTTTGATCAGTTCGAGCACACCGTTTCTCATCTCGGAAACCACTTCTCGCTCGGTCAAGCCCAGCCGACGTCTGTTGCTAATGTCGTAAATACCTTCCTCGCTTTCGCTATGCTCGCCACGGGTGCCTCTTATCTAGACATTTAATTAGAAAACGTTATTAATCGAACATCTTAAATATCTTGCTAGCCTATGATCAAGAAAAGTGTCACAAAGAAACATTATATTGGGACTCTACCCCGGGGCACTTCGGTATCCTCATTTTGTTCGAAGGGACAAATGTAATGAAGAATTTTTGGGTTCCGATGTGCCCTGGTAGTCAATCGACATATGCTTTGGATGCGTAAAAGGGGGAGTGAGGCGACTTCAAATGTCAAGCGGTTTCCACATCAGCCTATTAGTTACGGAGATATTAATGAAAAACTCTTAACGTACATTGAATTCTGCCTGTACAGATATAATTAACATAACTATACGCTGTAGTAACTATCGTAGTAGGTAGTAGTGCCCTCGACCTGAGCATCTATAGAGTGTCTCATATGTATAAAACACATTATTTTGTAAACTGTGAATATGATTTTCATTTTTGGTGGAATTGATAAGCTTTTGAGATATTCCTAAACAACATTGTTACTAGTACAAAGAATTATACTTAAGAGTGTGGACCTAAAAAAGGTCACAAGCATAGCTATCTTCTGTTTGTGTACGATGTATTTGTGAATTTGTCACTTATACGTATACGAGGAGAACATTTCACTAGGTTCACAAAAATTGGGCCACAGTATGATTAGCTCAGGTTATATTTCTCGGGAAGAAGAATGCGCATTAGTGCTCGGTGATAATTGTTTTGAAACATTGAAATTACTTTATCTCGTTTGTCAAAAATGCTAGATATATTATATATGATATATTACTAATGCAACGATCCATGCATCAGCGAAATTTTCAGTGAGACCCCCTATGCACACTCAGGTCGAGACCCCCTACTGTGTCATCAGTTACTCACCACTTGACGACGGTAGTTACTTCAGCGCAGATGGTTGTGTTCGTTATGTCGGTATAGGTAGAATTCTATGTATTATATTGAGAGTTTTTCAGTAATATCGCCAAAATTCATAGACTGGTGTAAACACCGCTTGATATTTGGAGTCCTCGCCTTCCTTCAAAGGCTATCGCCCCCTCCTCTGCAGTACTTCGGAATTATATTCGAATTTTTTCAAAGGGGTCACTTCTTCCAAGGTTTTATCAACAAAGTTATTTTACGTGGGACAATATATTGTCATTAACGTGACATGACAGCTGTGCTGGATGACCAACTTAGTGATTCAATAAGATAAGCATATTGGAACCGATGTATTTAAAATAAGTTAGTAAACCTTGTTTTCTCATTCCTTGTCTAAGTTCAAAAATTCCAGACAAAGTCTGTAGACACTAATGTCTCATCCTAGTATATAACTTGTGCGAAAAAGAGGGCAGATTAATTTAATGTGGTTGGAGGAATATTGGGTAATGCCGATTGGTCCCGACGAAGAAAGTGAGGGTTGCACTCGGTGAAAAATTAAGTTAAGGGAGGGATGATTTGGTGGTTTGTCCTCCGAAAATACAAACATTTGATGTTCAACTGGGACTGAACGATTCTACATAGACTTGTGGTGCAACGATATATGTTATAAAATAATTTTGTCTTGCTTTCGAAGGATATACAATTTAACGACATGCCATTAGAATTTCTCGGTTGGTCGGAATTTTTATACGGGCAAAAATTAATAACAGTAAATTCGCTTCAACACTGTATTTAATCGAAAGGTGAGCGTGAGTCACGTTTTGAGCACACAGGTTTAATGTGAGTAAAGCAAGTTAAGTTAGTTGGTAACTTAATCAGATTTGTTTTACATATTATTTTGTTAATAGGTATATGTCATATGTCTTGTACCTTTTCTTTCGTCAACAATATTTTTGTATTTTGAAAAACAACAAAGATGGTCATATAACAGAGGTACACATAATAATAGCTTTTTACGACAATAGTAAAGCACGAAAATGTTAATCACTCTAAACGATTCACTTTAGCATAAGTGAATTTATCGCACATATTTGTCTTATACTGCAACTTCATTGATAGCTTTACGTACCCTTCGTGCTCATTATGGTTAATTATTTTAAATTATGGACACGGTAGTATGTACTGCTGATATTAATTTACATATTACAATAATTATTTACATTGATTTATTCAGTGTATACTGCCATTGCCACGTATTCCCTTAAGGGACATTATATCCGGGCCAATGAATCTTTTCAAATGCAGGAAGAACCTATATATTCAATCGTGAATTGATTCGATTCTGAATAATTTCGAATGAATATTTATCTAAGACAATTATTCGGCTATTGAATAATTTAACCGCAGTATAACTCTTCATTACCAATGATAAGTCATTGCATGCTGAACGTTGTTCGAATAAACGTTAACATACTTCTGTTAATGTATCTGAGAAAATATTATTTTAAACACATAAACACAACGAAAGACAAATTTATGTAGCCACAATTTATTCATCTGTTTCGAAAAAGATTTTGATAATAAATAATAATTATTTACAATGAATAAATAGTTATAATTTAAATAACCTTTTTAAATTAAAAAATTAAAATAAATTAGTTATTGTATAATGTAATTATACTGTAATAATCTTGTATAAAAATAAATAATTATTTATTTAAATAATTTAAATGAGTTTTTAATTTAAATAATCTATTCAATTATTAACACTTGTTTTAAATTGTAAATTTATCAATAAGAAAATTATTCATTTGATATTTTGTAATAATGGAATTAATCTCAATGCTCCATTATGTATTCAATACATTTTAATATAAATTCAGTAATTGTGCACAATGCTTTTATACTTTTCCTTCGTGTACAAGATATTTTATAAAATATTTACATCGCCCGAAAGGTGTAGATTTTTCGTGGTGTAACGAATCGAAAGTCCATTACCATTTTGGGATATAAATGGTTGCAAATTGAATATTCGTCAATGGACAACGCTAATTGTAAGCCGTGTGTTGATTAATGCATTGTTTGTTTCGATGAAGAACCAGCTACTTCGTATTATTAATATTGACAAAACGTTTATGTACAATGCATCGTCACTTTCATTAACGTTTATATACACTAATCGTTATTTTGAAATAATTGTTGACATCAAATAATACCAGACTCTCGATAGGTATTTTGAAATACGTATTAACCTAATTTTGTGTATAATATTTAATAACCTAATATACTATCAGATTGTAGTGGTCATTTTGAATTTTATTTTTCCATTCTTTTATCCCTTTTAGCAAATATATATCGATCATACATTGATCGTATTAACGATATATCATTGTTAACAACACTTACAAAAAGTCTTCTGCAAAAAGTTCTTTCTTTGTTTTCTATTATCTTGTGTATATATTATTTTTATTATATTTTTATGACCTTTTCCAACCTTCCTAAATTTTATTTCTTTTCTAATCTTAATCAATTTTTTAGTTTCTTTTAGGTTTGGTGTGGTCAATTTATAGATGTGTGACGCCATCTTGGATCTAGATCCTTTTTTAATTGATTTGTTATGAAGACGTAGTGGAGAAAATAATACAAATCAGCGAGCACTAAAAATATAAAAAATAGCCTAGATTGCTGTTAACATACAATATCATTATAGATATTTGTCAAACTTCCTTTTCGTAAAACTCGTCTTAATTATTTTATGGTACAAAAATTCTGAGATGAAAAATGATAAGTATTTTCGACGATGTTTTTAACAGTTCGAATGATCGGGTAGAAGAGTAATAAAATAGTGAAATAATTTGTAATAAGGTAATAAAAATAAAATAAATAGCACCGTTTTGCTGACTTGGTTGCATCGCCTATAGTTTGCACCAATTACTATAGTTGAATGGATCAGTTTCTACAGAAGCTAAGCTTTAATACATTTAATATGTTGTGAACAAAGTTGTAAATCACAAAACACGATGTATGATATATCGGTATTGGTTTGGGCTATATTTTATTTTCTGGCCACTGTGAAACTATACTTTGCATCATTCATAGCTTTGCGTTTCGGTTTTTGTACGATTCTTAGTGATTCGTGCTGGAATAAATGAAAATTGATGAACAACTGTTGTTTGAAACAATTTGGAAGATTTATCATTCGTTATACGACAAATTAATTCAAATAAATAAAATTTGCAGTATCATTAAGAAGAATACGTGTTTTATCACAACAGAAAACAAATAATATGTTAATTTAATTATGTACAAATTTACAGAGTTGTAATTGATAGAATACTGTAGTGCCCGAATATTAATAAGAGTCGCTGTATCTGATCGAAAATTAATATATTTTATCTGAGTTCGTACAAATTTTTGAGAATAACTTTTATTGTCAAATAAATCATCCTGTAATATCACTTATTACGGTAATGCATCGGTATAGTCATAAAATGTAACTGTACTTATTTTTCAAATTGAATACAACGATTATTTTGTATAAATTAATTCCATATACAATTCTATATTAAAAATTTATTAGAGACACTTTAGATACTAGAAGTATTAGAGATTATTAAAAAAATTCAGAGGTTCCTCAAATATTTTAAATTACGAATTTAGACATTTTTTTTTATAAAAACTGTATTTCATATTGATATTGTATCCTAATACCTTATTCTGAATGTTTGAAATAATTGGTCCGTGTAACAGAAATGTGTACAATAAAGTATAAGGAGATATAATTCATTTGCATTTATTCTCTTGTAACAAATTGTTTACTTCTATATACATAGATACATTTCTAAAAACGTTTTAAGTAAAAAGGTACCAAGGCCTTATAAAAAAAAACATAATTCGTGAAAAAAGTAATATGTTATTTATGTGCTGATAAATGGTGATCAATGAACATATTGAAAAAAAAAACCGTTACTCGATAAGTACATTAAATAATAAAAATCAGTCCATTAATATTAATAATAAATTTTCAATACTATGAACTGTCCCTATTAATATAAATACAGATTATTGTTGCATTAAAAACGTTTGAGTATGTTGAAACAACAATCAGATTGAAAATGGCAGCAAAAATGAATCATCGCTTGCAGACATTTTTCAATTTATTTGAAAAATTAAAGCTTTGAGAGGGAATATTAATTGCACTTCGTGATAGAGCAAACACTTTCACTACGGAGAGCATCAAAGAAAACTCTTGATTCATTTTTATTTTCAATTCAGAAATGAAAGAGCTTAGTAAATCACGCAACACAGCGATGGTGCTCAACATCGACGGTGCTGCCACTCGGCGTAACAAAGCGTTATAGAGCAGCATTTCTCAACCTTTTGATACAATTTCATCCATTTCGAGAATCAGAATTAAAGAATATCAAGGAAAAGATGTCTTACACACTGAAACTGAGCAAAGATTATATACAGCAAACTCTCATTTAATCGACATACATGGTTTGTCCGAAAAGTAATGCAATTAGGTACGTACAAAAAAATGTATTTATGTTATTGATATAAATCTTTAAAATTCTTCAAAGTACTTCCCTTGGGCTTCAACACACTTTTGCCAGAGACTTTTCCATGCACGGTACGCATCCTGGAAGGTTAATGGGGACCTCGTTTAATGCCTTCGTCACGGCGGTTTGAATCGCTTCTATGGTTCCAAAATGGAATCCTTTGAGGGCAGACTTGATCTTCGGGAACAGGAAAAATCTGCTGGAGCCATGTCAGGACTGTAAGGGGGCTGTGGTAACGTTACCAAGCTGTGCTTGGCTAGAAATTCTTGAACGCGCAGAGCGGTATTGCTGGGAGCGTTGACGTGGTGCAGCTGCCACGTAGTGGCGATCTCTTTTCGAGTACAATGTTGTGCTCAGTTGTTTTCGATATGTTGAGAGTCTCTGCGATCATTCGAACACTCAGTCGTCGATCACTCTTAAGAAATTCATGGACACGGGAAACATTTTCGTCAATAGTGGTGCTTGTCGGCCGTCCAGAGCAGAAGTCATCCTCCACGTTTTCTCGACCGTTTTTGAACAAATTTAACCATCTAGAAACTTGAGAATGGGAAAGAGCAGAGTCCCCGTATGCCGCCTTAATCATTTGGTTGGTTTCGGCGAGGCTTCTATTCAGCTTAGCGCGGAATTTAATCGCATAACGTTGTTCGATATTTTTCTCCATTACGCGTCGTGACACGGGCACAAATAATAGGTTTACGTTTACTACGATTCTGGCGATTTCGGAGCGCGGATCAGGTTGAGATTGCAAAGATATGAAGATAAGAGTCCCCTCGACATATTCCAACAAGTCCGAACATGTTCGGACCAGGAAAAATGGCGGAAATGAACAAATTGCATTACTTTCCGGACAGACCTTGTATGTAAATGTTCTAAATCTGAATTTGTTTTACAGTATGTCCTACAAGAGCATGTTAGCGATATCTGAAAACCCCGACACCTAACGAAGGTGATATAAAAGTGTTAACAAATACAGATCTCTTTATTATGCTTTGGTTAGAATCACATTGTCGAATTACTTTCACAAAGGTATGTCGAAAATTGTTTAACGTGAGCTGATGAAACTAGTGATCTTGATTGAAGTGATGTGTTGTTCACTGATCTTTGTTTTGGGCATGGTATCAGGCGTGCTATCTATGTAAAATGGATGATTCAAAAAAATGTTAAACACCGTAAGTGCATGCTTAGGGTGGTTTTAACACACGTGATTTCGGCAGTGCGTCTTTACAGATAATTTGAATGCACAAAATATGGTGAAACTGTATCAAAGGTGAAGGCATTTATTGAACGGATTACTTTGAGCGACCCGTTAGAGGTTGTAGACATTGCTTACGTTGTATATGAACGAAGTGATCGGTGATGCAAGCAACGTCATATTTTAATAGAAAAAACGCATACGCTCGGTTTGATTCCCTGTCAGTCTGACGTTTTCCCTTGACCAGAAAAGAACGAAAGCATTTCCTTGTGAAATTATATTAAAAATGTATAATTTCTCTGTTTCAAAAATTCTGTTAATAAAAGTTCTACAAAGGCGACTTTTCACATTCGTGAAACGGTGGTTTAATTAAATGGAGGACCCATGGATATTATAAGAAGATAACGACCCTAAATATCGAAGTCGCATCTACATACAATGGAATGCAGAAAACACCATCACCGTACGTCATTACCCATAGCAGTCTCTTGATGCAAACCCTACTGAAAATGTCCTTGAAGTACGAGCTGGGAGGAAGATGTATCACTAAAATAACATTTGTACACCATATTCGGAAGACATGGAGGTCACTACCCGTATCCTACACTGAAAAATTATTCGCGAATGTGTCAAAACGGTATCAAACTTGTTAATGGCGGAGGAACCTCTTCATAAGCCAGAACGTATTAGTGTTTTATGTGTAGCTTCGATCCATATGTTTTATTAATATATAAATATTTATAGAAATATCGCCAATATGCTCTTGTGGGACGGACTGCAAGTTATTTACATTGGAGAACGATGTATCGTAAACGTTATTTTTGAGAGTGCCCCATAAAAAAATCTGAAGGAGACAAATCTGGAGACTATATTGGCCATTTTGCAGGAATAAAATATCATACCTTTATTTCTCAAAAAATAATGCAAGTATAAAAAATTGATATATGTCATCGTGTTGCCAATAAAATATTTTCCATTTTTTTGAATATCTCATCTTAAAAAGTGCTGGATAGTAAAATTGTGAACCTGCATATTGTATATACGTTTAGGATTATGATAACACGAAAAATATAAATATTTCGCATGAGCGAACAACGTTAATTTCATTGTGAAAACTTGTTGCGTTTGTTTCGCCGCTCGTTTCGCTGATAAATAATTTCGCCACATTGATGCTGAACTGAAAATTCTGTTTTGCTTATAATCGATTATCATTCGAGATATTACTTTATTTCATTATTATTTATTGAAATTATTGGAACACTCAAGTGTGAAATTATTTGATACAGCATACGGACACAAATAAAGTATTAAATGCCTTTAAAACGTTATTAACACTGAAGATTGTTTTACATAGACATCTTTGTTTCAATTATCAATTTTAAATTTCTATGCAGAGGAAAAGCAAATACAATTGAGTATACGGGTTCGTACAGGGTACCATCGTTTTGTAAAATAAGAGTTGCAATATGCAGCCAATGCAGAGTATTATACATGCACCTATGTCAACTCACGAGTTGGCGCGTGAAGCTGACTCAGGTGTTTAGAAGAACTACGGCTTCAATTGGTCAGAATAGAAAAATGGATGTCTAGACTCACACGTTGTGTTTACAAGAGCACATATCGAAATCATTATACTATTCCTAAATCCATGTATTTCCGAATTTCTATATCCCTGAGTTTTTATATTCTTGAGGTCCCATATCTCCAAATTGTTATATTCTCGAATACTTATATTCCCGAGTCCCTACATTTCCGAATCCTTACATTCCAAGTCCCTACATTCCCGAATCTCTACATTTCCAAATCCCTACATTCCTAAATCCCTCCATTCCCAAATCTCTATATTTCCAAATTCTTACATACCCAAATCGCTACAGCCTCAAATCGCTGTGTCCCCAAATTCCTACATCTCCAAATCGGTACATCCCCAAATCGCTACATCCCCGAAACGCTGTGTCCCTAAATCGCTACATCCCCAAATCGCTATATCCTCAAATCGGTATACCCCCAAATCGCTACGGCTCTAATTGGCCAGAAAAGATAAATGGGCGTCTAGACACACGTAATTTCGGCGGTAGTAAAAAACAATGACAGTCGGCAAACGTCTCGAGAGTGAATGAGATAGTGCAAATTGCGCTCAGCAGTTGTTACTGCCATTATTATTCTTATTCTCCGAAATGCAACGCTGGAAGTGTTCACTGTGGAGATGGCGTAGCTTCTTTTACTTTGGGTCCTCCTCCTCACACGCCAACTCGTGGGTTCACATATGTATGTGGAATCAGCTAACACGCTCAATGGCATTTTGGTTATTATATCACATGTTGTATATTATCTGTTACATAAAAATAAGGAATGCGGTAATGGTATATGTCAACATACAGTTCGCAACAGGCTTACTTCTTTTTAGTTATCCTATATTTTTGCATTGTCGCAGTGTTATTTAATTTTGTTCCTATTGTTACTATTTATAATGACATTGATAATATTTAAAAGAAATCATTTATTTTCAAGTTTTATAATCTAAGAAATGTATTATGCATCCATGTATGTATATTGTATTATGTGTATATGTATTTGAATTGTACTACAGATTATGTTTGAGTGGATCTAACGATGGTAGATCAATTGTAAAATATAGAACATCGTGGTTTTTCATTCAAAAAATTTAAAAATTTTAATTTGAATAATTTTGGTATTGTATTGGTGAACTAACTGTATAAGACTGGATTTATCAAACTAAAGAAATGAAGTGAAAAGAATCGATTTAGTGTAGTGTACATATGTTCACATCTATTTACTTATAAAGTGAATGTCCTCGTTGATTTCAATAACCTTGAGACATGTTACCATGAACAGCATTATGAATAACCTTTTACTATTCATACAAAAATTCTATGCATTCAACCTCACCGTTAGTTTTAGAAATAGTTACAAAGAAACTTCGGTTAAATTTATGCTGCGATTGACATATTCTACTACTATGCATGCACTCACCGATAAAAAACCACGAACAATGCAGGTACTCGAAAAATGTTTAATATGTCTCGTCTTTCACTCTTTTTACGCCGTTAAATGAACAAAATATAAAAAATATAGCATTTTTATGGTAAATGCATAAATACATTTTGCTGCATATAAAACAAATATGACAAAAAATTAACGATCGTATATCACAATTAAAATATAAAAATTATATTATTTTTATGGTAAATGCATAAATACATTTACTGCATATAAAATAAATATGAGAAAAATTAACGACCCTATGTCATAATTAACCTTCAAACAACCAAAATGATGAAATGAAGTTTAATGACGAAAAAATAAATTAAAGTTGACAAATCATAAAAAACTTATTCCGTTTTCTTAAATTTTCAAAATGTTGGCAACATACACATATTTCACCGATTTTACACATATTTTGCCCTTATAAACTTATTTATACCGTATCGAGGGTATACAAAAAATTAGAATACTATTCTTGTATTAATTAGTACATAATGATGTTTAATATTTTCTATGTTAATGAGCTTTATACAAAAATAAGAATTTGTTAGCATTATTTATGCAAAATTTAGTTTAACGATTTACACTGATATGCAAACGTTATTTGTTGTATAAGTATTGAATAATAAATACAATTTTTATTACAATTAATAGCTGTAGGAGTACTTCTTATACTCATTGTACCTGAAACATTTTGATACAATCTCGTTTAACCGAAGTTCCGTATTATCTGAGCTGTTAAACTTTTGATGGACTCCTAAATTAGTTTAAATACTTTTGCAGTGATGCAATATCAAAATGACGGTTCTATAATTTATAAACTTTAAATAACCCTTACGTGTTATCCGGGTTGATAACCCAAAATAAGCTGCGCCTATATTCTACCCAAAATATTCCAATACTAAAATATTTTTCTAAAAGGAAATAAGTAATAACGAAATCTTGTATCATAAGTCATACAATAACCATCAATCAATAACTTGAATGGTTACGATAGTATTTAATGAATTTTAACTCCTTTTCTTAGATCATTTACTATTATTAAACAATTTTTATAATCTTTCGCATTATAATAGGTAAATCGTTTTAGTTTTTTTAGAAATTTTATACTGGACAAAAATGTTAGATTTGAAACTTGGAAATTGTTCTATGAACTCTCACAAATAAAATAACGGAAGTTATTATTACACTCGATTATTATACTCAAACTAAAAATAACATAAAACGTATCAGGTTTGTCAACATTTCTTAACTTTTTTTAGAAACCAAAGTTTTAGAAGAAAATCTAGTTGCATCATATAATAGAGCAAACAATTTTTCGTCAAAGGTATGCATTCTAAATGTGATACTAAAAAGTTTTTTCTACAAAATCATGTGAGATTTTAATTGTTTCTAACAAGATTTTCTAATAAATTTTCAGTATCAACTTAATGTTCCAGGTACTCTTACATTCGCTATATTTGTACAGTAGCAAACCTCTAACCCTAATGATTCTTTTCCAATTAGACTAAATTATTTATTTCTATTTTAACACAATTTAAAATGCGATTATCGTTTCTGCAATACTGTCTATAGTTTGTTAAACAACAAAGAAACATCCACTGCCGATGAAAGACATTAAGGATTATTTATAAGTTTTATTCGGTGCAGTTATCGCACCAGCAAGAATCGTTAAAGCAGGATCGTTATACGTCAAACCGATCACTTTTACATCTCACCATCTGCGATTTTGCTCTAATCAAAATATGTTGTAGTCCATGTGAAATTAGGGGTTTAAGTCATCATTTTGCCGGTCATGAATTTATTAAGAAATAACAAGCCTTCAAAGTTTGAAATTTTTGCCCATTTCGGCGAAAAAAGGCTTCACTTACGAATTTTTTTCTCAGAAACTACTCATCCGATTTAGCTAAATTTGCTTTTGTTTATTCATGAAGGATTGGGCTATTCTAAAATATTTTTTTTTACTTCAATAAAATTGTGATAGCATATTACTTACAGCACAGCGAGTGATAGCACATTACAACCTACTAACAACAAATTCTAATAACATAAACTAATTAAAGTCGCGTTCGCTGCATATTATCAAAAAGAAATCTCTTGAGTGTAATAATTCGGTCAGCTATTTGCACAAGAATAGTCTACTAAAAATGAGCGATATGAATACACGTTGAGCATCATAATTGTTCCGACGCTAACTCCGACCTTTACCGCGACGAAAGAATTTATTACACGGGTTTGAGTGGTTCGACGCGTAGACCACCGTCATTACCTATATACCTCGAAATACGGGTCACCAAGGACCCCTTTTGTCTAGTAAGTCCCGTTCGGACTGGTTCCAACGTCACCGTGAACTTGCCATAAATCGGCTAACGGAGATACATTATATTTCTCGGTCTTTCAAAAACAAGGATAGATTTTTCTTGACCATCACCCAATGATGTGCGAGGGTGTTCGGGCGAATTTTTATACATCGAAAACAGTCAGTCGTTGAATCTTGTGCGGGTCGGATCGAAAGTACAACCTCCGTGTATCGCGAAATAACAGACAAACTCCGTATATCGCGGAATAACATACAAACTCCATGCATCATGGAGTAACGTAAAATATCCAGTGCAGGGTGGATTCCAAATACAATCATAACACTATTCGAGCGGGACTCTGCACTTCTCGAATAGGCCAGTGGTGGTAGAGATCGCAACACAACATTATCCGAGTGGGACCCTACATTCCTCGGATAAGCCAATGTAGGGTGGTAATAAACGCAAACATAACATTGTCCGAGTGGGACCCTACACTCCTCGGATAAGCCAATGTAGGGTGGTAAAAAACGCAAAACATCATTCGAGTGGGACTCTACACTCCTCGAATAAATCATCGTGGACAATCCTACGCAATGTAGATTGTAATACAACGCATCAGCATTTGAGCGAGCCCTTGTGCTCCTCGAATCAACAATCAAACATACTAAATCACACGAACACATTTTCACCGTCTAATCACGACAAATACATATCTAAAAAGGGTTTTTTATGCCGCAAGGCTTTTTCCCTTAAATCATATTACTCGAGGCAATAAATTATTATCGATTTTTCAGGCTCAAATTTGTCTAATTAATTTTCTATTAACCCTCCTCCTCATCCATCTTTTAACATTATTTTGAAACACGAAATTTCTCCATGTTGGAAAGATTTCGACGAAACAATAATAAAAATAGAAAGAACTGGGAAATTTCATTTCTTACCTGAAGATGGTACATGTTTGCGATTTCTTCAAATCTCGCATAATCCTCACTCAATTTCGGCAAGCGTGCGTGAACAGACGCCCTGATGGTGGTTCCCAAGTTAGTCGGGCAAAATGTGAGAAAACCGAGTCTTCTGTGCCGCGAAAATTGTAGTTTCTGCCCGATCTCAGTAGCCGCTTTAACAAGTCTGGCATACACAGACGACAGATCTCCACCCTTTTCCATCGATATCAGACGTAAGTGATCCTCCTCGTTGCACCAGACGAGAAAAGTTTTCGCCTCGTTAAAAAATATTCCTCTACCTGGAAATTCGATAACCGGCTTCTTACTTCTCTTTAGACCAATACCGCTCAGACGGAGGTTTATCCACTCAATATTATGAATCCTCGAATAGATCGAAGGGTTCTTATACTAATACTCGCTGCTCCGCAAGAATAAACTTATAAGATACTTGCGTACAGCTTTAAGTTCCTTTCATAATTTTATTGAAATTGAACAAATTTATTTAGTACAAAATGTATTCAGAGAAGATTGATTTAGAAGTACAGAAAAGTGGGAAAGTGGGACTTTGTAAAGAACAATTAGTTTATCGTTATTTTAACCGATATAAAGAAAATGTTTGTCAAATTGAATATGTATGAAATTGTGATATCAAGAATACGAAAATAATCATACGTTCTTTCGAAAAGAAAATAAATTGCATCCCATGCATAAAATCGACTAACACGAACTATTCGAGCGAGATGACACATGATTCTAGCTGTCTCGGTTCAGGTAAAAGATAGGTTTCGGAGATTTTCTTTTCTTTGCATACAACTTTTCCACAAAGATTGCATAAGTTTACAAATTTTTAACAACTTTCGTAAAACCACTTATCACATCTCATAGTGACCTAGTTGCCTTCGGATTTTTTAACACTGAAGATTTTATGATATATTCAATCTTACAGATTAAGCCATCTCATATTTTTGAGGTGAATTGAATGTCATGGATTTGACTCATGTTGGTGCAAAATTGTATTTTACAAATTTTTTATGTGAGCTTTCCCTTTAATTTCTGTACCCAGTAGTGACAGATGCAAAGTTTTTTTTCGAACAAGTTATTATTTTTCATTCATTTACTTAACGTAGAAACTAATATACTAGAAATTCTAATTAAATTAAAATATTCTTGATTTAATGATCATCTCCTGTTACCTTTTTAACTTATATTCAGTTGGTATGTCTAAAACAACAAGTTGCCAATTGTACTGTACAACTGTTTTCTCTTTTATTATGCATAATAATAGGTGTAAAATCCTCTGAAAAACTGAGCTATATATCCCAAACAGAAACTAACATCGCTTTTCAAAGATTGAAAAGTAACTAACATAGTTCGTTAATAATAATGCGAAGATATACCACACAAATATCAATATAACCTCTAAACATTATACTGACGTATTACGATCAAAGAAAGTTATCTTCTGACAAAATATATATTAAAATTTATACAACAAACAAGAAATGTCTAAGTATATCCGATTTGTATAATACAAATAGCTGTTAATATGACAATTAAAAACAGACAAATAAAATAGAATATCGTAGCTTCTTAATACTAACATGATTGGCGGCAAATTCAAATGTTTGAAATAACCCTTGTCGTCGTATCTAAAATTATCTTACCAATAAAGGAATAATAATACACCAATACTTTTTATTAAAAAAATTATATAGTATTGAAAATTTGCAACAGGTTGAGGAGGCACAACAAACAATTGTAATTACGAAAGATGAGAAATGTTTTCATTAATTTCATTGTCTATGGAATTTGTTATTCATTTGTGTTTGAAATACAATAATTTCATAGCATATTATTTTATGTAGCATATTTGCAATATTTTCTGTTAATTTTCAAGATATAGAATTACTGTATACATTAATATGTGTTTCACTGCTGGTTTATTTATGTGGGATTTAGAAAATAAAGTAATTTGCAAATAACACAAACGTTTGTATTTATCGGAAATATTTTATAATGTCTTTTCTATCGAAGATTTCACAAAACAAAGGACATCCTCTGTCCTGCTCCGTTCTATTTATATCATTTCATATGTTACGCACACATTCATTCATGCACACAATCTATCGCACTCATTTCCTGTTACTCTCTCTCTCACTCAGGTCATTCATTGTTTTTTTACATACAGAACATGTAATTTCATTGATAACTATAAACGCACGAAAAGAAACAGAAAAGAAACAGCTGACGGCTAACAGCTGTTTCTCAATCGATTAATGACCGCGATAATTTTAAAAACTAATTCTACGATAATTTTAAAAACTAATTCTACTCCTACATTTATTTTTGAACTTCATTTTTAATTTCAAAAGAACCGTGCATAATACGCCAATAAGTTTAGTGAAACAACACACAGAATTTTTGTATGAATTATTAGTTAGTAATACGTGTAATAAGTCATTTTGGAAATGTGATTTTTTAACCAATTACGTAACCAAACACGTTAATTGAAAATTTTATTTCCATACAATTGACATTAACTAATTATTAATATTTCATCACATAAAAATATAATTTTTCTTCCTTTTGCTTTGCCTTTTTCGTGAAATTTATAACAGGTCCTGCGTTCGATGTACATACTCGTCATTGCTTTATTTTAATTACGTATCCCGAGGAGAGATTTTTAAAACTAAATTATGCATCTAATAAAAGATTTTTAACATTAAATTCCATATTAACAGGTTAAATGCTTAGTTCAGACATAACGAAGTGTCTTTTCGCCGACAGTTTCATAGTCCCACTATAAGACAGTCTGTTTCCTTGCCACATTCAGCCCGTGTCCCAACAAATCAACTTGCAAGTTGCTACTTCATGTGTAAATAGGGAAACATGCTACACTGCTCTGAAAACATAGCGACGTATATGGAGCAGTTACAGTAATGTCTCCCACATTGTCCCTTAGCCCGGAATCGAAATGGAAAAAATCGAAAATACCAGAATCGAAATTCGAGCCTCGCAGCTCGTCTCCGTAGTTTGCCAAACTACGAGTCAAGAAAATGAAAAGCGAGTCAAGACAACCGGGGATTTAAAAACCTACACATCAAATGTTACATCGAAAACAACGTTTAAACTTTTTTACTATTAACTTTTTTCAAAGGAAAATGTTTTTAACATGTTAATGAGATTATTCTGATTCAAATGAGCAAGCTTGTATGCAACATTTAATGTAAATCTGTTCATCCAAAACTTCCTGTTCACCGAGAAAACGATTTGTAATCGTCGATGAATGATATGCTTTCACCGAACAATGTACAATATAAAACCTGCTCAATAAAAGTGAAAGAAATCGAAAAATTTGAACTAAGGAATTTATGAACCTACATCGTAAATATTTCGTGCTATACTAATGTTATTCAGGGTAGGTACAATTATTTCTGAATTTTGTAAGTACACATTAAAACAAAACTATTGTAGGAGAATTCTACTGAGAAGTTCACCTGCAAATTTTGGAATAACGTACACATACCAATTATACAGTTCAGTTTTGCATCTTGTTGTTTAGTGCACATAAAACATTTCAACCGAAAGGTTTTTCAAATAACGGCGTTGCGACGCATCAGACACATTTAAAACAATGTTCGAATCCTGCGAGTTTACCTGCGAAAAGAACACGAATCTAAATGGCAGTTTAACTTCAAATCCAGCACACTTCTAACACAATCACAGAGCTATGGCTTACATACTTTCACCATTCATTGAGACAATACAATTGGTAAGAAAAGACTTGTATGAAGGTCTTCGGTAACGTACATGAATGGCAGCTTCAGATTGTACCAGGTCATGACTAAACATATGGCTCAGCAAGCGTATAATACGGATTTTCGATAAAGATTACACTGTACAACAGCCAACTGATTTCGTAACCGTCACTATGAAATTCTTATAAATTTTTGCGAGCTGAATACGAATCTGAAATCCGTTTTTCTCTAAAATCACTTTCGTTTTCTTCTTATAAAAAAAATAGTTCGGCAAAACACGTGCTGCTGCCACTGGTACTTCATGTTGGCGCGGCGCGGTAGTCGCCCTGCCTACTGTCTTGGCGTAACGGAATACTTGAATGGCGCAACACGTCAACATTGAGTACCACTGGCAGCAGCGCGTGCCGCTAAGAATAAGAAGAAAACGAAAGTGATTTTGTAACTCCGCTTGATGGTTTCTTCAGCAGAAATGTCTGCTCTATCGCGTACGATGGTTAGATTTTCGCTTAGACCCATAATTGTTTAAATGAATTGAAAAATATCATCAAAAATTGGTGCGTTTTTGGTGTCTTTCTTACTTTGACCATTATTTAAACACATTTAAATGTTTACAATGTAATAACAATTTATATCGTTTTATTCGGGAAAGTTCACAGATTTTTCTCGTGTAAAAAGCCACTGAATAGCTATGGTAAAAGCACAAAAAATTTCCAAAGTTGAAAATTTGCAATTTTTGTTAACATTAATTTTCTCAAAATCTGTACGTCCTAGAGAAAAACGCATTTCAGATTCGCATTCAACTCGCAAAAATCTATAAGCATTTCATAGTGGCGGTTACGAAATCAAAAAAAAGTCAAAATTTGTTGTACAGTGTTATTTTTCCTCGCTCATAAAGCATAATTTGGTCGCAGCAAAAAAGGTATGCTGCAATTATCGATTTATTTTGCATCTGTCATTACCATTTCATGAAAACGATTTAATGAAAAAAATAAGTCTTAAAAAGGAGATACTTAATGACTTCGTCAAGGAAAAGACGCTCATTATATAAAACGTGAAGTAAATAAAAAAGCATCATATGTATCAGATGCATAAATCAATATGTCGTATTTACGACAGTGCTCAAACGTACACCGTGGAAAATTACGTTACAAGCTTAGTAGCAATATTGAGGATATAAGGCCCGAACAGTAGTCTTATACTTCATTTAAGTTCTATGATTTCCTCCTTAAAGTGTCATTCCTTCCGTGATCATACTTTCTTATTCGATTCAAAACAAATCCACGTTGGAACCAAATTTCTGAACTGTTAACAAGCTTCAGCTACACAAATTTTACTGAGAAACAAGGAACGTGAAATTCACCTGTAAAACTAAAAATACCAAATTATACGCACAATGAAGTACAACTGGGTCGTAATAGTGGTGCTGATGTATTTTTGTACGCTGATTGATGGGATCGCATCAGACTCAGCATTGATGGAAAACTTGCCTGGTTATGCAGTGATCAGCAGTATCGAACAACTGAATGCGACGAGATGCCGAACGGAAATGAAGCAATTTCGCGATGCGATAGACCACCGGATACTATGGAGTCTCAAAAGTTGGTAAACAGTTATATTCGGTAAATTTTCAATCGCTAAAACTGCATGAATAGAAACGAAAAAGAAACAGTAGGAATTGCTAGGAGAGAAGGTGGATTCGTACTCGTGGCTTCATCTCGAACCGATTCGGTCAATTTACGACGACAGTCTTCATTTGGCTATTGCAACTATCAACATTCTTCCCTTTGCTCAAGAAACAGCTACTCAACAGTTGCTCCTCTTGTTTTTAAGTGTTGGACACAAGTGGGCAACCATCATCTGGATACATTATGGGAAATAATTTTTGGATGGGAAACAGGCACCAGTGCGAGTCTCTTAGTCAGAAGCTGCCGTTTGTGTATTCACCAAAAAATGCTAAGAACTATTCCCATTATCGCAATCCTGCCGACGAGTATCCGCCGTTTGAGCTCAACTTCTTTGGCACATACATTCATCAAGGTGGCACCATACAATATCATACTTCGTCATTTCCAGAAGTAAGCCAGTGGATATAGATAGTTTTTGTATGAGTGACTATTTCCTCACAGTAACGAGATTGGTTTATAAAGAAATTTAACTATCAAGCTTTTTCGCGAGAACTCTTTTGAATATATCCCAAAAATTTCAAGTGTTCAGCATGTTAGCCCTTTGCACTCAATTTCTTTCACCTACCGACTACTTAATTTACAAAATACATGAAGAAAGGGGTCCTCAGTAAAATGTATTGCAACAGGACGGAGTATGTGACAAATACATTTCTTTTTATCACAAGTAATAAATAAATTATAAAACACATATTCAACCAATCTGAGTTTTATGAGATCCAAGAGAAATGTGATGTCGAGCCACACGACATAGGAGCGCAAAGACTTAAACACTAACTGGAACAGAAACAACCTTGAAATTTTCAAACGGATCAAGTCGTAACAATGTTCTGTAGTTTCAAAAATGACTTCTTTTTAGGATGTGATAATCCTCGGACTTTGCTTACCCGCATCTTGCACTGAAGACGAAGTAGCAACAATGGTGACGAAGGTACTCGATGATAGACTTCTTTTAGTCGATCGCCTATATTCGATGGACCTGAAGTTGCTCCGAGTTTCGAATCTTAGAACAGATTATACGTCGGTTTTTAATGCGAAGATAATTGTGATTATGTACGCAAGCAGGATTAGTGATCGAAAGTTCCATTCCGAGTGGATCTTGCTTCTTGAACATTTACTAATTGAATATTGATTAATTTCTGGTTTGTAGCATTATTTTGGCAGCACTGCTTGGTACAGTAATAGCGGGTACGTTGCTCGATATCTTTGTGGTCCAGAAAGATCTGAAAGAATATAAGGAATGTTCTCCTGACCAGAGCAAAGTTACTGGTAAGTTTGTAACTGTATCATCTAAATGCAATCACTATAGATAGCAGTTTGATAATTTCAGCTACGTTGCATAAAAAGACTAACAAAAGTTTCTTTATTTTAATTACTTACACTTTTGAATGGTATATTTGCACAAAGCAGCAGTCATGAAACAAATGTAGATGCTTGCAATATCTTTCATTTTCCTTCCTAATGCTTTTATCGAATTACGATAACATACTTTTAATTCTGTCGAGATTCTAGAATGTTCTTTTCATCCCAATCAAGCATAACAGTCGCTTATTTGAAGAAAAGTCACAATTTTCTGTGATGCTAGTTCCACTACTCGACGCTGGTTGTACCATTTTCGATCGAATTTATCGGCCACTGATTTTTCATCATAATAGACAATAATATGCGTTAAATTGCTTCGAAAAGCACCATTAATTAGCTTTAGAATGTTTAGAAAGTGTCAACAAGTAGAAAAAGTGTCTAAATGAAAAAATTATAGTCGAAAGTTCTCACTTCATATTCTTGGATGGCTAAACATTTTAATATCCATAAATCGGAATTTTTTAAATTTTCGATCATAAAGTTTCGAGTCTATTGTAAGATCACTATTTTAATTTTATCTCTAGTGCCACGAACAAAAGTTAATTTGAACATTCTGAGAGTAATAAGAAATGATCAAAAATAAAAAAGCAGAGAAAAAAATAGTAGAGAAAAAGAAAATGTATTATTTGCGGTGAATAGCAAAAACAAATAATACCATTAAATCTAATCAATTTGGAGAACCTAAGAAACCGTGCATGCATATCACTTCCAAACTGTATTTAACAAGTTTTAAATCTGTATATATTGCAGTTAATTTTTCAATATGTACTATTAAACTACTCAACAGCCTCAAGTTTAATTCCACTGAGCCGCAGGTTGCCGGCCCTTGTTCTAATACTTTTAATAGCTGACATGATTGCTTCTATCGTAATAGTGTTAAGGAAATGTGTATAATAGTATTAGAGTTTTGTTTTCCAGCGTGGATAATAGATTAAGATAATCAAATCATTACTATAAAATCACAAATATATTTTTATTAATTAACATACGTGCGCTCCGTTTCGTATCGCTAAGGCAAGAGAGGGCCGTGCTCCATTTTTCGTGAGAGTGCGGTCACCAGAAGAAGCGGGAAGGAGGGGAGAAACAAAACACATTGCAATAGCTGTAAATATTGTCCGTAGATGGCATAATCCGAATCGGAGTATTTCAGCCACATCGTTCCCCGCGCGTCATTTAAAAATATAATATTCATTATATATATCACATAAGGTGATTACGTTTTACAACAAATAGATCCACTGGATTCAGGAGAAATCGAATTGAAAAATGACGTTCAGAAGAAAGCTTCGCAGGATGAGGAGAATGCCATGATGCAAGAGCTGAAGACGGTTAGCCGTGGAAAAGGAATCCTTAAGTGTTTCTCAATTTATTCGAACTTAAAAGTTATATTCGAAGTGAAAAATACACATGGAGAAATACAAATGATCCATGGTTTAAGATTTTTTGGAACAATGTGGGTTATTCTGGCCCACAATGTAATATATAAGAACAATATTGGTAAGTACAATGTCTACAGTTTGTAAATCGATGTTAGTCATTGGTCTTCATTTATTTGTTTCGTTAGTTTTCTCAATTTCCAAAGTACTGACAGAAACATTCCATCTGTTCAGCTGATAGGGGACAAGCATTCATTGATTTTAGCACCGTTTCGTTCCAAATCTTGAACAACGCAACACTAGCGGTAGAGACTTATTTCTTCCTCGGTGGTTTTCTACTGACTTTTGGATATTTGAAGTCGCAAAGAAAAGCCCGTTCGTTTCGCGAATATGCGATTGATTTTGTCACCCATGTAATTAAAAGATACGCCAGGTATAACATCTTTTGATATGTACTTTATCTTTGCACTTGTTACCATCGATCACAGTAGTAAACATTATTTATATACGAGGGCAACACAGCCTAAATATTATTCATTTTTCCCCTTAACCAATAGAAATCTAAGTATCTAGCATTTAATGGTACTTATACTTTATCTATTTGAATTTTATAAAAATCAACAGGCTCACACCTGCACACATTGTTACAATATTGCTCGTTATCGTAACGTTCACCTGCTTGGCAAATACTTCATTAGTATTCATGATTGAACCAGCACATGAACTATGTTCGAAATACTGGTGGGCAAATGTGCTGTATATCAACAACTTCTTCGAGTGGAAAGATTTAGTGAGTGTAATTTTATGACCCTATAATCTAGATATATCATACAGGAAATACTGTCTAAGAAAAAAAAAACTGTTTCAGTGCATGTCCTGGACTTGGTATATCAGCAATGATATGCAATTCTTTATGTTGGGTACCTTTCTATTGATGCTGTCAAGTAGGCAAGTAGTCGATGTTTCCTTGGCAACCAATTCTGTTTGTGTAACATACAATTACGATCCATAATTTCAGCTATTACTATGCAACCCTGAGCTTAAGCGTAATTCTCATCATTGCAACGTCGCTGTACCGTGCTTACGTTGCATATGTTATAGAATACGTTGGCACGTAAGTATAATGAAAGTGTAATTAATTGTAAATAAAATGACAAGTATTCGACGCGTTTAATTTTGCAGAATTGATGCGAAATTCGAAAATTTGAGTCTCATGTACATACGACCATGGATGAGAATACAACCGTACTTACTAGGAATGGGAACGGCACTGATTCTCGATAAACTAAATTACAAATTGCACCTGTCGAAAGTAATTAATCACTATAAGATCTAAAATCTTCATATAAGATTTACTATGTAAGATCTAAATGCTATAGAATGACATCTTAGATCTGTGTGTTATTCGGACAGAATAATTACAGCACTCTCTCTCTCGCCAGTACCTTTCTAATTTATGCAACACTCAACATGTTACTTTTATCTTTAATACGGCAAAATGTATTCTATGTCATATATTTTCTATTTTTTATATCTGCTTCAGAAAGTATTAGCCATCTGTTGGTCTCTCAGCATTTTGTGCAATTGTTCGATTATATTTGGCGTCCCTAGCGTTGTCAAGTCTCTTGACTCATCAATCATTTACGAGACATTCTTCAAAATTGGTTGGAGTCTTGGAATAGCGTGGCTCACTGTTGCATGTGTGACAAACAATGCCGGTATGATCCTCCTTCTTGCGAAAGTAGTTCATGTACTTATTATACATGCGTTCGTGTTAAAGCTATTAGAGATAATTATATAATTACGCTCTACTGGAATATTAATATTTTTATTTGTGCCAGGTATCATAAATCAATTTTTATCGTTACCGTGCTGGGTTCCCTTTAGCAGAGTATCATTTGTCGCGTACCTTATAGATCCAGTTGTCGTATTCTTCATGGACATGTGTAGTAATTACTCATACAACAGTGAAATCTTAAACTCAGTATGTTTCCAAACGTATTTGCATGTTACACATACATATTTATTCTAAATGTAATGATTTCATTCTTTCTAGATAACTATAGCAACTGGACAATTTGTAATTATTTACATTCTTGCTTTTATATGGTCAGCGATTTGTGAAGCACCTGCGGTATTGCTATTTCGAGCATACAATTCTTCCAGAATTAAATGATAAAATGAACACATACGATTCATTATCATTTAATATGATCAATAGTCTTTATTAGTGGAGAAATAGTGATGTATGGACAAACGGGACAGACGTAATAATGGAGATTCAATCGCTCTTTATAGCTGAAAGTTGTCCAGGATGAAATCCAGACGGCGCGCAGTTGGACGTACTCAATTTTACAAGCTTGTATGCAACATTTAATGTAAATCTGTTCATCCAAAATTTCCTGTTCACCGAGAAAACGATTTGTAATCGTCGATGAATGATGTGCTTTCACCGAACAATGTACAATATAAAACCTGCTCAATAAAAGTGAAACTAATCTAAAAATTTGAACTAAGGAATTTATGAACCTACATCGCAAATATTTCGTGCTTTACTATTGTTATTCAGGGTAGGTATAATTATTTCTGAATTTTTGTAAGTACACATTAAAACAAAACTATTGTAGAAGAATTCTACTGAGAAGTTCACTTGCAAATCTTGGAATAACGTACACATACCAATTACACAGTTTGTAGCGTACAAGAATTTTTATGTAAAATGCGAGGACTAAAATAGATTATTCGTTGTTAATCAGACATAGAATCTATTAGAAATCCTATCGAAATAGTCTAGCATCGATCGAAGTATTATATAGCGTCGCGAATATTCTAGAAAAACGAAAGATCTAGAATAATCGAGTTGTATCCCGGCGCGAGAGCTTGACGGCCGCTCAAGCGAAGCGAGAGGCAAGGCGCGACACACGAAGCCGCGAACTTAGCGACGGACTTCTTTTTAATGCGGCCGCGGGATAGCAACCGGCGTATATAAAATAGGGACTCGCGACAGGAGCCGGCCTATTTGGCAGTCTGAGAGAGAGGACGAGGTAAGGACCATCGGCCGCTCTTGGACTAGCCTAGGGACTCCGGCAGGAGAGTTCGGCGACCAATACCTGGACGCCTGCCTGGAGTATAATAGAGAAAAAGAGATCGTCCGGCGGGAGAGTACGGCGAACATTCCTGGGCGCCTGTCGGTCGAGAGAGGACAGTGCATCTCCTGGACGCCCCGAATAAACTACAGGAGAGTACAGGAGAATACTCCTGATCGCCCGTTCGTTATGGAGAGTTCGGAGAAAATACCTGGACGCCATATGAACGGGAGAGAACAGGGTTACTTCTGGACGCCTGATTGAACAAAGTTGTAGCGAATGTTATAAAGTAGTCATGTTGTTGATGCAAAAGAAAGAAATTTACTACCTGTACTGTTTCCTAAAACATCGAAAATAAATCCTGTTTTCCAGTTATCCTGATATCCCGATTTCCAAGCATTCCTAAACCAACCATGGCTACAAATCGAGTTTTTGATCTTGTTGTTTAGAGCTCATAAAACATTTCAGCCGTAAGGTTTTTCAATTAACGGTGTTGCGACACATCAGACACATTTAAAACAATGTACGAATCCTGCGAGTTTATCTGCGAAAAGAACACGAATCTAAATGGCTGTTTAACTTCAAATTCAACACACTTCTAACACAATCACAGAGCTATGGCTTACATATTTTCACTATTCATTGAGACAATACAATTGGTAAGAAAAGACTTGTATGAAGGTCTTCGGTAACGTACATGAACGGCAGCTTCATATTGTACAAGGTCATGAATAAACATATGTCTCAGCAAGCGTATAATACGGATATTCGATCAAGATTATTTTTCCTCGCTCATAAGGCATAATTTGGTCACAGCAAAAAAGGTATGCTGCAATTATCGAATTATTTTGCATCTGTCATTACCATTTAATGAAAGGGAGCAAGATCAAAAGAATAAAAATAAGTCTTTAAAAAGAGATACTTAATGACGTATCAAGGACGCTCATTATCTAAAACATGAAATAAATTAAAAATCATCATATGTATGAGATGCATAATTCAATATGTCGTATTTACGATAGTGTTCAAACGTACACCGTGGAAAATTACGTTACAAGCTTAATAGCAATATTGAGGATATAAGGCCCGAACAATAGTCTTATTCTTCATTTAAGCTCTATGATTCCCTCCTTAAAGTGTCATTCTTTCCGTGATCATACTTTCTTATTCGATTCAAAACAAATCCACGTTGGAACCAATTTTCTGTACTGTTAACAAGCTTCAGCTACGCAAACTTTACTGAGAAACAAGGAACGTGAAATTCACCTGTAAAACTAAAAATATCAAATTATACGCACAATGAAGTACAAGTGGATCGTGATAGTGGTGCTGATGTGTTTTTGTACGTTGATTGATGGGATCGCATCAGACTCAGCATTGATGGAAAACTTGCCTAGTTATGCAGTGATCAGCAGTATCGAACAACTGAATGCGACGAGATGCCGAACAGAAATGAAGCAATTTCGCGATGCGATAGACCACCGGATACTATGGAGTCTCAAAAGTTAGTAAACAGTTATATTCGCTAAATATTCAATCACTAAAACTGCATGAATAGAAAAGAAAAAAAAACAGTAGGAATTGCTAGGAGAAAAGGTGGATTCGTACTCGTGGCTTCATCTCGAACCGATTCGGTCAATTTACGACGATATTCTTCATTTGGCTATTGCAACTATCAACATTCTTCCCTTTGCTCAAGAAACAGCTACTCAACAGTTGCTCCTCTTGTTTTTAAGTGTTGGACACAAGTGGGCAACCATCATCTGGATACATTATGGGAAATAATTTTTGGATGGGAAACAGGCACCAGTGCGAGTCTCTTAGTCAGAAGCTGCCGTTTGTGTATTCACCAAAAAATGCTAAGAACTATTCCCATTATCGCAATCCTGCCGACGAGTATCCGCCGTTTGAGCTCAACTTCTTTGGCACATACATTCATCAAGGTGGCACCATACAATATCATACTTCGACATTTCCAGAAGTAAGCCAGTGGATATAAACAGTTTTTGTGCGAGTGACATTTTCTTTACAGTACCGAGATTGGTTTATAAAGAAATTTAACGATCAAACTTTTTCACGAGAACTCTTTTGAATATATCCCAAAACTTTCAAGTGTTCGCCATGTTAGCCCTTTGCACTCAATTTCTTTCACCTACCAACTACTTAATTTATAAAATAGATCAAGAAAGGGGTCCTCAGTAAAATGTATTGCAACAGGACGGAGTATGTGACAAATACATTTCTTTTTATCACAAGTAATAAATAAATTATAAAACACATATTCAACCAATCTGAGTTTTATGAGATCCAAGAGAAATGTGATGTCGAGCCACACGACATAGGAGCGCAAAGACTTAAACACTAACTGGAACAGAAACAACCTTGAAATTTTCAAACGGATCAAGTCGTAACAATGTTCTGTAGTTTCAAAAATGACTTCTTTTTAGGATGTGATAATCCTCGGACTTTGCTTACCCGCATCTTGCACTGAAGACGAAGTAGCAACAATGGTGACGAAGGTACTCGATGATAGACTTCTTTTAGTCGATCGCCTATATTCGATGGACCTGAAGTTGCTCCGAGTTTCGAATCTTAGAACAGATTATACGTCGGTTTTTAATGCGAAGATAATTGTGATTATGTACGCAAGCAGGATTAGTGATCGAAAGTTCCATTCCGAGTGGATCTTGCTTCTTGAACATTTACTAATTGAATATTGATAGAATAATTAATTTCTGGTTTGTAGCATTATTTTGGCAGCACTACTTGGTACAGTAACAGCGGGTACGTTGCTCGATATCTTTGTGGTCCAGAAAGATCTGAAAGAATATAAGGAATGTTCTTCTGACCAGAGCAAAGTTACTGGTAAGTTTGTAACTCTTTCATCTAAATGCAATCACTATAGATAACAGTTTGATAATTTCAGCTACGTTGCATAAAAAGACTAACAAAAGTTTCTTTATTTTAATTAATTACACTTTTGAATGGTATATTTGCACAAAGCAGCAGTCATGAAACAAATATAGATACTTGCAATATCTTTCATTTTCCTTCCTAATGCTTTTATCGCATTACGATAACATACTTTTAATTCTGTCGAGATTCTAGAATGTTCTTTTCATCCCAATCAAGCATAACAGTCGCTTATTTGAAGAAAAGTCACAATTTTCTGTGATGCTAGTTCCACTACTCGACGCTGGTTGTACCATTTTCGATCGAATTTATCGGCCACTGATTTTTCATCATAATAGACAATAATATGCGTTAAATTGCTTCGAAAAGCACTATTAATTAGCTTTAGAATGTTTAGAAAGTGTCAACAAGTGGAAAAAGTGTACAAATGAAAAAATTATAGTCGAAAGTTCTTACTTCATATTCTTGGATGGCTAAACATTTTAATATCCATAAATCGGAATTTTTTAAATTTTCGATCATAAAGTTTCGAGTCTACTGTAAGATCACTGTTTCAATTTTATCTCTAGTGCCATGAACAAAAGTTCATTTGAACATTCTGAGAGTAATAAGAAATGATCAAAAATAAAAAAGCAGAGTAAAAAATAATAGAAAAAAAGAAAATGTATTATTTGCGGGGAATAGCAAAAACAAATAATACCATTAAATCTAATCAATTTGGAGAACCTAAGAAACCGTGCATGCATATCACTTCGAAACCGTATTTAACAAGTTTTGAATCTGTATTTATTGCAGTTAATTTTTCAATATGTACTATTAAACTACTCAATAGCCTCAAGTTTAATTCCATTGAGCCGCAGGTTGCCGACCCGTGTTCTAATACATTTAATAGCTGACATGATTGCTTCTATCATGATAGTGTTAAAGTGTTAAGGAAATGTGTATAATAGGTTCACTGGATTCAGGAGAAATCGAATTGAAAAATGACGTTCAGAAGAAAGCTTCGCAGGATGAGGAGAATGCCGTGATGCAAGAGCTGAAGACGGTTAGCCGTGGTAAAGGAATCATTAAGTATTTCTCAATTTATTCGAACTTAAAAGTTATATTCGAAGTGAAAAATATACCTGAAGAAATACAAATGATCCATGGTTTAAGATTTTTTGGAAAAATGTGGGTTATTCTGGCCCACAATGTAATATATAAGAACAATATTGGTAAGTACAATGTCTACAGTTTGTAAATCGATGTTAGTCATTGGTCTTCATTTATTTGTTTGGTTAGTTTTCTCAATTTCCAAAGTACTGACAGAAACATTCCATCTGTTCAGCTGATAGAGGACAAGTATTCGTAGATTTGAGCACCGTTTCGTTCCAAATCTTGAACAACGCAACACTAGCGGTAGAGACTTATTTCTTCCTCGGTGGTTTTCTACTGACTTTTGGATATTTGAAGTCGCAAAGAAAAGCCCGTTCGTTTCGCGAATATGCGATTGATTTTGTCACCCATGTAATTAAAAGATACGCCAGGTATAACATCTTTTGACATGTACTTTATCTTTGCACTTGTTACCATCGATCACAGTAGTAAACATTATTTATATACGAGGGCAACACAGCCTAAATATTATCCATTTTCCCCTTAACCAATAGAAATCTAAGTATCTAGCATTTAATGGTACTTATACTTTATCTATTTGAATTTTATAAAAATCAACAGGCTCACACCTGCACACATTGTTACAATATTGCTCGTTATCGTAACGTTCACCTACTTGGCAAATACTTCATTAGTATTCATGATTGAACCAGCACACGAACTATGTTCGAAATACTGGTGGGCAAATGTGCTGTATATCAACAACTTCTTCGAGTGGAAAGATTTAGTGAGTGTAATTTTATGACCCTATAATCTAGATATATCATACAGGAAATACTGTCTAAGAAAAAAAAAACTGTTTCAGTGCATGTCCTGGACTTGGTATATCAGCAATGATATGCAATTCTTTATGTTGGGTACCTTTCTATTGATGCTGTCAAGTAGGCAAGTAGTCGATGTTTCCTTGGCAACCAATTCTGTTTGTGTAATATACAATTACGATCCATAATTTCAGCTATTACTATGCAACCTTGAGCTTAAGCGTATTTCTCATCATTGTAACGTCGCTGTACCGTGCTTACGTTGCATATGTTATAGAATACGTTGGCACGTAAGTATAATGAAAGTGTAATTAATCGTAAATAATATGACAAGTATTCGACGCGTTTAATTTTGCAGAATTGATGCGAAATTCGAAAATTTGAGTCTCATGTACATACGACCATGGATGAGAATACAACCGTACCTACTAGGAATGGGAACGGCCCTGATTCTCGATAAACTAAATTACAAATTGCACCTGTCGAAAGTAATTAATCACTATAAGATCTAAAATCTTTATATAAGATTTACTATCTAAGATCTAAATGCTATAGAATGACATCTTAGATCTGTGTGTTATTCGAACACAATAATTACAGCACTCTCTCTCTCGCCAGTACCTTTCTAATTTATGCAACCCTCAACATGTTACTTTTATCTCTAATACGGCAAAATGTATTCTATGTCATATATTTTCTATTTTTTATATGTGCTTCAGAAAGTGTTAGCCATCTGTTGGTCTCTCAGCATTTTGTGCAATTGTTCGATTATATTTGGTGTCCCTAGCGTTGTCAAGTCTCTTGTATCATCAATCATTTACGAGACACTCTTCAAAATTGGTTGGAGTCTTGGAATAGCGTGGCTCATTGTTGCATGTGTGACAGACAATGCCGGTATGATCCTTCTTGCGAAAGTAGTTCATGTATTTATTATACATGCGTTCGTGTTAAAGCAATTAGAGATAATTATATGATTACGCTCTACTGGAATATTAATATTTTTTGTTTGTGCCAGGTATCATAAATCAATTTTTATCGTTACCGTGCTGGGTTCCCTTTAGCAGAGTATCATTTGTCGCGTACCTTATAGATCCAGTTGTCGTACTCTTCATGGACATGTGTAGTAATTACTCATACAACAGTGAAATCTTAAACTCAGTATGTTTCCAATAGTATTCGCATCCTACAGATAACATATTTATTCCAAATGTAATGATTTCATTCTTTCTAGATAACTATAGCAACTGGCCAATTTGTAATTATTTACATTCTTGCTTTTATATTATCAGCGATTTGTGAAGTACCTGCGGTATTGCTATTTCGAGCATACAATTCTTCCAGAATTAAATGATAAAATAAACGCATACGATTCATTATCATTTAATATGATCAATAGTCTTTATTAGTGGAGAAACAGTGATGTACGGACAAACGAGACAGACGTCATAATGGAGATTCAATCGCTCTTTAAAGCTGAAAGTTGTCCAGGATGAAATCCAGTCAGCGCTCAGTTGGACGTACTCAATTTTACAAGCTTGTATGCGACATTTAATATAAATCTGTTCTTCCAAAATTTCCTGTTCACCGAGAAAACGATTTGTAATCGTCGATGAATGATGTGCTTTCACCGAACAATGTACAATATAAAACCTGCTCAATAAAAGTGAAACTAATCTAAAAATTTGAACTAAGGAATTTATGAACCTACATCGCAAATATTTCGTGCTTTACTAATGTTATTCAGGGTAGGTATAATTATTTCTGAATTTTTGTAAGTACACATTAAAACAAAACTATTGTAGAAGAATTCTGCTGAGAAGTTTACTTGCACATCTTGGAATAACGTACACATACCAATTATACAGTTCAGTTTTTCATCTTGTTATTTAGAGTTCATAAAACATTTCAGCCGAAAAGTTTTTCAATTAACGGGGTTGCGACGCATCTGCTATTTAAAATATTCTTCGAATCCTGTTAGTTTACCTGCGAATAGAACACGAATCTAAATGGCCGTTCAACTTCAAAAATCCAACACACTTCTAACGCAATCACAGAGCTATGGCTTACATATTTTCACCATTCATTGAGACAATACAATTGGTAAGAAAAGACTTGTATGAAGGTCTTCGGTAACGTACATGAACGGCAGCTTCATATTGTACCAGGTCATGACTAAACATATGGCTCTGCAAGCGTATAATACGGATATTAGATCAAGATTATTTTTTCTCGCTGATAAGGCATAATTTGGTCACAGCAAAAAAGGTATGCTGCAATTATCGAATTATTTTGCATCTGTCATTACCATTTAATGAGAAAGAGCAAGATCATAACAATAAATATTAGTCTTTAAGAAGAGATAATTAATGTCGTCGTCAAGGAAAAGACGCTCATTATCTAAAACATGAAATAAATTAAAAATCATCATATGTATGAGATGCATAATTCAATACGTCGTATTTACGACAGTGCTCAAACGTACACCGTGGAAAATTACGTTACAAGCTTAACAGCAATATTGAGGATATAAGGTCCGAACAATAGTCTTATTCTTCATTTAAGTTCTATGATTACCTCCTTAAAGTGTCATTCTTTCCGTGATCATACTTTCTTATTCGATTCAAAACGAGTCCACGTTGGAACCAAATTTCTGTACTGTTAACAAGCTTCAGCTACGCAAACTTTACTGAGAAACAAGGAACGTGAAATTCATCTGTAAGACTAAAAATACCAAATTATACGCACAATGAAGTACAAGTGGATCGTGATAGTGGTGCTGATGTGTTTTTGTACGCTGATTGATGAAGTCGCATCAGACTCAGCATTGATGGAAAACTTGCCTGGTTATGCAGTGATCAGCAGTATCGAACAACTGAATGCTACGAGATGCCGAACGGAAATGAAGCAATTTCGCGATGCGGTAGACCACCGGATACTATGGAGTCTCAAAAGTTAGTAAACAGTTATATTCGGTAAATTTTCAATCACTAAAACTGCATGAATAGAAAAGAAGAAGAAACAGTAGGAATTGCTAGGAGAGAAGGTGGATTCGTACTCGTGGCTTCATCTCGAACCGATTCGGTCAATTTACGACGACATTCTTCATTTTGGCTATTGCAACTATCAACATTCTTCCCTTGGCTCAAGAAACAGCTACTCAACAGTTGCTCCTCTTGTTTTTAAGTGTTGGACACAAGTGGGCAACCATCATCTGGATACATTATGGGAAATAATTTTTGGATGGGAAACAGGCACCAGTGCGAGTCTCTTAGTCAGAAGCTGCCGTTTGTGTATTCACCAAAAAATGCTAAGAACTATTCCCATTATCGCAATCCTGCCGACGAGTATCCGCCGTTTGAGCTCAACTTCTTTGGCACATACATTCATCAAGGTGGCACCATACAATATCATACTTCGACATTTCCAGAAGTAAGCCAGTGGATATAAACAGTTTTTGTGTGAGTGACATTTTCTTTACAGTACCGAGATTGGTTTATAAAGAAATTTAACGATCAAACTTTTTCACGAGAACTCTTTTGAATATATCCCAAAACTTTCAAGTGTTCGCCATGTTAGCCCTTTGCACTCAATTTCTTTCACCTACCAACTACTTAATTTACAAAATAGATCAAGAAAGGGGTCCTCAGTAAAATGTATTGCAATAGTACGGAGTATGTGACAAATACATTGCTTTTTATTACAAGTAGTAAATAAATTATAGCGGCTAGTCATAAAGTTGTAAATTTGTAAATAGCATCGAACGTGCAAACGACTAGCACGGTTTATGACATGTACGACAGCGGAGCTGTTTTTGAGAAAAACGTTTTAGAATTTTTAGAGAAAGCATGACCGTACTTAGAATTTTGTTAATGGTGTCAACAGTAAAACGCTTAATATCATAAACCCTGGGTTTTCCCCAAGGGTCTTCATCGCGAGGTCAAGCGACCATCGGCTGGTCGCACAGCTGACCTATGGCCCGGGGAAATTCCGCTGCGTTGCCACCTTCGCCAGCAAACGCTACCCCCGTCAAATCGTACCCCCGCTTCAAGGAAGCGTGCTTCGGGCATAAGAGGGAGGTCGCACGATTTGGCAGGATTTAGGTTTTCTTTAATTGGTTAACCCCACCTTGTCGGGGTTTGGCTTAGTCGAGAAATAAAGTTTTAAAAGAGCAGGCATAAGCGCAAGACAGCAGATATTAGAGTCAGACCTTCAGTCAGAGTACGATAGTCTTGCAGAGTAAAAATAATTACGTGCGCTCGCAATAAAAACCAGAAAACGCAACTATCTGTGTATAAATTTATTCACCTAACCACTCCTTTCTAAAAAATTATAACATACATATTCAATCAATCTGATTTTAATGAGATCCAAGAGAAATGTGATGTCGAGCCACTCGACATAGGAGCGCAAATGGTTAAACACTAACTGGAACAGAAACTACCTCGAAATTTTCAAACGGATCAAGTCGTAGCAATGTTCATAGTTTCAAAAATGACTTCTTTTTAGGATGTGATAATCCTCGGACTTTGCTTACCCGCATCTTGCACTGAAGACGAAGTAGCAACAATGGTGACGAAGGTACTCGATGATAGACTTCTTTTAGTCGATCGCCTATATTCGATGGACCTGAAGTTGCTCCGAGTTTCGAATCTTAGAACAGATTATACGTCGGTTTTTAATGCGAAGATAATTGTGATTATGTACGCAAGCACGATTAGTGATCGCAAGTTCCATTCTGAGTGGAACTTGCTTCTTGAACATTTACTAATTGAATATTCATAGAATAATTAATTTCTGGTTTGTAGCATAATTTTGGCAGCACTACTTGGTACAGTAATAGCGGGTACGTTGCACGATATCTTTGTGGTCCAGAAAGATCTGAAAGAATGTAAGGAATGTTCTTCTGGCCAGAGCAAAGTTACTAGTAAGTTTGTAACTTTTTTATCTAAATGCAGTCACTATAGATAGCAGTTTGATAATTTCCGCTACGTTGCATAAAAAGACTAACAAAAGTTTCTTTATTTTAATTAATTACACTTTTGAATGGTATATTTGCACAAAGCAGCAGTCATGAAACAAATATAGATACTTGCAATATCTTTCATTTTCCTTCCTAATGCTTTTATCGAATTACGATGACATTCTTTTAATTCTATCGAGATTCTAGAATGTTCTTTTCATTCCAAACAAGCATAACAAGCATAATTTGAAGAAAAGTCACAATTTTCTGTGATGCTAGTTCCACTACTCGACGCTGGTTGTACCATTTTCGATCGAATTTATCGGCCACTGATTTTTCATCATAATAGACAATAATATGCGTTAAATTGCTTCGAAAAGCACTATTAATTAGCTTTAGAATATTTAGAAAGTGTCAACAATTGGAAAAAGTGTATAAATGCAAAAATTATAGTCGAAAGTTCTCACTTCATATTCTTGGATGGCTAAACATTTTAATATCCATAAATCGGAATTTTTTAAATTTTCGATCACAAAGTTTCGAGTCTATTGTAAGATCACTATTTTAATTTTATCTCTAGTGCCACGAACAAAAGTTCATTTGAACATTTTGAGAGTAATAAGAAATGATCAAATATAAAAAAGCAGAGAAAAGAATGATAGAGAAAAAGAAAACGTATTATTTGCGGTGAATAGCAAAAACAAATAATATCATTAAATCTAATCAATTTGGAGAACCTAAGATACAATGCATGCATATCACTTCGAAACTGTATTTAACAAGTTTTGAATCTGTATATATTGCAGTTAATTTTTCAATATGTACTATTAAACTACTCAATAGCCTCAAGTTTAATTCCATTGAGCCGCAGGTTGCCGACCCGTGTTCTAATACATTTAATAGCTGACATGATTGCTTCTATCGTGATAGTGTTAAAGTCTTAAGGAAATGTGTATAATAGGTACACTGGATTCAGGAGAAATCGAATTGAAAAATGACGTTCAGAAGAAAGCTTCGCAGGATGAGGAGAATGCCGTGATACAAGAACTGAAGACGGTTAGCCGTGCTCAAGGAACCCTTACGTGTTTCTCAATTTATTCGAACTTAAAAGTTATATTCGAAGTGAAAAATACACCTGGAGAATTACAAATGATCCATGGTTTAAGATTTTTTGGAGCAATGTGGGTTATTCTGGCCCACAATGTAATATATAAGAACAATATTGGTAAGTACAATGTCTACAGTTTGTAAATCGATGTTAGTCATTTGTATTCATTTATTTGTTTCGTTAGTTTTCTCAATTTCCAAAGTACTGACAGAAACATTCCATCTGTTCAGCTGATAGAGGACAAGTATTCGTAGATTTGAGCACCGTTTCGTTCCAAATCTTGAACAACGCAACACTAGCGGTAGAGACTTATTTCTTCCTCGGTGGTTTTCTACTGACTTTTGGATATTTGAAGTCGCAAAGAAAAGCCCGTTCGTTTCGCGAATATGCGATTGATTTTGTCACCCATGTAATTAAAAGATACGCCAGGTATAACATCTTTTGACATGTACTTTATCTTTGCACTTGTTACCATCGATCACAGTAGTAAACATTATTTATATACGAGGGCAACACAGCCTAAATATTATCCATTTTCCCCTTAACCAATAGAAATCTAAGTATCTAGCATTTAATGGTACTTATACTTTATCTATTTGAATTTTATAAAAATCAACAGGCTCACACCTGCACACATTGTTACAATATTGCTCGTTATCGTAACGTTCACCTGCTTGGCAAATACTTCATTAGTATTCATGATTGAACCAGCACACGAACTATGTTCGAAATACTGGTGGGCAAATGTGCTGTATATCAACAACTTCTTCGAGTGGAAAGATTTAGTGAGTGTAATTTTATGACCCTATAATCTAGATATATCATACAGGAAATACTGTCTAAGAAAATAAAAACTGTTTCAGTGCATGTCCTGGACTTGGTATATCAGCAATGATATGCAATTCTTTATGTTGGGTACCTTTCTATTGATGCTGTCAAGTAGGCAAGTAGTCGATGTTTCCTTGGCAACCAATTCTGTTTGTGTAATATACAATTACGATCCATAATTTCAGCTATTACTATGCAACCTTGAGCTTAAGCGTATTTCTCATCATTGCAACGTCGCTGTACCGTGCTTACGTTGCATATGTTATAGAATACGTTGGCACGTAAGTATAATGAAAGTGTAATTAATCGTAAATAATATGACAAGTATTCGACGCGTTTAATTTTGCAGAATTGATGCGAAATTCGAAAATTTGAGTCTCATGTACTTACGACCATGGATGAGAATACAACCGTACTTACTAGGAATGGGAACGGCCCTGATTCTCGATGAACTAAATTACAAATTGCACCTGTCGAAAGTAATTAATCACTATAAGATCTAAAATCTTCATATAAGATTTACTATGTAAGATCTAAATGCTATAGAATGACATCTTAGATCTGTGTGTTATTCGGACACAATAATTACAACACTCTCTCTCTCGCCAGTAACTTGCTAATTTATGCAACACTCAACATGTTACTTTTATCTCGAATGTGGCATAAATGTATTCTATGTCATATATTTTCTATTTTTTATATGTGCTTCAGAAGGTGTTAGCCATCTGTTGGTCTCTCAGCATTTTGTGCAATTGTTTGATTATATTTGGTGTCCCTAGCGTTGTCAAGTCTCTTGTATCATCAATCATTTACGAGACACTCTTCAAAATTGGTTGGAGTCTTGGAATAGTGTGGCTCATTGTTGCATGTGTGACAGACAATGCCGGTATGATCCTTCTTGCGAAAGTAGTTCATGTATTTATTATACATGCGTTCGTGTTAAAGCAATTAGAGATAATTATATAATTACGCTCTACTGGAATATTAATATTTTTTATTTGTGCCAGGTATCATAAATCAATTTTTATCGTTACCGTGCTGGGTTCCCTTTAGCAGAGTATCATTTGTTGTCTACCTTATAGATCCAGTTGTCGTATTCTTCATGGACATGTGTAGTAATTACTCATACAACAGTGAAATCTTAAACTCAGTATGTTTCCAATAGTATTCGCATGTTACACATAACATATTTATTCTAAATGCAATGATTTCATTCTTTCCAGATAACTGTAGCATTTGGACAATTTGTAATTATTTACATTCTTGCTTTTATATTATCAGCGATTTGTGAAGTACCTGCGGTATTGCTATTTCGAGCATACAATTCTTCCAGAATTAAATGATAAAATGAACACATACGATTCATTATCATTTAATATGATCAATAGTCTTTATTAGTGGAGAAATAGTGATGTATGGACAAACGAGACAGACGTCATAATGGAGATTCAATCGCTCTTTAAAGCTGAAAGTTGTTCAGGATGAAATCCAGACGGCGCTCAGTTGGACGTACTCAATTTTGCAAGCTTGTATGCAACATTTAATGTAAATCTGTTCATCCAAAATTTCCTGTTCACCGAGAAAACGATTTGTAATCGTCGATGAATGATATGCTTTCACCGAACAATGTACGATATAAAACCTGCTCAATAAAAGTGAATGAAATCTAAAAATTTGAACTAAGGAATTTATGAACCTACATCGCAGATATTTCGTGCTTTACTATTGTTATTCAGGGTAGGTATAATTATTTCTGAATTTTTGTAAGTACACATTAAAACAAAACTATTGTAGAAGAATTCTACTGAGAAGTTCACTTGCAAATCTTGGAATAACGTACACATACGAATTATAAAGTTCAGTTTTTCATCTTGTTGTTTAAAGCACATAAAACATTTCAGCCGAAATGTTTTTCAATTAACGGCGTTGCGACGCATCAGACATATTTAAAACAATGTTCGAATCCTGCGAGTTTACCTGCGGAAAGAACAGGGATCTGAATAGTTGTTTATCTCCTAAGGGACTGTTTACACTATGCCAGTAGCAGGGGCCAGTAGATAATCGAATTTTTGCGATTCTTTCTTTGTCTATACCTGATCCTGTTGTTGGAAAAGGAAGACGTTTTCTTTCCTTTCTTGCCTTCCAGCAGGCACTGCATCGTCATTTGACCCATCCCCTCTCTGGCTCTTTTAACACAAGTGTGGAGATTCAGGTAAAGTAAGAAACGCAAAAATTCGACTACCTACTGGCTCGTGCTACTAACACAGCTTACTGGCATAGTTAAACGGTCCCTAAAGCAACACACTTCTAAAATAATCACAGCTCTGTGGCTCACTCATTATCACCATTCTTTGAGATAATTACACGTGGTAAGATGAAACTTATATAACTCGAACGTCTTCGGTGATGTAAATGAACGGCAGCTTTGGATTTCCGATCGTGATTATTATTCTCCGCTCATACGGCATAGTAACTTAGTCACAGCACAAAAAGTATACTACACTTATCGATTTATTTTGCATCTTTCATTAGCATTTAATGGAATGGAAGCAAGATTAATAGAATAAAAATAAGTCTTTTAAAAGATTCAATTATTGTTGACGTCGAGAAAGAGACTTTCATTATGCATAATAGAAAATGAAATAAGTAGGAAGTCACCATATTTATGAGATACATAATTCGATATGAAATGTCATATTTACGACAGTGTTGAAACGTACACCGTCGAAAATTATATTACAAGCTTAATAGCAATGTTGAGGATATGAAGGCCGAACTCATTTATGTTCTATGATTTTCTCTTCTACGTGACAGACACATTCTGAAACCAAAATTCTCTACTGTTAACAAGCTTCAGCTACGTTACTGAAATTTTACCGAATAAGGAACGTGAAATTCACTTGTGCGACTAAAAACACCAAATTATATCCACAATGAAGTACAAGTGGTTGGGGATAGCGGTGCTGATGTATCTTTGTACACTGATTGACGGGATCGCATCAAACTCAACAGTGATGGAAAATTTGCCCGGTTATGCAGTGACCAACCGTATCGAACAACTCAATGCGACCAGATGTCGAACGGAAATGGAGCAATTTCGCTATGCGATAAACCATAGAATGCTGTAGAGTCTGACAGGGTAGTAACATCCTTTCTTCGACAAATTTTCGATCGGCACAAAAGGGATAGGAAAGAAATTGATTCACGTCGACTCCAATAGCTCAAAGTAAGAAGTAAAAGAACGGAATACGCAGCAATTAGTATTATAAAATGTAAAGGTGTCTAAAACGTCCCGGCACGTTGTTTCGAAGAAATTGTCCAGAAATAATTAAAATTTATAATTGTCCACAACATCTTATCATTGCTTCTCATAATATATAATTTTTCATTTACTTTAATTATTTCTCGTTTTCCTTAATATAACCTTTTTATTTGCCTCTTTTATTACTCCGTAATAATAACGATCTGATGCGAGGACCCGTATGGGACTAGGAAATCTTCGAACTCATACAAAATTAATAGATCCAAAACAATATTTCTGTTAGGGTCAATGTTTTAGGCTTTACAACGTCGCGTTCACGTTACGTTACTCATTCATACCACTCGACGGTATGTATGTAAATATTCTTTGCGTCATAGCCTTGTCACCAAAAGCCTTCTGCAACACCACAACGTTTCCGCGGCAGAATATTCATTCCGTAAACAAAATTTAATGCAAATTCTTTGCTCAACAAAATCAGACATAGTAAAAATCGAAATACTCACTTTTGTATGTTTACAAAAACACGCGTAGCTCTGCAGCAATTGAATATATTGACATAAAACTATGTCAGCATTACTAATCCACACAAAAAATAATTTCATGATTTTATAGTACCCGCGAAATTTAAATGAAAAATTCACCTTATTTTTTTATCACAGTAGTATATCCCTGTATTTCCCAAAACAACAGTTAATCAGATTTTCCATCTTAAAGCGAACTCTCGCACGTCTGTACGACAAAATATCAATCACGCGTTAAATACAGACTAACTTAAAGTTCCGTTTGGAATCAAAGGTTATTTAATACAATAACCAAGATCCCTACTAAATACAACACTTCACCGTCACTCTTTTTATTTTAATTACAAAATAACGCGATATATCTCTGAATTTACAGTTCAGTTGTAAATTGTCAGCGATGCAAATTAAGTTAAGGAAAGAAGATAATATAATTACTTAAATCTAAAAAGTGTTAAACAATATTTCCTTTAATCCAGTTTTTATATTCTGTTTGAAAAGATTCGCAATTAAGGTAAACACGTTCTTCTTTCTCCTTTTGTTACGCAATGAAATTTCTAGCAGTCATTCGAAACGCGACAAAAAGTAAATCCTGCGGCGATGTAAAGAGATACTTGAAAAGTGGTACAGTTTCTATGTACCGGTTGCTGTGTATCAGTTTGCTTCAGGGAACGTGAAATTGAATTATTAATATTCCATTCTGGATACGGCACACGTGCAAGTACGTCCGTAAGAAACTCTGCGCAGAGTTTGAAATTTCCTTTCACGCGAGAACCTTTATCCCAGTTTTACAATCAGTAGAAAGTACAGTCAGGGACAAATCTAGTTCTTCTAGAGGAAATGTGACACTCGAGCGAAAAGAGGTGTCCTGCATATTGATTTTTATAGATTTTTCAGGAGTTTAAAATTTAGCGATAGATTAAGAATTTGAAGACTTTGGAATTTGTTTATCTACGGATATAGGAGTTTAGAGATTTGGTGGTGTTAGTGTTTGAAGTCATAGAAATTTACGGACAAATGTAGAGATTTAGAAATTTGAGGATACAGGTCCTTTAAGGATCTATAGATCTAGAAAATTAGGAATTAGTATTTTGAGATGTAGGAATCTTAGAATTACATGACATAGGAAATTCGGGATATAGGGATTTCGGGATATAGGGATTTCGAGATATAGGGATGTCGGGATATAGGGATTTCGGGATATAGGGATTTCGGGATATAGGGATTTCGGGATATAGGGATTTCGGGATATAGGGATTTCGGGATATAGGGATTTCGGGATATAGGGATTTCGGGATATAGGGATTTCGGGATATAGGGATTTCGGGATATAGGGATTTCGGGATATAGGGATTTCGGGATATAGGGATTTCGGGATATAGGGATTTCGGGATATAGGGATTTCGGGATATAGGGATTTCGGGATATAGGGATTTCGGGATATAGGCATTTCGGGATATAGGGATTTCGGGATATAGGGATTTCGGGATATAGGGATTTCGGGATATAGAGATTTCGGGATTTCGGGATATAGGGATTTCGGGATATAGGGATTTCGGGATATAGGGATTTCGGGATATAGGGATTTCGGGATATAGAGATTTCGGGATTTCGGGATATAGGGATTTCGGGATATAGGGATTTCGGGATATAGGGATTTCGGGATATAGGGATTTTGGGATTTAGAAGTTTCAGGATATAGAAATTTTGGAATATAGCTATTTCAGGACATAGGGATTTTGCGATATATAGATATGGGAAAATAGTAGTTTCGAGATATAGGGATTTTGGGACATTGGAGTTTTGGGATATAGGAGTTCTAGGGTATTGGAGTTTCGGGATATAGAAATTTGGGAATATATTTTAGATCATAGGGATTTTGGAATATATAGATATGGAGACATAGTAATTTCGAAATATAAGGATTTTGGGACATAGAGATTTCAGAATATAGTGATTTCGAAGTATATGAATTCCGAAATAGAGGAATTTAGAAGTCCAATAAATTATTTCGTGATTTTAGAAATATGAGTAATTGATAATTCCGAGATATCAGAATTTGGATATTTGTAAATTTTTTAACTTATATGTGCACATGTGCCCATACAAAAGAAGTCCGCGTTACACTCAAGTATAGTGCATCGTATAAGTATTGGTAACTGCACATACGTGATATAATTTTATTCAAAATATGAAGTGCTAATTGACACACAAAACTGCTTACAAAAATTGTCTATGTTGTTTTAAACATACTTGAACACAAATATCAAACGCAATGTATGTTAACGTTGTACTTGTAAAAAATAATTGAAAAAGATTACGTTGACAATGAGTTTTCATGTTCACAAATTATGATACAGCCATAAGCAAAATATGCGGAAAGATGGCGAATTTATAAAAAGCCAACAGTTATTCGATATTTTTATAATTGACAGCACTTACTGTTAAGTATTTGTAAGATATAATTTTCTTTCTTACTTTGTTGATTTTATGGTAAAATCAAGAGCTTATAAATTTGTAATTAGGTAGAGCGAATGAAAATGAGCGAAGCGTGCAAAGATAAATATTGTTACAAGATGAAAATGAGGGGTCATCATTTTGCTTTCAGAAATAATATTATACCATGTTATATGCGTTGTTACTTTACAAAGCAATACAAGTACAATTTTGAAAAAGATAGCGAGTAAAATCTTCGTTTCATTTATAATTGGATGTTTCATTTTTGTACTTATGTTTGCAATATCCTCGCGAAACAGACAAAAGAAAAAATTATAAATATAATTGCATGAATGCTTTTATTTGAAACTGATATAAGTATAATTCGTTTTGTTTAAAAACAAATGCTAGATCTTAATAATAGTAGCGCTGTTTTTTCTTGAGTCACGTTTTGACTTTGATCAGAGCTTTACTTTAAAATATGACAAAATTATTGCAAACAGTACTAGTTAAGAAAGTATGTTAATTTAAATATACAGAATAATTTATTTAATTTATAACATTCTATAAATCCACGTTTATTGAATGTCATTTATTTATTTTAACTTAAATGTATGTAAAAAATAATTGTAAGAATAAAACTTTACATTTTTGTTATTATTTATAAATCATCGGATTATTTTTCATTTTTATCTAGCAAGTTTCACTTTTTTATTTTCATTTTGTTTAATTTTTAATACTGCTAGTATTTGTGCTGCGCATGTACTAACAAGGGACATCACCAAGGTGTTACACTCGGATTTTAATGAAATTTACATATGTGGTAGCTTTTCAAAAATTGTTTGACACGTGTTTTTTTATATCTGCTGACATTCATGTCGAGGGAGTGAAAATAGCCCTCAAATTTAGGGGTTGAAAACACATTTTTGTAAATATCTCGGAAACTAGAGGGTGTAGAGGCTTTTTTTAAATTGTGTATTTTTAAGTAAGGAATTTAGTCGATTACGAAAATTTCGGAAGAAATTATTTATTTAAATAATATATTAGAAAATTGGGGTTTTTATTTAATTTTTATGCTAAATGCAGTCCGATTTTTATGCAGATTTGTATACATAAAATATGGATCAAAATAGCGGATACGTGTTTTTGGAATTTTTTGTTTATTGCAATTTAGCAACGATTATTACATGTACAATTTTGTCCTACTTTTTACGAAGCAAAGTATTAAGGTATGTTTTCGAAGAGGGTAAGCCCTTTCTGTACGACCATTTGCCACTTTGTTAACAATTGGACAATTGTTGCTTGTTGTTCCACATGTAGCCAGAGAAAGATAGATTGGATTTAAGCTACTTTCAAAATAAACGGCTCATATTATTTTTGAAGTACAACTGTGTTAACGAATTTCATCTTTGGAATATAGTTGCGTCAAACGAATAACAAAGCGATTGTTCTTGGATTATTTTAATACCGTAAATCGTATTGTTACGTCCACTCACTTTGATTGTTGCTGCAAAAGGTTTCTGAGAATAGGATTTATGAACGCGGCAGAAGTTCCTATGGATAAAATGAATCTGGATAAATTATGATTTTGTAAAAGGTTGCTTTTCTCGCGGAAAATGTATTATGCAAAGATATTAATATTTCATTAGAGTAAATTGAAATTGCATGTTCTACGATACACATTTCCTTTTGACATTTATCGTATGGAACAATTGTATGCAGCTGGAAACAAGCTCTTTCTGTTAGATACGTTCTTTATAGCATTAAAATTTCACTTTACATAAAAAAGTAAAAAGTGAAATTTTGCATTACATTATTTATTATAGCAGATATTTATACAGAAATCGATAATGACATAGTCCTCGTTTATGATATCGGTTTTTTTATGAGAAATATATAAATCCTTAAGTCTTTCCACTTGTAATTATTATTAACTCCAATTATTAACCTGTCTTTGTTAGTTTAATGTTATCCACTATAATAACGTAATTTTATGTAATTTATATAAGTAATTCAATTGCGTAAAGAGTAATACAACCAAAGAAAATTAACCATTTGTTTGGCGATTAAATTTCTGAATTCCACATATCAGGAATTTATTTATTAAAAATTAATTAACTATAACTTTCAATCAAAGTAAGTATTATTTTAAGCAATTATTTGTTATTATATTTATGGAAATTAAGGATGTGTTGAAGTAAAGTTTGCGAAAATGTAACAGATTTAATTGCCAATATAAATTAAAAAAGCCTAATAGTATTTTCAAAAATATTTTCACCTGACACAAAAATGAACTTTGTTACTTTAATTTGTTGTAAATTGTACGATATTTAAGAATGAAACAGTAAAAAGATTATTTTATTTTTGCAAACAACACAAAAGAAAATATTTTCAACACCTCTTCATTTAATAAAATAACTTTAATTAAATAAAATTTAATAAGTCTTCTAAAAGTAGTTATACCATTCTATTCTGTATTATTATTTTCCTGAATTAATTCAATTGAGATATACAGCTGTATTCAAGAAGTGTGTACCCAAAGTTTACCTCAAAACTTTATTGTATACGTTTTACTAAAATTCGAATCTAAAATCATTATTTTTCGATCAATTGTACGTATTTTTAACCATCTAACATAAGTATTGATAATCGAAGAATGGATATAAAATTGGTTTCGAGTGCCACTTTTCAGGAAATTGTCATTTATAATATCAGTGTTCGTATGAAAGTTAATAACAATAAATATGAATGGAATAATTATTAACATTATTTATAGATTGTATAAAAAACGAGTATTTATATATTCTATCGAAAAATAACATTTTAATATACAAAAAATTCTTTTCCTCGAACACTTAACTTCGTCACTAATAGCCTTATTTATTTCCACTCTTCAATAAATGACGTAAGGTGAAGGTACCAGTAGTTGACACTTTAAGGAATTTTTTGTCTCTTTGTTCACATAGCTCAGGCTAAGTTCACTTTATGGAAAATTGATGATTTGCAGTCGCTACACAAACTATTCTTCTATTATATTACAAGTATTCATTCCTGATGGCGGTTGTAAATTTTTTTTCTTTTTTTTTCTAAACATAAAATTTGATTCAATAGTTGACACTCAGCAAAAACAAAAAATTTAGTAGTTGGCATCCTTTTGTGTCAGTAGCTGACATAGGGAGAAAATCCAATTAATGAAATAGTCATGATAATGTATGAATCCAGAATTTTAGTGAACGTTTAAAAAATATTATTCTTGAGTAAGTTTACAAAAAAATATTCAATAATTATAAGTTACTTTCACAAAAAGTCTAACTTAGTTTGGTAACTGAATACACATTTCTGGTTCTACTCATTTTAATGGGTTCGTTGATGCGAAACAGTACTGTTTCCTACTCATAATCTAGCTTATCCATTCTTTCTGGCCACTTTCAGTCTACCACACTTTGCCATTGCTGAAATGGTTGCAATCGTTTCATACACAACAATTATAACTCCAGGGAACAACTCTTTTTCGTAGGAAAATACAAAAATATAGTCACTTCTGTATAATTTATGAAGTTATCCTTCGTAGAAGGTATCTCAAAAATGACAGAAGAACAAAGTCAGTAGTTGACACGTAGTAATTTAATAGTTGACTCCCCATGTCAACTACTGAACAATAGACGATTACAAGTTTCAATAGTTGACACGGAGTGAATTTAAACAATTTAGCATTGTTTGTTGCCAATTTTAATAAATAAACCTCTTTTTGAGTTTCAAACAACATAAACGAATGTCTTTTTTATTCACAATGATTAAATAATACAAACTTGCAATACTTACATTTTAACCAAACCTTAGCGATTTATATAAGAAAACACTGAAAAATCGTAAGAGCCGTGCGCAAGTTTGATTAATCGGTTGATATGACACTTTTGAATGGCGGATATGCGCAGTAGTTCGCAATTAAGCAGCTGAAGTGCGACAGTATACAGATTAATAAGGTTTGATGTATTCCAACTTGTGGTTTCCTTATTTATTTACTTTTTCTGAAAAAGTGTCAAGTACTGGTACAGTGTCAACTACCGGTGCTCTTATCTTACACCAAATAATATTATAAAATAGATAGTGTAAAGTAAATATTATAAAATAAATAATATTTTAAAATTAATATTATAATACAAACAGTATTGTACAAATAAAACATAAGCAGCGAATTAGTTGCAAACTCGGATTTATTGAAATTTGACAGCATGTTCTTAAGGAATATTTAAAGTTAAAAGAGCAGCAGATAAAATTAATATCAACCGAGTGAAGCGGAGAATATGAAATGAAGCTTTTTCAATACCTAATACCGAATAATCTGTAAGAAAAGAATTCTTTGAAAGAAGTGCAAGTACAGGAGAACGTCGATTATCCGGATGAAGGGGAAGGCAAACGGGTCCGATAAATCGATACGGTACGGCGATTCGATTATTCAGACGAAACGATTTTCATGTCGCAAACTACAGAAATTATTTCTGTTATTCCTTCAGACGACCGTTAACTTAAACTAGAACATTCATAGAATTGAAAATCAGAATAATCGAGCATGTAACGAGTCGACAGAGATCTTAAGATTTTCAAACATCTCATCCTTTTAATACAAGCTGAGTTATTTTAAAATTATTCGTATCTGCAAGCTGGAAAATTGTACAACCATATTTTTCTTCCGTTAAATACACGCAGTAAACACGTTTAAATAATTGGATATCCAGACCGCATGGATTAAAATACGCGTTCATTAATACGCGTATATTTAAATATACGTGAAACATTACATTTGATTAACGAAAAAGGAAGCTCGTGAAGCACATATGTATTGTATTTTTTGAATTAATAGAAACTTCAGATGGTAATGTGATGGAAAATAATTGCCACAAAAATGCTGTAACAAATAGTTTCTTACTACAAATGAAATCTTGTGAACGAAGTTATTTTACTTACGTAGGGATATTGATTTAGGCAATTTATCTACATGTACAAATTAGGTATTTATTATCTGAACATATAGATTAGATAATTTATTATCTCAACGTACAGATTGTTTAATTTATTATCTCAATGTATATATTATTTATTATGGAAGCGTGTAAATTAGATAATTTATTATTCAAACGTACAGTTTTCAAAAGATATTATCACCGAAAGGGTCCTAAAGCAAAATACAGGGAAAATTAACGAATTATAGTTTTATTTTTAAGTTTCAGTATTAAGTTAGTGACAGAAAAAACGGGTAAAATTTCAAACAAGACCTTCGCTGCGAAAGAAACTTTCTATTTGAGTTCATAAATATAACATGTTTTTGGTGACCATTTTATAAGTTCAACGTGTTCTTTGATGCTCGCGTTGTCACCAGCAACAAACCAAAGATGGCAAAAGTCGTTTGTTCTCAATGAAGACCGCGTGATCAAAGGAAATATAACAGCAAATAAAATTTTGTTGCAGAATATGTCATTAGCGGTTGAGAGATCCTCTGTCGTGCAGTTACTTGTTTCGTTTTTCGTTTCTGAGCTTAGTTATTTTCGTTCGTGGCAATAGCGTTTAAATGAGAAATTTGTGTTATTTAAATTAACTGAAATGTACAAGATGTTCTAAAAATAGCGTGCGACTAATAGCGTAAATGAATGAAGAATTGTTTTACTATTTTGTAAATGACAATTGAACTAAAGAAGTAAACAAATTAATATTATGTTTGAAATTATCTAATTATATTACTATAAATCGTTACGTTAACTGATACAAAATTGATTGATCATTAGTCACGTATCCCGTGAACGTTTGATATTAGACGACTGTAATTAACTTTATTAATGAAGGAGTTAATCGATTCGTTTATTATGAACAGCAAGTGCATTTTGGAAAGAATTAGATTTTATATTATTTTGGATTTTATTGAAGATGTATTTGTAGTGAACTTGTCATGGAGAAAATGCACCTGCTTCATTTTTAAAATTGCTTGAATTACCAGTAATTAGCTACAAAATTTATTAACAACTATGAAAAATATATCGGTAATTGATAACAGTATTTATCAGTGACTAACAACGAAGTTAATTGATCTGAAAGTGAATGAGTAACTGAAAATGAAATTCATCAATAATTGATAACATAGTTTATTAATAATCGAAAAACAAAATTTACCGACCGAGAACGGAAGCTTCAACAGTAATTTTTAAAATACCCTTGAAATATGTTCAATAACAAAAGCAGAATAAAGTATGCAGTTAGTGGAACCATAACCTAAAACTCCTTATCAATTTGTCACATTTTGCTCAGTAAGTTTGTACTTCACAATTAACAAATGTGAAAATTGTACGTTTATAGTTATTTATCTTGTCAAAAGATAATAAAATCAAATCAAACAGTTATTAAAGGAGATATATTATAAAGAGAACCAAAAAACGAAGAACAATTTTCGGCACATCTGTTATAATGGTTAAAACTGCATGTAAATGATGTACAGAATAATTATACATTAATTTGACACACAAGATATGAGATTTTTAATAATTATGAAGAAACACGTATCATTTTTATTAATTTCGCGAATTGCAAAAGGTAATTAGACATTTAAAATATAAAGAAATGCATACACATTTGAAAAGTTTGAAATAATTAATGTAACTCCAAAATTAATACAACTGATCCTGTTTCTACAAATGTTTTCGTTGAAATTGAATCGGAACTAACTACTTCGTAAAGAATGTTTCTTTCTGCATCGAACAAAATGTTTGCGTTGAACTTGATAAAGCATCGGACATTTCAATTACATAGAGATATTCGTTGGTAACGATTATTCGAAAATATTGAACTCGGTACTTCGCGTAAATGCCCGAAGCAACACTTTGTTAGAATAATCACATCTCATAAATCAACACAAATAAATGCGTTGGATACGAATAAAGCACGCAGAACCATTAATCTATGGTTAACTCCGCGTACGTCCAGTCAACACTTTGTATTTAAACAAAGAACTCAGTTCCCGCTAACGTTACTCTGTAAACACGTTGTTAAAAGACTTCGAACGTTTAATCGATGAATAACTTTGAACGCAGGCTAATTAAATTTCACGAGGCTGCTTCGCTGTAAAAGCAGCCTGAAATTGCGGACGAAAATTTACCCCTTTCAATATTGAGATTCACGACACAATTAAATTAATTGTAGATTGATTAACTTTCCACGAAAACCTTCTAACCCTGCCTCTTTGCATTCTGTACGTCTCAAAACAACTGTTCATGATGGCACTACTCTGATTGCACTTCCTTATAAATGAAGCAGCAGTATACTGAAGCAGCAAGATAAAGGCGCTGCGTATACTAGTACGATAAACATAGTGCCACATTATCCAAAAACAGGATCTGGATACGTAAATATTCGAATAAAGATACATAAATATTAAAATATATAAGGTAAAGTACAAGTAGTTGACCAGTTTTTAGGAAACACACAAAAATAAGGTTTTTATAAATTGTGTACCTTTGATGAATGTAAACTTCATGTGCCACATCTATCAGTTAAGTTTCAAAACAAATACATGTGAAATGAAGTATGCTTACTAATAACGAACATTTAAATTCATTAATGTAATATAGCGTTCTATTTCTATTTCCATAACGTTTTTGTTAAGAATAGCTGTACGATTCAGGTAGAAAATGTCATACGTTGTGAATATTTCACAAATGAAATATATTTCTTCTGGTATAAGTGGCCAGCTACTAACGAACAGAGGGTCAGTTACTAGTTATTTCATTTTTAAGAGTGGTCAACTTTTGAAGCATTTACCGAATTTTTAAAAATACTTTTCAAATTTGTATAACTTTTTTTAAAACGTGGTCTTGTTACATAAGCTAGGAGGCTGAAAAAGGTCTCCAGGCACCGAATCTTGCTATTTAATGACAGAGTAAATGGTTATCATTGTTCACGCAGATGATTTCTCTCAACTGGACAACTACTGGTGCCATTACCTTAAATGTATACCTAATTTTATTACTATCCAATAATTTTACAAGTGTTCACAACACTTTACTTATATTTTTATTTGCTGCGTAAATAAATATGTATCTAACAAAAATAACTTTCAATTTTAACAATTCTTAATATATAACGTTTATTTCCCCTTTTATAAAATAGAAATGCTGCAAACAGCATGTATTGTTTAAATATTGTTCCATGTTATGATTTTTGAAGAAAAAATTTATTTGGAAAATTAACAGGTGTTAACCAATAACATGACGAAGCCCAAATATTATGAATAAAAATTACTTTTTATTATTCAATAAAAAATTTACTACATTTATACATAACAATTATTATTTTAGGATATAGGTTAAAATTTTTCAAAGCAATATAAAACAAGTATACCTTTTATGAATAACTTGTATTGAAATATCCGATTATTATATTCATTAGTTTGTCGTCACCTTATTATATTAAAATGTAATATGCAGAGTGTACCTAATACTTGTATAATTTTTTATATATAACCAATAATTTCGAATAAGACTTTTCGAGCAAAAGAATTTCATTTAATTTTTCACAACAACCAGCAACTACAAGGTAAGAATTAAAAAAATTAAATATTTTGTAAAAACTGGCGGTTACTTTGATTTATTTGAATGGCACTATGTATTTTTGACCAGTGATGTACCTAATATTAAAATAAATTCAATTTACTATTATTATTTACCTAAAGTGACTTTCAATTTTGAAATGTTGATTAAACCTATAAAGGATAATTCTGATAATTACATTAATTATTGTCAACAAAGGTAATTGTAGAGAAATATCAGTAATGTTACAAAATTTCCATTATAAATAATTGCATGTAAATATTACTAGTATAGGTTTAATATGAGTTTATTACATTTAGATAATGGTACTTGGTACAACACGTCCACCCGTCTCCGCGTCTCGTAGGTTTCTCTCCGGGCACGCGTGCAGGATTCGCGTGTCCGAGAAAACAAAAAACTGTCGCTCCGTCGAACATTCGACACCTCGAATGTTCGACGCCTAGAATTGTCGAAAAATTCCGTCGCACGTCGCAAAATTCCTTACAAACTAACGGCGCCACGAAATATATTCCCTACACTAGTAATGGTTGTAAAGATTTCTCCTAACTGGTCAACTACTATTGCCATTACTTCAAATATAAGGATCATAAATATGTTCAAAAATTTTCCACGCGAATATTTAAGTGAACTAGTCTTCGGAAGGGCTGTTAATAGTAAGGCAGTTGGTGGAGGTCGACACAAGAGAGGCGAAATATGCATAGAGACAGATCATGAAAAGGAAAGTGTGAAAGTACAAGCGTAAGCGGGTCTGAAGTACTTAGAACTTATTCTGGTTTATGGTGAAGATTGCTCTCAACTGTAAATGTTTGGGTTACTCCTATAGCGACACTTGACTTGGTTTTAGGTGGTTTCGTACTTGAGACAGATTGAAGATTACACGTCGTAAAGTGGAACTGACTCTACACGGTCGGTCAAAAGTCAAAACTACATAGTTTCGCTTAAAGGAGTCCTGCATAGTTCTGTTGAAACGTGTCTATGTATATGACGATTGTTTACAGGATGCGACACGAAGTTGCAAGTTATATTTGGAATTGGGTAACTGGTAGAAAAGACTGCTGAGGAAAATGTTACATACTATTGTAATATCTATTTCTATGACATAATCTGCTTTTTGTAAATGCAATGATACATTTGAAACATATAAGTGCATCTTTTTGAATTTAAAAAATTTTTTTCATGTGCATATTTTTTGGTTGAATGTAATTTTTTAGAAACCTAAATTTATTGAGACATTTCACATTTATTGTAGGAAGTTAGTTTGTTAAACATATGTGATTGCTTTGTTACGTAGTAAGCACTTCGATTTATCAAAAATGTTATATCACAAAACGTATTAGCAAAATTACAACAAAATAGCATTTCACAAACCGTATTAAGGAAATTACAATAAAGTAACGTTTCATTAAACATATTAATAAGATTACATTAAAATTAGAATTCACAAAGGATGTTAATAAAATTACAACAAACTAACATCTCGTATAACGTATTAAAAAACAAAGTAACATCTTCACAAATATATTCATAAAATTAAAACAAAATTACATTTCACAAAACGTGATAATAGTATTACAACCAAATAACATGTCATAAGATATATTAACAAAATAACATATCAAACACGCCATTTTTAAACGTTAAGCCTTAATACTATTTTATGTCGAATATTCTAATCATTTTATGCAATCAACAAAAATATGTAATATCATTTTTAAAAAAGTGCTTTTACCTTTTTTAAATGTACCGTTACATTTATGAGAAAAGTGAAGCTGTAGGAAAATGGACACTAAAATACTATTCAATTTGTAGTAATGACTAGATTTATTTACTTGATAACATTTATTGATCCTTAAATTAATCGAAAAGTTGTATTTGTCATTTTATGTTGCGTGAACAAATATTTTTATAAATACTACCAGTTAAAATTCAGTTTTTTCGAAAGTGCAGCTGCGTATGAAAAAATGTTATTCCACGTTTTCGGTTTATTTTTTCGCACGAATTCATACCCTTTTCAATAGCACCACCAGACTAGAAATACATTGACTAATACGGAAAAGATTGATATACCGTATTTTCCATTTCAACGAACTTACAGTAGAGCAAAGTACTTCTGAAGCCATCGAAATAGCTCAAAAGTCGACGTTTTCAGTGAAAATTCACCATTTTGTTTCCAATTGATAAAATCATGTAATTTAAATGCTGTTATAAGAAGAACCTGTTGCTTTGACAGGCAAAAGATTAAACAGATCCTTTTGACCTTTCCGGTGGAAAAGTACAATTACTATAACAAGTACAAGTACCGAATTATGAAAGTATGAATGGAGCAGGTATGAAAGTGGAAATAGAGTAAGTGGATGGTAAAGTCCTCCGCGTTTCAAAAGATTTATGCTACACAATTTAGTTTCTGTTCGGATCAAGTATCCATTTTTATCACACATTACTCGTTTTACAGAAAGTTCGAAACAAACGTTAGTCGAATAGGTTAGAACCCGTTGTAATCAGCTTGAATTCACTTAAAACATTCAATTACAATGCCCGAAGTTGCTTCAGCTCGTTGGAAAACATAAATCCTCGGTAAGCCAGACGGTGGAAATTGAGGGTGGTACAAGTTTAAACGAAGATTAAGCCAAAAGTTTCTCAGATTAAAATGAATTCGACGGGACACGGACTAGGGAAATTTCTATCTGACGGGTGACACCACAGGGCTCACTTGTTTGTTAACATTTTTTAGCACCGATTTGTGGAACTCAACCTCCGGTGGGTTAAATGATTTACGAAAGATTTTCGAAGGATTCGATGCTTGGAAGAAATACTGATCAAGTTATCAAATCCCCAAAGATCCCTAGAAATAAAATAATAATAGATCTCTTTCGCCTTTATTGCCATATTCTTTCTAAGGGAAGCTGGATTTCTCTTCACTCTACAAAACGTGTTAGTAACTCTTTCAGACAATGCTTATAATAAATTCTTTCATTGGCCATCTCAGACGTACAACCATTCTTCCCGAACATATCCGATGTCTAGACGGGAATACTTTATTGTACATGTACTATATCAAGTGTGTATACTGTATTGGTGCTTTGGAAACAAACTAAATTGGTGTAGCTAAAGCTAGAGCAAGTTGTCACGTCTATCTGCAATTCCCGTGCAAATCGATTAATTTAAATACAGTGAGTGGCAAAATTATTATAAACTTTCATATTCTATTACTTTAACCGATAGAATAGAACAGATATTTTTACCATAATGTTATAATATAATACTGTATATTTTGGTACAATGTACTACTACAAAAAAATTAAATTTCCAAAAATAGCAGTTTGGGGAATAATGTGCTGTATAAATATAAATGCTCTGCTCTTTATGGAATTCATAATTTTTTACTGTCGTTGAAAGCAAAATCTGGCAACTAGAAGTGTTCCGACAAAATTAGATTATGGAACTGCATTGAAATATAAATGGAAAAGTGAAAAATAAATAATAGGCCATATATCTTTCAAAGGTTCAAATTTTTGATATTGTATGAAATGAGATATGAACCTTACGCCAGAGGATGAATTTGGTATTAAATTAGATGTTCTCACTGACTTTCAGAGTAAACATAGAATTAGACGTCTTCATTGACCGTCAGAGTAAACTTTGAATTTGGCGCCCTCATTGATCTGCAGAATAAACATTAACACTTTGAGTGTCACGTCACGCATATAGGTGATGCTTAAATTTTCATACGAATCTTGTTATTAAGCATTTGTTGGCTTATCTAATTGAAAAACTGCGAATAATAAATATAACAAAATATTGTGAAAATATTCGGTATGATTTGTTAAAAACACAGTGACTACCTAATAAAAGTTTTGACTACTTCCGTATGGCACTCGCGTTAAATTAAACATCCTCGTTCGTCTTCAGAATAAACGTTAGACATCAGTGAACTTCAGAATAAGGACAAATAAGAAAACAAAACAAACATAAAAACTGTTAAGATTTCCTTGCATGCATATTTATTAAAAGATTGTTTCTGCAAAATATAACACTTCATGCTGTTTTTCGGAGTTACCTTTCAAACTTCTTTTATTACATACAAATTACCCAATTACCAAATTTTGTTTAAAACTAATTATCTACGATTATTTTCTTTGAATAGTTCGACATTTCTTGAGAACGATGTGATCCTGCTAATCGAAGTACAAAATGAAGATGTATCAAATAATGGCTGTCTTCTTGTGGTTCGTAGCCCACCAGAAAGCCAACTGCGGATTTCGTGATTAACTGAATTTGCATTAGTGATTTTCATCACGATGGCCTTGGGAAATCTCTTTGCTTGTGAGATTAAACGGCTCAAAAGGGTTAAGGGATATTAAAGAGATTAGGGCATGTACAAGGGAGAATCAGCTACTCAGGGAGAGAGTTTTCAAAGCCAACCAAAGAGATATTCCCTTCTACCCCTCTTATCGTGAAGCCTTCGTCAACATAACTTATTACATTTTAATCTGTTCTCTTGCCTTCGTAATTGCTTGTTATAGTGTCATAAACTGTTACCAAGTAAAGTGTATTTTAACGTTCAATTTTTGGCCAAGACTTCGGTATCTTATTAGAGGTAAGGTATAATATTATGGCGGTTTTCTATCATGAATGACTAAAAAGCCGAATTTTTGCTTTATTTTGATCCTCATACTCTCATTACAACGTTTTTTAAAAATATCCGAAATTAAACGAATTGCAGATTTCTGATAATAATATCGTTTAAGTGGTTCTGGAATTACGTTCTTCTCAAAACTATGTTTTAAATTTTCTGAAAACTAGTTTCTGCCACGATTTAGAAAAAGATTATTCTCTAGAAATGTCGTATGTATGTCTGAAGAACATGTAACTGTATCATAACTTAACTGCATATTATTCCATATTTTATACAATATGGTGTTATTCTTCAAGATGAACTTTCATTTCTGGTTATAAAATATAAATTTCTGCAATTCGTTTGCATTCTTCAATCCATGTATCAACTAAATAGTTCACTGCAAAATTTCGCGTGCTCGTAGCTGTTGAAAAGCCAAAATCCATAAAATGAAATGTATAATATGAGTATGACAGATGAATCCGAGGTTGTAGTACAAACTGCAAAAATAAGTGTGTACCATGTACCATGTATCGATGCCAACCCACGAGTTGACTGTTGAAGAGGCTGACCTAGGTGTTTAGAAGAGCACGAATCGAAATCGTTATACTATTTCTAAATCCCTATACTTCCGAATTTCTATATACCCGAGTTTTCATATTCTTCAGTTCCCATATCTTCAAATTTCTATATCCTCGAATACCTATATCCTGAGTTCTTACATTCCCGAATCTCTACATTCCCAAATCCCTCATTTCCCACATTCTTATATTCCCAAATTCTTTCCTACCCAAATACCTATATCCCCAAATTGCTGTGTCCCCAAATTGCTACATCCCTAAATTTCTATGTCCCCAAATCGGCGCGTCCCCAAATCGCTATATACCCAAATTCCTACATCCCCAAATCGGTACATCACCGAATCGCTATGTCCCCAAATCACTACATCCCCAAATCGGTACGACCCCAAATCGCTACATCCTCAAATTCCTACATCCTCAAATCGTTATGTCCCCAAATCGCTATATTCATAAATCACAACATCCCAAAATCGCAATATCCCCCAATTCCTACATCCCCGAATCGGTACACCCCCAAATTGGTACGTCCCCAAATTCCTCCATCCCCAAATCAGTACACCCCCAAATGGCTATGTCCCCAAATCGCTATATTCATAAATCAGAACATCCCAAAATCGCAATATCCCCCAATTCCTACATCCCCGAATCGGTACACCCCCAAATTGGTACGTCCCCAAATCGCTATATCCCCAAATTCCTCCATCCCCAAATCGGTACGCCCCCAAATTGGTACGACCACAAATCGCTACGTCCCCAAATCGCTATATCCCCAAATTCCTACATCCCCAAATCGGTACGACCACAAATCGCTACGTCCCCAAATCGCTATATCCCCAAATTCCTCCATCCCCAAATCGGTACACCCCCAAATTGGTACGTCCCCAAATCGCTATGTCCCCAAATCGCTATATCTCCAAATTCCTACATCCCCAAATCGGTACGACCACAAATCGCTACGTCCCCAAATCGCTATATCCCCAAATTCCTACATCCCCAAATCGGTACGACCACAAATCGCTACGTCCCCAAATCGCTATATCCCCAAATATCTACGACTCCAATTGGTCAGAATAGAAAAATGGACGTCTAGACTCACACATATTTTCAGCGATAGTACAATTAGCTCGTGCGGTCACGTACACCAATGAGGTCAGAAACAATGACAATTGGCAAACACCTCAAGAGTGGACACGATGGGCTTCTTTTACTTTCGGTTGACCTCCTTACACGCCAACTTATGAGTTGACATCTATACAAGTATGAACTATTTAACTAACAAATCTTTTCCCATAGAATATGTACCTCTTTAAGTTACATTCACTATATCTATTTATTAATAATGCCATAAAGATTTAAACGACATTTCGATTGAATTATTAGAGGTCTTGCCGTGACACCTATGGAAGGCTAAATCCAGGATACTAATTTAGGCTGGCTTGACGAGGGCAAAGAAAATGGAGCATCGGACTTTCGTGGCATATGCGAAAAAGGATTTCAATGTGTCCTAATGAAAAATTCATCGCATTCGAATATAAAGAGAAAGCTGTTTTAATCGAAATGATTAAAATTAGATGCTGCATGCTGCAAGCTTCGACTGCTAAAATCTTAAAGTAGACTATGAAAATGGGCATCGCAAGTTGAACATAGGGATTTATAGAGGCCAAAAATACAATCCATTAAATTTGATAAAAGTTCAAATTAGAAATAATTATATATTGAACAAAAACCTGTCCCGATATGAGGTGAACTGCACGTCAATAGCTGAATCTAATTTGACACTCCAGTTTATTTTTGTGATAGAGATTTTAAATATTGTAAAGATGCTGAAATTTATTTTGTTATTGACTGCTTAAGAATATTTTATATGCAATGTGGGCTTTAAAATTAAACATCTTTAGTTGTTATATATTTGTAAAATATGTTGGAGAAAGGTTGTTTAAGTGGTTCAGTTTAATTACAAATATTTTCATAATGTTAAATATATGATCAGTTTCATAGATGCTGTTATATGTATAGTGTATGCTATGAAGTATATGTTGTACACACGAGTGCAACGTAGAGAAATTTGCAAGTTTTCCAAGTAAGAATATTTTATTTATTTCAATCTTACTAAACAGTAAAATATTATCTTCTATCTATAGCAACAATATTTTTGATATTTGTTGAACATGTTAACATCAGATTTTTAGTTAGATTATCGATACTTATGTGCTATTATATTGTGATCAATTTTTGAAACAAATTAATAAAAATCTTAAAACCAGATTGATCGATCAAAAAAATGATTCACCAAAATATAGAAGTTGATTTAACCGATGCACGGAATTAGTTTGTAATCGCTAATTATAAATACCGGTCATTAACTATCAATTACTGATTGAAAACATTAATCGGTCATCAACGATAGCGGTTTTAAAACACTAATCGGTAATAATTAATTATTAGTTTTTGATTGAAATTTAATTATAATTTTATTTGATACATGTTACGTGCAAATTAGGTAAGTGAGATGTATTTTCAGTACATATTTCAACCAATTTATTGATTTTGATAACAAAAATATATTTTAGTAAAATATATGCGAACATTTATTTATTCGTTTATCAGTATTTCGGAATAAATGTTTTTTCGTCAATATTTTAAAGTATTGAATCGTCATGAAATTCAGATATAAAAACAGGTTTTTAAATGTTTGTTTGTTTGTCCGAGTTTCACTAAAAAATCAGTGAACCGATTTTAATGAAATTTACACAGTTTTCACAATTTGTTCCCCGTTTTCGTTCTATATTTAGAGTATTTTTGAAATTTTATGTCTTACTGTTTCTGAGAAGAATACATAATGTTCTCTTGAGTTACTGCTAAATTATCATAATCTAATAAAATACAGTAATCTTAGTTGTATAAACATATCGTTAGGAATAATTCATAACGATGGATGAATATGTTTGTACATGTGTTTATAATTTGTATTATTTCATATTTTATTTTAATATGACTGAACTATATGTATTACATAAACTAGTAAAACGGAAATTATTTGAGCGATTTCTATGTTACACACCTTGCTTCATTTAGAATCGTTACCTTTATATCTTCTCGTATAATGAAAACTGGAGTTAAACGAAAGTATTGAACTTTTTACATGCACCAATTGTTGTCGAATATACATATTTTTACTTATTTATACATATAATTTGCAACGACTGCAGTTTATTAAGAATAAATTTGATATTATACATATTGGAGTCGCAGACAATCACAATGCAAAATTTATACATTTCCAATAAAGGATATTCAAATTGAGAAAATGATTATTTATTAAATTTCATCTATAAAATTGATATCTCAGTAAAATTAGTATTAAAATTCTTACGACCCCAATCTAGTTATTAATGATCAATAGTTGATAATCCTATTATAAGCATTTTCATTCTAACTATATATAATGAAATATAAGAAATTGGATCAGTCTATTTCGCTCCAGTAAAATTAATATAACATTCAATCTTAAAGTTGGAGAAAATATTGACAAAATAAATAAAAATACAAAACTTCCAAATCGATTGAAAAATAAATTTCTTATACAAGGTAATTCTGAGAATTGGGACAGGTTTCTGTTCTTTCAATACCGTATGATTTTTCTCTATTATTTGCTATCTTTACTTAAAGAAGAAAAGTAATCTCTCCGAGTTTCCAGAATCATTCAGTATATTTTATTGCATAAATTAAAACAATTACAAACAAAATGAATTTTTGAGATTCGATGAATTTTACCTAAATCAAAATTATTAAAATTTATATAAATATTTAACAGAATCATACTGAACAGTGTAATGTCGATCACAAAAAGGTAATTAACTATACCTTTACATTTTCGTAATGGCACTATTATTCCTGTTACTCCCTTTTCTCTATTGTTTACCAGTTCCTTTCACCCAATCTTTACCTTCCTCCTTTTTGGACGAACGATTTATCGACTATTCGTTTCGGGAGCACGCGAAATGGTTATTCTAAAAGCTCCTTTCCTACGTTGCTTTGACATAATTGAACATTTCATTCGTTTCTTCCGGCAGTTACATTTTATACCTTTGATTCAAGTTAACAATGAAAGTTCTTATTCCTAACAAAGATGGTTCTTGTTCTTATCTACTCTTGTTCGTTATATACGGGTTGTTCCAATTTTCGAAGCTATTATTTGTGTATCTTCTACTCATCCTTGAAAAATTCTTTACTAACTTATATTGTTTCTTTTTGATAATATTTCTTGCTCCACAATTATTCGAAGAGTTGAACTGCCTGCATTGAAAACCTAAATAAATATATATAATGAACTTGTAACAGCTTTATTTCTCATAAATTGCAGACAGTTATTATATTAATTAATCATGTAACATTTCATGAATTAATATGCATTTAAGAAACTTTTTAATCTCCCAAACACTGTAATATATTATTGCATTGTTATCTACAATTTTATTTCTAGTAGTATTTTCATGCAATTATTTATAATGGAAATTTTGTAACATTACTGATATTTCTCTACAATTAACTCCGCTGACAATAATTAATGTAATTATCAGAATTAAACTTTATAGGTTTAACTAACATTTCAAAATTGAAAGTCACTTTAGGTAAATAATAATAGTAAATTGAATTTATTTTAACATTAGGTACATGACTGGTGAAAAATACATAGTGCCATTAAAAAAAGCCAAAGTAACCGCGACTTTTTACAAAATATTTAATTTTTTGAATTCTTACATTGTAGTTGTTGGCTGTTGTGAAAAATTAAATGAAATTCTTTTGCTCGAAAAGTCTTATTCGAAATTATTGGTTATATATAAAAAATTATACAAGTATTAGGTACACTCTGCATATTACATTTTAATATAATAAGGTGACGACAAACTAATGAATATAATAATCGGATATTTCAATACAAGTTATTCATAAAAGGTATACTTGTTTTATATTGCTTTGAAAAATTTTAACCAATATCCTAAAATAATAATTGTTATGTATAAAATTAGTAAATTTTTTATTGAATAATAAAAAGTAATTTCTATTCATAATATTTGGGCTTCGTCATGTTATTGGTTAACACCTGTTAATTTTCCAAATAAATTTTTTCTTCAAAAATCATAACATGGAACAATATTTAAACAATACATGCTGTTTGCAGCATTTCTATTTTATAAAAGGGGAAATAAACGTTATATATTAAGAATTGTTAAAATTGAAAGTTATTTTTGTTAGATACATATTTATTTACGCAGCAAATAAAAATATAAGTAAAGTGTTGTGAACACTTGTAAAATTATTGGATAGTAATAAAATTAGGTATACATTTAAGGTAATGGCACCAGTAGTTGTCCAGTTGAGAGAAATCATCTGCGTGAACAATGATAACCATTTACTCTGTCATTAAATAGCAAGATTCGGTGCCTGGAGACCTTTTTCAGCCTCCTAGCTTATGTAACAAGACCACGTTTTAAAAAAAGTTATACAAATTTGAAAAGTATTTTTAAAAATTCGGTAAATGCTTCAAAAGTTGACCACTCTTAAAAATGAAAGAACTAGTAACTGACCCTCTGTTCGTTAGTAGCTGGCCACTTATACCAGAAGAAATATATTTCATTTGCGAAATGTTCACAACGTATGACATTTTCTACCTGAATCGTACAGCTATTCTTAACAAAAACGTTATGGAAATAGAAATAGAACGCTATATTACATTAATGAATTTAAATGTTCGTTATTAGTAAGCATACTTCATTTCACATGTATTTGTTTTGAAACTTAACTGATAGATGTGGCACATGAAGTTTACATTCATCAAAGGTACACAATTTATAAAAACCTTATTTTTGTGTGTTTCCTAAAAACTGGTCAACTACTTATACTTTACCTTATATATTTTAATATTTATGTATCTTTATTCGAATATTTACGTATCCAGATCCTGTTTTTGGATAATGTGGCACTATGTTTATCGTACTAGTATATGCTATACGTACAGCGTCTTTATCTTATTTTTCAGACACCTAAACGTTCCAGTGACAAAATCATTAAGTAATTAAAACAATTGCAACTTCTTTTATATTTGGACAATGTAAAGTTATAACTGAATATATTTATCTGGTAAAGTAAAATGTTTACTTTCTGATGGAATAATGGGAATCATCTATGAAGAAGTTTTAAATGAATTAAAATTTAAAAATGTTCATATGGCTCAGTAATTGAAGAATATTCGTGACATGTCCTAGTTATTACTGTCCCAAATATTAGATATGTATTAATTGAATTATTTTCATAATTTAATAAAAATATCAAGATGCTAATTTCAGGGATGAAAATATTTTAATTGTAATAAGTGTAATTGTAAATACGATAAATACGTGCATAAATATCAATATGAAGTAGGACTGACTAATGACTGTAATTTTATTAATAATTACATTTATTAATTTATGAAACCCATTAAATTAACCAAATTAGTATCGTAATTGTCATTTCTATTATTATAAATGCATTCTTTTATAAATATTTTCAAGAATTTTCAAAAAGGAAGGCATATGTAAAAAAAGTGTTATTCTTTTCCTTTCAATTTAGTTTTGTGTGCAAAATCGTCATCACGATTTTTGGGAGATTCTGTGTAAGTTTTAACTGCTCAAAACTATTATTTCATTCTTAAAACTATTATTGTATTTTTAGATATTGTTGTTATAGAAACGTTTGATTATCAGGTCCATATTTTATTTCTGAGGTTCAGAAATTTATTACTAGCGACTAATATTTTATTTCCATCTGTTAGTTTATGTAAAAGAATGAAGTTAAATAACAGATCAATAATAGTTAGTAATTTTAGCAGTTCATTTAGAAATCTCAAACACTGACGAAGGTTCTTCAGTATTTAGTATGCAATAACACATTAATGGAATTCCACAGAATCCAACAATTCAGTTCAGTAATAAATTATTACAAATACTTTAATAATAGTAGATAATCGACTGGTGACTGAAAAGTAACAGAGACTGACAGGGACATCTGAAATATTTAACCAAATCAATAATTTTTTATTTTCAAATAGTATTCGTGTGTCTGCACTAGTATGCAACAGCTAACCATTCTTATCAGCAATATACAGTTGAAGTTTTTCGGTATCAAAAGTAAAACCTTTTTTTCAAAATTTTCTTAAGTCTTGTTAGTGCTGATTAATTTCTTTATTACATCTGAACCAGTAATTATTTAAGATCACTATCATCACTGCTAATATTCTACTAATTAGTGATTAGATTTTCAATCTTGTTACAATATTCATGAAAAGGGCATGATTGGAAGTTATGAATAAGGTGTTCTTTACCCAAAAACTGAAGTACGAAAGGTACATTTAATTTTTTTTATTCATTATAACACTCAAAAATTCATTATTGATATTAATAAAGATTATATATTTCATAAACTTCACTGTTGGTTTTTGAATTAATTTAGTTTTATAAATTAGTGTTGTATGTTTTCTTTAATTCTGCTATAATTATAACCCTAACCTAAATCTGTTGCTAACATAATCTAACATAAAAGTAAATATTTCACAAACAAAGAAAATTAAATAATATAGAAAAAATCAATTTATATAAACACACTCATTTAAATTATAACTCTTAAATTTAATAAAACAAAAAGTTTAATATTAAAAATATTATTTTAATAAATTTATATATATTATATTTTGGTTTTAACGTACCTGTATTGATAAATGCATTAAAAAGATATTATTTGCCAGCATTTACCGTAGGTAATGAATGTTGGATTAACAATAAACGTGTTAACGTTTTGCCTAATCGCACATCGGCAATTTATATATATATATATATTATGAACGAAGTGATAAATGGACCATTATTTATAATGCCTGGCCCGATTTTGTTTGCATTATTCATAATGTTCGTATTAATCACTTAATCCATAACATGCACATTATGTAGGCAAAGTATAAAATGTACTTCATTTCAGAAACTGCCTGAGTTAATTTAGGTCATGTACATACAGGATACTCAACATTCTCACCGCCTAATTTTTCCAACATGTTCCATACACAAAATAAGAAAAAGATGTTATATCAACATAGGGTTTTAAACACTTTATTAAAAAGTTATAGGAAAAATGCAAAGTAATTTCGGATTGCTTTGTTTTTGGTGCCACATATAATGTATTCCAGTTTTTCACGCAAAACTTTACCAGTATGTTTCACAAATAAAAATGATAAAAGAGGTATATAAATATAGACACTTAAATGTTTTATTGAAAGGTTATGAGCAATATATGATAGTACGTGATTTTCTCCTTTAGTACATACAAATAATTGTCGACTTTCATATTTTTTTATAATAATGCATTCAAGGGCTTATATTCGTACAAACATTTTCTCTTATTTTTATTTATATGTGCCAGTAAAATTATATGGACAAAACTGTAACACCCTGTTTGTGACAACGAGCAGCAAATCCATTTCATATTCTTGTTTTAATATTTATTAAAGTGAAACACTATGTTCATATTACATTCTCTATTTTTACTAATAGAATATGTTAATAAAGTTTGGCGGTGAATAACTGGGAAACTCTGTATACTATCGTATTTTGTACATATTCGATAACACACAGGGTGTAACTAACAACATAACCTACAAAGACAATTTTTCAGAAAGGAAAAAGTAGAACAAAAACGAACAATAAAATTATTACATATGAGACTATGTGAAAAATTCCACTTTAAATATTCACTTAGAATTCATACAAATATGTATCCGTTTAAGGAATTTTGCAACAGTACCATTTTTGTTACGTGTGTTTGTAAATATCTGTAAGGTTATGAATCACTTTGCATTAATTATACAAACCTTACTTTCATTGGATGTCACTACATATAGCAGTGGAGAATATCTGGGTATGAATTTTGCACGTGTTTATTAAATATATATGTGGCGAATATTCTTACAAAAAATCGTCGTATGTAAAATTTTATTCTACCTTCTTGTCCTACATTTTTATGCAAAATTATTCTCTTTCCAGTTGTACCACCTGCTGATATCCTGTATGAATTTCGTTAGTCGTTTACGCACAAAATATTTTTTTATACATATATGTTCGCGTACTTTGCTATTCCAACTGTTTCGAAGAAATAAAATAAAACACATATTTCGTGGATCATTTTTATAATCACACCAAAAAATTGTGATGCAGTATTACATAATTGTAACATTTTAATATGTTATAATATTATTATAAAATTATAATTCTAATATTTAATAACTGTGATTTAATTATTAAAGTATGGCAATGTTACCATTACCTTTTTCTCAGAAATAGTTTTCTATTAATTTTGTAGGTGATCAAAATTTTAACAACACCTGAATATAAATGAACAATGAATGAATTTTAACAAAAACTCAATTTCTGTAATCCTGAGTATTGATACATTTCTAAACTGATAATTTGATAGAAGTCATGCGTTAAGAGTTGAAATAGTGATACGATCTAAATATCCTGAATAAAATAAATTCCCTTCTGCCACGAAAAGAGTAACCACTCAGCCGTGAAGAAAATGCTGCAACAAATCCAAGCACGACAGAGATATTTCACAAAAATAAAATGAAGGAAAAAACAGTTGAAACGTTCTCTCGTGCTCGAAGAGAACTCGTTGAGATGCTTTAAAGCAATTCCAAGTTTAAAGCTGACTCGAGGCAAGGATTAATCGAATCGCTTTACGGACGGTTTAAAGTTATTTTGAATTCACGGTTGACTTTAAACCGTATGAAACATGCACAGCTACGAGAACGTCCACACAGTAATTGCGATCACTTACGATCTGTTACGGTTCGTAACACGACGATAAGTTTACTATCAATTATTACTACGATGCTTTTATAAAAGGTATTTGACGCAGAGTGAACGATGATGACATTATCGGCAACACCAAACAATTCACACAGCATAATTGTAAAGTTAGACTGTTTACCAGTACCTGGTGAAAGTTTTCAAGTGTACCGGTTTTTAAGTTTTCTAGTTTCCTAGTTTTCTAGATTTTTAGTTTTTTAGTTTTCTAGTTTTCTAGTATTTCAGTTTTATAGTTTCATAGTTTCATAGTTTTCGAGTTTTCGAGTTTTATAGTTTTATAGATTTTTAGTTTTTTAGTTTTCGAGTTTTCTAGTTTTCTAGTTTTCTAGTTTTCTAGTTTTCTAGTTTTCTAGTTTTCTAGTTTTCTAGTTTTCTAGTTTTCTAGTTTTCTAGTTTGCTAGTTTTCTAGTTTTCTAGTTTTCTAGTTTTCTAGTTTTCTAGTTTTCTAGTTTTCTAGTTTTCTAGTTTTCTAGTTTTCGAGTTTTCTAGTTTTCTAGTTTTCTAGTTTTCTAGTTTTCTAGTTTTTAAATCTTCAAGTTTTCAAATTTCCAAATTTTTGAATTTCTAATTGTCTCCATCCCCAAATTTCTGGTCCCATGTATCCCTAGACACCCAGATAACAATGTCCCTAAATTCCTGTCTCTCCTTCTACGCTTCCAAATTACTTGATCCACAAATTTTTAAGGAATCAAACTAGATTTCCATATCTGCAAACCTTCAAATCTTAGAGGTCTGAAATTTCTAAATCCTCAAATTCCTGTATCGTTAAATCTTTAGATTTTTATATTTGTAGATCCCTAATTTCCAAAGGTTTCCAAAGCTCTCGAACCCCAAATACTATCCCGAAATATTACTATAGTATATCCCGATAATACTATGTAAATAATACTATATCCCTAAATATTTATATCCATAAATACCTAGAATCCCAAATCCACAGTCCTCCAAATCTCTAGATTCCTAAATGCCTGGACCTCCGACATCCATAAAATTTTAATATCCATCTGTATATCTCAAATGTTCAAAGTTCCAAAATCCTCCAATTCGTACACCACCAAATCCTTGAATTGCTATATTTATCAATCCCCAAATACCCATATTCTAGATCGTAAATTTCTAATTCCCCAAATTTTCAAATCCTCAAAATTTCCCTCAAATGAACGAACATGCGCCGAATTTCTGTTCAATTACCATAAATATACTATTAATCATAGTTAACATACTTTTGTAAAAACTGCTTGACACGAAATGAACGATGTTATCGGGAGTATCACGTAATTGACACGTTGGGGAAAATTCCATATAATGAACACATCAAGAAAATATCTCTATTAACTGAAACATGTTTATAGTTTATAGCGAAAAAATTTGAACGCAGTTTGTACATTAAAAATAACTGGCACATAATGTAAACGATCCAATATTTAGACATTTTACGAAGGGAAGGATCATTGGATTCAGCTTCGATAAATATAAATTATATAAATTTTTATATTAAAAATAATATAAGTTTTAGAGTTTATATGTTTTCAGTATATAAAATGTAGAAAATAGCAGAAACATCTGAACTCGAAAAGTATTGAAATAATGTATTAAAAAATCTGGTGTTCCTGAAAGAACATTTTCGATATTTTAAATGCATATTTTGCTTGTTAACTTTTTAAATTATTGTATCTGTGATACGTTAAATATATTTGTAGCGCTATACACCTACGTAAATTATACGAGGTTAAATATAAAATTCTTCGAAGGTAACACACATAAATTGAAGCTTCTTCAAAATAAACCAAAACGTAAAGTAATTTAACGTAAACCCAAATGTACAGTTATTGCGATTATACATAAAATCTCGATTATTATTAATAATTCAAATTCTGATAGCAGTTCAAAATAAATCTGTCACTTGATAGCAATCGCACATCTTACATCAATTTCAAGTTCGTTCTAAAAATCATCAATTTGAAATTTCCAAAATCAGTTTCACTCTAATGAAAATATTTTCATTACCTTCAGCAAGAGGAACAAAATTGATTTTGTTATACAAAATGAACTGCTTACGCAAGTTTGTGAAAACAAATGCAAAGTATTTTTTAAACGAAAGACTCAACCATTCATAATCCACTAACTGATGTGGTTTTATGAAAAATGAAAAGTTAGATAACAGGTAAATCGCTCATTAATTCATATCCAAGAAATCCGGCGTCGAATTATTTATGAAAGAAAATCTCCAACACCGTCTGACGAAGAAAAATCAACGAAGCGACAAATTTTTCGAACAGTTTTAAAAGTAAAGCAGAGATCGATCTGCTGAAGTTTGAAGAAAGTTAGAGTGGCAAAGAGGGTTCCATTACTCACCGGTCGGCCAGAATCTATTGGCATTGGCTGCCTCTAAAAATCGATCGCCTTCCTTGAACAGGAAATGATCGTCTATCAGTTGTTGCTGCGTTTGTTTATCCATCGTGCCGAGAGAATAGTAAGTTCCTTTCAGTTCGCCTTCTAACGAACTTAAAGCTCCTTGCACCTAAAAATAGGAAAGAATTCACAGTGTAAAGAGCGTGAGAAGCCATTTTGCCGCGTCAGTCAGGAGCCATTTTGTCGCGCCACTGAAATGTCACGATTCGTGGTGGATTCTTACAAATTATTTCGGAATGAAGAATAAAACGCGAAAGATGGACGTGGAGAGATGAAGAGAAATAACGCTGGAGAGATGAAGAGAAACAAATTGAAAATAAACTTTTAAAATTTACAAATTTTTTGAAATAACAAATTTTTAAAGAAGAAAGTTTTTCTACTAATATTTCTTGCAAGAAATTGTATTTGTATAAATACTGATTGTATCGGTTTAGTATTACAAGAAGCATACAGCCAAAAGGAGGGAAACTTCACCCCTTTGCATGGACAAAAGTAGATTTTGTTCCTATTTAAAAAAAAAATATTCTGTGCTAATCAAGAAATGCAAAATCATTCGTGATAAATTTTCTTACAATTTAACAGCAACAGCTGCTTTCCTACTAATAGTTGATGATAATTAACACCGTTACTACAAATAATTAATAATAAAAAATACTTCAAATAATAATTAATACTTCAATACTAAAATTACTAATTAAGTAAGAACATAAGATAATATTTTGTACGTTTATTTTCACTTAATTCTATCAGCTAGTATAATTTGAAAGCGCAAAGACCGATTCATGAAGTCACAAAGTAATTAGTTTCGTGAAACTATAAATGTACGTAAATAACTTTGAACGGCATTGAATTTTATAATCTAGTACGTCTGGAAATGAATAAAATTGATTTCTGTTTGGCATTGGTAGACAACCACGGAAATTTAATTTTATGCAATACCAACTAGCCCAGGAACAAAGTTTGGACAGGTTTTTGTTGAAATTAAAAAACACTCTGCTTGGATTGAACGGTTTGTTATTCATAAAGCTGCACGCGTATTTGTGCGGGCGAAGTGTATTGGAATAAATATTGAACCGATGAAAGAATTTGATTTTCTGGGTATGAAAAAAAATTCTGAATGTTTCGTAATTGAAAACTGTTGAATCATTCAAAATATATAGTTCCTTGACAATTTAAATATCCATTATTATAAATAATGATTTTGTAATTTTTTAAATGTGGAAAAAATAAATGCGCGAAATTTTCTCTCGTTTAGTTACCAATTTTTATTTACTTCGTTTAATTACCAATTTTTATTTGGTTCTTTTAGTTGTCAATTTTTATTTTGCTCTCTAAATCAATATTTATTCACCTCGTTTAATTATCAGTTTATATTTGCCTCTCTTTTAGGTATCACTCTTCATTATACAATAACACACTGACACAATATACTTTCAACAAGGCTCTCCACAAAATTTACTATCTTTCTTACTTCTTCCTTGGGAGCATCCCTCTCTTTCACTTTCCTTTCTACTTCGTGAAACCTAACGTACAGACTTTAGGTCAAAATTGTCCCTCTCGCTGACACCACGACTGTACTGAAATAACCTACACACGCGACCTCAAACATCGCCACACAAAACGAGGATTTAAGGAAGCTCAAAGGCTGACTCTTGAACAACCCCGGGGTTACGAGTCTCGGACGTTAATCCACTGTGCTGTTCATATTAAAATCGAGCTTTCAGTCCTTCCATACCTTTTCCTCCAACTCCTGATAGTGAGTCAGAGTCATCGTGGGATTTAAAGGATATCCCTCGACCGACCTGGCACACCGAATCCTCGTCGAGATCACGAATTGTCCTTCAGGATCGAGATTACCTAGCTCCTCGGCCGTTCCCCACTCTAAATCAGGATGAACGTGTGTAGCCTTGAAATCACCATGGTATTCTTCGATCATGGGATCAAAAAGATCGGCGAAAACGTCGTACGCTAGCTGATCTGGTGCGTATAAGCCGACACCCGAGTCAGGATTCATCAGACCCGATTGAATCACGTCCATCAAGTTGGAGCCCATGTTGGTCATGCGTGTCTTCAACCGCTCGAAGATTTCTGGGGTTAAGTGTTTTTTCAACAACGATTTGCTTTCGACGTTTGAGAACTCGGCGTACGCCTTCTCCAACAGCTTCACCTTTTCGTCGTTTGGGTTCATGAAGAGGGGTTGAGGTGGTTTCGCCTTTTTCTCGCAAGCGCACAGTCTTTTGTCACACATTTTGCCTGCTGCTCTGCTTCCTGCGTGAGCACCGAGAAGGAGATAAGAGTTAATCTTTTGTGCGTCGCGGTATTCGAGATATTTCGTTTATCGTGCGAATTGCGAAGAATTTGCTTATTCTGTAAAGAATAAACTAGAATGTAAAAAATGAAACATAAAAAGAATTCATAACTATTGAAGTACTTGAATGAAGGATAGACACGGGTTGAAAATCTGGCAGCTTCAAAAAGTTGTGAACAACTTTGTGTATCGATTGAAGCGAATAACTATCTCGCTTTGGGGAATACTGAAAGCAACGTAGTTAAAGGTTTCGTATGAAAGCAATGGATTACCTGTCTTCATATTTTGTACAGTGCACCATTAGAGGAAAACGTATTAAATACCTTTTGTAACCAGCAAAAGGAGAAATGGTAATCTGTTATTGACGTACTCGAAGAGAGAATGTTATTCGCTCTAACTATAAGTGAAACAAGTTCTTTGAAATTATTACTATTTTTAACTATTTTTTGATGCATTTTTATTAGAACCACTTTTCAAACTGTCACTACTGGTACTTGTGTTGTTTGCATTGTCATTAACAGACAATTTCAAATAGTTTAAACAGAAAAGTTAAATAGTTTGCAAACAATGGGATAAATATATTTTGGAGCAGTTAAAATATAATTTTCCTGTGTAATGCGTCATTGAAATATAAACATTTCGGATTTTATTTGTCAAAAGCAATTTTCTGTTAAATTTATTTTCTTCCTTTAGTATAATTATTACTTTCCTATCAGAGCACGCAGGCAGCTAATATGGAACATGTTGGGTGCGTGCAGTATGAAACATGTTCTACGTTCAACAGCGTTTTTCATCACTCTAATGACACGTTCAAGTGACGAGAAAATTATGCAATGTAAGTGTAAAATATTGATTTCTAACGAAAACAGGTGGTTTTTGCAAATGACATTATAAAAGACAGACCAAGAGAGAAGCGAAATTATTGCAATCTCAATTCAACGTGGGATATAATTATTTAAATAATTATTTAAATGGATTATGATATCAATAATAATGTTCATGTTGTAGTAAACATTAAAGAAATTATAATAATGGGGAAAACTGATGTATTCTTTGCGTTATAGAAACCTCGGACGATTGATATTAATTGTCAATATTTCAGAGATCTTGCTATCAGTATAGGTTATCAATATAATGTTATATATTATTATAAAAATCATAAATAAATGTGATATGATTATACATATAATTTAATTGTAATTAATAGTCATTAATTTAATTGTAGTTAAATTATAATTATAATGCCAATTATAATGAGAAATAATAGTTAACGTTATAATAAAGAATAACAATTAATTCTTAAATTACCAAATATGCAAATTCTGCAATTATTAAATGAAGACATTTCTAAATTCAATAATTCAAAAATTTCCAAAGCTTGAAACTCCGAAACCCCCAAATCCAAAAATTTCTAAATTTCTGCATTTCCAAATCCCCAGTTTATAACATAATCAAATTTCTAACTTATAATCAACAACAAATTTCTAACAAATAATCAAATTCTTAAATTTCCAAATAAACAGATCACCATCTTTTGAGGCTCTCAACCACCTAAATTTCCAAATTCCCAAATTTCAAAATTTTCAAAAATCTCCAAATCTCCAAATTTTTAAATTTTCAAATCTCTAAATTCTCAGATTTTCAAAGGCCCAAATTTTCAAATTCTCAGAAATACAAAATGTAAAAATTTCTGAAGTCGAAAATTTTCAAATTTCTAAATTTCTAAATTCCTAAATTTCTAAATTTCTAAATTTCTAAATTTCTAAATTTCTAAATTTCTAAATTTCTAAATTTCTAAATTTCTAAATTTCTAAATTTCTAAATTTCTAAATTTCTAAATTTCTAAATTTCTAAATTTCTACATTTCTAAATTTCTAAATTTCTAAATTTCTAAATTTCTAAATTTCTAAATTTCTAAATTTTTAAATTTCTCTAAATTTCTAAATTTCTAAATTTCAAATTGCTAAAATTCCAAATTTCTAAATTTCCAAATTTCCAAATTTCCAAATTTCCAAATTTCCAAATTTCTAAATTTCTAACTTCTACATTTCTAAATTTCTAAATTCTACATTTCTGAATTCTAAATTTCTAAATTTCTAAATTTCTAAATTTCTAAATTTCTCTAAATTTCTAAATTTCTAAATTTCCAAATTGCTAAAATTCCAAATTTCTAAATTTCTAAATTTCCAAATTTCCAAATTTCTAAATTTCTAAATTTCTAACTTCTACATTTCTAAATTTCTAAATTCTACATTTCTGAATTCTACATTTCTAAATTCTACATTTCTAAATTTCTAAATTTCTAAATTTCTAAATTTTCAAATTTTCAAATTCCCAAATTCCTCAATTTTCAAATTTTCAAATTTTCAAATTTCCAAGTTTCCTAATTTCCAAATTCATAGATTCTGATTCACTAAATTTCCAAATTCACAACTTCTCATATTCAAAATCGATATGTATATTGCCAATACAACATTGTCAATATTTCAGTATTGTCAATAAATACTGGTAATCCTGAAATATTGACAATACATATTGATCGCCTGAGGGCTCCATTAGAGACGCATAGAATTCGGTGTTCCAACGTGTCATTCACACCAACATGTAACAGAAAATGAACGACAGACTACATTGATAAGCATAAAAAATATACATTTATTTGTATATTCGTTTCAATAAATATTTATTTTGATAACAATCGTAAAATTTATTTACGAATTTTGTAGCTTTTTCATTATGTATACAACTCTATTTGGAATCGCTGATTTTTACTGTCTTCACATATCCTTATCACAATTTCAAAGTAATTAAACTTTTAGATAATTAAAATCATAAAAGTTAAACTTTTAGATATTTTTAACTTCTTCTATCCGAATATTCATTTATTTCATTGCTGTGAATTACCGATTTTTACTGTTTCTATTTCTTCTAATCATAATTTCGAAGTTATTAAACTTTTAGATATTTCATTATTTATACACCTATGTTTATTTATTACTCTGTTATAAATTCATGACTTTTTTACTGTTTTCATTTTTTCATAAATTCTCAATAATTAATCTTGTAGATGTTTAGTTATTTACTTACAAATGTCTATATATTTAATTATTGTAAATCGTCGATTTTTACTGTTTTTATATTTTTTTATGATATCTTCACGAGAATTAAACTTGTAGATATTTAATTATTAACATAAGAATGTTTATTTATTTCATTGTTATAAATCGCCAATTTTTTATGCTTTCGTTCTTTCTTATCATAATTTCAAAACAACTGAACTTTTAAATACTTGATTATGTATATACGAATGTTACTTATTTCATTATAATGTTACTTTCATTCAGAAATCATTTTTTTACTATTGACATACTTTCAAAACGATATACGAATATTTAACAAACAAAAAACAGCTAATTTCTAAATCTTCTTACAAAAACATCTACCAATCAGTGAATTTCTGTTATTTTTTAATAATTTTGACCTATGCGTTGTCCAACCATACCAGTTTTAAAGAGAAATATTGTTTTTTGATTTCAGGAAACTGGATTGTGAAATATCTTGTACACCGTTTGGTTATCTCATTCTTTTTTTCAATTTTACGGTGTCAGCTGAATTGCAAAAAAAATTATTATACGAAAAAATATTGGAAGATCATTAAAAATGAACTAATTGTCATTATTATATACTACTTTCAGTTACCTATTAATTTGAATTATTGAACACTACTTTCAATTAAAAATTAATATTGATAAAAATTACTTTTAATTAAATATTATTTTTAATTATGAAAAATGTCTGTTGATTCAAAATTAATTATTACCAGAAATATTTTACTACTAATTTTTACTACAGATTATTTGCTGTATGTCTCTAGGAGGTTTTTCACTTTGTCTTAGCTTCCTATGGCCGAGAAACAAAAAGTTCCGCTTTTTAATTTCGCACAAAAAGGAACCCTTCAAAAAAAAAATATTTATAATAGCACAAATTCCAACGAATTCCTAACGAAATTCCACAATACGATGAATTTTTCATATATACGATATTCTTCGTATTACTTACTAACAATTTCGAGGACAATCGACCGAATCAATCAAAACACCCTGCGTACATTAGTGGACCCAAGGTCCGAACAATGCCAAGTATTGTCAAAGGAATGGGTCGTAGACGCTGGACCCCTGGAGTGAGAGTGCTCTTCCGAAAGAAAGAATGTACGCTCTATAGGATCAAAAATCGTTACTGTTCCTTCTCGAGTCGTTGATTATTCCTTCTCTAACCTCTCGCTCGTCACGCGTCGTCTGGACGTCTCTATCGTTTTCACCCCTTTCGTTCTCCCTTTCCGCGGAGCATCCCCCGGAGCGTCGAGTTTTAATTACACATATTTTTTGTGCGAGCCGCTCTCAAGGCTGCCGGTGTGCACCAGAAGGACCCTACACGACGGCGACGTGAATATTCTGAATTTTGACGCTTCTGGCATAGCCATCTCGACGCCGAGCAACCGCGAAATCTCGTTTCCCACTCGTCACGAAAAAATCGTGAAGCTGCTGCCTTCAGCTTTTCGTCTCGTCTTCGAGATCGCGCGTCAGGGCCGCACACAAACTTTCGGAGTAATTTGATATACCACAACCACGTGCATTGTTACGTCGAAATCTTTCCAACATGGAGAAATTTCGTGTTTCAAAATAATGTTAAAAGATGGATGAGGAGGAGGATTAATAAAAAATTAATTAGACAAATTTGAGCCTGAAAAATCAATAATAATTTATTGGCTCGAGTAATATGATTTAAGGGAAAAAGCCTTGCGGCATAAAAAACCCTTTTTAGATATGTATATGTCGTGATTAGACGGTGAAAATGTGTTCGTGTGATTTAGTATGTTTGATTGTTGATTCGAGGAGCACAAGGGCTCACTCGAATGCTGATGCGTTGTGTTACAATCTACATTGCGTAGGATTGTCCACGATGATTTATTCGAGGAGTGTAGGGCCCCACTCGAATGATGATTGCGTTCTTTACCTCCCTACATTGGCTTATCCGAGGAATGTAGTGTCCCACTCGGATAATATTGTGTTGTACGATCTTTACCACCTTACATTGGCTTATCTGAGGAGTGTAGGGTCCCACTCGGATAATGTTGTGTTGCGTTCTTTACCACCCTACACTGGCTTATTCGAGGAGTGTAGGGTCCCACTCGGATAATGTTGTGTTGCGTTCTTTACCACCCTACACTGGCCTATTCGAGGAGAGCAGGGTCTCGCTCGAATAGTGTTATGATTGTATTTGGAATCCACCCTGCACTGGATATTTTACGTTACTCCATGATGCATGGTGTTTGTATGTTATTTCGCGATACACGGAGTTTGTATGTTATTTCGCGACACACGGAGGTTGTACTCTCGATCCGACCCGCAGAAGGCTCAACGACTGACTGATCTTCGATATATAAAAATTCGCCCGAACACCCTCGCACATCATTGGGTGATGGTCAAAAAAAATCTATCCTTGTTTTTGAAAGAGCGAGAAAAATAATGTATCGTCGTTAGCCGATTTATGGCAAGTTCACGGTGACGTTGGGACCGGTCCGGACGGGACTTACTAGACAAAAGGCGTCCTTGGTGACCCGTATTTCGAGGTATATAGGTAATGACGGTGGTCTACGCGTCGAACCACTCAAACCCGTGTAATAAATTCTTTCGTCGAGGTAAAGGTCGGAGTTAGCGATGGAACATGCATGATATACTTAATTTTCAGACTTCATGCGACATACGCGCCATTTTTTTAATGAAGACAACAAACGAACTAAATTATATATTGTAATCGTGGACCTATGGTGACGAAAGTGAATGATCACTGAAACTTTGAAGAATGAAAACATTACTGTTACATTTATCTCTTCAGGGTTAGCATGTTATGCTGCAACGCACGGGAGGAGGTTCTTTTGGTGAAGAGTTACACTTCTTACAATGAAGTAACTTTTATTTATATTATAAGGTTCGGAAACATCGCAGAGGTGATATACGTGTCAAAGTTCGGAAACTCTATTCTTCTTTGTAAATCATTGGACTTCACTTGTATATGTATATTAACGAGTGACATACAATTCGATATTTGGAAAGAGTTTTTGGGTTTTGTAACTATGAAGTAAGTAGTGCATTGTCGGGATGTATAAAGTGGGCCGCTGACTTGGTGAAGACAGGCTGCTGAACAGTAATCACAGTAAAGTACAGGTATAGTGATTCTGTAGTTTATGTCACTAGGTTTATGCGGTTGTTCCGAGTGAACAAGGAACAGTTCTATTATTATGAATTGTTTGTTAGGTCCTATGAATTATACGAATCGTTAGGCCCTATCTTATGAATCATATGATGATCTTATGAATAATATCAATCGTATAATGTTAGATTCTTTAAATTAAATGAATTATCTGATGTTAGGTCTCATGCAGAAGAATGTCATTTCTTCAGACATTTAGGTATGCAAGTGAAGCCTATGGCAAAAAATCATTTGATCATTTCGCTCCCTATCGTTTCTTCTATCAACAAGAAATTTGAGCTTTCGTGTCATGCAAACTGATTCGTGTGGTCAACATTAAACTTCTATACTGTAACTATACTGTAAACCAATTCGTTCAAATTCTTTACTTCAACTGAGTGTCTACAGTCGAACGTTTTCCTTTAATTTCCTACATAACCAAACTTTCTTTGCATTCAATCCATCTTGCGATTTAATTTTCAGGATTAAATTAATTCGACGATTTTAATTGATTTATTCTTGAGAAAGAATTTTTATAAATTATAATCTTTATTAATTTAATTTTCAGAATTTCTTCAATGAGCAACATTTGCCCCAGAAAAATGTTCATCCAGAATAGTGGTAAAAATGTGTTGGGACTTCATGATGGTTAGTAATTTCCTTCTGTCCATGCAGCTGAAGATTTAGGATTGAAGATTGAAGGGGTTAGAGTTTAAGAGTTAAGAGTCACAGGTTTTAGGGTTTAACCATTTAGGGTTCAAAGTTTTAAGATTTATAGTCTAAGGGTTTAGAGTTTAAGAGTACTACAGCTGAAGTGTGTTGGGGTTTATGGGTATCAGGGTTCAAGTGTAACAGGGTTTATGAGCTTGGGATGTAAGAGTTTCAGATTTGAGTCAGTTGGGTTTAAGAATATTAAAATTCAAGGATACGGAGGTTGAGGGTGCTACAGCTAAAGTGATCTTAGCATTTAGCGATACTAAAGTTAACGAGTTTGGGATTCTAGTACTCAAGGTGTAAGAACTTATGGTTATGCACTCTCTTGCGATGATGACTAATTTAAACGAGGTTCATATAATACTTTTTGAGGTTAAGTTGATTCATCTTGATATAGGTTCCAAATTAATCATTTTTATCCTTCATAGACTATGTTTTCGTAAATCAAATTCATCTTGGTGATGATACAAAAGTGAAATGGCATAATGTAATTTTATTCTGTTAGCTTATGTCAAGCAGAAATTAGCTTATTAGTTCTTAACTTATTTTAAGTATAAATTAGAGTATTAATTATTAACTTATGTTAAGTATAAATTTCGTTAAAAATAAATGAAGGTTTTATTCTATAAACTCAAACAAATTTTGTAAAAATATTTAATGAAGTACTTTTGTTATATAAGGGGTTAATTACAAAATATGCAGGAAAAACTGATTGATATTAACCCATATGGAGGGTAATTCCAGTCAAAGTTCACGTTGTCGTTCTTTCTAATTTTTATTTTTAACTTCATGCACCCCATACATTTTATATAATTAATAATAATTATTTATTATTCAATTAACTTTTTATATCATATGTTTTATTATTTACCATCACCGTATTCTCCAATGACAAACGCTATTAAAGATGTTTGCAAAAATTAAATTCTGTGAAGGGAATATTTTAGCTAATTCTTCAAAGGTCGACGCAATTAATCATTCCGTTGCAACTATCACTCATACAAATTGGTATAATTATTGCATACAAATTTCCTGCGCAACAGCAGAACCATTATAGATGAATTTATGTGTACATATGTATAAACATCTGTTATCTGAAATAAGCATTCTATACTATCTGATATTTAAGTGTTATTACGTACGTTAATATGATATTGAAGTACTACATCAAGTTTTTCTTTCGAAATAATAAATTCATATCACATATTTTTTGATTAAAGTAGCTTATGAAAATAAGCTTCAGTTGTAAAAGAGTGAATATGATTTACAAAACGTTGAACTTCAGCAGTGAAAAGATGTATTTCATTTGTAAAAGGTTTAATTCGCAAAGAGTGAAAATCTGCAACATATTTCATTTGAGCAAAATGGCGAATTTCATTTACAGGAGAATTAACTTAGTGTACAAAGCCTGTGTTTCTGCAGTGATTCCTCAAAATACGGTCCTAAACGAGTTTCAACCCAACTGATGAAGATTTAACATGACTCTGAACAATGACTCTCTTGTGAACAAAAATCCAGTTTTGTATCACAGCGTGACAGAGGTGGAGGACCATGAATCGGAAGGTTTCCTGCTTTGGTGACTTTTTCCATTTTCCTTATTTTCAGCAATTTCTGCTCTTCTCTTCGGGCAAAGGAACATTACATGTTTTTTCCCTTGCAGCTGCAACCATCGACTGTCTATTAAATTTCTGTTTCACCCTCCAGTGTGCCCATAACCCCCCGTGGTTGCTTTGTCTTCTCATTCCATTTGACCAAAAATCAAAACTATTTATACGTTTATAAAAAGTTTAGAGCTCTGTAGTTGTAAACTCCACTAAGCCCAGCGTTTCGTTCCTCGTTTCGTTATCTAAAGCAGATTAGATCTAAAAAGCAGTCTACACTAATCTTTCAATTACTTTCTTATAATTTTGGAATTTGACATAAGATTGTGATAAAAAAATAAGGTGAATTTTTCATTTAAACTTCACGGATACTGTGAAATCATGCAATTATTTTTTGTGTGTATTAGTAATACTGTCTTTGATATCTATGCATAGTTTTATGTCAATATAATGAATTGCTGCAGAGCTACACGTGTTTTTGTAAACATACAAAAGTGAGTTTTTCGATTTTTACTATGTCTGATTTTGTTGAGTAACGAATTAGCATTAAATTTTGTTTACGGAATGAATATTCTGCCGCGGAAACGTTGTGGATGTTGCAGAAGGCCTTTGGTGACAAGGCTGTGTCGCAAAAAAATATTTACAAGTGGTACAAACATTTCAAAAAAGGTCGAGTCCGATTTCAAGACACATAGCGCTCTGGACGAACCATTAACATGTACTGATGAATGCCACGTGAAGGAAATCAAAGATTTGGTGCTTGGAAATCATCGATTGACAATTAGAGATCTTGTTGATGCTGCGGACATCTAATTTGGATCAACCGAAACCATTTTAAAAGATGTTTTGTGCCTCAAACTCGTCAATTCCGCGTGGGACGATACTGCCCCGTCCCACACTGCATTGATTCTTCGAGAGCATTTCACCAAAAAATGGACCCATATCGTTCCACAACCACCGTATTCGCCTGATTTAGCACCGTGCGACTTCTGGCTGTTTAACAAACTCAAAAGACCGTATCTGGAACATTGTTTCGAATCGACTGATGAGATGAAAGCCAAATCGAAGAAAGTATTGAAGGCCATCCCGGAAAAGGACTTGTTTGCCTATTTCGAGGAGTGGAAATAACGTTGGAATGAGTGTATTGTGTTGGATGGGGAATACTTTGAAAGTGATGAGTTTGATTTAGAGGAATAAATAAAGATTTTTTATTTTATAAACAAATTCACCTTACCTTTTGATCACAGTAGTACAATAGCAAACTTACGTGTGATGTTCTTACAATGCGTAGAAGATACTGCTACTATAGTACCCATATAGTACACAGCACGCTATACAATTTTATATTACTCACTTCATACGAGAAATTCTCGCTCCGCATAATTTCCCACAACGCCAGTTCGTAAAACGCATAACGTATTAACCACGTTATACGGGTGTCTACTTTAGTATCGTTATATTGGCACCACCGGAGCTGTAAGAGCAGAAAATTCGTGGAATTGGCAATATAACTGGAGCTCCTTCCATATAACATTTAACTGTCGAAATCATGTCGCCCGAAAATTATGTAGTATCTGCCATGGGTTATTGAATTGATCTTTCAATCAGTTATATACACACACGCATGCATACGTCATTTCACCATTCAACGAAAGATTTTCTGTTACATTCGCTATTCAGGAAAGGATGACATCGCTTTTGATATTGCGGCGATTTTTATAGATTCTCGTACGCTGATGTGGTCGCACGAATAACATATCACTCCAGGATTAAATCTAACATAACTAAAAATGTGTCATTGGCCAATAGTGATTACTAATATACTTTATGAGGTATGAACAGGATGATTTATTCGTATACGAAGTCTTCTTGTATTGCTTTGAGACCAGTAGTATAAAACAACCGATCATAATAGCGGAACGACTTGCCTACTTGAAACGAAGGTACACATTTTCCAATTTATAGTCACGTCAATTTTCGAGGCTCCATCCTTCTGAAGGGCTCATTTTAAAGGAAAGACTCCGAGGAATATAACCGTATTCTTTTAATTTAAACCCTTTACTCCCCCTCATTGATAAAAACACAAAGCAAGAATTTGTTTAAATTTTTCGATATTATAAAATAAATGGACGAAAAAAAATATTTTAAAATAGCACAGTCCTTTATGAATAAAACAAAAGAAAATTTAGCTAAATCCGTTGAGTAGTTTCTGAGAAAAAAATTCGTAAGTAAAGCCCGTTTTCCCCAAAATGGGCAAAAATTGCAAATTTTGAAGACTTGTTATTTCTTAACAAATTCGAAACCGATAAAATGATGACTTAAAGCCCCCTTAATTTCACATGAACTATGACATATTTCGATTAAAACAAAAAAGCAGATGATGAGGTCAAAACGTGATCGATTTGGAATGACCCATACGCAAAAATCCATCTGAAAGTGCAACGTAACAGTATAATGGAAGTTTACTGTAGTTAAAATTTGAACAATTTGTGGTTAATCTGAAATGAGTGTATACCATTCTCCTTTTCATAGCAGAAGATGATTAAATTGCTTCATACCGGATGATACTAACTCTAAAATGACGTATATGCTATTCTAAATTTAACCTTAAATTTTTTTGCATGTAGGTAATACTGCAACACCTGTGTGACATTACACTAATTACACAAGATGATCTGGGAACTGAAAATTACTGCAGTATTTTAAGTAAAAATAAAGAAAGCGATACAGGTAACATATGATATAATACGTCCTAACTTCCTATGACCTTATTTCTTATGTGGACGCTTCAATACACCTTCCACATGCAATTGAACTATATTTTTTAAAGCAACCCAGTTCTTTTGTTAAACCAATATATAGGTAATAGCAAAATAAAAAACTTCTCTAGGTAATAACGCTACTCCAATAAAATGCACCAAGGAATTTTATTTTTATTATGTTCACAGAAGTAAAACCCATGAGAATTGGTAATGAAAGATGAATCATGGAGTTAGGATCTGAATATGAAAGCAATTCGGTGCACAATCGTGACTTTTACATTATCCTGTACAAGTTTTGTTTGGTAAGAAAGAGAATAGAAATAATATTTACGCAAAGTTTTTTTTGCAAAACGAGATATTAATTTACGGGTGATATTATGTATATAAATAGGCAGTGGACACCATACTTTTATAATTTTGTTTCGCGAAAAGAACAGAACACATTCACATTCTGTGAGAGCCACGAGTAATCATAATCTTTATGCGTTCGCCATTTTTTAAAGGAATTAGTTAACGAATGCAATTAAGGAACACACGTGAGACGTACTTACGCTATAAATAAAACAAGATGTACATTTCATCTGGTTTATTCGCTGCACAGCTGGAGCATACGATATACAAGGTGGATTTAAAGTTTCCTAACAGAATTTTTAAATGTGCTTTTATGCAAGCACCAAAAAATAATGCTAGTCAACATAACCTGCGTTACATACAAAGTTCAGAGGTGGAAAATAAACAAAAAATTAGGAATTAATTGATGACAAGTCGTAACAGTCATTTTCGTTACCTTATAAAAATAGTCATAATTCTGAATTCAAATTATAAATTTTTAAGTTTTAATTTAGTGAACTAGATGAAATCTTAATTTTAAACTTTTGATTCAGTCTTCGAAACTAAAGTTAATTTAGTTAAATTTCAGTTAAGTAAAATTCAGTAAAATTCATAATTTAGTAAAGAAAAAAATTCAGTTTAAAATTAAAGTTTAATTTGGTTCGATCATACTACTATTGAAGAGTATATTCATTTTTTCTAAGGTTTGTATCAAAGTCTAGCTTATATTTATAGTTTCTGTACTTTTCTTGAGAATATATAGCAAAAACTGAACTTTATAATAAATGAAATTCTAAAATGTTAAACAGAGTGATCAATAATAACAAAATTCAACACATACGAGATACAATATATACAATATTAATGTATTATCTTCAGGTAGAAGTTATCAATAATTAATGAAATTTTATGAATAACTGTACTTACTGTTTTGTTATGCCTATTTTAAAACTATTTATAAAAACAGTATATACAGAGCTAATCGATAAAAATTACCCATCTGAAATAATTTTTTGAAATAATACAAGTGCAGTATATTGTGTCGAAGCAGTCAAGTTCAGAAAATTTTATCTTATTTATGTATTATTTTACTTTCCTAGATATAAATATAATTATATTTTTTAATCAGCAGCCTGTCTTTTCGTAATGCGACCTTGAAATAATTTTCAAACCCAATACTGGAAAAAATATCTACAAAATCAATCGAGTGAATTGTAATTGTAATTCTTGTCATTCAACATTACTTATAATTCTTTTAATTTGTCATAGTAGAAGATTCATGTAGTATAATATAGCGAAGGAAGCTATTTTAGATAACAATTCTTATTGTCTCACCCTGTATCCTGCAAATTTATCATAAGCAATACTCTAAGCCCCTTCAGTAATAAAGCAACGCACGGAAACAAGTGCACTGCACGACAGAAAAAGATATTGAGCTTTTAATCGTTGAGCCATAAACTCATTAAACTGGTCTGTAAATAATATAATTTATTTGCATATTCTCGTACAGACTTGTTTTTGGTGTACCATTTAGACTGATTAAAAAATTCGTTTAAACATAGAATATGCAACTATATTTTAAACCGTTTAATCCAACGTATTTACTCTTTTCCTGAATTTTCTTAAATTAATGTTAATAGATAATAGATTCAAATAATTACTTAATTTAGATAATTAAAGTTATTACCTAAAAAAAATTACTGCCAAAATAAAATAAATAAAATAGATCAATTTTATTTATAAAATTTAGAATTAAATTTAAAAATTTTAATTAAAATGAAAAAGATGCTATATTTAATGGGTACCAACACAGAAAAATAAAATCTTGCAGTATTTACCACCAATTTTCGTTTTAAGTTAAAAACACATATTTTAAAAATTCTGTCATTCTAAATGTAATAACTGTCAGTTTCATCGAACACTAAAATTATTTGATATTTTCTTGAGTTCTGTGTTAAATTAAGTAACCCGCTAATTTTAGGTGGGTTACAGTATAATCTGATACAATTTTTGCCAACGATCTACTTTTTTGAAAGAACCCCTCTTTGTATGCTGCAGCACAAGAGAGACTTTATTTTACAAAAATCAAATAAAGTGGATTTGAATCCGACAGCATCTACTTCAAACCAGCCACAGACGTCAACACAAATTGACTTTCTGAAGGAGTGATACAGTCAATCAGATTGTCAAACATATTTAGGAAACAGCAAGAGCGAAGTTTACAAAATTTTTTTATTAAAAACGAGATTCGCGATAGACTGCAGTTTAAAAACTATTTGAATTCAATGGTACTTAAAACACATCCAGTTGTAACAACTGAAGTTTCATCGGAAGCACGTTTCAGATTTCAGGATTACAATTCTAAACAGAGAGTCTGTAACAGCACACTGACACTCATGAAATCTAGCGAACTCAAGTATTCGGAATATTCATCACATCTGCCTTCACTCGATCCGATCTATTATTCATGCAGAAACGTCCATAATAGCCAAAAATGATCAAATAAATTATAAACGGACTTGTGGGTCTAGACAATAAATTATAACTATTTATATCAGTAACCGCTAAATATTCCGAACATAAATTTTGAGAAATAAATATAAATAAATTTTGAAAAGTAACCATACATAAATTTTGATAAATTATCATATAAAATTTTATTAATGAGCACATCAATTTTTGGGAAATAAATATACATAAGTTTTAAGACATAAATATACAGAAACTTTGAAAAATAAATACAAAAATTTTGGAAAATAAGTACGTAAATTTTGATAAATAATGACGTAAATTTTCATAAATATTCACATCAATTTTTGAAAAATAAATATACATAAATTTTAAGAGATAAATATACAAAAATTTTGAAAAATAAATACGTAAATTTTGGTAAAGAAATATATCAATTTTATAAAATTAATATACATAAATTTTAAGAGATAAATATACAAAAATTTTGAAAAATAAGCACACGAATTTTGAGAAATAAGCATGCATAAATTCTGGAAAGCAAACATATAAATTTTAAGAAATAAAAACATAAAGTTTGACAAATAAACGTACATAAATTGTATCGCGTCAATCGAAGTCGCACTTCGGTGGGATTAAATGATCGAACCGTAAAGTCGTTTATCTAATTGTTCTGTTTATTTCCTGAAGTAGCCCCGATCGGAATTCTTATTAACTCGCAACCGCGACGAAATCAAAGTCCTCAATAGGTAATTACAGAAGGCGTTCGAGCGTAGCAATACCGAAGTCTCTTGACAATATCGAAAAACGAAGTGTGGGCCTCGAGGCCCTCCCGCATTATATATTGGACATTCCCCTGCGACGTCGCCTAGCAACCACGCCGATTCCCCGAGGAACCGGCGGCGCGCCCGCCGCCGATCTTTGTTGCGCCGCCATCCCTGTGCGGCCGAACTGCCGAACGCTACTATGCCGCCCTCCCTCTGCGGCCGAGCCGCCGCGCCGCTATGCCGCGTGCCGACACCGGCAGCTCGCCGGCCGCTTGCCGGTATCCGCTGTCAAACGGAGCGGTCCCCGCTTTTGTCCGGGTTTCTGGGAAATGCCCGTCAGGAGACGTCGCCGAAGAATGTCTTTCTTATTCGCCGAAGTGCGCACCAGGTTCGCCGAAATACAGCGGTCGCATCAAATACTTATTAATTTGCGCTTTACTTGGAATCTCAGAGCATGGGCCACGTGTCGCGTGCCACGTGCCCCGGGCAAGTGTACTTCTTAGAAATTTAATTGTTTGTTATCGTTTTCGGGTGCCGGCGATCCCGCAGACAGTCAACCGGACGCAGGGCGAGCCAGCTCGCCCCCGCCCGGGTTCTTACCTCTCCCGAGCAGTGTGGCTCTCGGTGCTATGGTAAGCATCACCCCTCCCGGGCGGTTTCCGTACCCCCGGTGCTATGGTGATGTTCTTCATGCCGAGACACTCATGATGTTCGACGAATACGGCCACAGGTTTCCCTGTGCACGTAGGGCTTCGAGGTATGGCTCCCATACCTGCTGCTTTTGATCAGCCGCCCCCGGAAACCCCTCTAATTACACCCGATCATCTGTGTGTCTTTGGTTACTGCTTTATGCTCTGATATTTCCTCGTAAAGTCGATTCTATCCGTAACATAAATTTTGAAAAATAAACGTACGAAAATTCTGAAAAATATACATATATAAATTTTAAGAAATAAACGTACAAAAATTCGGAAAAATAGATAAGTTTAAAAAAATAAACGTACATAAATTTTAAAAAATAAAAACATAAATCTTGATAAATAAACATACACGAAGTACAAGATATAAATACATGAACTTATAATTATAAACATATATACATTACCAAATGTATGGGCTCCTAAATTTGAAAAATTAAATGTTTCGGAATTTAGAAACTTGAAATAATTACGAAAAATATTAATAGGTAAATTAAACTTCAAATTTCAAGATAATTAAAATGTTTATCGAATAGCATGTATAAAAATTTCCTTTAAAAAAACTAACAAAAAATTGTCACATAAAACAGTGAAATTATTAACTGCAAAGATTAAAATTGAATACACTAAATTTGCCGCCAAATTCGAAAATTTAGTGCTAGTAAACTGAAAAAGAATTAAAATTAACACAGATATTAGATCACAAATAACACTTACTGAAATTACACAGTATATGTGAATCAATTTCATTCTCTTCAGTGAACATTTTTCAATTACTTTCATTATTTTCAAAAAATTTTCATGAACCAGTTACATTCAAAATATTAATAGATTTATTAATTTATTAATAATAAACATATTTTAAAAATGCAGGACTATGAAAAATTCGCATATGAAGAAATACGTTTACTATTAAATAAAGAATCATTATTATGACTAAGCGAAAGAGTTACAAAGTAATTCGTCACGCAATGTACACGACACATAATAGCACAAAAAATGTTTATCAATATCCTAAGTATAAAAATCGATTTAAATTCAAACTACATGAAAGTTAAGAAAATTTGAAGTGCAAAAATTCGTTCGTGAAAGTCTAAAAAACGTAAAACATGTCATATTTAAAAAATTCAGGATAGAAAATATTTAGAGAAAATTCGGAAAAAGGTCAGGTCAATCGTTCTTAATTCAAGTTCATTAGCAGTCATGTAATTTTTACGTTTCAACCCCGACATGAAATCGGAATATTTCACAAATTTTCAGAGGATCCTCCGGCGATGCTTAATCCCTTTTTCCATGCAGTTTTTATGGATAAAATATTACTCCATATCCATAGAAATACGTAACGTGAAACGTTTGTCGTTATTTAACACAGATCAGATCTACTTCATAGTTCAAATTAAATACCGATGTTTATCAGAAGAGGAAAATGAGCGACCTAGAAATGTACAAACGTATCCGATCTTGAAAAATTTTTTTCCTCGTCCGGATAGTCCTTTATTTATGGCGTTTCGAATTTGTTCCGAATTTCATCCGACCAGCCGGACTTCCGGCATCGACATTCCGATCGCGAACAACTGTGAAATCCCGCTTCCGGTACGCTAACTGCGCGTCGTGAAAATATTTAACTGCATCCATTGATCAAGATTTTTTTCCGGGTAAAAATAAACGTCACGCTGACACCTGGCATGTGTATTCCTGAACGTATTTCCAACAGGTTCTGTTCAATATTACCATCCGCAGAAACAAACAAAGGAATTCTTTTTTTCGAGAGAGAAATGCATTATTTAAACAATGGAAGTAATGAAAATGTCACACTTTATGACGACAGAAATTTCATGGATCTTCTTGCACCACACAGGTAAGAAACAGAGAAATTAAGTAAAACTCTGTTTTACAAATAATGAACGATTGAAGATGAACATTATCTTAAGGAAAGTAAAAATTTGCATTATTTTTCGAAACATTACATTTTGATGTTTTTTGAAATCTTCAAAAGGTTTTACAGGTAACCCTCCTATAACACGGTAGATAGGTTCCTCAAAAATGCCGTGTTGTGTGAAACCGTGTTGTATGAGACCCAGAGCCAGTACAAAAAGGGGGGTTACGTTCCGAAAACTTATTAAAAACAAATATTTTTTTTAATTCTACATAAATTTGTATTAATTTCTCTTTTCAAAAGACGATCCAAGATTTGTATCTTTACTTCTAAAGAAATAAATTTCCTCTTAAACGTTGTTTTTTTATCTTTATCGGACATGGCTTGGGACTGAAACTTAATGTCTTAAAGACGAAAAAATTATTTTTTAACACACCGTGGCTCGACGCAGACTGCCGATCAGCAGCGTGAGACACTTTTGTCTTCAGGCCACGGAGATGAAAAGAAATACTTTCCGCAACACTGTATCTTTAAGACGGCAAGCCTCGCCGCGGCTGTAGAAATACAGTGTTGTACAAAGGTTTTTTCAATTTTCTTATCGTGTCAAAGCGAAACCGTGTTATAAGATGCCGTGTTGTAGGAGGGTTCCCGCAATTTATGAATCGTGTTATAGCGAAACCGTGTTATAAGATGCCGTGTTGTAGGAGGGTTACCTGCATTTTATGTTGAATAAAGAAGAATGGACAGGGTAGTCCAAAAGACAGCTTCCCTTTCATGAATGAAATAATCTTTATATTTGTTTATTATTTGTATTCGTGTCTTTGTAAGGTGAAGTGTAGGAACTTTTTTATTTGAGCCGTTTGTTTTGAAAGTGGCATACGTCCAATTATGTTTAAACTACGATGTTTAAGAGTTTGCGTTTCAATGAAATTAAAAATGTACGTACAAGATACCAACGTCACATTCCTGAAGTGTATCTAAGAAAGTTACATTTACAATTCGTATATAAATAATAGCACTTATTTATTAGGCTTTGTTAATAACCTAAATAAAAATGCAAATTTTTGTAAATTGTTTCCCAGCGATAGTAATAAATTATAACTCTAATAGCTCTAACTCAAATCACACTTTGTTTACGAAATTATTTCGACGTTCATTATGAAAAAGTTAATTGCATATTCAGATAAAATAAGTGATTATATTGACTTTAGTTCTAAAAATAAATATTCAGAACTGTAACAAGAGAGGTTAAATGCACTCTAATTTCAATAAAGTTGTATTAAAATAAAATGTGATAAAACACGAAAATATGTTGAATACGTATGTTTTTTTTTTTTGGGACATCATTCGTGTCGGAAATGTGAGGGCAGCTCTTGAAATTTGGGTTTTGAAACACATTTGGTTTAATGTCTAAAAAGTTTATCGTCAGAGGGAATGTATAAACGTACTACTTGTATATGTTTGAATACGAAATTCACTTATGTAACAGCATTTACAAATTTTTCGAGAAACTGACTTGCTTTATAAAATTAATACGGTAGTAAAATGAAGTGAACATATTGAAACAGCACTTTTACAGATTTTCTCTTTAAAATATTACATATCTTTTTAGGTTAGTCTACAAACGTATCAACATTATGGGCCATTAGCGTAAAAACGAATAAATTAGGATTTTTAATTGAAATATTTTAATAATAGTAAATAAACTGTCGATCTGTATAATATTTTAGGCACTTAGATTACAAGGAACATTAATTATATACCTACAAACATAAAAATCCATTTAGGTCTGATGACAATATTTTAATAAAATTATTCAAAATATATTTATTCGGTCACGCAAAACTTGAACTTTTCATCTGAAAAATCTGTAAAATGTGTTTATTTTGAAACATATTCTTTAAACAAATTTCATTTAGGAATCATATATCTAAATAACGAGATTTCGAGATTGATCGAATGTGTTTTACATTTTCAACTTTAAAAGCTGCTCTCAGCTTTTGAATTTGCACGGAAACGGAAGAAGAGTTTCTACGACTGCTAAATATTATTTTGATTTATACGTTGCACCAAAGTATCATATAACCTTCAAAATATTTTCAAAATTATGACTGTTTCTACGTACTTGCTTATTAATACTTACACTTCATTAAATTTCTGTCAACCGTGTTACTCGTTTAAATTCTCGTTGGATTGGACAGGTTAATTAATTTCGCGGCTAGTTTCTTTCACAAATGTACATTTAACAAGGTAGGAATAATAACCTCTGTAAGCTGGGATCATTATTTTTTTCTCACGTTGTACATTTGCAATTTACATTAATTTTCTGTAGCATATGCGCCATTGTCACAAATTATAACATTCGTAGAGAATTAGTAATTGAATACATTTACAATTTGATTTATTACTTCATAACAAATATTTACATGATAGAAATAGAACTGTAAAATATTCTAGTAACAGTTAGCATAATTCATAGAATAAAATATGTACAAAATTGATAAAGAATAAATGTGACTTAAGTATAGAGATACAGTGGTGGACAAAAGTATTCGTACACTTAAAATATAGAAATAAAAAGAACGATATTTTCTATATTATTAAGTATATTTAATCATATGTAGCTGTGTATTAAACATTATACTTACAGCAACAAATGACCCAAAACCGAAGGCAATAACATCATGTAGTAACTTGAAATGACTTGAAATTCACGAGACTGTAAGAAATTCCCGGGACAAAAGTATTCGTACACTTAATTATTGCTACAATTATTTTAGCAGGAATTTTATAAATTAATATTTTGTATGATAACCCTTCAGGCGAATCACTTCACATAATCTATCGGGCATTGACAACACCAAACTTTTATCGAAGTCAGGTTCTATATTACATCATTCTCTTTTTAATATTTTTTTCAAGTGTTCTTTCGACGTTATATCATGTTTTCGCACATTTTTTTCTAGTTTCGCCCATACATGTTCGATAAGATTTAAGTGAGGCGATTGTGGAGGAGTTTCTAACCTGTGGGGAGTATGGTGTAACAACCACTAACGCACTATATAGGCTATATGTTGCGGGTCACAGTCCTGCTGAAAATAAAATGTTTTCCCAGTGCCTAATTTATCTGCACTATTTTGTAAATTTTCTTTTAAAATATTTAAATATAAATGTTTTTCCATTATTTTGTCTATTATCACTAAATTGCCGACTGCAGAAGCAGCAATACATCCTCGCACCATCACGCTTCCACCTCCGTGTTTCGTCGTCGGTTGCATATTTTTGAAATCCAATTCAGTATTAGCTTTCCGTCATACACCTTTCACCTTACAAAGAAACGAATGCAAATAATAAACAAATATAAATATTATTTCATTTATGAAAGGGAAACTGGGAATCATAATAACCTAGGCAATTCAAGATGTATTCTGAAGAATATTATAATATAGAGATGTATGTTAAAATTCATTACAGAAGTTGATCAACTGTGTGTTGGAGATTTATATAGTTTCATGTTTACTCCCCGAAAGGTAAAACTACGTTAATTGTGACCTAGATTGACAACACATATACGTCGGAGTTTCAGCCAAAATTAGACGCTTGAATTTTTCAACAAAACTCTAAAATTGAATGTAATTATCATCGCTCGGCAACTCGCTGCCAGAGAGTTAATTTATGATTTCAAGCGATGAAAAATATGTTTATTGTGTTAAATTGAAATTGTTGCGTTCGTTTAAAACTATTTTGCTCTTCAATAGGATAAAATTACCTTGGATCTGACCATTTTTGTGTATTAGAGAGCCGTGGCTGTTAACTGAGAAAGTTTTCTAATTTGTAATATCGTGGTATGAGGAGTTTTGTTATTTTTGTTGTAGTTCCAAAAGCATGAAGCTCACAATAATTCTTCGTTCGCTATAATCTTGAATACTTCGTCAAGAGTAAAATTGGAGTAATTGAAGAAACATATTTTTGTATATTTTTTATTACCTGTAATAATAAATATTAGGTGCTAAGCTTATCGAAAGAATTTTGCACCTTCATTTCTTAAATTAACAGTTTCCGCAAAATTGCTATGTGTAAACGTTTTTTGCACATAACAAATGTTCGTTATTTTTCAACAATTGTAATATATAGTTCAACAGATCGATGGCATTTTTATATAAAATCGGGTGGAAGAAAGAGGAATCATTTTCCCGGAAAAAGGGGGAACTGAGAAATATCCACTGGGAAAATATAAAAGGACAACTTTATTTTCTAAAGCAGCACAGCACTTCAAATATTTTCGTATTGTTGGTCAAGAACAATACAACCATCAGCTAAAAAGAGGGTACAATAGTTCATTTAAGACCTGAATTTAAAACTTATTTTCGACGGAAGCATATTTTAAGTTTTTTAAATAAATTTTGTATCGTGTTTAAAAATAATTGACGATGATAAGTGTGTAAATATATGAAGTTGTATTGAATGTGCATTTGTGCAATTATTTGTTACATACTGTACATTCAATACAACTTTATATATTTACACACTTATCATCGACAATTATTTTTAACAAACTTTGCATTTTTGTACTTATTTGTTACATACTGTAAAGTTTGTAATATATTAAGTTCAGTAATGTCAATGTCTCATCCATTGTTTAATCTTATCAGTGATCACCGTTATCACAAATTACAAATTTCAAAATAATCATAATTCATAGATTCCACTGTAATATGAAAATAATTAAACATGAAATAAGTGATATCTTAAAAGAAAACTTAATGAAGATCTTCATGTTAACTAATAGATAATGTTTTCATCCTAACAAAGTTCATTTTATTAAACATCGTGAGAAGATTACTCAACATACATTGCGAAATAACAATTCTAAATGTCATGAAGATTAAAATGAGGGTAGTATCGGAATTTAGATAATGTTAAACCCTCTGAATACTAGAACTACTGGCGTTAAATGCCTTTAATTTAAAAAAAATGAAAAAGTAAATACTGACAGCGTCAACTAACATAATTCTTTATCTCAATAAAATATGACAGACATTTTAACGAAAGTAGAGCAGCAAAATCTTATGGAATAAAATATTACACCCAAAACCATTTTGACTGGTTGTTCCATTGTTAAAGGACTGTGAATTAACACTCAATTCAAGATATATTTTTCATCCAATGCCAATCAAATGTTTTCAAGACTGTGAAACGCAGCCCATAATTCTGTGTCAAAAATGAAGCTACGAAGTTGGCAATATAAAGTATCGATATCCTGACATTCGCCACACGCAACGATTCTCTGTCGAAGACAACGAACTTAGTTGTCAGTTTTGGACACGCGGTTCTATCAAATTCACGTGATGAAAATAAAAAATTATCAGGTTAAATTAATATGGACGACGCAAAGCTTCACAGATATTACAAGTCCCGAAGTACTGATCCCCTTCGATGGCTAGTCCGTAAAAATAATTATTCATCTCTGGAAAACATCGTACACGGCCAAAGAGAAGTTTCCCGCGTGAAAACACTGCTTCTTTCATTTCAGATCTATCATTTTCTGATCACCGACGCGAAGCTGAAGCAGACTCTTCATTTGGGTCCGCATTGCGGTTTCTTTACGTTGATCACCTGGGTGATGATGTTAATCGTCGTTGTCTACTCATTGTTGGTGAGTTTAGCTTCTTCAAATTTCCTTCACCTAACTGGTTTGTGTTAACGTACTCTTACTTTGTTATTCCGTTGCTCCGTTAATTATTGACCTGCCGTGGTATACCGTGACAAGTAAAAAAAGCGGTTAAGAAAAGTATTGCTGGAAAAGTATGTTGTGATCACGATTGCACGTTTGCATCGTACTTCCACATTTCCAACATACTTAACCTCTTACTTAGTTCGTCGAAACTAACTATTCAGAGATATAACATTAACAAACAAAAAAACTAAAATGTGAATATTTTATATTCAGCGATTCTTCATTACGCAAATTGTAGTTGGACCTAAATTTCAAGTTGAAGAGTATTCAAAATTACAGTAAGGTTTGTCACAATTGAGCTATCAGTGCGTCACGAGTAAGACTCGTCAAAGTGCGGGAAAGGGTTAACTGGGAGATTGGAGGATGCTTTTCTTTATCGATGATAAATTAGCTGAGAGGTTAATTCGAAGTTAGCGAGAAGTTATTAACGTGTTCATTTCGTTTCGCTTGAAGTTGTTGAGTTGGATTTACGGGGAGCAATACCTTTAGATAGATGAAAATAAGCTGATATTTGTGAATTTTTTTGTATAGGATATCTTTGTCTAGTATTTTCGAAATTTCAGGTATAATTTATTATAACTATTGCCTATTACAACGTATTTTCTTTTTTTAAAAATATTAAAAAATGGCGGAATTATGATAGTCTTTCCTGGAAGTGTTTCGGCGCGTCTCGTGAAACGGCGTGACTTCTAGCTTTAGTTACATTGGTCTGAAACAAGTTTGCAAACGATGTTTCGATTATTAACATTCACAGTTAGTAGATGAACCTAAGAAATGTGAAAAATATGGAAAATTGAAGAGATAGCGCGTTTTTAAAGAAAAACTTTGAATTTTACTGAAAATTTTCGCAATATTTTGCAATAAAAATGGACTTCAATGTTAAATTTATTTCGTACATTTAGGTGCATATGTTAGAAGTATTGTCATGGATATGTACAAAAAATTTGAGCGCGATTGGTAAAGTAGTTTTTGAGTTATCAGTCACGCCAATTTTAAAAATGTAGTTTTGAGAAAAATGCGTTTAAAGTTTCGATAAGTAAAACTTGAATAATTTCAATGATTTACCAACTAATCCCCGATTCCTGCGCCATATAATAATCCTTCGGCTTACTCATAAAGTTGATTTTTCTCCATAAGCTCATTCTCCATAAAAATACAAAATTTCAAACACAGCAATGGCATGATAATAACAAATCTGCTACATAGTCCTCCGCACCGAGCGCGTAAATATCTGCGGCGCGATACCAGATATGAGTCACGATAATCGGCCATAACATTAAAAGAGCTCCGTATTACGCTTTAAAATTTTGAGACTATATTTTTGAGATGTTGCACTAACATTTTATAGAAAAAAAAAATTTTGCAATTTTTTAAGATTCTAAAGGTATTGCCCCCCTTAATGTGTTTGGGGTTGACTTAACCCCTTAGATTTAATACCTTGAGATTTTCTTAGTCAAAAACTTTTTGTACGTTTTTTTTCTGTACGTTTAGAAAAGGTTAAAAAAATATACTTATTAAATCTTACTTCACTTTTTTTTCGAACTTAATCAAAAAGTGGATTCAAGAGATCATTCTTGCGAAAGATGGATCCATTTGTGCTGTAATGGTTGCAATGCTAATTGTTACGAACAGATAAACTGCTAGTTTAATAGTAACAATTTCTTTTAAATGCAAATTCGCTTCTACCCGGTATGTGGTACAAGGCTTTTCAAAGTTACTTTTATATGTGGAATGTAGATACATTTTGGAATAAAAGCTTTTACCCAAAAGTACGGAGAATAGACATGATCCAATTCAAGATACCTGTAGTTCAACTCAAGAAACCAGTTTCCTAAAGTGGGCCAACAATGTTATTTTGAAAATACTTATTTGTAGCGAGTCACGTAGCATTTTAGTGGGTTTTATTAAATTTGAGGTAATGGACCTAATACTTGGACCCATTCTAGAAATTGGGTACCTATGCAAATGATGCAAATTACTTTATTCCTTTATTAAAATATTTTATAATATGTATTCGTATATTTCTCTTCGCTAACTTATAACATTTCTAGAGAAAAAAGTTGTTTTCTTTTTAACTTTAAAATTTATAGTATTTAAACATTGCTCTTATTTTATTTGCTGAAAAGTCTCGATATTTTCTTAAACAAATATTATTAATAGTATTTAATATATTGGTATAATTAATATATTTTTAACAAAATTATACATTATTATCGTTTTTTTTTTTTTAGTACACGATTAAAGTTAAAATTTATTTTATTTTGTTATCCACATATTCACTTATTGGTACAATGAAATACCAGAACGTCTCAAAACTTGAGGTCTATACAGTAAATGTCGCTTATTGTCAGTTGAATAGCAATGTTCAAATTAAATAACACCTTCATAATTATTATTTAGTATTATACTTATTTATTTTTCTTTACCTTTTTCATATTGTTCCAATGATCATAGTCTCACGTATGAAATCTGTTATAACAGTGCATATAAATATAACCTTAAAATTATTCAGTCAATAACAGAATATTTATTCAATTATATTAATTTATTTAATTACAAAATATTTATTTATTAAACTTTGTTTCTTTATTTTCATAAATTATTTGTAAAGATAAAATATGTCAAAAGAATTAAAACGGAAAAAAAATGGAAAACAATTAAAGAAAAAGTATCAAAGGTTATAGAAACCAAAAAAAAAGTTAAAAAAGAGTTAAAACATATTAATAAAACCGCGTAGCAGAATTTTGTGTCAAAAGTAACATTACATTAACTGTATTTCATTATAAAATAGAAAGGTATGCCCTATTTCATTCATAGTTAATATTTAAAATAATTATTAAAGTGTCTAATATGAGTATACGTATAACACTTAATTTTACTTATACAAACACTGTGCTATCTAAATTTACTTTCTCTAAAAAAACAATTAATTATCTTTTATTCTTGTAATTGTAATATTATTTATAAGATTATTCACCTTATTTAGATAATAATTCTTGCAAACAACCTATTTTATTCTTGATCGAAATTAAACCGGTAACAGTGTAGTCCAAATTAAATCGGGTTGGGCCTCATTTTTATAAAAAAAAATATATCAAAAATTGGTAAAAATTTCATACAAAAAAGTAAAACATAAAAGTTCTATACTTGCATTGATGTCACAATGTTCACTTTCAGCAGTCGTTTTAATCCGTTATTTTAAAAACCGTGTAAAAGTGGAATTGTGTAAATAAAGTAAATCGGGAGAGATACATATTTCAGTTGATATTTTCCAGCAATGTTATAAGATATTTTCAGAGCTTGAATTTACTCTTGCTCAATAATTCTCTTTCGTATTTGGCTCTCTTTTGATTTATTTTCGAAGTTATGTCCGCATCGTGTACATAGTTTTCCTCTGAGGTACACACAGCTTTCACACGTTCTCCACCTCTCTTATTTAATTTTTGATAACGTTTAGCAATCGTTATTGAACATACAACTTCATAAATACGTTGCTACTTCAATAACTCCTGCTGTACTGAAGACCGTTTCTAAATCCATTTTCTAAACTCCATTATTGAAACATTCATTTACGTGTTACGTAAACCTACTAACTCATAATACCTTATCTACAATTTATTATATGCTTCTGCGGAATTGGGAATATAACATCGTTAGCTAACAAATTCATACTTTTATGAGTATTGACATAAACTGCATAGCAATTTTCTTGCAAAAGATGTTACATTTGAAAAATACAAAGAAAAATATCCAACAATATATTCTACGGTTGCAAAAATTGTTGCCTGTAGACTGTAGATATGAAGATATTTCTGTATTTTAAATCTATTTTTATTGGCAATGATTAAATATTTTGAAGAGTGTTAATTTCGACATTTGACAAATTTTCGGTAGTATTCGAGTGATGCAATAAATTTACCCAGCAGTGTAACCTTTCGGAATGTAGCGATCAATTTTGAAGGCAAAGCTCAAAGCATTTCGATTTTTACAACCTTTTGTACTGAGTGCCACCAGATACAACGTAAACGAATTATTTCGAACGCGTTTCTCTTGAAAGGTTTCTCTTTTCAATCAGAAGTGAAATAAAAAATGGAACGTTTGATCGGTTTGAAATTTTAACACGTTACTCTACATACCGTTGATTCTAAAAGATTACAGATTTATAATTCTATATTCATAATTTCATACTTTTTCATTTCGAAATATTGGATAAAAATTGAAACTTCTGATATTTCAGTTTTGGATACGCTTGTTCAATTTTTATTCAATGATTCTGATAATAATAATTCGTATTGTTCTTGTAATAACATCATTCATACTGATTAAAAAATCTGTTTGATTTTTTGCGCATGTTAGTTTTTCACTTACACCAAGGAGGGTGCTTTTTTCAATATTGCCATGTTAATCCCAAAATATTATACATACATTATAAAAGTATTTAGAAAATGTACATTCATGTATACATGTATTTCTACATTTTTATATTTTCATATAAATATAAATTTATTTTAATGTATATAAACGTATATATTTGTATATTGGTTTTGTAAATGTAAATATTTTGTATACTTCATATGCCTTACCACACGAAAAGAAATTTAACGTTTCTATTTATACAAATTTATAACATCTATTTCTGGTAAAAATGAAGTCTGAATGTCACCAAATTTTTTAATGCAATTGTAGACGTGACTTATTTAATATAATATAAAAGAAGGTCTAAATATTGTTCATGTTCGCCATTTTTCCTGGTCCGAACATGTTCGGACTTGTTGGAATATGTGGAGAGGACTCTTATCTTCATATCTTTGCAACCTCGACCTGATCCGCGCTCCGAAATCGTCAGAATCGTAGTAAACGTAAATCTATTATTTGTGCCCGTGTCACGACGCGTAATGGAGAAAAATATCCAACAACGTTATGCGATTAAATTCTGCGCTAAGCTGAATAAAAGCCTCGCCGAAACCAACCAAATGATTAAGGCAGCATACGGGGACTCTGCTCTTTCCTATTCTCAAGTTTCCAGATGGTTAAATTTGTTCAAAAACGGTCGGGAAAACGTGGAGGATGACTTCTGCTCTGGACGGCCGACAAGCACCACTATTGACGAAAATGTTTCCCGTGTCCATGAACTTCTTAAGAGTGATCGACGACTGAGTGTTCGAATAATCGCAGAGACTCGCAACATATCGAAAACGACTGAGCACAACATTGTACTCGAAAAGAGATCGCCACTACGTGGCAGCTGCACCACGACAACGCTCCCAGCAATACCGCTTTGCGCGTTCAAGAATTTCTAGCCAAGCACAGCTTGGTAACGTTACCACAGCCCCCTTACAGTCCTGACATGGTTCCAGCTGATTTTTTCTGTTCCCGAAGATCAAGTCTGCCCTTAAAGGATTCCATTTTGGAACCATAGAAGCGATTCAAACCGCCGTGACGAAGGCATTAAACGAGGTCCCCATTAACACCTTCCAGGATGCGTACCGTGCATGGAAAAGTCTCTGGCAAAAGTGTGTTGAAGCCCAAGGGATGTACTTTGAAGAATTTTAAAGATTTATATCAATAACATAAATACATTTTTTTTTACGTACCTAATTGCATTACTTTCCGGACAAACCATGTACTTCTTGTAATATGGTCTTTTAATTTTTTCACGACCCAGATAAAAAATATGTCCCATATCCCATATGTCCTATATGTCCCATATCCACCGAATTCATCTTGAAATCTTCTAACAGATAGGCGTAAAAAATTTTATGTTTATGTGTACAGAATTCAAGGTAATCTTGAAAAAACATAAAAAAAAGAGTTGAGGAATAATTCTTCATAGTCACGGTAAAGCACCCTTAAAACCATGCAAAAGCTGATAAAAATATTTTCCATCAGATTGCTAATAACAAAGTTATTTTCCACTGGTCACAATTCGTGACACACCCTGTATTTAGAAAATACAAAGTCTTTAATTTATATTAATACAAATACGATACAAAAGCTTTCATGGATCAGAGAAAAGTGGTTTTGTGAAAGTCGACAGTGGTTGCTGAAAAGAATGCCATGAAGAAGGCGATTGTATATAAATGGATGAAAATATTCCAGGGTAAAGGAGAGGACATAAAAGATCATGAAGCTTAGTCCTCCACGCTGCATACTGATGAAAACATTCAACGTATGCATGAAACGGGTATAAAGATGGATTGCTACTGGAGTGATTACAAATCAGCTTAATAAAAAATATCAGAAATTGAAAATTCCGTGGATTATCCACCACGATAATGTTACGATTCACCTATCAAATTTTATTTGAGTTTCTCGCACCTTTCAGTGCTAGTATATGCCTTATTTTTCTTGGATTTCGACAAAAAAAGTGTTATATAACAGAAAATTTTTTAATTTCTAAATTTCCAAATTTCCAAAGTTTCAAAATTCCAAATTTCTAAATTTCCAAAGTTCCAAATTTCTAAATTTCCAAATTTCCAAATTTCCAAATTTCCAAATTTCCAAATTTCTAAATTTCTAAATTTCTAAACTTCTAAATTTCGAAAAATTTTTTGGATTTAGCTTATTCTTTCAAAAATTTCACGGTAACAATATTTTTTCTTAACTTCTACGTATTGAACTCCAAAGATCAAAAAATGAAATCATATAAAAGTGGTTTTTCGCGAAAACCAAGCAGACAATATCGCGAAATAACCTAATCTGCACTTCAACTTGCCCTAATCTAGCCTTAACTTGCTCTGAATAACCTAACCTACAATTTAAATTGCCCTAACCTAACCTAATCGTACCTAAGTAAATCTACCCACACCTTGACCCCCAGAATTCAAAAACTGAAATGGTATAGAAATAGTTGCCTGTACATTCCAAGCAGACAATATCGTCGAAATAGTCTAACCTCAACTAACCTAACGTAGCCTACGTAACCTACCTAATCCTACCTGACTTAACCGAACTTAACCTAACCTAATTTAACCCCACTACTAATTTTAAAGCGACACCACAGGGTGTTCCAAATTTTTCCTTATAACTTTTCCAGCATCTTCCATAATCTTTCAAGAAAACATTTAAGAGTTTATGTTCATATAACATTCCTTCATCATTTTTATTTACAGAACATGCTAGTAAAGTTTTACGTACAAAACTGGGATACATTGTATATGACGTCAAGAAAAAAAGCCGTCTGAAATCAGTTTCTACTTCTGTTATAACTTTTTAATAAAGCGTTTAACACCTTATGTTAATATAACATCTTTTTCTTATATTTGTGTATGGAATATGTTGGTAAAGTTTAGCGGTAAAAAACTGGTGCTCCATGTGTAGAACTTTGTGTCCTGAATTAGTATGACTTCTTATTGTTTTACGTGGAAACAAAGTAATTACATTCCGTTCTTGTATGTATATGTTTTATGTTATTATATGAGAATGTTTCCATATAATCACTTGTGAAGTAAGTTGATTGTTCCGTCGCTAACTCCGACCTTTACCGCGACGAAAGAATTTATTACAGGGTTTGAATGGTTCGACGCGTAGACCACCGTCATTACCTATATACCTCGAAATACGGGTCATCGAGGACCCCTTTTGTCTAGTAAGTCCCGTTCGGACCGGTCCCAACGTCACCGTGAACTTGCCATAAATCGGCTAACGACGATACATTATTTTTCTCGGTCTTTTAAAAACAAGGATAGATTTTTCTTGACCATCACCCAATGATGTGCGAGGGTGTTCGGGCGAATTTTTATACATCGAAGACAGTCAGTCGTTGAGCCTTGTGCGGGTCGGATCGAGAGTATCCGTGTGTCGCGAAATAACAGAAACTTCGTGCATCGCGAAATAACATTCAAGCTCCATGCATCATGGAGTAACGTAAAACATCCAGTGCAGGGTGGATTCCAAATACAATCATAACACTATTCGAGCAGGACCCTGCACTCCTCGAATAGGCCAGTGTAGGGTGGTAAAGATCGCAAACACAACATTATCCGAGTGGGACCCTACACTCCTCGGATAAGCCAATGTAGGGTGGTAACGAACGGAAACATAACATTGTCCGAGTGGGACCCTACACTCCTCGGACAAGCCAATGTAGGGTGGTAAAGAACGCAAAACATCATTTGAGTGGGACCCTACACTCCTCGAATAAATCATCGTCGACAATCCTACGCAATGTAGATTGTAACACAACGCATCAGCATTCGAGTGAGCCCTTGTGCTCCTCGAATCAACAATCAAACATACTAAATCACGCGAACACATTTTCACCGTCTAATCACGACATATACATATCTAAAAAGGGCTTTTTATGCCGCAAGGCTTTTTCCCTTAAATCATATTACTCGAGCCAATAAATTATTATTGATTTTTCAGGCTCAAATTTGTCTAATTAATATTTTATTAACCCTCCTCCTCATCCATCTTTTAACATTATTTTGAAACACGAAATTTCTCCATGTTCGAAAGATTTCAACGAAACATTGATAGTGGGACATGTTGATGCAGTGTAATGATTTGCACCAACTATTTGTAATTAGATTCTTTCCGTTTATTTCTATAAAATTGGTTTGAAATTATGTTATGAAAACAAGTCGTGGTGAAAAGTCGCATGAAATATTAGTTAAAGCTTTTGTTATAAAAGAGATTGATCACTGACAATATAAGCGCGAATATGTGTAAAATACATGAGACAACTTTGTTAATGTACTAATAATGAAAAAGAGTACGGATTTTGGGTAAAATTGGATAGAAAGTATGCTGTTCAAAATATCGTTAAATTATAAATGATAATTCAGTACGGATATCAACCCACGTGTTGGCATGTGAGATCGAGGCAAAATAAAAGAAGCTCTATCCCCACCGTGAACACTTTCAGCGTTACATTTTGGCAAATAAGAATAATAATGACAATAACAGCATCACGCAATTCGCAATACCTCATTCACTCTTGAGACGTTTACCGTCTGTCATTGTTTTTGGCCTAATTGGTGTGCGTGACCACTCGAGCCAATTGTTCCTACCGTCGAAAATACGTGTGAGTCTAGGCAGCCATTCTTCTGTTCTGAAGAATTGGAGCCGCGCTCTTGTAAACACCTGGGTCAGCCTCTTAACGCGCCAACTCGTGGGTTAACATCGATACAAGAATGCATTCTAAATTCTTGAAACATTTAGTATTATGTTACCTCCAAGAATACAGAAATGGAAATAATTGTTAAAAATTATAATAAAATATTTTACTTATACATAATATATATCAAGTGGCAGTACTAATGTACAATAGGGAAAATTGTCACATTTAATTTACTTAAACAAACATTTATAATTATTTAATCTATTTAATTTCTCATATTTTTATTCACAGTGGAATACTAACAATCATAGTTAACGTGAACCGCTCCTAAAATGCCATCTTCCGGATCACGGTTGTGAAGGAAGTTTAATCACGGTCACGATTATGTTTGTGACCAATGCAGTAACTGTCAGTGATGTTGCACGCCATTTCTGATCATGTTATGGCCCACATTTTTAGATATCGCTGTGCAGCTCGCGAATTGTAAACGCACTTCTTAACAATATGTGAAATTTTGTTCAGTTAATACATGTCCTGATTATCTGATTGTACTACAATTATTCATTCGTTGGAAAGTTTTGACATTGACTGTTTTCTCCCGAACCCAGAATTTTTTGCCCTCTATATTTCAGGATTGGATCCGTTTTATCCTCTTATTGTACTATTACTTGATAGCTTCCCTTAAGCTCTAATACGTTATGCTAAAATCTCCATTTCGATTTAAAATGGACTGTGGACCTTTCAACTGGCTATGTCAAAGTATTCCTTCGAAATTTGGAAACAAAAACTATGAATGGTACTAAAGTGACAATTTACAGTGTGTACTATTAAAAAATTGGCGACTCTTAAGCCGTAACATTGTAACACAAAATTTTACTGTTTCTTTCACTAAAACGGTATAACAATGACTAAGTACTTTGGTAGATTAAATAGTCCCTCATGGTTTTTATTTCAGGAACCTTTAGTCTTTGTTACTCGTAACAATTACGCTCATTTAAAGCAGTTGAACAAAGACGATTTTGTGAGCTGGGTGACTGGTTTGTTCGTGTAATTAACTCTAGCTAAATGTCCTTAAATTCTGCAAATTCTGTATAACTTTGATATAGCTTTGCACTTATATTTACTTAAAAATAATTTCAATTCTAGATTGAAAATTCTTCTCATCACTGTACTTCATAGTGATAAAACATTCTTACAAACTAAATCGTATTTACGAAATAATAAAATTTGAGTTTATATTTCATACAGAATTTACAAAATTAATTATGTATGTACAATTTGCTGATCCTTTTTTCTCTCAACATTCAAGCAGTAAATAGTTCATTTTACTGTATTCAATTACTATAAAAATCGTGAGACAATTAAAGTGAGCGATAAAGTTTAATACTAGATAATCTATTGAAAACTGAATAGTTGTAATAACAATTGAATAGCAACAATAATATTAAACATTATAAATATATCATAAAGTAACGACTGTTTCACCATACAGTGTCGATGAATTTTTTCAAAAACAACTGTCTAGATTTACGTGCAACATTGAATTAAGAAATATACATTATACTAATTTATTTATTGTATTCCTTCATCTTGATTCTAAAGAATAACTTATGTTTAAAGAACTCAGACTGAAATCTTCATTTCAACTACCAAATCTATCAAATTTTCTGTATCTAAATCTTCACGATTATCTACATACATCATAAAATAAATTTTTAGTTAATATTAAATAATAACATATTTACCTTTATGCAAAATATTGTGGTTTTTGAGATATTGGTCACTTAGTTCATTTTAAGTAAACAATTGTAGAAAGTTTATTATGATTATAATCATAACAGGACAAAACGAAGAAGTTTTTGCAAACATTATAATTTGATAGAAACTAGCTGTTTTTGAGAAAAGAGCGATTAAAAAGTTACTTTCATTATGCAGGCAGCTTTGTTCGCTTATCAAATATTTAAAATCACATTCAGAAAAATTTTATCGTGTGATTCAGATAAAACACGTTCTGAAAATAAAAAAATATACAAATTTGAAGTTTATAAAAATTATAATAAACTTTCTACAATCGTTTACTTCGGAAAAGTCCGGTAATAAGCGAAATTAACAAAGTAGCCAATATCTCAAAAACCGCGATACTTTGCATAAAGCAGCTAAATATGTTCCAAATAACCTCTTCTCTCATCCCTTGCAAACTTTCTATCGACCTACCTAACACTCTGTATATGCGTGCATATTAAAATTGATATATGTTCGTGTATACATTAAAATTGATTTATGTCCATGTATACATTAAAATTTACGTTCATACAATTTTAGAGCGCAAAAGCGATCTTCTCGAATGAAAAGGACTTCCTCGAGCTGCACAAGGAAATGAAGAAGGTACTGCAACGATCGCGAGTAAACTATGACTGGAGTAACAGTAATTACGTTTAATTCACAGAAAATTCCGCGGAAGAAAAGCGTGACGGACATCAGACCGGCATACAATTGCATTCATAAACACGTAAGTTTGTTTGTTTGTTTGCGAGTTTGTAGGGAAACACGTTTCCGTTAACTTCCTTCTCATGCTGCGGTCCTGTCGAGTCTTTGTTAACAATACGATTGCAGGAAACTGTAAATTGCTTTCTGATTTCCAGCTACAGCAGACCGACGTGTTTCAGGAGAAGACAAAGAAAATGGTGGGTACTTTTCGAATATACAGTGGGTCGTCAAATTATTATATTTAAACAAAAGTTACTTTAACTGGTGGAGCAGATATTTTACTTGTAATCTTGCAACATATAATTTTTACAATATAGTGTATTGTATTTTTGTTAATACAATATTAAATATACAATATATTGTATATTTTGTTAGGATATATTATTCTGTGATAATCTGTGGCGTTCTGACTGGTCCGTGTTTTTCCTTAATAATTCGAAAACGAAGCTTCGAAATCTTATTCAGAATGACGTTCTCTACCACCCCTTTCAGGCAGTAACACCTATTGCGGGACACCCTGTATATGTATTTAAAAGTAAAAATTGAATATTTAAAGATACTTAAAGATTATTATTATATAATGTATTATATATATTATTTTTACAATTACATTTTCTTACTATGCACGATTTTGTAACAGCAGTGCATTTTTTAAAACTAAAAGTTGAACACTTAAGGGGGGCAATACCTTTAGAATCTTAAAAAATTGCAAAATTTTTGTTTCTATAAAATGTTAGTGCAACATCTCAAAAATATAGTCTCAAAATTTTAAAGCGTAATACGGAGCCCTTTTAATGTTATGGCCGATTATCGTGACTCATGTCTGGTATCGCGTCGCAGATATTTACGCGCTCGGTGCGGAGGACTATGTAGCAGATTTGTTATTATCATGCCATTGCTGTGTTTGAAATTTTGTATTTTTACGGAGAATGAGCTTATGCAGAAAAATCAACTGTACGAGTAAGCCAAGGGATTATTATATGGCGCAGGAATCGCAGATTAGTTGGTAAATCATTGAAATTATTCAGGTTTTACTTATCAAAACTTTAAACGCATTTTTCTCAAAACTACATTTTTAAAATTGGCGTGACTGATAACTCAAAAACTAGTTTATCAATCGCGCTCAAATTTTTTGCACATATCCATGACAATACTATCTAACATATGAACCTAAATGTACGAAATAAATTTAACATTAAAGTCCTTTTTTATTGCAAAATATTGCGAAAATTTTCAGTAAAATTCAAAGTTTTTCTTTAAAAGCGCGCCATCTCCTCAATTTTCCATATTTTTCACATTTCTTAGGTTCATCTTCTAACGGTGAATGTAAATAATCGAAACATCGTTTGCAAACTTGTTTCGGACCAATGTAACTAAAGCTAGAAGTCACGCCGTTTCACGAGACGCGCCGAAACACTTCCAGAAAAGACTATCATATTATCGCCATTTTTAAATATTTTTAAAAAGAAAATATGTTGTAATAGGCAATAGTTATAATAAATTATACCTGAAATTTCGAAAATACAAGACAAAGATATCCTATACAAAAAAAATCACAAATATCAGCTTATTTTCATCTATCTAAAGGTATTGTCCCCCTTAAACACAAGTCGAACTCTATATTAAACAAGAGAATATAGTTTTTTAATATTTCGTTACTCTGATCTTTTTATTTACAATCCTAATAAAAATCCAGCAATTTTCGAATTTAATGTTTAAATTGAAGTCAAAGTTTTCGCGCAGCCACTGACAGAAGCTCAAAGCATAGAATACTTGACATAACCTTAAACCTGCACCCACCTTTTATTCTAGAAATGAGAACTGACTTGTTTGAGAGATTTCAGAAATCTCACAGGTTTGTTATATATTGTACTGTATTATTATATTAATTATCAATGACATTATCAATCTAATTTAGTATATTTTCAAAAAGGAACCTCTTGAGTATAATAATTCGGCCACCCGATGTATATCATAGTGATCGTGTTGAAGTGACGCGACTAAAACATTTTATTCCGACAGCTCTGCAAGGAACACCTGGAACTAGAAATACTGAACAGCAGAATCAATTGTATAAACAAGCTGCTGAGGCCGGAGGTAACGTGTTCTAAAATTTCTTCAATACTTTTGTTTTTCTCTCCTTTTTTCATACATTGATTGTCATGGAAGCATTGATTATATCTACAGTGGGTGTTCAAATTATTAAGGCACTTCAAATATAAAATTGCATTCTAAATCAATGAATACGTAAATGGAAAATTAGTTGTGCTAAATTATTACTATGAAATATTGTATAATAAATTAGTTTTTTGAAATATTATATGATAAATTACTATTTTGAAATATTATATGATAAATTATATTGAAATGTTATACGATAAATTATATTGAAATGTTATATGATAAATTATTATTTTGAAATATTGTATAATACAATATTATTATAATATTTTTTATTAAATAGTGGTGTTTATCGATGTCGTGTATGCATACGAAAACATTGTAAAAAATTGTGGAAATTATTGAAAACGGGATTTTCGATGAAACCTGTTACAAGCAAAAAATTGACCGTTTAATTGCAATATCACATGGAAATGATGTACTAAAAAAATCTATATAAAGTACATCGAAATTACGACGAAAACGATAAAAACAAAAATCAAATACTAATTATATCCGTAGTTTTTATAACTACCTCAAGAAATTGAAACTTTTTTAATATTTTTAATGAAGTTTCATAAATTGCACGAAATTTAAATACAAAAATTTATATTATTTCTGGTCTCATGATTTTATCCTTACAAGAACATAGAAAATATATTTTTTCCATAATCACCTTAATAATTTGAACAGATGCTGCGATTTTATACAGAAAAATGTAGAATAAGGACAAATTCTTCTATCTCGAAATTTTTATTTGTTGTTTAATATTAGGTACCAGTATCTAATTCATATTAGTTGTATTCAGAATTATCTTTCTTTCATAACTTTTTTAACTATTCCAAATTACGATAAATTCTATGAAGTTATGTCATTCAACCTCAAAAATTTTATTATATTATTCAGTTATATAGCTTCAAAATAGAGAAGCTATTAAATATGAAATACAATTGTTAAAAGTCACGTCATTTTTAATTAGTAAAAATTTACCTATAATTTGTCTACTTTTAAAAACTTAAAAGAAAATCAATTACAATCTTTAAAAACTACGTTATTTTTAATTACTGTAAATTTATTTGACTTGTAAAAAATGAAAGAAGAATCAATTACATTACAATTATTACATAATTACTATACTTAATGTAACATTACGATTATATTATAACATTATATGCATTAAAGGAGCACATGAAATTTAGTGTTAATCATGTAGGTTTCAAGCTCGATTTTACGAAAAACTCACTACACCATTTGTAATACCGTTTCAATAAAGATACCGATATTTACTATTAATCTGCTAGTCCGGAAGCACACAAAAGATCTCCCGTTTTCCAAAAGAAGTCCTGCTCAGCTGATTTTTCTTCCTTACGAGTAATGCTAGCTTTTTTACAGCCTCCGTCGACCGAATGGTAAATTCGTTTTTCGTCTCGTAAATTCACAAACATTTCGCTCCACCGCTCAGCAGATTTTCATCGTGAAAAATATTCTCAAAATAGATAAAAATCCCTCGTTAGAAATATTGACACTTAATTATATGTTATACTAAATTCTTTATTGAAAATACGGTTGGAAATATGGAAAATTGATGAAATTTTCGAATACGAGAATGAACATTATTTCAAATTTTGAATTTTGAAATTGAAAAATTTTGTTGTACTCAGCCTACTTTGAATTGTAATATATTTTTATAGAGTATAACACAGTGTCATATAACACATGAGTCATTTAATTTGAAAGTCAAAGTCACTTTCTCAGTTTCAAAATTGATGAATTATTGTAATCGTTCATTAAACGGATATTGCTCAGTTATTCTTTTTCACAATTTCGTTCAATAATTTTGGTCTGAATTGTCTTCATATTTAGATATTAACTGCAAGATTCTTCTTTTATTATCAACTCAATAATAAAAATAATAAAATGCTGTGGAAATGGGGATTTAGTTGGAATGGCGTTATTTTCCAGAGAAGTTTTTCTGTTTTGTTATTATGACGTACTGGTTTAACGGAAAAACTGGGTTGTATTAAAGAATAAAGTTGAATTGCATTAATGCGTCCATATAAAAAATCGGATTATAGGAAGCTAGCATATGAGTCTACCACCTTTTCATTTTGACTTAAAATAAAGCAGTAGTTTGTCCAAAATCAAACCTTTAATCATAATTTTTTGAACATTTTGCAACTTGCTGTTTCATTTTCAAGATATAACTGAAAAAATATGTTAATGTTATGAATAACAACAACAGAAATTTCTATAGAGAACACTTGTGAACTTTGTAATTCATGTCCTCGCAACTCAATATTTACATAAAGCAGTATCAATGACCACTTTGTATTGTTAAAGCATAAATGTGTAATATTCAATTACTTATCTCGGAAATGAAACTGTAATTTTCAATTATTTATTTCCCGATAACGAAACCGTAATTTAAAATGATAAAGGAATTTTCAGTTTGTTGTTCCATGAAAATCCATAGCTGTCGGAATATACAGGGTGTCCCAGCTTTTTATCAATAAATTTTTCCAACATATTCCATACGCAAAAATATGAAAAAGACGTTCTATTAACATAGGGCTTTGAATACTTTATTAACACTATTTTGACTAAGAGGCGTCACCTTTTGATCGAAATAGGTATACACAAAATCGTGGTAGAAGTAGCGTTAACAAGTTATAACAGAAGTACAAACTGCTTTATTTTTCAATGCCTACTGTGTCCTATTTTTACAAAACTATACCAGCATGTTTTATAAATAAAAATAATAAACAAATGTTATATAAACTCTCAAATGTTTTATTAAAACATTATGAAGAATATACGAGATGATAATAGTCGACTTTCGCCTTCGAAACTGCATACGAATATTTGTCCACTTTCATATTTTTTTAATAATTTTTAGTACTACATTCAAGAGCCTATATAAACATTTTTTTATCTTTATTCATAGAATATACTAGTAAAGTTACGCGGACAAAACTGGAACACCTTGTATGTGACATCAAACATGAAAGAAACGAATTTGTCATTTTATATTTTTGCCATAACTTTTTAATAAAATATATGAAACCCTATGTCGATATAATATTCGTTGTTTACATATTAATACGGTTTCGCGACGAAAAACACGAACACGCTATATAGTGTTTTCAGGTTATCTATTTTATATTTAATAGCCGCTTTGTATGTGTTTAATATTGCTTTGTTAGCTTCGCGGTTATTAGGTGCTGTTACAGTATCTTCATGGTATTTAAATATGTAAAGCAGTTACATATTTATGAGTTGTTTCTTTGTTTGTTCCGTGGCAACAGGCAATGTTTAAACTACACAAAATGCTGTACTTTCGATCTCCTGCTCGGAAAATTCGAGCTCTTCTTAAAGAGGAATTAACAATTCATGGAGTAAGATGGAGAATCGTGCATATCGTTAACTCTATGAAAGATTAATTATTTCATTACTATAGACAAGTTAATATTCATGTACACAGCACATCATATGCTTCCTTTGCATTGAAAATCTTGAAATTTCCAAATTATTAAATTCTCAAATTTCTTGATTTCTCAAATCCTTCATTTTCTAAACTTTCGAGCTTGTAAGTCTCCAAACATTTAAATGTTTTGATTTTTAACCACTAACGGTCACACTTGGTCAGTATAACATACCCGACTCATTTGGGTCTAAGACCACAGCCACTCAAATGTTCTTTACAAAAAAGTTACTCATTATTTTAACTTGAAAGAAATTGTAAATAATCTTTGAAAGTTTTAACATATTTCAAAGCTGCTTTCAGCAAATTTAAACGTTGAATGTAAAAAGAAATTCAGAAACGTAAAGAAATTGAGAAAATGATGGTTTTCACAGAAAAATTCCTAATTTTTTTCTAAAAAAAATTAAAATCTTAGTTGAACACATTTGAGATATAACATTTTGAGAGAAAAAATAGCAAAAATACCAGGGTTTCAAAAAAGGTATGTACTCAAATTTTCAGGGTATAAAGTGGCTAAAATTGAAGCTAAATTGGTTGGATGTTTCGTCAAAATCTTTCCAACATGGAGAAATTTCGTGTTTCAAAATAATGTTAAAAGATGGATGAGGAGGAGGGTTAATAAAAAATTAATTAGACAAATTTGAGCCTGAAAAATCAATAATAATTTATTGGCTCGAGTAATATGATTTAAGGGAAAAAGCCTTGCGGCATAAAAACCCCTTTTTTAGATATGTATTTGTCGTGATTAGACGGTGAAAATGTGTTCGCGTGATTTAGTATGTTTGATTGTTGATTCGAGGAGCACAAGGGCTCACTCGAATGCTGATGCGTTGTGTTACAATCTACATTGCGTAGGATTGTCCACGATGATTTATTCGAGGAACGTAGGGTCCCACTCGAATGATGTTTTGCGTTCTTTACCACCCTACATTGGCTTATCCGAGGAGTGTAGGGTCCCACTCGGATAATGTTATGTTGTACGATCTTTACCACCCTACATTGGCTTGTCCGAGGAGTGTAGGGTCCCACTCGGACAATGTTACGTTTGCGTTCATTACCACCCTACATTGGCTTATCCGAGGAGTGTAGGGTCCCACTCGGATAATGTTGTGTTGCGTTCTTTACCACCCTACACTGGCCTATTCGAGGAGTGCAGGGTCCCGCTCGAATAGTGTTATGATTGTATTTGGAATCCACCCTGTACTGAATATTTTACGTTACTCCATGATGCATGGAGCTTGTATGTTATTCCGCGATACACGGAGTTTGTCTGTTATTTCGCGACACACGGAGGTTGTACTCTCGACCCCACCCGCACAAGATTCAACGACTGACTGACTTCGATGTACAAAAATTCTCCCGAACACCCTCGCACATCATTGGGTGATGGTTAAGAAAAATCTATCCTTGTTTTTGAAAGACCGAGAAAAATAATGTATCGTCGTTAGCCGATTTATGGCAAGTTCACGGTGACGTTGGGACCGGTCCGAACGGGACTTACTAGACAAACGGGGTCCTCGGTGACCCGTATTTCGAGGTATATAGGAAATGACGGTGGTCTACGCGTCGGACCATTCAAACCCTGTAATAAATTCTTTCGTCGCGGTAAAGGTCGGAGTTAGCGACGGAACACTGGAGTTGTTTCATACTTCAGGGTTAAGTATTTTGAAAGCTATCGTTCATCTAAATCTAAGATCTTACATATAAAAATTTGTAACAACCTAATCTATCAATTTGTTAAAGTCCTATAAAATCTGAAAGTAACACAGGTAGTTTTTTGGTCAGATATAATTAACTTCGTATGGTGTTCAAATTATTGGAAAACTCATGGAATATTGCATAACGAACTTTAAGATCAATATCGCCGTAACTGCACTAAAATGAACTACTAAAAACGATCACTTAATGAGACCTGCTGACATAAAAATAGAATCAAACTAACCTTTTAGCCAATACCTGCAACTTTTGTTGGTCACGAGTTTCGTTTACGATGTGCTTTTCCTTTTAACAGCTTTTCCACGAAATCGTCGATAAAATCAACTGACAGAGGAACAGTCGATAGCATACACTACAGTTCAAAAGTTTGTACTGCCCATTATTATCACGTACTGTCCAACTTCTATGAATCGGTTCTCTACTAACACCTTAATAAAATTACACGATCATTTATGGGTGAAAAGAAAAAAGTATTTTGACTCAGGGATTCAAAAAATTATGTAATCCGAGGAACATTTTGTAATCTTTTGAACATTTTTTTGCGGACCTCGTAATTAATTTTTACTAATTGTTTAGCTATGTTAATAACTAGTTAAGTAACAACAAACACAAAAATCTGAACCAAGTACGATTTTGATTGAAGTTAGTTGAATAAAAGCGAATAGTTGGGGGATGTCAATGTCAAAATTGTTTAAAAACTTATGTTCTAAATAATTTAATATACAGGATGTCCAATCTTTTACAACTAAAATTTGTAAGCATATTCCATATGCAAAAATAAGAAAAACATGTTTTATTAACATACGGTTTTAACCACTTTATTGAAAAGTTGAAACGAAAGTTTAGTAATTTAGTAATTTAGTAATTTAATAATTTAGTAATTTAGTAATTTAGTAATTCAGTAATTTGGTAGTTTGGTAACTTGAAAATTAGTAAATTTGGAAATTTGAAAATTTGATAGGATAGGATTATCAGTATTCGGAAACATAAGCATTCGGGAATTTGGAAGTTTGAAAATTTGGAAATTTTGAGATCTGAAAACCAAGAAGCTTAAAAATTCCAGAATAGTGAAATTGAAAATTTTGGGAATTTGTAATTTTGGAATTTGTTAATCTCAAATATAATAACACATGAAAATAAATTTTGTGTACATGTATAATAAAATTATAATAATCAGTATTTGTCATTTGTATTTTAATCATTACAAAGTATAAGGTAAATTCCTTAATAATCACCTCTCTGTTAGTAACTCATTGTTTGTCTCATTTTACTAAAAATAATAATTAAAGCGATATATTCATCAAAACCTTAAAATAACACAGTTGTAACTGTTTTATTTACTATTTCAAAGATTTTCTATTAAGATGTTTGTTAGCAAGTATAATCACAGATTTTCATAAGACACGTCACTAAGTAATAACAAGAACACATTAATTTTCATTTTGTATAATTTTAAAATGTCGTTCAAGGGGAACATCGGATCAACTGTAATTTTTATTAATAATTCTTTGGTAAATATTAGTATAATAAACATTTTAAAACTCAGTCATTTCTCTACTTACAAGACTAATGCAATCAACATTGTTTATATAATTTAATTAATATTAAATTTAAAAATGAATAATTAATTTTGTTTTATAATCTATATACGATAATAGAAAATATTTTTAGACCGACACGTTCTTACTTATCCAATATTAGTTTCTTTTACTTTATCTTAAAATAAAAAGAAAAGAGAAATACTCAGTTACTGTAACTTGCTCCATCTATCCATATTAACGCTTTCCATTATGATGAAATTACTCAGAAATCAATCGGACACGAGGTACATGAACAAAATTTTTTGCGCTTTATTAAAGAATAACAGAGAACGCACCTATTCGTTCGAAATACCGCCGACGGCTTTAAAATCTTTGGGAGATAGTTGAAATTGATGGAACATTTTTTCTTCGCTATCACACACGCACGTATCAAACACGCATACATTCTCCCCTTTTCATTAACGATATTTTCATATTTTGAATTGCAACAGGAATATTCACGTGGCACAGTCAGATTTTACACTGGTTTTCAATGAAAACAGACGGAAATGTAGAGAAATGATTTATCTTCGCATTACCGAATGCTATTGGATATTTTTATATTTAGGAAAGTAAAAAAACATTTATTATTCTAATCAGAAAGACGATGCTATTTATATTTGAAGCTAAGTATTAATCAAATATTTTCTGTTACTGTGATATTTTATTATTGTTCAAATATCATTTTTTATTTATTTTAGACTATCATCATTTCATTTGCCACATTTTTCCTGCACATTTTCAATATTTTTCTGATACATAATCACTTTCTGGACGAATAAAAAGAAATAGCGACTTCATACAAATAAATATGAGAATCAAAATACTCGACATACGACTATAATCATATTATATTATTATCAGCTTTTCCATTTACTATTGCGCTGTCATATGTACGTGTGCATGTCACGAAATTTTTACGGCCATGTTTGAAACGCTTAGAGTTCGAATTTTTCCAGTTTGAGAAAATCAATATAGCAAACAATCCTGTGCTACAACGTGGTTACTCTGGATTTTTGATCGATCGATCACCCTGATCCAGTTCAAGTATCTGATCTGAAATTCCAAATGTATTTAGCGGGCTGAAAATGAGTGTCAGGGGGTTTTAACTACACTGATTTCGAATCTGACAATATTTTTTTGATCTGATCGATCACCTGATCTAAATTAAGTGATCGAAAATTGAAAAATGCTTTTCAAATGCTAAACACGCTAAATAATTTCGTGATGTACACTCATACGAAAACACATGTTAACTAAAATTTATTTTTTCTGATTCCTTTCTTTGAAGCAGATCAGAGTCGAACAATCGGAGTTCGGCAGTTGGATTTTCTTCATCGTTCTACGTAAAACACTATTAGAGTATAGTAAAGAAATTATTAGTTATCAAGGTATTTTAAGAAAATACCTTCATTGAAGAAGATGCTCAAACGCTTCACCATTACTCTGTACACATTTCAGCCAACGCTTTGCAAATATTTTCATAACTAAATTAAGGTGATCTGTTTATTGTTGCACATTACTGTATTACTCGTTCTATTAACCCCTTGCACTATGATTTATTTGTTAGGTGCGTCAGTCAGAGCTGAATAAACACAGCTACAATATTAAAACAGACACAGAAAGCTGAAATGTTATGTCAATTTGGTATTATGCAATCGTTGACTATGCAAATTATAATTGGACTTGAACTCCAAATTGAAGCGTAATAAAAATTCAAGTAAAATTTATCACAACTGAAGTGCAAGTGCGTCACGAGTCAGACTCGTTAAAATAGTGCAAGGGGTTAAACCTTCTACAGAATTTATAGAACTTAGATAAATCTTATCTTTTAAATAACCCCATAGAAAAAATCAAGGAGATTTAAATCGGATGGCCAAGATATTGAGATACGTGTGCCAATGAATTTACTGCCATAGTTATTTTTTAAATATTGTATAAGCACTCGTGAATTGTGTGCCGGTGCACCATTTTGCGGCAAGAATTTTAAATTTAGTTGCCATGAAGCGCTTTGCCATCTTCTTTAGGGATCGTCTACACTATGCCAGTAATTGGTGCTAGTAGCCTTGCCAGTAGGTAATCGAATTTTTGCGTTTCTTACTTTGCCTGCACATATCAGATCTGTCGTCGGAAAAAAGAAGGCAAGAGAGGGAAGAAACAATTTTCTTTTCAAAATCTCTAAATCCCTACATCCCTAAATCTCTACATCCTCAAATTTCTACATTTTCAAATCCCTATATCCCCAAATTCCCACATTCCTAAATCCTTAGATTCTCAAATATCTAGACCCTTAGATAGCTAAATTCCCGAATTTCCAGGTTCCCAAATTCCAAAATGTTGAAATCCTTACAGTCATAATTTCTACATCTCCAAATACCTGCATCCTAAAATCCGTCCATTCCTAAATCTCTACATTCTGAAATTCTTATATCCTCAAATTCCTAGTCCCCCAAATAGCCAAATCTGCAAATTCTCAGGATCCCAAATTCCTAAATCTTAAAATCCCTACATCCCCAAATTTCTACATATCCAAATCCCTGCATCCCCAAATACCTACATTCCCAAATCTTCACATCCCCAAATCTCAAGACCCTCAAATAGCTATATTTCCAAATTCCCAAGTTCCAAATCCCTAAATCTTAAAATCCCTACATCCCCAAATTTCTACATATCCAAATCCCTGCATCCCCAAATACCTACATTCCCAAATCTTCACATCCCCAAATCTCAAGACCCTCAAATAGCTATATTTCCAAATTCCCAAGTTCCAAATCCCTAAATCTTAAAATCCCTACATCCCCAAATTTCTACATATCCAAATCCCTGCATCCCCAAATACCTACATTCCCAAATCTTCACATCTCCAAATCTCAAGACCTTCAAATAGCTATATTTCCAAATTCCCAAGTTCCAAATCCCTAAATCTTAAAATCCCTACATCCCCAAATTTCTACATATCCAAATCCCTGCATCCCCAAATACCCACTGTATCGCGTCAATCGAAGTCGCACTTTGGTGGGATGGAATGATTAGACTGGACAGTCGTTTATCTGATTGTCCTGTTTATTTTCTGAAGTCGTCCCGATCGAAATTCTTATCAACTGGTAACCGCGACGAAATCAAAGTCCTCGGAAGACAAATACAGAAAGTGTTCGAGCGTACCAATACCGAAGTATCTTAACAATATCGAAAAACGAAGTGTGGGCCTCGAGGCCCTCCCGCATTTTATATTGGACATTCCCCTGCGACGTCGCCTAGCAACCACGCCGATTCCCCGAGGAACCGGCGGCGCGCCCTCCGCCGATCTTTGTTGCGCCGCCATCCCTGTGCGGCCGAACCGCCGAACGCTACTATGCCGCCCTCCCTCTGCGGCCGAGCCGCCGCGCCGCTATGCCGCGTGCCGACACCGGCAGCTCGCCGGCCGCTTGCCGGTATCCGCTGTCAAACGGAGCGGTCCCCGCTTTTGTCCGGGTTTCTGGGAAATGCCCGTCAGGAGACGTCGCCGAAGAATGTCTTTCTTATTCGCCGAAGTGCGCACCAGGTTCGCCGAAATACAGCGGCCGCATCAAATACTTATTAATTTGCGCTTTACTTGGAATCTCAGAGCACGTGCCACGTGTCGCGTGCTACGTGCCCCGGGCACGTGTACACTTCTTAGAAAATTAATCGTTTGTTATCGTTTTCGGGTGCCAGCGATCCCGCGGACAGCCAACCGGACGCAGGGCGAGCCAGCTCGTCCCCGCCCGGGTTCTTACCTCTCCCGAGCAGTGTGGCTCTCGGTGCTATGGTAAGCATCACCCCTCCCGGGAGGTTTCCGTACCCCCGGTGCTATGGTGATGTTCTTCATGCCGAAACACTCATGGTGCTCGACGAATACGGCCACAGGTTTCCCTGCGCACGTAGGGCTTCGAGGTATGGCTCCCATACCTGCTGCTTTTGATCAGCCGCCCCCGAAAACCCCTCTAATTTCACCCGATCATCTGTGTGTCTTTGGTTACTACTTTATGCTCTGATATTTCCTCGTCAAGTCGATTCTATCCGTAACACCCACATTCCCAAATCTTTACATCCCCAAGTCTCTAGACCCTCAAATAGCAAAATTCCCAATTTTCTAAATCTTGAAATCTCTAAATCCTCAAAACCCAAGACCTTCTAATCGCTAAATCCCCAAATCGTTGGATTGCCAAATTCCTAAATCCCCACATCCCTAGATTTCCACATCTCCAAATTCCGAAATTTTCAAAAATCCCTAAAAGAAAATTGTTTCTTTCCTCTCTTGCCAACGATAGACCTGTTACAGGAAAAAGAAGAAACGTAAAAATTCTACTACTGTAAGAGCGAGTAAACAATTAATAGTGACGATGGCCAGAGTCGCTTTAGGGCCATCGTAAATTAGGGACTTTCGGCGGGGATTGGGACCGAGTTCGTGTGAGACCCGGTCACTTTTACCCCCTCGCCAGATGATAGTCTTCAGGCCCGTAGTAAAGACAAGATTGTTTTTCTTAAAAATGCGAAGTGGGGATGTGTTCCCCATAAAACCTTCGGGAAAGCCTGAGAACAACGCATTTGGTTAGAGAACGTGAAGAGAGTAATCGAACGATAATAATATTTGTAGAGATTCTGTGTGAAGTTTGGGCATCCTTACACTACCTACTTGCAATGCTACTAGCACCAGTTACTAGTGTAGTGTACACGGTCCCTAATAACGATATTTCCTTAAAACACCTCAATAAATAATAATTTTTTTACTATTATATTCCACTACGTAGAATGAGAAGTTTCGTGAATGAAAGTTTTTACATGCAATGAGAAGAGTTGAACCGTGCACAACGAGAAGAATCCAGCTGTGTAAAAAAATTCCCATTTAAAAGAAATAATGCAATTGCACACAAATGCATCACTGCGCTTCTAAAAAAACTTGAGCTATAAATGTAGAACTCTCTGAATCATTCACCTTTCTTCTCTGATACTTTTTTATATCGGAGCTAGGAACGGAGTTATAACCTGATGCAGCTATGAACCGCCCTGTATAGAGATTGAAAGATGTAGTTCAAAAAAGTTGTAAACTCTGATCGTGCTGAAATTTTAACCAAAGCTCATCCTTGATTAAAGAAGAAAGTCCCTAAAAGGTTTTTCGGCATCAAAGTCTTGTTTGTTTCTCACCACTCTTAAAGTTTGGAAAGGTTTTCCGTACATTTTCGAAAATATCGATTTTAGAGAAAAGTGTTTCATACAAAAAATAATGTTCATAAAGGGCTCCACAAAAAATGTTATATACATTTTTGACGTAAATCTATTAATTTGACTGTTATGACGCAAAACCATACAAAGTTTTGAAAAGTTGATATTTTTTATTTATTTTAGTCTTAGTTTTTTATTCAGTTTTAGTTAGATTTATTTTAGTACTTAGTTTTAGAAAAAAGGATTTTATGCTGTATATACTTTCACTGTACTTTTTTTTAATATTACTGTATACATACATTGGCTGCAACCAATGATACACTTTTCTTTGTATGAAGTTTCGCTAATCTTTTCCGTATCAGTTTTACCATAATTAACACTCGTCGCATATTTAACACGGCAAAGATTTTGAAAAATGTTTTTATTTGCTGTTCATGACACATTTTTCCTTGGGAGGTGTCTTGCTAATTTTTACGTATATCAAATTTTCATGTAATTCAGACTTGACACATATTTCATAAGGTAAATATTAAACAAGAATATGTACAAAGTTACTTTGGGACATAACAGACCAAATAATAGATTTACGTTAAAAAATTACGGAATACTTTTTGTAGAGCTTTTTAAGAGCTTCATTCTTTCTTTCAAACTTTTTTCTTTAAAATCAATACCTTAGGAGATATATAGTAAAAATTTACTAAACTTTAGAGGGAGTAGAAAGTGAACAAGGCCTTGCCGTAAAAAATCCTCTTATGGAATTTCTTTCTAAATAAAAATGAATTTTTATTGAAATTTCAACGCAATTGGGAGTTATAGCTTTCTCGAACCTTATCCGTTTTGAGTTTCTGAGGTTTGTACTAAATAATCTAAAAAGTTACTAGGACAATTTTTCTGAAAGCTTCAATGTTTATTTTCGTATTAACTCAGGTATGGTCTGTGTATAACTCGATAAATCATTACAGTTGGATCAGAAATTGATTATCAAGCTGAAATATGGTAATGTCAACTATGACGTAATGGCATATGATAGCTGTACGATCGATTGAACCGCCAAAGTCCCATCAGCGAGTAACGCGAAGCCGGCGGCATTTTGTTTCTCGAATTTACAAATTAAACCCTTCGAATGGAATGACATGCAATGAACGTCAATATGCTATAAATGTAATGCGAGAAACCAGTCATCAAAGGAGGGACATTGATAAGACCTCGTGTTTGGCACAGCGAAAATTTATATTTTATCAATTTTATTACTCCGATAAAGAAATTACCATGTTTTAGTGAAAACTACGTTTCTTAAACTTTTTTACAGATTTCATTAAACTTTCAACTTCATTCCTATTTACATTCTGCACTATATTATTTTTGTATTATTTTGTAATAAATTACTTTCTTTCAATTCGTTTCAAAATATCTGTAACGTGATATAAAGTCTTAGGTAGAACATAATTGAACAATGAAAAGAAAAGTTCTATGTACATAGAGTTTAAAAATTCAACATTTAAAAGGTTCGAACAAGGGCGAATAATTTTGCTAGTATATCATAAAATTAATTTATACAATAACATTTATTTATACATATGTGGCTTAGTTTTCGAAAAAACTGCATCTGAAAATTTATGAAGATATTTGTAAGACAAGGAAAACAATAATAATTGCAACAATTCTTTCATTAATTCAATAATTAGACATTAATAAATGCAGTTATTAATATGTATGCACATTATACGCCACTACTAATTTCTTTTATCTTGTTATCGCATGAAGCGAATGTAATACGATATAAATGGTAATAACAGAGTACAGAATTTCCTTTCAGTTCACAACTCCAATTCAGATGCTTATAAATTCTCATAGCAACAATTTCCTAATGATTCTGACTGCATACATTTCCATATGAGAGCATACGTAGAACCAATATCACAAATTAATCTGACACTATGAACATAAATAAGTTCCCTTCGGGTCTAATTGCCTTCATTCATCAAAAGCATTCATAAGCGTTCTTCATCCGCACCATGGTATACTAGCTAATAATAACCTATTTATTATTCTATACATTGAACATCTCATAAGTTTATTTATATAAATATAATCTCTGAATATTTCATTATCTCTAATTTACATGGTCTTCTAAGAGATTTTCATAAATTGGACCAGCAGTTATATTAGTAGGGGAGAGAAGGACAAAAGTAACTTTCTCTCCACTTCCATAAACGTTTTTAAACAATTTGTTTCCATATTTGCACGTGTATAATATCTATTTTGTTCCATTGATCGACACTGAGCCATAATACGAATCACATGCGGTGGTTAAACTGAATTGCTAATTTAAATATCTCAAGTAAACTACAATTTCGGCTTCCTTCTTAATATTCATAGTTGAACTATTTGTTCTAAACTAATCACTTGTTAAAGTGTCTTTAGATAATATTTTTAAACGATTCCATAGTTAATTTCAATAGTATAATTTGTAGGTTATGAAACATCTGTTTTGGAAAATGCGTTTGAGGACAAAAATAACATGTTACTATGGACACCAAAAAAACTGAAAAACTGTACCAAGGATGATGTATTATGCATATCATAATTATTATTAGCAATCGATAAATAGACAAATATGTAAGCAACAGATAAATAGATAAATAGATAAATAAAGAAATGTTCGAAGCTAGTTATGGAATCTACTTTGTGTTATTTAAATGTGCAAGTATTGTTTTTATCCTTGATTAAAATATGCTTATTTAAGTGTTTCTTTGTATTGTTTCTTATAAAAAAATCTCATTCTGCGCTAGAAAAAGTGTTTTTACTTAACTCTCTACGAAATGATTTATGTTACTTTTGTCCTGATGGGTCAGAACTTTACTTCTGTCCCCGCTCTTCCTTATTTGGAATATACTAAATACATTCGAATAGTAGGCTCTTAATTTAATGGTTATGTGAGTACTCATTTTCGGATACATAAATTTGAAAAACGCAGTAAGTACTCTACTGGGAAGCATGATAATGAAAATGGCGATCAGGAAAAGTCTTATGAAAAATGGCGACATAGGGGACAGAGAGCGACACCACTAGTTTTTGACTGGTATATGTTTAAATTTGTAGACTTTCAAATTTTGAACTTTAGAAATATCGAAATTTATAGATAAGAAAATTGGATATTTGGTAATTAAGATTTTTGGAAATTTCAGAATTTGGTAAGTTCAAAATTTGTTAATTTAGGGATTTGCTGATTTGAAAATTTGTAAACTTGAGAAATTGGACACTTGAAGTTTTGTAAATTTGGGCATTTACAAACATAGAAATTTGGATATTTGAAAATTTCGAAATTTAGTAATTTGGTTGTTTGGGAATTTGGGAATTTGATACTTAACATGTATAGAAATTTGAGAATTTGCTGGTACAGAAATTTCATTGTTCAAGGACTAGTTAATTAGAAAATTTGGAAATTTGTGAAATTGGACATTTGAAATTTTTTAATTTTGGAATTTGGAAATCTATAGATTTGAGAATATAGAAATTGGAAATATTAATTTACAAATGTAACAATGTGAAGATTAGAAAATCTAGAATTTAAGAATTTGAAAGATGAAAACTTAGAAATTTAAGAATTTCAAAATTGAAACTTCGGAAATTTATAGATTTGAATATTAAGAAAGTTTATAAGGTGAGTAGAAAATAGGGCAAATGTAGAAAATGTTACTTCTGCACCTGCTTTCCCTCAACCCTACTATTTACTACTGCACAACAATTTATAACCGAATATTTACACAAGGAATATTAAATACACGAATGGTATTGACATAGGTAGATTTCACTCCCCTTTCAGTACGGCGCAATATTCAAAAAATATTTGACATAAATTTTATTTTATCGATACATTTTCAAAGGGATGGAACAACCCTTGTGAGTTCATATTTCAAACCGTACTTTATAAAATATTTCGGAAATTGTCATTGAATGCAAATTTAAATGTTCGATCTTTTGGCTTTTAGTGAAAAATCCATCGGTGCAAACGTATTTTAAAAAAATGTTAAAAAAATGTATTGCGAAATAACATACATCTGCAAATATTTTGTATAAAATATTAAATAATATTTATGAAAAATTATACATGTTAATCCCTAAAATTTGTAATTCTACACTTTCGAAAGGATTTATTAGATGTGCAAAATGCTTCTAACTAGTGGTTACCGTTCTCATAACATTTCTAATAATTTATAGTTATGTAAATTATAAGCTAGAATATACAGCTAAAGAAAATTTGTAAATAATACAGCTAGTTTACTGTAAATGATTTTTTTATACAACGTTTAATTTAATAGAGTTTATACGAATGCTAGTATATGTTATTGTAATAAAATTGTGCAGATATTAAGTATTAAACGCATGTAAGGGGCAATAGATGATATGTACTTTGCTAAAGGAATAAGAATGCAATGCTAATATACGAAGTTGTTACATATTAAATATTAAATATGAATTACTATTTTCATTTAATATATTTATTTACTATTCATATTTAATACTACTAACAAGTATTAAATTCATGTATTTTGAACAGTTCATATTTAATACTACTAATTAAACAAGTATTAAATATTAACTGTTCAAAATACAAGAATTATTAAAACATTTAAATTTCAAAAACATTTTGAATGATCATTTACATATCTTCTTAAATACAAATGTATGAAAGCATGTTTCGACACAAAACTTTTTATGAGTAAATGCGCTGATAAATTCATTTTCCCTCAATATTGTTATTCAGAGGTAGCAAGATCGTTAACAGTTTTTTATATGAACTGACTTTGCGTTTTAGTTTACAAACGACATAAAAACAGTTATTCGAAGTATAAATCGTACGATGTATTTCTATGGAAATTTTGACACTAACAGAATAAGAGCTTCGTTTAAAATTACCAATTGCCAGTTTTATAAATTTGTATGACCTGTACACAAAGTCAGAAAGAACAACTTATCTTTCAATTTAAAAAAAGTGACTACAACTCCAACATGGCAGAAATTGACCGTACACTCAAATTCCCGCAACATAGATATGTGCGGTAGCCTACATAAAGTTTTACAAACTGTTGTCCCTGACACTACAGCAGATATCGATTCCCTTTTTTTAATTAAACGGAACAAAAGGATTCGTCACTTGGTGTGCAACGAATTATTTTAGGACAACTACAAGAGGTTGAAAAGCACCCTCGTGATTCTTTCTATAGACATAGCATTATTTCAAGTGTGTTGATTTTCTCGGTTAATACAATTACAATATTAACAAAATATGTTATCTGTAAAAATCTATAAAAGTCTACAAAAACCTGTTAACCTGTTAGCATGATAATCTGAAGTAAATGTGATTTCAATTGAGAAATTAGGTTGGTTATTTGAAACGTAAAAATTGAATACTCTTCAAAATATTTTAATCACCGTGCAAACTTTCATGTGGTAATATTTTATTAAAAGTATAACTTTCCTAAACGTGTTGTGTTAATATAATATTTAAATTTTGTACATTTATATTTTTACATTATCATAATGTTTATTTTTATATTATTATATTATAGTAACATTTTCGTGATGAGATATCATTGTATTAACATTAATATAGCAATTTTGTACATTTATATTTTTACATTATCATAATATTTATTTTTATATTATTATGTTATAGCAACATTTTCGTGATGAGATATCATTGTATTAACATTAATATAGCAAACTAATTTTTTTCTAACTCTTAAGTCAATTTTATATTGGACCAACATATATTACACATAACCAACAATTTTCCTATTGTTTTTATTGTACCAACTGAATAAACAGAATAATAAATGTAGAAGATTGCATACAAATGAAGAACTTCTGAAGATCGTCAAGAAAGTTCAAAATGGCCGAGTAGGTGTAAGTGTCGGAGCTAGAAACTTTGGAATCTCAACTTCTACTTTAACGAAATAAATGATAACTAATAACTTGTCTAAACAGACCTTAGAACCACGTTCACTGCTGGGAACAGAAAATGAGGAGAAACTTAAAGCTCATATCAAAAGTTGCAAAAGCACAGGTCTGCGGCAACATCTGAGTACGTTAATCCTGTAAAATTCGATTTAAATAAAAATCGGGTGTCCATAACAAATTTAACATATATTCCTTTATTCTTCGTATTTTATTCTTATTGTATGTTTTTTATTTAGGTATTTTATTAGGTATATAGAATAAAGTAAATAGTGTATTAAAATAAAGGTAAAATACAGTAATATTCTTCTTAATATGTAATGTGTAATTGTACATATGATTCTGAGAACTGAAACAGACTACTGCTATTTTTTAAGTAAAAATAGAATAAATCATATGGTATAACAACTATATGGAGATCGTTCTCTTCTTCATCGGAAAAAATTATTAAAGTGTTTCATACCGGACGATACCAACTCTAAAATGGCGTATCATATGGAATTTTAAATCTGACCTTAAATTTTTTTGCTTCTAGGTAATACCGAAACACCTGTGTGACATTTTATTTATTATACAACGTGATCTGGGAACTCGAACAAAGTAGAGTTGTATTTTAAGCAATAATAAAAGAAGTGATAGAAGAAATACTCATATGGTATAAGACGTCCAAACTTCCTATTACCTTATTTATTATATGGATACATTGATGCACGTGCCAAGTGCAATGCTCTTTATTCTATAACTCAATTTTTTTGTTACATCAATCAATCTTTTTTAGTATCCTGTGTGTAAAAAATATTAATGCAAGGAAATCGAAATGTCAATACTAGAAATATTTGACATTTTATGTCAGAAACGTACTTTATTGCAATAAGTGTTCGAATGTTCGCCATTGCACTCTGAACATTTCCTAGTGCGTTTTTTTATATTTTCCATTGCATATTGATTTGCATTGACATTCGAATGTATGTCAATTTAAAAAGTTTTTTCTTTGGGATTGTTTAAAAAATAAAATAAATTCAAGTTCTTTTGTATTGGATCACTATTTAAAGGAGTATCAAAATGCATTGATCGAATGTCAATGTAAATCAACTGAAGCATGCAATGAAAAATGTAAAAAGTATGTTTAGAGTGCAATGGTAAAATATTCGAACGCTATTGTAGTAAAATACGCATTGATGTAAAATGTCAAATATTTCATTTAGTATTGACATTTTGAGGGCATCGGGTTAGGATTTTTATATGCAGGATAATACAGAAAATCGATTGGTTTAGCACGAAAATTGGGTTACATTGTATAATAAAGTGCAATTGCATTTAACAGGTGCATCGATGCATTCATATAAAAAATGTCATAGAAAGTTAGGACGTATTGTACCATATGATTTTTTTTGTTTTTCACTAAAAAATAGTAGTAAATGTCCTAGTTCGTAGGATCACCCTGTATATTGTGTATTTTGGATATACTCTTTTGTACAATTTTAGACAATTTAAATATGTCAAAGTCGAGTGACTTAATACCAGAAACAAAAGATGAAGGAAATACTATATGGTCCTGAGATCGCGATATTCTTCCAGAAAATAAATACTGTGCGTCCGAGAGATATGATACTATATTTAACACTATTCCTACCAAGAGGTGTCAAAAGACACCTTTCAAATTTTAACCTAAAATTATTCTCTAAGTATCATTTCTCCACAATTAGTTTTTTGACTTTTCATACAATAGCTGTTAAATTAATTCAATGATATCATTTTTCTTCCAGCTCATCCTAGATCTAAAAATGTGCTATACTTATTTCTACCATGAGGTCTTTTGACACCTTAAGGATTTCATGCCAGTGCCTAATTTTAAACCATTTTACATATAAATATCAACACCATTTTGCAGCGTCATATCAATTATAATCAGATTAATCCCGATTTGAGTTGTAATGGAAAATACAGGAGTTGCGGCATAACTTTGATATTGGCTTATTTCTCGCCATGTTGCATTTTAGTGTGCACCCCTATATTTACATGTACGGGTAACCCTCCTACAACACGGCCTCTTATAACACGGTTTCGCTATAACACGATTCATAAATTGCGGGAACCCTCCTGCAACACGGCATTCTATAACACGGTTTCGCTCTGACACGATAAGAAAATTGCAAAAACCTTTATACAACACTGTATTTCTACAGCCGCGGCGAGGCTTGCCGTCTTAAAGATATAGTGTTGCGGAAAGTATTTCTTTTCATCTCCGTGGCCTGAAGACAAAAGTGTCTCACGCTGCTGATCGGCAGTCTGCGTCGAGCCACGGTGTGTTAAAAAATAATTTTTTCGTCTTTAAGACATTAAGTTTCAGTCCCAAGCCATGGCCGATAAAGATAAAAAAACAACGTTTAAGAGGAAATTTATTTCTTTAGAAGTAAAGATACAAATCTTGGATCGTCTTTTGAAAAGAGAAATTAGTACAAATTTATGTCGAATTAAAAAAAATATTTGTTTTTAATAAGTTTTCGGAACGTAACCCCCCTTTTTGTACTGGCTCTGGGTCTCATACAACACGGTTTCACACAACACGGCATTTTTTAGGAACCTATCTACCGTGTTATAGGAGGGTTACCTGTATTTTGTAGATCGATGATTTAAGCTAGATTTACAACCTGATTAATCTCTAATAAAAACACATTAATGTATCAATAAATATATTATCTACATTTAACTGATAATTTGAAATCCCAACAGTTTTGGCAACTATTTGCATTAAAATAGAAAGGTGTCAAAAGATACCTTTTGGTCGAAATAGGTATACACAAAATCGTGGTAGAAATACTTTATATCATCGCAGATTTAAAACTTTCCATTGCAAAATAAAAGAAAAATAACAGGAAATTACCATAGCTAATGGTACATGGTACAATACTGCGCAATTGCTGCTATCAAAAATGTACAGTATTGTATGCAGCTTTTGTCACGCAGAAAACTGTGATAAATGTCGGTTTGAAATATGGATATCGAATTCGAGGAAAAGGCATTACCGCCAAAAACGTATGTGATATTTGTACGATAATTGACATTACATGTATATAATATGAGCTAAAAGCTTGATGGAAAACAACGCTAAAATTCATCCATAAAATATTTTAAGACGTGCTAGAACTATTTTAAGTAAAACTGTTTAAATAAACGTGATTCGATTATAAATTATTCGTAGGTCTGAAAATAAAACCATTAGATTTAAAGTCAAGAGCATATCTGACTTCTCTAGGCAATTTTATAATTTTAGAAATCCGGAAAATTTGTAAATTTGTAATAAACATATTAATACTTTTTAATTTGAACATTTGTAAGTTCGTAAGCTTGTATGTTTTATAATTTGAACACTTGTAAGTTTGTAAATTTGTATGTTTTATCATATGAACATTTGTAAGTTCATGAATTTGTAAAATTTCCAATTTAAATATTAATAAATTTGTAAGTTTGAATATTTGAAAATTTGTCAATTTGTAAACGCGTAATCTCGTAATCGCGTAAACGCGTAAACTTGTAAATTTATGCAGTAATAAATTTGCAAAAGTTCAAATTTAGAACCTTGCAAATTCGTAAATTTGTAAATACGTAAACTTTGAAATTTATAAAGTTGTAAATTTGTAAAAGTGTAAATTTATAACCTTGCAAATTCGTAAATTTATAAACGTGTGCAAAAATACGCAATTGCCGCAATAAAAAATGCAGTGTTATACACAGTTTTTATCGCGCGAAAAACCATGATAAATATCAGCTTGAAACATGTGAACTAAATTCGAGAACATATTTCCGCCAAAATCGGATATTTGTATTCAGCAAGTCAGGACAATTAACATGATGTATAATATGTACCAAAAGCTTGCACTTCTAAACTTCGTTCCTACACTCTTTATAATTTTTGGAAAAATTCGAGACACCTTGTATATGTATGTCTTCTGTACATAAAAGGCGACTGGTCAATAGAACTAAAAAACTTAATTGAACGTAATGTTAACTGTCGGTAAATGAGGACAAATACAAGAATGCAAAGAGTTAAAAGTCGCGTGACAACTTAACTCAGCGTTGGCATGTGAAAAACCGAATTCATAGCGAGAAAGGAATCAGCGACGGGCTGGAAAAAGCTTAGATTTTACGACGCGATAATCACGACACCGACGAGAAAGCCTCAGCTCGAAAATTAGATTAAAACAATTAAAAGCCAACCCCGTTAGCTGAAAGGGACGCGATTCTCATCTTGTTAATTAGGATGAACTCGCGGAAATTCGTATAGTTACGGATATATGCACATACCGGGTGTCTCAAAACGAACAGTATTCTCCGACAAGATCTTCATAAAGTTCTGTAACAAGCTACGCTTTAATTTAACAATTTTCCGCAAGTTTTATTTCCACAGAAACTCCATTCAATTACAATTCTCTGTTAGAAATAATATTAAGAAGCTATTATAATTCCCCCACTCAAATCACTCCATCGCATTCGTTCGTTTGTCTGTATTACTCTACCGACAATTTTGGATGTTTTGACTAGAAATTTTGACGGTAGACTCCTAAGACACCCTAATTTTCCTCTATACATTTTGGCAGCGATCTGACGAAACCTCTTCTCATGCTCCTCGAATCGATAAAAATTCGTGTTTTGGTGTTTGATAATTTTTGACACATAATGTTCCGTCGCTAACTCCAACCTTTACCGCGACGAAAGAATTTATTACAGGGTTTGAGTGGTTCGACGCGTAGACCACCGTCATTACCTATATGTATACCTCGAAATACGGGTCACCGGGGACCCTTTTTGTCTAGTAAGTCCCGTTCGGACCGGTCCCAACGTCACCGTGAACTTGCCATAAATCGGCTAACGGAGATACATTATTTTTCTCGGTCTTTCAAAAACAAGGATAGATTTTTCTTGACCATCACCCAATGATGTGCGAGGCTGTTCGGGCGAATTTATACATCGAAGTCAGTCAGTCGTTGAATCTTGTGCGGGTCGGATCGAGAGTACAACCTCCGTGTGTCGTGAAATAACAGACAAACTTCGTGTATCGCGAAATAACATACAAACTCTATGCATCATGGAGTAACGTAAAATATCCAGTGCAGGGTGGATTCCAAATACAATCATAACACTATTCGAGCGGGACCCTGCACACCTCGAATAGGCCAGTGTAGGGTGGTAAAGAACGCAACACAACATTATCCGAGTGGGACCCTACACTCCTCGAATAAGCCAATGTAGGGTGGTAAAGATCGTACAACATAACATTATCCGAGTGGGACCCTACACTCCTCGGATAAGCCAATGTAGGGTGGTAAAGAACGCAAAACATCATTCGAGTGGGACCCTACACTCCTCGAATAAATCATCGTGGACAATCCTACGCAATGTAGATTGTAACACAACGCATCAGCATTTGAGTGAGACCTTGTGCTCCTCGAATCAACAATCAAACATACTAAATCACACGAATACATTTTCACCGTCTAATCACGACAAATACATATCTAAAAAGGGTTTTTTATGCCGCAAGGCTTTTTCCCTTAAATCATATTACTCGAGCCAATAAATTATTATTGATTTTTCAGGCTCAAATTTGTCTAATTAATTTTTTATTAACCCTCCTCCTCATCCATCTTTTAACATTATTTTGAAACACGAAATTTCTCCATGTTGGAAAGATTTCGACGAAACACATAACATTTACTGAAACCACGCTAAAACTCTATAACTCATCGTTGACGACATTGCTTGACATTACTTGATCGTCACTGACGTCAGTCGTGAAATCAACAATAATTGTGTTTGGTATCGTATTCGATAGTTTCAGAGACGTTTAATCGTGCGGAACGACTGCAACATCCCTGTCTATATTACAATAGGTACTCTAAATTTTTACTCTTTGCCCGATAACATCGACTCAGACTCGTGACGCACGTTATAATTCAAATGTGACAAAACTAAATTGTATTTGCAGAAAGATCGAGTTTTGACTATAATACAACTGCAGTTTGTATAATTAATGATCGCTAAATCCAAAATATACCTAACATTTCAATATTCTTTATTTACCTTAACGCTGCAGTATTAGGCGGCTCTGATTGACGCACCTGCCGAACAACTTGTAGGCTAAGGGGTTAAATACATATTTGAATTTTTAGTGCTTTTAATGAGAAGCTGTTATAATTCTTTTTTATAATTTCATATGATATTTCGTGTTTGAAATTGTAGATGATGTGCTGATTGGCAATGCGTATATTATTTTTCATCAATGGAAATAATCCATCTGTGTTAAATCACACGGCGTAGATGTTTTACTTCTGAACGTCAATCACAATAAATCGCATGAAACATCGCATCGTTGTATTGAAACCACATGTCCTCATACTTTTATTTTCGTAATAAATTTGTATTATTTCACTAAAATCGTAATGGATTGTGGATGACAACTGTCGAACATAGCTGTCAGACGTATTTGACGTTCGGAAACAACCTGAAAACATCCGCGAAGTCGTGTTCGCGAATGCTGAACAATGTAAAAAATTGATTCTCTGGGAAAAAGGAACACAAAATTATCTTCTTAGATAAGAAAATATTGACAGATTATTATGATTAAGTACAAAATGTTATTTTTAAACAATGATACTACTTACATAATTCCAAAATCGACTTAAGTGAATTTCAAAATTCTTATATAAATTCAAGTTCATGTATAATTTAAAGTTCTTACCGAGCGCGGAGCTTAGAAATCTTTTAATTTTGCGTCTACATAATTTTGAAATTTTCTAATTGCTGACTTGAAAATTTTGAAACTAATGAATTTGTGAATTTAAAAATTATTGAATTTGGGAATTTTTTAATTTAAAAGTATTGGGATTTGAAAATTGAAAGTTTGGCAATTTGTAGATTTGGAAATGTAGGGATTTGAGGATTTATGGATTTGGGTGTTTGAGAATTTAGATATTTAAGTAAAGTCTAAATTTAATTTGAGTGATGTGGAAACTATAAAATTTGAGGATTTTGGTATTTGAGAGATTCAAAATTTGGAAATTTGAAATTTCAGAAATATTGTTCAATTATTACCTAGTTTCTCAATTTGGAAGTTTAATGATTTCGAATCTTGTGAATTATTTAATTTTTAAAATGCCACAGTATAATTACTTGAAATTTATAAATTTTGCAATATAATTACTTAATGTATAATTCTGTAAAATAAAATTATATAGTAACTTTTAATTTAGAAATTCAGTAATATAATAATCTAAAATTCAGAAAAACAACATAGTAATTTAAAATTTACAAATTCAGCAACATAATATAACTCCGAAATTTAGTAATACAATAATTTATAGTTCAGAAATCAATATAATAATTAACAAATTTTTAATTTCTCATCATAATAATTTAAAATTAAAATATGTCTCAATATATTAATTTAAAATCCAAAAATTTCAGAATTCGAAAATTAAAATGTCTTTCAAGTACGGAATCTCACACAGCCAAGTCGCAGGCTCAACTCGTACGAATTCCATACAATTCGCGTTGACCTTATTTTTATCATTTCAGATGTCTCCATTTTAAATGGAGATTCCATTTTTCGATCCAAACTCATATTACATATTTTAAGACGCCCGGTACATATATTCTGTGAACTTAAAGTATATCTTGCTCGCCGACTGTAAAAGAGTCTGGAAACTTTTCTGTCGACCAGAATGTTCTGCGGCCAGACACACCGTTGCGTTTATAATTGCGTTCTATGGAGCGAGAATTACAGAGGCCGTCGTCGAAAGAGAACTTTATTAACTCCTTTGTCCAACAATGGTTTCAGGTTAATAAGAAAAACATCGCAAGGGCTAGTTTTATTGTTGTTGCGATTCTATCTCCGCGCCAGAATTAATGAGAAAAACCAACTGCAATTAAGCGCATAGTCTGCGACGCGGTATAGCGAAATCGTAAAATATCTTCGGGAAACTAATTTTTTATCAGTTCAGAGGATTTCACGCTGTAATATTTATTTTGATTTATTTATTTTGAACAATTCGTTTATAATATTCCTTTTTAACGAAGAACTTCATGCGTTCCATGCTTTATCGTAATGCAAAATACACAGTATCTAGGTCAGAATTAAGAGGAATTAAGAGCCATTTTTTTCCCGATGTGATAAATTATTTTTTTAAAGAGTCAAATGTAAGTACATACATCGGTAAGGTGAAGGTACCAGTAGTTGACACTTTAAGGAATTTTTGGTCTATTTGTTCACATAGCTCAGACTAAGTTCACTTTATGGAAAATTTATGATTAGCAGTCGCTGCACAAACTATTCTTCTATTATATTACAAGTGTTAATTCCTGATGGCCATTGTACATTTTTTTTCTTTTTTTTTCTAAACATAAAATTTGATTCAATAATTGACACCCAGCGAAAACAAAAAATTTAGTAGTTGACATAGGAAGAAAATCCAATTAATGAACTAGTCGTGATAATGTATGAATACAGAATTTTATTGAACGTTTAAAAAATATTATTCTTGAGTAAGTTTACAAAAAAAATATTCAATAATTATAAGTTACTTTCACAAAAAATCTAACTTAGTTTGGTAACTGAATACACATTTCTGGTTCTACTCATTTTAATGGGTTCGTTGATACGAAACAGCACTGTTTCCTATTCATAATCTAGCTTATCCATTCTTTCTGGCCACTTTCACAGCCTACCACACTTTGCCATTGCTGAAATGGTTGCAGTCGTTTCAGACACAGCAATAACTCCAAGGAACAACTCTTTTTCGTAGGAAAATACAAAAATATAGTCACTTCTGTATAATTTATGAAGTTATCCTTCGTAGAAGGCATCTCAAAAATGACAGAGGAACAAAGTCAGTAGTTGACACGTAGTAATTTAATAGTTGACACCCCATGTCAACTACTGAACAATAGACGATTACAAGTTTCAATAGTTGACACGGAGTGAATTTAAACAATTTAGCATTGTTTGTTGCCAATTTTAATAATTAAACCTCTTTTTGAGTTTCAAACAACATAAACGAATGTCTTTTTTATTCACAATGATTAAATAATACAAACTTGCAATACTTACATTTTAACCAAACCTTAGCGATTTATATAAGAAAACACTGAAAAATCGTAAGAGTCATAAGTTTGATTAATCGGTTGATATGACACTTTTGAATGGCAGATATGCGCAGTAGTTCGCAATTAAGCAGCTGAAGTGCGACAGTATACAGATTAATAAGGTTTGATGTATTCCAACTTGTGGTTTCCTTATTTATTTACTTTTTTTGAAAAACTGTAAAGTACTGGTACAGTGCCAACTACTGTTGCTCTTACCTTAATATGTGTTAGAAAAAATAATATAACCATTATTTGCCGTGAAACATGTATTGATTGTGAAATCAAAACATTCTATTTTGCGTAGTAATAGAACATATAAGTCAACGTATTAAAGAAAACGAAAACAATTTTTGGTTTTGAGTGTGGCGTCGGTGAGTGTGGAGAGCAGGGTTCGCTAAAGCTAGGTTTACATGCATGCGATCTGCCGCGCATTTTGATGTGTGCGCAGGATTATTATATTTGTTTGGCATTTGCAATATTGCAGTTAATTTTTCAATATGTACTATTAAACTACTCAAGAGCCACAAGTATGAGTCTACTGTGCCGCATGTGGCTCGCGAGCCGCAGGTTGCTGACTCCTGATTTAGGTCTACCCTTCGTAGAGTTGAAAATAAATATCGCTTGCAAAATTCAATAAGAAAATAAGAAAATATTCATGAAATTCGCGTGTTTATTTTAGAAGAAACGATAATATCAATAATCAGATTTACGTTTTGTAATAATTGGAATATTAAAAAAATTGTTCTTTAATTTAGAATATTAGAAGCGGTGAAATTTCACACCTAATTAATTCTTGATATATGGCTCGTTGAATAACGTGGATCTATCGCAGCGTTCGTTGATAAACTATGTTCTTTGCGCGTTTGTCACAACAGAGAATATGCAACCCATCCGGTGAACCAATTCTGGACAGTGCGACATAAAGTTGTCCATTTGAAAATATATCTGATCTGACATCTAAACCTGCGCACTTTTGTTTATTTGTTTTGACGTCACTTTTTGCTGCCAGAATTCACATGAAATTGTGTTTAAGGTGACATTTGTGGTACTTCTTCAATTTTAACCACCACGAATGCTGTTACAAAACCATTCTCTAAGGCTTACGCCGTGAAATTTTTTTCTGCTCTCAAAAATAAAAAACGACTTTTCAATTCATACACAATTGGGTATTAACGCACCCTCTCCTTTCATTAACTTTGTAACTATCCCTATTGACTGCAGTTAGTACTTGAAAACTACTAGTAGTTGAAAACTTTAAGGTTTTTTGCAACTAGGATTACAATTAATTACCAGAAATAATCGAATGTAAATATCTTCTAAGTTAGTGATTTTTAGATAGACGTAAACTAATACTTTATTGTAGGTATGTGGAAGAAAATTGGATAATTGTTAGAATATAGCAATCTAAATTTAAATGTCGGCGTCAATTAGTGAAAGTGTGAAGCCTGTGAGAGCAGCACTTGTGTATCGCAGCATACGTGTACCGAGAGCACGATGACTTATTATTAAGAAGAATATTACTATTATCATTACAAAAGTCTGTCTAAATTATCAAACTATAGAAAATTTTATAATATTTAAATTGTGTAAAATTATTTTTCTTCCACTGCGTGGTGCCAACAATAATGTATCAAGAATGATACAATTTCATTTAAAAGGACTTACATATGTCCTCTACGTGTTCTCCAAAATTAATCCTCTCTGCGTGTGACCTCTTCAAAACCATTCCACTTTTTTGTAAGACTTTTATATTATAAAAAATGATCTGGATATTTCGGGTGATAAAGTTAGGTGGGAGTCTGTTTACTAAATATATTTAAATCTCTATTGCAAACAAGAATTCAAGTTTATATTCAAATGAAGCTGAAATAACTTTGGTTAAGGTTTGTACAGAGTATCGGAATGAAATTTAAATTTAAAATAAAATATTCGCGCGAACTGTTTGTATTGAAGAGCAATTCACACGTGTTTCAGGCGCAGACTGAATGGCGGCGAAGCAAATTACCGAAAGTGTATTATCGTCCCGTTAACTCGCCCGCATCGAAGTAATGACCAGGGAAGTAACAATGTAATTAACCAAACACGAACTTGTCCAATAAAGAACGTACAAACTGCATCGGCTCGGTACGCGTTTACGACTTCAGGATTTTATGAAGTATCGAAAGTTTTGTCGTTAAGAAGAAAAAATCTACTTTGCGCTCTTTCAGTTTTCACTTAAATACTTTTCGTCTTATATATATCGTGTGAAAAATATCATTTCACTTTAGTAGCTCTTTCTCATTAACTTGCCTATATATTTACAGCATTCTTTTAAGAAGGGATGAAAGAGGAGTAACTGGTGAAATATATTATACGGGGGAAGCAATAATATTAATCGTGTTAAATATTCTTGTTATAGATAGATGAAAAGTAAGTTACGTTTGATTACACTAAATTTGGTATAGATTTTAGGGTAAGTTAAATTTGAAACAGATTAAGGTTAGGTTACTTTACTTCAATGAAGTTATAGTCAAATAAATGTGAAGTTTAATTAGGTTAGAATATCTAATGTCTACTCATATCAGGTTAACCCTTCGGTCACTCTTAAGAATGCAGCCATTAAAAAGGTTTTTTTACGAAGAAGTTATTCATTATTTTAACTTGAAAAAAATTATAAATAACCTGTGAAAGTCGTTTCTTTATATTTCACAGGTGATTTCAGTAAATTTTGAAAAAAATTCGGTAATCTAAAAAACTGGAAGAAATAACAGTTTTCACAGGAAAATTCAAATCTTTTCTCGTTTTAATATAAAGAAATGAAATATTAGCTCAATACTCTTGGGATATAACAGTTTTGGGAAAAAATAGTAAAAGTACCGATGTTTAAAAAGGGATTTCATACATATTATTCATTCAGATTTTCAAGATATAAAAGGTTAAAATTGAAGCTGAATTGGCTGGGTCGTTTCATTCCTAGTGTAACCATTAAGGATTAAAATTATATTAAATAATGTTAGGTTATGTTGAACCTTACATTTGGCTACATTAATAATTGCAAGCGCCGTATTCTTTCTTTTTAAAATACTTTAAATAACTTAGAGTATTCATAATAATTAAAAATATTTACTTGCTGTAATCTTTCTTGCACGACTACAGTATTTAATCATTATTCCTTTCATTATTCGCCTATTCGAGCAAATAAATGTGTCGATGAAAATTCATCGGCGATAATCACGTGTCTTTGGCTGTGAATGCAAAGCTGATGCTGATGAAACGAGTATTGATGAAAACATTGTGCATAACTTCACCATGCCAGTTCACAATATCGGCAAAATTCAGCAACGATGAAATAGTGTCAGCGAAAACATCGGCGAAATGATTGGTAATCGCAGAGCATCCCTTTTGACTGCAAATAGTAAATACATTGTTTAAGGTTTTTTAATTTCCTGCAGTATATTAATTATTTTAATTTGTACAAATTAATGCTGCTTCAAAGTAGCCCTTAGAGTAACATATTTGTTTTATAAATAAAATAATTCAATAATTATTGAGCTGAATTGATTTTCCTTTAGGAATTTGAACACGATCGGTTCTCTTCTTAATATAAATATTACTGTTGAAAACATGCAATTACTGTAATAGGATAATGTTTACATATAATCGTACATATTATACAACTAATAGTAGCAAGTAAATGATCTCTTGACTTTCAGATTACGTCACATATTTCTAATTTAAAAGGGACTGAAAAGGAGGAAGCAAAAGAAGCAATATTCAAGCAAACTGAAGGAAAACAGGTGCACAAGAAGATAGGATGACTTAGAATGAATAATACTTCTGAGAACGTGACAATTTTAAACAAACAAATTAATGCAGAACGTAGGATAATAATAAATTCAGTACAAATCTCGTATGATACAAATGGTTAGATAACATACAGGGTGTCCTTACGTATTTATAGAATGATATGCTATAAATAAAATTTTTGTATCTTCTATTTATAGAATTTAAAGATTACATTATATCAACATAATAAATTAAAATTTATTATGTTAAAATGAGCTTAATTAAAATGAAGAATATAAACGAGATGGTATGACCAAATCAGTCTTTATTGAATCCCAGGATGGTAAATTTAACGGAATTCGATTAAACAATAACCAGTCAACACAAATTAACAAACGCATGTAATGGCAGGTATTAACACCATTCAGAACATCACATAAGAACAATATGTTGTATATTTCTATCATATTACTTTTAAAGCGCTGCATATTGTAATTAAGAGATATCTGTGTAACTGAATAATAGAGTTCTTTAAAACGTGGAGGTTAAGCAACTGATCAATATGAAAATTTTGTTTATCGAAACCAAATATGTTACATGTATGAATTAATGTTACATTGAATTGCAGCGATTCAATCTTGTATACAATGATTCATATCTACATTCAGATGGGATTGATATTTATTTCCATGAAATAATTGTATTTTATTAATTTTAGAATATATAAGATAATTAGCTATTGGAATGTACGAGAAAAACATAGTAAAAAGAATAATTAAATTCTAAGTTTATGAGCAAAACATTATTTACTTCTACTCAAAAATATTTAAATAATATATTCCTAACTAACGCGGAGCAAAAATATGCCCCTTTTCTGCATTTAATTGTAAATAATCTTTCGCATTTTTGAGGATAAAAATATCAAAGTGTGTTATATCATAATAAGACGGTTCTTTTCCATGCGTTCCTTCCTATTTTCATTAAAAACTATTGCTAAGTGTGTCTTTGTTACGTAAATGTCTATGTTGTTTATAAGAATATAAAAATATTATTGAAGAAAGAAAAAACACAAGATCGAATGTTTGACACGTACCTATTATTAAAATAATCGGTGAAGCAAAACTACATGTTCGGATTATGTGATAATTGCAGTCTATCTTTCATGAACTTTTAAAATGACTTCTATATACTTTATAAACCGTACTATTAATCTTTTTAATATTAACACATCTGTAATGCATCGTAATGTTTTGACAAAACATCTCCAATGATCTAACTTTAATTTCCGCATTCTTCTTCTAGCTATTGTACTCCTTTCTTTATTACAATTATAACTATTTTCTACATTAATTTTACAGTGGTTTACAATAATACAGTATAGAATATTAGCAAGATTGCAATTAGAACGTGACTGAGTTACTCATCAATATGGCGCCATTTTGAATGAAGGCGGAAAATCATTTTCGAATGTGCTTTGACATTTCGTTCATGGATAAATGTATTTATCGGATATCGTTCTTTGAGGTTTGTGAAAGTAGAGTACCAGTCATGTTAAAACACCCTGAATGCTTAACAATTAACATAATTAATTATAAGTAAATCTACCACAAATGGAAATATTAATAACTTTATTCACTGTATCATTAAGAGAAGTTTCAAATATTTTTTGTCGCTTCATTGATGAGTAATTTATTAAAAACTATTTTTCAGAATTAGAAAAACGAGAATAGCAACATGATTGCTACTCTAAACACTATTTTTCAAAATCCGAAGAACTTCAAAATATAAAAATATTACTGAAGAAAGAAAAGCACAAAATTGTACAGATGTCAATCTACGAGTTGGCGCATGGCAAGTCGACTCAAAGTAAAAAAAGCTACGCTTATCCTCACCGTGAACATTTCCAGCGTTATATTTCGGCAAATAAGAATAATAATGACAATAACAACTGCAGCACGCAATTTGCATTATCTCATTCACTCTCGAGACGTTTGCCGACTGTCATTGTTTTTGGCTTAATTACTGTGCAAAACCGCTCGAGCCAATTGTTCCTACAGCTGAAAATACGTGTGAGTCTAAGCGTCCATTTTTCTGTTCTGACCAATTGGTGCCGCAGCTCTTCTAAACACCTGGGTCAGCCTCTTCACGCGCCAATTCGTGGGTTGACATTGGTATGTTCGACACGTAGCTCTGGATAAAATATTAGGCAAGGCAAAACTTTTTCTTTGGACTACGTGAAAATTGTAGTTTATCTCAAACTTATTGCCACAATAAAATTTCTTCCTTCAATCTTTCTATCAGTTATTTCACTCTGTCTATCACTTATCTAGTTTTTATGAGTTTTGCATTCAAGGTCACGTGAAGATCATAATGTTATAGGTCGTTGAATTCGTTTTGACTTCAACTATTGTGTCACCATAATGAAACTCTATTGTCTCGTTTAAAATAACTTCTATAACCTTGAACTCTTGTTAGTGAGTAAACTCTCTTTATTACTCTCATAAGTGATCTTGAGGAAATTTTCCTGACCCTTACAATATTGGTCCCTTAGAAAAAAATAGTTTCCCTCTGACATCTTTCTCTATCATAAAAAATGAGCAATATTCGAGGTGTTCAAGTTCAGCATAATAGCCTGTATTTGAAACAAGTAACTCATCTCATAAAGAATATTAGCATTTATACATTTTAAAATCATGTATTTAAACAATTTATAAAGGAATTCATTGGCTTACATATGAAGTGAAAAGAACAATGATGATTATCTAAAGCACAGATATAACAAAGGATTATGGAAGATAAAAAAGATGTGAATACGTCTGCGTCCTTTATGGCAGCAAATAATGCATAAAGTAAATGAAAATGTGTACGTACGTTAAAAGAACAATAACTGAGAGGGGGAGAGTTGAGCGAATTTATCCAACTGTAGAGGATAATGCTGAGAGTGTTTATAAAGTCTGTATTGTATTAATTTATTTTATATTACCTTATTCCTTTTAACGGTTTTCAATTATTTTATGATAACAAACATCGTCTTTGAGAAGAACGTGAACCAAACTTCTCCAATTACTGTACGTTGACCATAAAAGGACATTTCTCCATATTTTGGGAGAATGAAAGACAACTTTGATTTTCTATTCGTTAAAGCCTTCAAAAGGATCTTATTAAACTTAAAACATTCTCTATCATAATGATCATTAACATCAAACTCGTTTATGTTTCAAATAACAATACCACTGTGATCAAAAAGTAAGGTGAATTTGTTTAGAAAATGAAAAATTTTTATTTATTCCTCTAAATCAATCTCATCACTTTCAAAGTACTCCCCAGCCGACACAATACACTTATGCCAACGTTTTTTCCAATCGTCGAAACAGTCAAACAAGTCCTTTTCCGGGATGGCCTTCAATACTTTCTTCGATTTGGCTTTTATCTCATCAGTCGATTCGAAACGGTGTCCCAGACACGGTCTTTTGAGTTTGTTAAACAGCCAGAAGTCGCACTGTGCTAAATCAGGCGAATACGGTGGTTGTGGAACGATATGGGTCCATTTTTTGGTGAAATGCTCTCGAAAAACCAATGAAGTGTGGGACGGCGCAGTATCGTTCCACGCGGAATTGACGAGTTTGAGGCACAAAACATCTTTTAAAATGGTTTCGGTTGATCCAAATGAGATGTCCGCAGCATCAACAAGGTCTCTAATTGTCAATCGACGATTTCCAAGCACCAAATCTTTGATTTCCTTCACGTGGCATTCATCAGTACATGTAGATGGTTCGTCCAGAGCGCTATGTGTCTTGAACTCGGACTCGACCTTTTTTGAAATGTTTGTACCACTTGTAAATATTTTTTTGCGACACAGCCTTGTCACCAAAGGCCTTCTGCAACATCCACAATGTTTCCGCGGCAGAATATTCATTCCGTAAACAAAATTTAATGCTAATTCGTTACTCAACAAAATCAGACATAGTAAAAATCGAAAAACTCACTTTTGTATGTTTACAAAAACACGTGTAGCTCTGCAGCAATTCATTATATTGACATAAAACTATGCATAGATATCAAAGACAGTACTACTAATACACACAAAAAATAATTGCATGATTTTACAGTATCCGTGAAGCTTAATTCACCTTATCTTTTTATCACAGTAGTATGTACAATAACTTTACATTTTAAATATAGAGGATCATTTACATAAGTCGAACCCTAAAATTACATTAACCGAAACGACAATAGTTTCTGTAGCACAAATGCAGCTATATTCAGACGGTCGTCTTTTCCACAAAATCGCTCCATTTCTATAAATGCAATCCACAATTATAAATGCAAATCTAAATCCTTAAATTCCAAGCGTTTATAGCAAAAGTCATTTGCAAAATTCCTACTGATGAAGCCAACAGAGGAGACGTAACACCCGATTTTCTTTTTCATACTCTTGTTTTTTAACTTATTTCCTTCTAACATGAGTTACGCGGTGAACATGGACTTGCACCTGAATGATGATATAAGAATCCTTTCTTTGTTGAGTTTGCTATAACACGAGACGTGAAATTGGCTTCTCAATCTGGGAGTCGAAAAGTTTCCCTAAATCAAACGAATTGAGGAGGGACACGACCCAACTTGCTATTGTAACTTGTTCCCTTTCTACGAAAAGGGACAGAAAGGGGAAAGAAGTACACTCGAGGGCAAATCTGGCTTCCTCTGAAGAGTATTTAGACAGTCAGACATTTGGGAATTTCGAGACTGCGGAGATTGGAAATTTGGAAGTGTGGAGATTTGGAAAATTAGGTGTGTAGAAATTTGGAAACTTGGGAACCGAGGGATCTGGGAATGTGGGCATTTGAAAATGTGGAGATTTGAGAATTTAGATATTTGAGTATTTGGTAAGTTGGAAATTTGGGAATGTGAAAATTTAAAAATGGAGGAACTTGAAAACTTGAGAATTTGGAAGTGTGAGGATTTGGAAGTTTCAGTATTTAGAAATTTAGAAATTTTGGAACATAGGGATTTGCGGATGTAAGGATTTGGAAGTGTGATACTTAGAAAATTTGGATATTGAGGGATGTGGAAATTTGAAAACGTAAGAATTACAAATGTAGGGATTTGGGAACTTTAAAGACTTGGAAATAGCAGGATTAAAGAATATAGATATTTAGGTATTCAGGTATTCAGGTATTCAGGTATTCAGGTATTCAGGTATTCAGGTAATCAGGTATTTAGGTATTCAGATATTCAAGAATTTAGGTTTTGTCAGTTTTTAGGTTTTCAGATATTTAAATATTTCGCAGTTTAGAAATTTAGGATGTAATAATTTGGTAATTTAAGTATTTAATAATATTCAAATTCGAAAATGAGATAATTTAAGAATGTAGGGATTCGAAAACTTAGGAATTTTTGAATGTCGGTATACAGAAGTGTAGGTATGTTGAGATTTATGTATTAAAAAATGTATAAATATGGGAATGTAAGAATTTATGAGCGTAACGATATGGAAGTATCGACACTTAATAATCTGTATACTTGCAAATGTGAGAATTTGGAAATAGAGGTTCAGAAATAAGTACATTTAAAACGATTCTCGATACAATCAATAAGTATGGAATTATTTTAGATAATGGTTTTTATTGAAAATAGTATAGCTATACATTTCATAAAGGTGCACTGTCACTAATTTTAGAGCAGGTAAAATTATCTATAGACCAGTTCATACATTAATAGCAAATGTAAAGGATAATCGTCGCGCTAGATGGATAAAGTTTCACACGCAAAGTCAAATATAGGAATCAAGATCGCGTGACAGATAAGAGTAGCTCGACATTTGGAAACAGGTCCTTCTGGGGAAATTCTACTCTATGATTTTAAAATGAATGATTCAGTATAAATTTAAAAACATTCATTTATTTCTGTTTCCTTTGAAAGTACACTTATTTTACTCATACAATGATTGCTTGATATAGCCACTGTTTGACACCTAGCTTTTCAAACCAGAAATTAGGTAATTTTTTATGATAAATCTTCACTTTGAACAGCCATCATTTTTTTATAAATCTATTGATTAGGTAAGGAAGCTCTTACTGTTTTTAGGTTTCTCAACTGTGAAACACAATCCACACATTCTTAAAACAAATATCAACTAGAAAACTTTAAAAAAATATACAATTATAGTTAAGTAAGTTATAAAGTGTTGCTTGATCCACCAAGTGAAGTTAAATTATCTCTATTAATTGAAGCACCTAATATTTAAAAGGACTATGACAAAATCAAAAAAAAGTGATCACCATTTCTGTTTCAAGTAAACGTGTCAATATTTACTGGTCCAAAAATTAATTTATCTGAAAAAGTTTCTTCGAAATTTAACAAATTAAAATTATGAACATTCCAATCTTATAAAAATCGTTTAATATATTTTCACAGTAACAGAAAGTGTTAAAAGTTTATGCTCTGAAGTTTCACAAAAGTTAACTCACTTTTAGCTGTTTTATGTGCAACTCCCTTTAATCGTTTTATGTCCGTTGATAAATTATATCACTCTAGTTACTTGATTATAACATACATTATATTTAAAAAATTTTATTACAAAAAGATTCATAATTCGCTACTCATTTAAGTTTGGTAGGTTGAATACTATAAAAGATAGTGTATGTATGATTACCTGCAGTTTAACAACATTTGAATACATCATTCTCAAACGACCAGCAGAAACTTCTAATGTTAGCAACTAATTTCACAGTTCGTTTAAGCATAAAGAAATTCGATAACAGTCATACCTAGCAATCTCCAACAAAGAAACTTGTGGCTCGTCCTTTAGAACATTGATTTCGCAACTTTGTCGCTACTTTACACGCTCAGTACCTTAATTTAATTCTAAATTTAACTTTGAATCGATACGGCCCACTTATCCGGTATATTCTTCCATCCAAACGCTGTTAACTTGTGCAAATATTACTTTGATCTTGAAATAACTGATGTGCTTCTTTCGTATCTTTCTGTAGTGCGCCATAGCATAACAACTTTGATAATTGTATTCTTTCCATTTACTTATTCTAATCATATAAATAGCGATAAATATAAAAAATATCAGAAAATGTACATGTGCTTGAAAATTAGTTGAAAGTTTGTGATATAAACTAGAGTGTGTATATAAATAAAAAATTACGTATGGGAAATAATTGAAAATACACATATGTCTAAAAATTAATTCATAAATTCATGATATAAACCATAATATAGACGTGTTTAATTTTTAATGGACGAGTATTGTCATTTATTTGATCAGCAAAGAGTTTTATCTAACTAAAATTTAATTATAATACTAGAATAATTACTAACAAGTCATATGTATACTATTTATAATAATATGAGTATTATATCATTTAATCCGTGTGGATGAAAATGTACAAGGTTATTTAGAAGTTACTTTTAATTTAAACTAAACTAATATTTTTTGTAGTATTTTTGATACACCAGCATGTGATCGTTGTTACAAGCATGATTAACTTTATACAAATTAAAATTGAAGTTAATTGTGGTTGTGAAAACTGAGGAAATAAAATTTACCGATTATGATTTCGATATAACCAATAATCATTACTCCGTCTTTGTGGATTTGTAGCAGAGAGCGCAATATGGCTGACATCCGAGAGCGCGCGCCACATTTGAATTCAGCTTATTCGTATTGCACTAAAGAATTATTATAGAACAGAAAGTAGTCAGTGAAATTCCAAAGAAATGCAAGATAATTGTGCAAGGAATTTTTACTTACTGATTCATCAATTTATATTTGATATATCTCGTATGCTAACAATTCATTAAAATATTGCAACCCTTCAGACAGTTTCAATGTCACTATTTCGTTGAATACCGCGTAATTAAAATTATTTAAAATAAAGTTATGTAATTTCCGCAACATATCCCATGATTTTTCTTCGCCGCTTAATAACAGAATTAGTCATTTTTCATATTCGACCGGACAATGACAAAATCGGAGCAGAATTCGTTTGAAAAACTTAATCCCGAGCATCGTTCAGGAATAACATATTCACGGACCACACAAAACCAATGTACAAAATCGTCTTAACACAAATAGACTACGTACACGTCGTTAGCCCCGCGAATCAAGTTGTGCGTTTACCAGGCCGTATAATTCATTCGCCTGTTTGACGTGTGTAATAATAGAAACAATGGAACAACAGAGCCACGGTAACGCGACAGCAATAACTCACGACTGTCCCTGTGTGCACAACTATAACTCCTCGGCCCGGCTATCTTTTGAGACACCGTCGTTGTGTGTTGATTAATCAAACCGAATAATCTGGTCGAACTGAATTCAAATAATACCCTGCCCCCTCTTTATCTCTCTGTCTCTGTCTCTTTCGCTCCCGCCGATGACAATTTCGACCACCGCATCGTAAACATTAATAATCGACGACACATGGAAGATGAGCTACCGCGTGTGCAACGGATCGATCGATAAGAAAAACTGTAGCCGCAGAATCGTTTAGCTTAGCTATTGTGTCGTGCATAGTGATCATGTTTGCATATCTGAAAGTAAACGAGAAACACAAATAAATTGATAAAAAAAAAAAACGAATACGATAGGGAAATATTTGTTTTCAATTAATCGAATGGACAATTCGAACGAAAGCACAGTTCGAAATTAAGTTATATTAAAAGTAATTAACGGTGATTAAGAATTCGTTGATTTACTAGCCTCTTGAGAGATGGACACGTTAGTGTTTGGGTTTTAGTAATTTAAGATTTCGAATATTTATGAATTCAATTTGCGAATTTAAGAATTCGTATTGGAATGTAAAATTCGCTTTCGCTCGTTGGGGGTTCTCCCTCCCTAGAACCCTCGTTAGCCATATTTCTGCACTTTTTACAATTTTTCTAGGGGTTTTCCATTTTAGGAAAGTTTGATTCTTTGACAAAAACTCGTATCTCACACGGTTTGTACATTTGCATACGTGAGTGACTGGTCAGGATGGAGTTTTATGATTTGTAAATTTTTAGAATTTGAAGCTTCAGTAAGTATCAATACAATTGAGAACTGAGCATGCAAGAGAAGCTCTCCTAAAGAAGGATTTAATCTCTCCTAACTCTTAGTAAAATGTTGAAATAAGATTATACTCTTAATAGTAAATTAGTTTGAAAAATAATATCAACCGTGATACTTGCTTCAATATAAGGGTTTCCTTATAAATACATAGAAGTTAATGCTAACAGTTTTTGAAGTATAACTCCTAAAGCAACGGAGGAACAATACGGAAACTTGTTTTATTATTTATTTATTCCAATCTGTCTGTTATAATACAGTCACTACATCGTCAAACTGTCTCCATAAATCCATTACTGTGAATCCAGTTCATAAAATTTGCAATCGACATTATTCAAGTATTCTATGAAACCCAATCGATAACTTCAACGTAAGAATTTAATGTAACATTCTGGAAATAGTAACTTTGCGGTAAACAAACAAATTTTCATAAGAATTAAAAAATCAATTTATTTTTATTCATTTTTACTTTGTATTATTTTTAAAAAATGGTTGGGTTTCGAGCAAGTAATTATGTACATTTTTTATTTATTTATCAATCTTCCTAATATCAGTAGATTAAAACACCATGATTTGTAACATAACTATTACTTAAAAATTGGAACTCTACTATAAGTTGTTTTTTTATCTTCCATAAATCAAAAGTTAAAATCTGACATTAAATGTTACTTGTTAATTATTATGAACATAAAAATAAATTAAAAGGAATAATAAATATATTATACTGCACTGAAATGTAAATTTGTTGAAAATAGATGTAAAATTGTAACGAAAGCATGATGTTTGTGGTACAACTGCATCTTACTCGGTATTAGGTTAGGTTAACCTGGCTTTATACATAAAGGGTTCGAATAGAACTTTTCAGAAGAAAGTGCCACGTTAGGCTTTTTCCTGCTCAAAGAGGACATGATACATATTCATGTTTAGGCTTGTACTGCAATCAATAGTATCCTTCTGTTCTTGCTTAAAAAGCGATGCGATGCGATAAAATCTGAAATCATTTTCAACAATATTATACTGACCGTACACTTTCAATTTTTTATTTTAATAATATTTATTCAGCTCTTCGGTAAATATTATATTCTTTTCATCACCCCTTTTGTGTCATTTTATAAATTCATGAGACTTGTTAGTATTACATTTTTATAGTTATTGTTTGTTCATTTAGTGTAATCAGTTAACTACTAGTTTGTCTTTTAGTGTAATTAGTTAACTACTAGTTTGTATTTTAGTGTAAGTCAGTTAACTATCAGTATGTTTTCTAGTATAACAATTAAATAACTACTAGTTTGTTTATTTAGTGTAACAATCAGTTAAATAGCCATTTTTTCTTTAAGAATTGAACAGTATTTATGTATAGTAATTATACTTTTCACAAATTACCAAAATATCAAAGTATAAAAGTATCAAATTTTCAATTTCTCAAATTCCTGAATGTTTCAATTTCCAAATCCTTTTTCTAACTTTTTAAAGCCCCGAATATATAAATTTCTAAATTCTTAAATTCACAAATTAAAATCACAAATTATCAAATTACTAAATATATTATTAAATCTCTGTGTCTCTAACATTCCCCATTTCCGAAAATTCAAATTTAAAAATTTCCCAATCCATAAATTGAAAATTTCAAGAATCTCTTCCTCAAATTCTCAAATTTACAAATCCTGAAACGGTCAAATTGTTACTCGTTTTCTTAAATCTATATGCTTGAAATAAAATAAAGATTCACGTTTTAATAAAGTTATTTTCCCGCAAGGGCACATTCATCGATTTATAATCCGCTAACGAATATTGTGACAGTTTCAATACTTTGTTACAGTTTCATAACTGTTTCTAACAGAAGTGTACAACTCAATAGTTTCCTTTTCCCTATTAATACCACCAATCAAACACTGAACGCTTTGTACAATCTCAAAATTGCCTGCTTCTCCACGAACATCTATAACAGTAATACCTTAATTATTTCCAACGGTGTACAGCAGTACTGTACAATACACGAAATTAATATCGTTACTCAATCTAATTACATCAATTACTCAGATATGTTATCCTTCATCTCAACTTTCCTCGGTTACTCATAATCATTAATAAAAAGTCACCAATTCTTTCTAACGAATCATAGTGACATCGCCAATATTTTATTCTTCTCTTTTCTTTTGTACAACTTACATTAATTAACTAAATATTTCTATTTACGGAGTAAGACCTTTTATATAAGCACAAATGTAGAGGAGAAATATCATTTAAATCAATCATTCAAGTCAAATGAGATATGAATTGAAATTTAAATACAAAAATCGATGAAGGGAAGAAATAGTATGTAACATAATACAATATACAGGGTCGAAAATTCGACCCCACCCTTATATTTCGGAAACGGTTTCAAATATGGAAAAATGTTTTAGACAAAAGTTGTAGAATAGTGAGGCATAAGATGGTGGCCAGAGTTTGAACTTGGATGGTCCTTTGAAGGTCACGTTATCTTCAGTTTCTTAAATAGAACCCCCACTTTTTATTGCATAATATTGTAACCCTCGTCGAGACGTTTTCAAAATACTACTATGTTTGTTTTTTGTGCAAGTCATTCTCAAGGTATGAAGCTTCAAATTTAACACATAAGTGGGGTAAATATGATAGTGCAACCTTCGGAATACCTTGCATAAAATTCCAATGTAGTGTAACGTTGTTCTGTACATATTAAAGTGTGGTTTTTTAGATAAATTGAAAGTATTTTCAAAGAGAAAAGCTGAATTATCATCGGACAAAATATCATACCTTCAATTACCTTGCAAAAATAATATTGTACGAACCGTTATTTTAGAAAGAATATAACGTGGAATATGTATTTTCAATCATGTATATACATTACACGTCACAATTGATTCTCTGCATCTTGTTATGGGATGAAGTAAACATAATGCGATATAAATGATAGTAACAGAGTACTGAATTTCCTTTTAGTCCACAACTCCAGCTCAGGTGCTTATAAATTCTCATGGCAACAATTTCCTAATAATTCCGCCTGCATACACCTTCGCATTATGGTACTCATAGAACCAATATTACAAATTAATATTACTATGTGACCATAACTAAGTTCCTTTCGGGTCTAATTGCCTTGATTCATTAAAAGCATTCACAAGCGTTCTTCATCTGCACCATGGTATACTAGCTAATAATAACCTATTTATTATTCTATACATTGAACATCTCATAAGTTTATTTATATAAATATAATCTCTGAATATTTCATTATCTCTAATTTACATGGTCTTCTAAGAGATTTTCATAAATTGGACCAGCAGTTATATTAGTAGGGGAGAGAAGGACAAAAGTAACTTTCTCTCCACTTCCATAAACGTTTTTAAACAATTTGTTTCCATATTTGCACGTGTATAATATCTATTTTGTTCCATTGATCGACACTGAGCCATAACACGAATCACATGCGGTGGTTAAACTGAATTGCTAATTTAAATATCTCAAGTAAACTACAATTTCGACTTCCTTCTTAATATTCATAGTTGAACTATTTGTACTTAAGTAATCACTTGTTAAAGTGTCTTTAGATAATATTTTTAAACGATTCCATAGTTAATTTCAATAGTATAATTTGTAGGTTATGAAACATCTGTTTTGGAAAATGCGTTCGAGGACAAAAGTAACATGTTACTATGGACATCAAAAAAATTGAAAAACTATACCAAGAATGATGTATTATGCATATCATAATTATTATTAGCAATCGATAAATAGACAAATATATAAGCAACAGATAAATAGATAAATAGATAAATAAAGAAATGCTCGAAGCTAGTTATGCATTTTACTTTTTGTTATTTAAATGTGCAGGTATTGTTTTAATCCTTGCTTAAAATATGTTTATTTAAGTGTTTCTTTGTATTATTTCTTATAATAAAAATCTCATTCTGCGCTAGAAAAAGTGTTTTTACTTAACTTTCTACGAAATGATTTATGTTACTTTTGTCCTGATGGGTCAGAACTTTACTTCTGTCCCCGCTCTTCCTTATTTGGAATATGCTAAATACATTCGAATAGTAGGCTCTTAATTTAATGGTTATATGAGTACTCATTTTCGGATACATAAATTTGAAAAACGCAGTAAGTACTCTGCGGGGAAGCATGATAATGAAAATGGCGATCAGGAAAAGTCTTAAGAAAAATGGCGACATAGGGGACAGAGAGCGCCACCACTAGTTTTTGACTGGTATATGTTTAAATTTGTAAACTTTCAAATTTTGAACTTTAGAAATATCGAAATTTATAGATAAGAAAATTGGATATTTGGTAATTAAGATTTTTGGAAATTTCAGAATTTGGTGAGTGCGAAATTTGTTAATTTAGGGATTTACTGATTTGAAAATTTGTAAACTTAAGAAATTGGACACTTGAAACTTTATAAATTTGGGAATTTACAAACATAAAAATTTGGATATTTGAAACTTTCGAAATTTAGTAATTTGGTTGTTTGGAAATTTGAGAAATTAATACTTAACATGTTTAGAAATTTGAGAATTTGGTGGTCCAGAAATTTAAAAGTTCAAGGACTAGTTAATTAGAAAATTTGGATATTTATAAAATTGGACATTTGAAATTTGTAAATTTTGGAATTTGAAAATCTATAGGTTTGAGAATATAAAAATTGGAAATATTATTTTACAGATGTAATAATGTGCGGATTAGAAAATCTAGAATTTAAGAATTTGAAAAATGGAAACTTAGAAATGAGAATTTAAAAATTGAAAGTATGGAAAGTAGATTTGGATGTTAAGAAAACATTGTACTACATTGAATTTGTTTTCTGTAACTCCAGTTTCACTTTTCTGATTTCCCACATTTCAATCACTTAATAATAAATAATTTTGCTGTTTGTCATAATTTGAATGATTATCAATCATTTAATAGCTGTCAAGCATTTCATTTTTGAATATTATATGAAACATTTTGAACGAATACCTATAAGGGTATTTTTTATGAAGAATGACATTATACCGGTATTATGTTAACGCAAATATTATTTTACCCAGTAATCTAAATTTTTTCTCATTTAATGGTAATTGGATAGCAGATTGACACATAGCATATGATTGTCCAGAGATTATACAGGGTCTTCCACACAAGTGGGACGAACGATATCTTCACAGTTAAAGATAAAAAAAATATTATAAGAAAATCTTCTTTTTCCATAAGTGCAACAATGCACTTGAAAAATACAGGTGCATTGTTTCTTGAATACATTAACTGCCACACTGAAGTAGTTAAAAATTGGATTAGGTGATATATTTATTTCTAACAAATCTTACCAAACAGTTTCACAATGTTTTGTTATATTTATCATTCACAATTCCAAGTAGTTAATACAAGTATTTCCAATTAGTTAAGAGAACGAATTCTTGATAATATTGGTAATAGATTTGTATGGAAGTTTAAACGTCACCCGTATATTGGTGACACGATGAAGTTTTAAACTGCATATTGTTATACGCACATTGATCTGCGGAATATTCAGCGTAAAAAAGTTTTACGCTTTAATATCAAAGGAATCAGTAATTCGTGAAATATTTTAACTTCAAAAGTGAAATACGTTTTACTAAAATTTCATAACTTGTGGATTTTCCCATGACAGTATATTTTATTTGCCGTAATTAAAAAAATTCAAATTTCTCTTAGTGAAAATTTTCATATAGTGAATGCGGTAACACATGTGTTATTTCGACTGTGAATATAAATTCAAATAGTTCCGACATAAATAGAAATATCTCAATCATAAATAGAAATAACTTTTACCCACTACCGTAAACCTGAACTCTGTCCTCGAATTTTTGCTGTTGACATGTAGCAACTATACAATTGCTAGTTGCAAAGTGTGAATTCTTTCGAAATTATTATTTCTGTATTATTAATAGCTACTACTGTCTATTTCGCTGTATTTGTACATCACATATATAACATTATAAATTCAATTGCTATAAACTTTATGTGCCAGATGCGTCACTATCTTCCGCTACAATATTAAAACCAATAAAGAGAGTTAAAATGTTACGTCAATTTTGTATTTCACGACTCTTGACTATGGATATTATATTTGGACTAAAACTTGAAATTGAAGCGTATTAAAAATACGAGCGAGATTTATCACTGTGATAAAAAAATATTTCTTTCAAATTATTGTATTAGGTTGTCCGGAAAGTTCTTTTCGCGTTTGTCGCTCGAAGCTTTACCTTGTTGTGTTTAAGTAAACAAACAACCAGATCACTTTACCGTTAATTGTTCAAGGTGGTAGAATAGAACGGATTATATATTATTCAAGAATAGTACACAGAACGCAAAATATTTTAAACATAACACCTATTAAAAAAACGAAAAGAACTCCGGACAACCTAATATTAAACTGAATAGTGTGAGTACTATGATGTGTTAGTCACCGTCAGAGCGCAAAGAATCAAAAACTACTTGTTTCAAATTGTTACACTAATGACGAGTCACGTTCCAAATGCAAAGGTTTAAAAAATATTAATTTCAAATTTTATTATTAAACCCAACTGTGCCTGTGAGTCACGTTCTAAGTGCATACGGGTAAAGAAACACTTATTTCAAATTTTTCTATTAAAATGGTGCGTGTGATTGACTTCTTGCAAAGCATATCTTGCTCGTTTCTTTAAAACCATCGGCCATCATCGAAAGAATTTCCTTCGACGTTCCCTCGACTCTCCTGTCAACCCTAGCTTCTTCTAATTATTTCTAACAATGTGAAACGCAAGAAAGCCCACTGACAACATCCGTTAGGTGTGAAACGCGAAAGGGGTCGTAAGGTCTAGCACCTACACCAAGGCGAATCCGTGCCGAGATTTCCAGGTTTGCGCACGCGCCACCCCCGGGATGTCTTATTCTTTTTGCACCCCTGCAGCTAGTCACGGAATGTAGATGTCGTTGCTAGTGCCATCCAAATCCTAGCCTTCGTCTACCCTCTCCGTCTCACTCTCTCTCCGTTCAACCCCCTTCGTCTGGTGTTGTCGTCTATTTTCATTCAGCCCCTTCGCCTCGGTCGCTGTTCGACCTGGTCGCCTCTGGCGCAGAAATTGAACCACGGCTACGTGGTGCACGGGAACAGGGTCTTTGCTCCCGTTTAATATTTCAACCAGTCCATTGGCTGCCTTGAGCATCGACATGCGCCTTGCCATCGACTCGCCTCCATTCTCGTTACGTCAAACGTAACGTTGTCGCTCGAAATCCCCGTTCATAATCCACTTATCAGAGAGGGGCGCCGCGAGACGTGGCTATCGATACACGGAAATACGAAAAATCGATCGGTGACAACCTAGCCGGCAGCCTCGTGCACGCGTTTCACTTTTATGGAGGCCGACACTTTGCCTACGTAATGCAGACTATCGTACAACTGCTGGTAATTAACTGAAGGCTGCTGATTCTGAATGAGGAAACGCCTCGAGGAAAACCTGTCGATAAACCTCTCGTGGATTTTGGTGATTTAATTTATCGTGACGCGTATATGGTTCATCGTCGAACAACCTTGAAAAGATGAAATACGTCTGAACGTATCACCTGTACAGCCATGTGTTTGCATCATCTGTATATTGTATTTACTGCCGAATTGTCGTATAGTGATATTCGACATTTTACTGGTCAAACGATATTATAAATTATACTTGTTCAAAAAATGTATTCAAATTATGACTTGAATGCGTGTGTTGTGATTTGAGTATGACACAGTTATGAACAAATGTTATGCTAGAAATATTATAAATAAATAAGTAGAACTCCGAAATCCACCCTTATAAATTGCGCAAAATTAGTCTATTTTCATTTATTATTGCACGAACCATCAAGAATTGCACAGAAATCGAAATGCAAAGCTGTGAGTGGTAAAAAGTACGTGTTTCGTGACGGCTAGAAAATAAAATATACCTCAAACCAGTACCGAAATATATGCTGCATAAATATACCAATCCCCTTTGTTTTTATTAATATGAGCTTTCAGCTATGGCCAATATTTTTTAAATACTAACTTTTAATGCGTAAATAACAATTCAGCGTATCAACTGAAATATTCAGCTGCATATTATAAAAACTTATTTTTATAAGTACTTGTTTTCATAAAACTTGTGTTAGTAACACCTAACACATTTTATAACTTGACTTTCGTAACAGGTTTTTATAATGTAAAATGAAAACTAATTTTCAGACGTATCATACGTTTTATGGAAAACTTTAAGAAAAACTGTTTTATCGTGTCTTATGTGCAACAATAGGAAATCTAATGATTTATCGTATTCTCACCGCCACGATTTATATCGAGAATTCGATTTGGCATGTGACCAATAAAATTTCGTACTATATTTTGCCCTACGTTATTCCATGTGTCAGGTGTTGCAAGTATTAATTCATCTACATTTGAATATATACAATTATTTGAAAAAATCGTTCGTACCAATATTCTCCATCAATTTTCTATGGAATTAACGTCGGGGAACACAGATCAATCTAATGATGGAATGTTACTTTCGGCAAACCATCTTAATGCATGTGTGGATTTATAAACTGATGCATTATCCTGCATGGAAATGAAAGTTTTGTTATGGCGTTATGTCCAATAGAGTTTTAAATAATTTTCTAATATAACGGCATAATACTGTTCATTTTGTGGAAAACAAATGCTATGGAGCATTTTCCATGAACGAAGAAACGTCCATAACTGATCAAAACGTTTTGAAAAATATTTCACGTCGTTTAGTATATCGTTACAATATGAATTATGTATACCTAAATATAACCTATAGCTTATATAGGTTAGGTTAGGCTATATAATTAAATATATCCTATAGGTTATGTAGGTTATATACATATACCTGTAGGTTATGTTACATAACCTATAGCCTATAACCAAAACAAATTGTAATTACAAAATATTTGTTTCTTAATAAATAAATAAAATAAATATTTTCTCCAACATTTTCCCAATTTGTACTCACGTTTGCTTTATCAAATGAACGTGTCGCTAATTTACCTTCGTTTTTCAGTCGTGTATATTATTTTCGCCCCAACAATGTAGATGCTACAATGGTTCGCTGACGCTTTTGCATCATTTAATTTGCAATCATGTCGCAGTAATGACATTGTCGAGTTAGAAGCTAATCATAGAATTTTATCTCGAGAGACACTTTTGGAGGACGACCTAAACACTTCTCACCATGATTACATTTTTTACTAACATAATCTGCAATAGCACTTTTTGAACGACCTATTTGTTTCGCAATATAGCTGTAACCTTTGCCTTCAACACAAGAAGCATCAATCATGGCGCTATCTCTCTCTGAAAATTCTTTTCCACGAGGCATTTGACTTTCTGCCCTTCATAAACGAATCTTACGACTGTGAAATATAAGAAATGAAGGTAGTATAATAAATTTGTTTAGTTATGAAGCTCGATTGATGCCATCATAAAGAGAATATACAAGGCTGGCACATTTTTGAGACGCCTGAAAATTACGTTTTATGTAACCTGTAAAGATGGCTGAAAGTTATTGAATATTTAGAGGAGTCTTTTGAAAGACTATTTTTTATTCACGATTAATCACAATTACGATCTTCTTCTTCTGTTAACAAAATATTAACTGCTCGAGCCGATCATAGTTTCATTTTCAAATTATAAATGTGTTAAAAGATAGTGGACCTTCAGATCGTAAGCTTTCACAACTTAACAAATCTAGCTTTACGTTAATTCATTATTTTATGCTAATCAATTTTCTTAAACTAGTGCAGTCTTTCACTAATTGTGTAAAAGGAGAGTATTAACGTAAATTTTAGGGATAGCTAATTTATTTTTGATAGTCTCCGAATTAGTATTTGAGGAAAGAGTAATTTTCGATCGAAAGCTCACATCATTGAAGGGTATTTATACAACGTGATTTACAATTTTGTTCAAAACATATTAAACGCATTAAAACTTACTTCTCTGCAGAAGATTCTAATGTTAGAATTCTGAAATATTTGGTCCTAGCTATTCGTGCAGCACATGAGTCGATAATAGAGTACTATTTATTATTTTTTTATTCTCGCACTCGATCGTTTGTCAAGAACGTTATCGATGCTTGTCATTTTCACCTGAGAGTTTTCATGCTACAAAATAATTAAAATAAGAAATATTACTAGTATCCATAATTGCAACACACGTCAACAGTATTTTATTTCTTTAACGGTCGTTGGAGTCCGACCGCTGATTTTTATTACTTCTTCCATTATATGCAAGTCATAAAAAATTAATTAAAACATCCATGAGGGCGTAACACGTAGGTTGAACCAGCTCGAAAGTGTGTAATAAATGAACTACGGATGTTCATGCAAATCCATATGTTCATGGAATACAGGTATCGAAACGGGGCGAAAACAGAAATCTGTTTTGTTGTTAAAAAGTTAAAAAACTGTATTCTTTATTTTGCATATTTTGCGCAGCTCGCGTGATCTGCATATATTTTTTTTAGGAACATATGCAAAAGTATCATGCATATATACTTGTATTTATTTTGTAAATTCTAATGCAAATTACCGTTTTTTTTTCGAGCAGATTTAATAATAGTAGAAAATTTCGATTTTATCGTTAACACTGTGTAATGCACGTAGATATTGGACGTGTTACGGTGTAATTTTCGACGTAATAAAAAATATAACTTCGATGTAATTAAGTCCATTAATATTTGGTATTGCTGCAATATTTAGGTCAATTAAGGACAGTGAATCAAGGAATTTGGTTTAAGTGGAATATTCCAGTTATACGAAAATAAAATACAATTGATATTCACTTTTATGGAGACCTTGGACGAATAATATTTTGTCAATATTTCAGAATTCTTACGAATTTATATTGTAAATATACTTTCGATATTTTGGTGTTATCGATCAATATTGAGAATTATGAAGTATTGATAAAATATGTTGTAAATACTTCACTATCTAGAATAAGTATTAATCACAAATTTCCATATTTACGATTTTTTTATTTCAAGTTTTCCAACTGTCAAAATTCCTAAGTTTTCAAAATTTCAAGCTTCTCAATTTTCAAATTTTTAAGTTTTCTAGATTGTTGTATTCTCATAGTCTTGAATTTTTAAGTAACCGAATTTGCAAATTCTTGAGTTTTTAAATTCCTAAGCATGCAAATTCCCAAAATTGAAGACTTAAAATTTTCCACAATTCCCAAATTTTGTATTCTTTATGTTTCAGGTTCCTAAATTTCCGAATTTTCGAAATTCTAACGGCCTAAATTTCCAAATTTTATGACTTCTATTAGCCTGATATTACTAACTTCCAAATTTCCCAACAAATCCCCAAATCCTCAAATCTGAATATATATTATTAAGTTCTGAAATTTTCGAAATACCAAGTCTCCAAATTTCCAAATTTTTAAATCGTTAAATGTCTAAACCCCAAAATCCCAAAATCCCAAAATCTCTAAATTCTAAAATTCACGAATTCTTAAACCTCTGATCCCGTAAATCCCTACTTCCTGAAATCCATAAATTCCAAAATTCTTAAATCCCCAAATCACCAAGTCCTAAAATCTTAAAATCCCAAATTCACAAATTCCAAATGAGATAATCAATATATTACATATTGGCAATACAATATTAGCAATATTTCATTAGTGTCAGTAGATATTGGCAATATTAATGTATTCAGTATAACTATTAATTTTCTAAGACCTTCATTATATTAACATTTTTAAAAATAAACAAGATGTGTAGAGTAAGAGGAAGTCGATACTTAATGCAAGAACAATAATTAATTAATAAATTAATGTTAAACTTCATTAACTACAATGAATATACATATATAAATTGCTTCCAGTTTATTACAATGTAAATTATAGTCGTGATAACTGAATATAATAATCATTCCGTTATTATAGTATATTTTCCAGTATACTTATACATAGTGATTCACACAACTTGTACACATCAAATAATTTTTAAACTATACTTTCAAATTATTCTAATTTTTATTATTACATTATATTAATAATATACATCGATTTATGTAATTTTCCCTACTGTTACTTTATTGTAATCAGATCTCTTATCTGCATGAATATTTATACATATTTCTGAATGCATTCACAAACATATTTTTAACTGCTAGTTTTAGTTAGTTCCTATGAATGAAATTGAAACGTTTAATAGTAATTTATTATTTCTAAGGATAATTAAATATCGACCTCACATGCAACATTACATATTTTTTCATTATATAAACACATCTCTGAGGTAGTCTTACAAAAATCTTCAAAATTTCTTGACGTGTTATAAAATTTGTAGTTTATAGAGTTTATGCTATTCTATTCTCATCAGTACTCAAGACTGATCATAAAATTGTACTCACATTTTTAGTGTAATGAAATTGTACTAAATTTTGTCTACTATTGTCAAAATTTGGAACGCGCTGTATTTATGCGCAGACATTTTAACACGTGATAAAAAATTTCGTCGAAACTTTTGCTTTTATTTCATGTAACATGTACTTTGATGACGTAATTGGTTCAGCTAGTTAATGAAACAAGAATTTTATTATTTTAACCCTTTCAGGACTTCCTTTCCTACTCATTAGGACCCTTTTAACCCTTCCTTTGACCCGCGTGAACATTTAGTTTTGTTAGTAACGAATTTTTAACATCATAATGCACACCTAAATATTTAATACGAATTTTACGTATTTTGTTAAATTTAGAATTATTCAATTAATTTCATCGAAGATGTTCATTCCTCTTTTTTTGTAAATTATAATTTGTATAATATACATACTATCGAGCGTGAAAGAAATAAAATTATTCAAAAGATGTTTCCGTTTTAAATTGATTTTGCTAGTGTGTACAATATCCAGGCAATAAATAAGTAATTCTGATCACTTTGTCGCTTTGATAACGTAAATATTGAACAGTACAGTACAGTCGGCAACTGTTAGTAATTTTTAATCCAATAAATTGGAACAGCTAACACGTTCTAGCGTATCATCCAGATTGAAGTACACAGTTTTGTGATTAAGATAACAGAAATTATTGGAAAATTGATTTCCACACATCGTACATCCTGTCAGGTGTCTGATATTACAAATATCCTTGGTAATCGAAAATTAGTAAAAAGTCTTCACGGAATAAATGGTATTTAAAGCGTGAAACATTTGAGCATAATACAGATATCACACATTCAAAATAAATTATTGAACATAATTTAAATTCTCCATAAATATTCTGGTCAAATTTGAAATAAAACAATGTTAATGTATTTACAATGTTTTCCAAAAATTTCGATTCAAAAATGTTGTCTGCAAATATTATTTAACATTAGCTATTGTTATATTGAAACACATATTTTAATTAGATATATAATAAAAAATATTATTAAAGAATTATTAACGTAAACGGCTCTAAACGTTTCAGAAACTGAATGCATTTGTTTCGTTATTATATTTTGCAGTAGATAAGCAATATAGTAAATATAAACAGAATCGCGAACAATTTATAGCGAACAAGTGAATGCATATCAAACGAGTTTCTAAAATCGATTTTCTTGAAAAGGAAACTCGGATGAGAAAATTCCATTCCATACTTCCTACTTATTTTTATGTATATTAGGTACCATCTAACTAACGGTACAAGCGAAAAGACAACGATCAAACATGAGAAAATAAGTAGAAAAACTCGAAACAAAATTTTATTATGAACATCGTTTCCAAGAGTATTAGCTCTGAAACTTTAATTGCTACATTTATTTTTAATTGAGAGAAATGTGATTTTTGTAAAAATTATTGTGACAAGCGCAACTGGTCAATAACGCTTTTAACGATTCCAGTCATGAATGAATAAAAGAATTATGTAATATTTTTTTTTTTAAATCGACTTTCTGATGCAGATAAAGGGTGGCATACATTGTATACATGTTGAAAGGGGCATCTCAAATATTTAAAAAATGAAATATTTGCTCTGACATTGAGAATAATATGTTTATTTAATATATTCATTTGATATTAATTTATTTATTTAGCATATTAATTTTGATATTAATTGCATTAATTTGTATTTTAAAAGTAAAAAAATTTTTTAGCATTCCGAAATACGTTTACGAAATATTGAAGATTTGCCTGATTGAGAAATAATGAAACTGCATATCTTCAAATTTAAAATACATATTTTTGTTATTCTATTTTTTTTCCTTTGTTAATGAAGTTTTGGACAAAACAAAAATGTAAAATACCACACCGAGTTGTTAGGAAAAGAAGAAAATTTTATCAAAGTGGTGAAACATCAAGACTGAATGCAAGTGTCAAATTTAATTTGCATTTTTATACGTACAAAGTTGAATAATTTAATATGGAGATCACTTGTTTGTATATTTAAGTACATAGGGTCTAATGAAATAAATGCTCAACATAAAATTTATGTGACATTTTGTATTTATGTAAAACTGTGAACCAGATTTGTCTACAACTCGTACTGAGGTACAATTGAACAGAACGCAAACAAAAATTAATTAAAAACGCACCGTTTAGGACATTCTACAAAAACTTGAAAAAAATTCATTTAAAAATATTTCTAAAGTTTACCTCTGTATAAAACGAAAATTATTCTCCAGTGTATAAAAAAAATATTTCACAATTTCAAACAACATCCAGTTGTGCCGCGATCTCCTCTATGCAATTTTAGTGGCTGCAAATATAGTCACGTACCTAATTATTTAATAACGTGCTTTTCAGATATATATATTACCACGAAAGGTACATAATCATTTAAAAGGTACCGACAGATGAGAAATAAAAGTGAGGATATACAATTATTTCCATTACAGCGACAAATTTGAAAGTATGGACGGAATTGTGTATGTGTACCTATCTCAGTTTAGGACAACTATGTTGCGTCCATATTAAAATCTCGTATAATATTTAAATACTTTCAATAAGATGTGTTTTATTATAAAATATTTCGAATCTCTTGGTAATGCATTTCTTATCCAAATACCTTACTTGAATTCTTCGTTGCACTGTGTTCCAAATATGCTACTAAAATAATATACCATTCAGTTCTTATAGCTTCTTACATCGAACATGCATAAACTGTATATTTTACTGTTATTAAAAGTATAGAAGACATTTCTTGTCTGTTCTAAATACAAAATTTTATTTGAAATTTGTATAATTTTAGAAATTTGCAACATACACGAATATTATTTTAATACATTTTTAATGCAGAAAAAATATGTTTATTGTTATTTTCTCGTTATTATTAGTATTTATTAATACTATTAGTTTCTTATTATTATTAGTTACGTCCTTTTAGATAATTGAAAAAGCCATGCAGCAAAAAGTTATTACTTGCAAAAGACGTCTAAATGAATCTATTTTCAAAAGCGTTCATATTTAAAGAAAGACGGTTAAAATATTATAGTGTATTGTAATTATGAAGAATGTGAGCTGATAGTATACACATCACTATACTACACAACTGCTTTCTGTGCCACTTTTTCAGTGAGTAATTAAAACAAAGTTACAGCTTAGTTTGATTGCGTGATTCACTCTATAATTAATTCTATAATTATTCTATAATAATACTATAATTAATTCCGATAGTTAAATTAATAGTCAATTCTGAAGCATTGCTTAGATACTAATAGTACAAAGGTATAAAAACCTTTTTTTCTAAAACTTAGATTTGAATGTGCTACTTCGAGGTAATTTGAAAATTAACTTTATTTAACAATCGTTTAACTAAAATTAAGTTTTCTATTGTGAATAAACAAATCGAAATGAATGGTCGTTGTATACTTCTTCCTCTAATTCTCTCATTCCGCTTTCTTCTTTCATTTATTCGAGTCTTTACGGAATCAAGGAGTTGCAACGGAAGAAAATTAACTTCCTAAGAAGTTAAACTTGCACGAAAGAAAGCATGATTGCATTAAAGTCACGCCACTGAAGATATCCGTGTAGATCGTTCGGAGTCTTAGAAGCGTGATTCCTTTCCTAATTCGTCTCTTTACATCATTCAAATAGTCATGTAGCAAAGAGTTATTACTATCAAGCATAGGTTTAAATAAAGTTTATATTCAAAAGAATGCATGTTTGAAAAAAGAGAATTGCAATTTAGTATATTACGCTTGTAATGAAGGTGTGCTGATGACTGCACCATGCAACAAAGTAGGGAAAAATGAATCATAAACTATTTAAGACAGTACAAAAACTCACAGCACGAAAATATATTTAAAGTTCTCCTCCATGTTGAGCAAAAGTTATTTCTTCGGTATAAACATGTCCTTTCAAAAAATGTTCAATTGTGCGCCGGTTTGTTCTATGTTTATTTCACATACAAATTCGCAACAAATTGTATTGAAATCCGAAATGATGCAATTTGGAAGATTCAGTCAGATATTTTGTTTACCGAGAGCAACGCTCATCACCGAGATCGTTACATTTCAATCTTCCTGAACCGTCTCACCCCCTAAATCCAAGATTTGCCAAAAATAAAGAGGCACGTATCCCTGGACAAAATATTCCAAGGAGAATAAAATCGATTCCAGACTCAAGGATAAACCCATCGCTTCCCTTCACCTAGGTAAGTGATCCCCGAATTATTTCGAGCTTCCCACGAAGCGTTCTCGCGACGAGAATGGAATAGACACACGAGCATCCTTCAACCTTCGCCACGGTACAGCAGGATGGAAGGTCTTCGCATTGCCGTACAACTTTTAAACGGTTCAAGAAGGTCCGTCGTAAATAGAATGTATAAAGGAGAGATGGCACGGATGTACGCGAAATCGCGCGTATGAAAGTTATAAAAACTCGTTCGAAAGCGAGGAAGCTCATTTTGAGAAGCGTAGCGTCGCAACGAAAAAGAGACGACCTGCTAGAAACGAGTTTTCGAACGGGCCTGCAGAAATCTCGCGTCTTAAATTGGCTACTCGAGAAAAGTTTGCACCAAGAAGACGCGATAGGATACTGCGACTGAAGCGAATCTAGGGTTTTCCTTGAGGTCGCAGAGACGAATTTGAGATTTTTGTGACGGGGAAGTATAATTAACCCCTTGCATAATGACGAATTATCCTCGTGACGCACTCGTAGCTGGAGGTATGGTAAACCTTTTTATATTTTTAGTAAAGCTGAATATTCAATTTAAGTCTAATTGTGATTTGTACAGTTAAGGATCGTTAAATGTAAAACATGATATTTCAACTTTCTTTGGTCGCCTTAATATTGTAACAGTGTATAATTATTTAAGTCTGACGCATTCACCGAATAAGTGCGAGAAGTTGATTTTAAAATATATAAATTTCTTCTTATAAGAAAAAATGAATGTATTATTGGAATGGAACAATTGGAAGTTCTTTTTGGGAAAAATTGAAAAGAATATTATAAACAAATTGGAGAAAGATATATGTTACTTGAAAAAGTTGTATGCAACTTAATAAAACCACCATACTCGCGTTTTCTGTTACTGATTATCGTCATACTGATTTAAGCTGCGAGGATAGAGATTATTCGAGTTTTCATAATAAAAAATGAACTAAATATTCTTATGGATTTAATATGCAGCACTAAAATTGAATTTGTTACAGAATGAAATTTAATCTTAATTCCACATTTTCATTAATTTTAATTTTGATATTGGTTCGAACATGAATTTTCATAATAAAATAACGAGATTTATATTATCGATTTAATATGAAATTCTAAAATTTAAATTGTTACAGAATCAAGTTTAATCGTAATTCAACTTTTTCATTAATTTTTATTTTAATATTTGTATGAAGATTAATTTTCACAATAAATAACGAGATTAATATTATCGATTTAATATGAAATACTAAAATTGAATTTGTTTAATATTAATATTATTATTTGTATGAAACCGAATTTTCGTAATAAAATAACAATATAAACGTTTTAAACCGATTTGAAATGAAATACTGAAGCTTATTTGATTATGGCATTAATTTCGTTCGTTCATTTAAATACATAAACAAATTATTATTATTTTTAGAATTTCAAATAATGGTAAAAGTATTAATTATTGATGAAGGTAAAAGTTGAACGTTGGTTCAGGAAAAGGAGTTCAAACGCATATTTCAAAATAATATTAATTTTTTACTACAAAAATAACAGAACAAATTTTACTTCATACTGACTAGATAACAATTTTTTTACTTTTATTATGAAAATTCTTCAGCACACAAATATTAAAATTATAAATAAACAGAATTAAACTATCATTAAAATTGATGTAACAGTTGGCATTGATAAGAATATTTATTTTATTATTTTACTGTGGAAACTTATTCTCACGCAAATAGATTTGAATTAAATCAATATGGCGGACATTTTCCTGTCACTGCCTTCAACATGATTAATGTACGCCTATTGTGACTATACAGAAGTTAGAGTTTATCGATACTCCGAATCGATTATTGAGATTCAATTGCAGTAAAATCATGAGAAAAGGCAGAAATCATTTGAATATACTATAGTTCAAGTCTGTACGAATATTATATGTATAATACAGAGATGCATCAGTCGGCTTTAACTCTACGTGTATTTCTGTAGAGTGACTTCAAGGTCTTTTAAGATGTCACTTAAATCTGATGTAATTCGAGCATGTTTGCTTTATGCACTTAAACTTGGTTTGAAAGTTGCAGAGGCATGCCGCAACATTCATATGTATATGTGGCATGTGGGAGAACTCTTGATAAATGAATATACTGTAAAGAATTTTTCAAAAGAAAATTTAGTGATAAATCGTGTGAAGTTTCACTCAGTTCAGCGTGTCATTAAATTATTGTTAATAAAGAATTATGTAATTTTGCTGAAAATAAAAGTGACGAAAATGGTTATTATAGTATTATTACAGTGGACAAATAGTATTAGGGGTTGCATCTCTTTATTTTGTCAAACATAAATACTACAAATTTTATAATTAAACAAATACAAATTTTATAATCAAACAGATCTCAAATTTTAAATTCAAACAGTTTACAAATATTATAATAGATGCAAGTATAAAAATATATCTTCTGCAATTACAGTTTTTGTTGTTCCTTCCCAAAGTATTGAAATTTTGCGATATTATAAAACCTTCTCCAAAAAATTTTCAAAACTGAAGATATTTATGTATTGTTTTTCAACCATACCACCAACGTATATTATTAATCTTTTTGTATCGTTAATTAATATGTATATCTTCTGCAAACGTTAACAATACTGATCGTTTTCAGAATATTTTAATATGTTACATAAAACTGATACTTTATTTGTTATTTCGAACTTTCCCATTTTCTTTCACTCAACATACGATTTCGTAAATTCTTAAAATACAAGCGAAAGAGTTTTGAATGGTGGCACTATGGAAAGAATAATAGTGTTTGTTATTAATGATGAAATTTAGCAGTTTCCTGAAATATGGGGAAAGACAAATGACGCGTGAAATTGGAACTAAAGGGTAAAAAATGAAGGGAGAACGCAGCAAGAAATTTTTCTTTGTCACTTTTTATCCAGAACTTGATATCGCTGTGTTTTTAAACAACGTTGTCGTCTGTTACAAACTAGAAATCCGTTTTTATATTTTCAAAATCTCTCTAATTAAAGATACTTTTGTTAATTCTGTTCATCGCGTATAATCACACACTGCACAATTCATTATAAATTGAAATACAACAGCGACAAATCTGAACAATATTAATTATTTGTTTTTACGTTGCTCGTTTCATTTCCGTTCCCAAGTGATTACACTACGAGGATAAATAAATTACGCAGGATCTACAGAGATATTCGGGCAATTTAATGTCATTGATGGTTAATTTACATTTAATATAGATAATTAACTCATTCCAATTAAATTATATATTGGCAAATTTGTTTTCGTTCATTGCACTGATTGGATTGACCTCGGCCGGAACAGTGAGGATAACAAATGTAATCCTAACGAAAAAAATAATTGGTACAATCTTTTTTTATGTATTTCAAATTACACAATCGAATTGATTGCACATGAAATCGAAATATTCGTTAACCCGTGTAATCACTGTGACTACATGCATTTCACAGGTTTCAGTATTTAAAGGAATCAAATTATCACACAAAAATTGATCGTTGTTTACAGTGTAAATAAAAAAAACACGCTTGTGCAAGTATTTCAGTTAAATCTCGGATATTGACGCAAATATTTATTTATGTCAAATTTTGCGCTTTGAGAATAATTATCGAATGTAAACTTTGTTCCGTTGCTTTTCGATATTTCTGATTAACAGAAGGTACGAATTAGGAA